>JABTXL010008037.1:16888022-16916399 GCA_025134845.1 Neodon shergylaensis | reverse complement strand
TGTGTGTGTCTCTGTGTGTGTGCTGGCAGTGTGCACACATGCACTTGTGCATATTTATGTTAAGGCAGAGGAGGACATGGCGTGCATTGCTCTATCACTTTTTGCCTACCTCCATGAGACAGGCTGTCTTAGTAAGGGTTCCATTGCTGTGAAGAGACACCATGGCCACAGCAACTCTTATAAAGGAAAACATTTAACTGGGACTGGCTTACAGTTTCAGAGGTTTAGTCCATTGTTGTCATAGCAGGGCATGGCAGTGTGCAGGTAGATATGGTGCTGGAGGAGGAGCTGAGAGCTCTGCCTCTTGATCCTCGGGCGACAGGAAGTGAACTGTGTCACTGGGCAGCCTGAGCATAGGAGGCCTCAAAGACCACCCCCACAGTGACATAATTCCTCCAACAAGGCCACATCTCCCAATAGTGCCTCTTCGTTTGGAGCCCATTTTCTTTCAAACCACCACACAGGGTTTCTTAATGAACCTAGAGCCATGCTGGTAGCCAGTAAGATCCAATAACCATCCAGTCTGTGTAAACATCACAGGCATATGTGTGGCCATGCCTTCCCTCCCTTTTAAAATGTAGGTGCTGAGGATTGAACTTGGGTTCTCATGCTTGCATAGCAATTGTTCTTACACTGAGTTACCCCCCCCCCCGACCAGGCTCAGAGTGGGTGTCTAACAAGGCTTGGACTTGTTTTCTTCAAGGTGTTGGAGGAGCTCAAGTGCTGGAGACGGACAAGTCTGCTGGGACTGAGATTGGTAGGTGGCCTCTGTGTTTGTTTTGGTACAGAGTTGCGGTAAGACCCTATAAAGAATGCAGGTTAGACTCTGGTGTTCATTCTTGCTAACCATCACATGTCTTGCCCACAGGCCCACTTAGTGGCCAAAATAACTCCATCCCGGGGACACAAGCCATCAGGCCACCTCTGTGCTGTCTGTCTCTGATCGGCAGCCTTAGCTTGTCCCATGCCTTATCCTGTATCTATGGGCTTACCATGGCAGGCTCTGCCATTCTCTCTGGTCCTCACCTCTTCATCAGCCCCCTTCCCACAGTGCCCGTCCTCCCTACGCTGAGGCTTGTCTTCACCAGCAAGGAACAATGCACACATCACCTTCTCTAAGAAGACCCTAGGCCAGTCCAGACCACTTGTGATGTGACGTTAATGTGAGCCTTTTGCCTGATTTTCTCAGCAGACTCCAGGGTCCTCTAAGACAGTGTGGGACCTTCCCCATTAGCTTTCAGGTTCACCACATAGCAATGGTTTTCACATCCTCGACAGACGAGTCAATGAATAAATTAAGGGATAAGTGAGGTAGGATGGCAGGAAGTCAGAGGATTAAGTTGCCCACCACTAGAGCTCAAGGGGCCAGGTCCTGCTGGACTTGAATGACTCTTAAAGATGGGAACAGTTCTGAGAGCTGGAGAGACCAGAGAGGAGGCTCTGGGGGTGGGGAGGCGCTGGGGATGGACAATGGAAAACAAGGCTAACACAGCAGGTGGACACTGGAAGGTTAAGGGCCAGGAACATGAGCCTGGACTGCGTGTAAAGCCATGAAAAGCCCCTGGAGGTTGGCAGCTGAATTGAGTTCAATTCTTCCCTGTGCTTTAGATTTCAAATATGCCCTCATTGGTATGGCCTTGGGAGTCGCCATATCTGCGGGTTTCCTTGCCCTGAAGATCTGTGTGATCCGGAGACATTTGTCTGATAGTGACTCTGCAGACCTGAAGAACACGCCCCAGGGTAAGGGACCCGTGACAAACAGAGCCTGCACTGCTCTGGGGAAGAAAGGACTGTCTGTGGGTCCTTTGTGTTACTGTAACAAAACATCAGAGGCCATCAACTTAAAGAGAGGAAAGGGTTCAGTTCGGGGCTCACAGTCTGTGGATTTTGGTCCATGCTCTATTGGTCTTTTTGGCTTGTGGTGGTACTACATACCATGAGTGTGTAGAGGAGGACGCTGGTTTCTCTTGGAGAGAAGAAGCCAGGACTCTGCAATGCCTCTTAAAGATGTGCCCCTAAGGCCACAGAGCTCCCAGTAGGTCCCACCTTTTAAAGGTTGTCCTCCTTCCCAGTAGCACCATGTACTGAGGAATAAGCCTTTAACACTGGCTTTTGGAGAACATTCTAGACTTAAGCTATAGCAGATGGCATCCTGTGAAGCAAACCCAAAAGCCCACAGCCCAGGAACTCCCACCTAGAATAAATGGGGCATCTCTGAGTCTGTTTTTCCGCTGTGCCCCTGCCTAACCCTCTGTCACTATGTAATTCTGTAGTCAGTTTGGTACGTGGGGAAGTAAGCTATCTGGAGAAAGATGGAAAGAGCTGAAGTTACTTCCAAACGGAACTTCTGTTTTCCTGTCCCCCAGATATGGTCAGATAAAATTGATCCCAGGAGGGCCCGAGGTGGTTCTGAGCTCAGCTGGTTGAAGAGCAGGTCATACCAAGAACAGGGAAGAGTGGTTGCTTGTGATCCGGATGTGGCTGGGCTCGTATGAGTCTGTGAATGGCAGCCTGGCGCATCCTGCTCTGTGTCAGGGAAGACCTCCCTGCAGGGTCTGGGCAGTTTCCCTATGAGTTATATAGCAACATGCAGTGCTCTCTCTCTCTGTGGAAGACACACAAAGCACCTTGAAGATAACCAAGATGATGGTGCGATTTTCTGTGGAGGACAAGGAGGAAGGAGGCTCTTTTCCCTTCTAAAGTATGTCATGACCTGTAGAGATACATGGGAAGGTGTGGGACATAAAGAAACTTCTGGAAATGGGCATCACTGGTCACAGGCACTGGCTTCGCTTTGATTTTGTTTCCTCACCAATAAGAGTAAAGGAAGCTGTCTCCTTATCCCACAGTCCCTGGCCGTCATTCTCCTGAGAACTCTAGCCCCTTTGGGAGGTTCAGGCTGCAGGTAGAGAGGGGATGTGGGCCTTGGGTGGTATGGGGAACACTCAGTCACGCCTGTGCACCAGCCAAGGGGCTCAGGGACTGACTATGGACAGAGAAGTTCCAACAGCAGTAAAATGTGCCCTGAACCAGTTCCCAGTGAGTGGCCCACCCTAGAGCCCATCTACTGGACTGAATTTGACGCGCCACTCCCACAAGCATGCCAACTAGGCAAAGGAGCCATAGGCTCTCCTTCCTAACACTCTATTCTATCTGTTTAGACCCCATGTTGCAGAAGACGAGAAACCCCAGGAAGAGAAGCCCCAGGTAAGTTCACTGCAGACTAGTCAGTATGTATCATCCCTGACCCCAACTCTCCATAGGGAACAGAATGCATCCTCCAGGTCCTGCCTGCTACTCTTTCTTTCTTTGGACCAGTAGGGGCCATGAGAACAGTGGCCACAGAACACAGCAGCCAAAGGGGCCCAGAGTTGTCTTTGCATAGCTTGGCTTAGAGTCCTCCCCAACACTCTGCTCAGAGCCATCCGTGCATAAATAGAATAATGTAGGCAGCTCCTCCATGATCAGAATCTGTCCCAGGTTAAATACCCCCACTGGCATCCAGCAGCTTTGCTTTTCTGCATGGAGCCCATGTCTTCTTGGGTCGCCTGCCCTTTGCCCTCACTGTGTTCTAACAGAGACGCCCTTTGCTCAGGTGGGTGCAAGCCTTGGCCTTCATTTCCTTTCCACCTCTGCCTCAGTGATTTGAGATAGCCTGCTTTAAGTAGGAGCACCCCACACTGCCCTTCTCTTTCCTTTCCGTGTGTACATGTGAATGTGTTTGTGTGTGTGCCAGGCTTGCACTCATGCTCGTGCACACGCGTGGATACCAGATGCTGATGTTGGGTATTTTCCTCAATCATGTTCCACCTTGTCTTTTGAGTCGAGGTGTCTTACTGAGCCCAGAGTGTGTTGATTTGGTTAGGCTGACTGGCAGCAAGGTGCAGGGATACCCGTGTGGCCCCCTCCCCAGTGCTGGGTTACAGGCATGTGCCCCGCTTTTGCATGGGTGCTGGATATCAAACAATTCTTCCTGCTTGTTCGAGAACTTACTGACTGCCATCTCCCCATCCCCGACTTTATTTTTTCGATGCCTCTTTTCCATAGATGCATGACGTATCACACGTCATTAAACTCTGGGCCTTTTGTTTGTTTGTTTACCTCTCGAAAATGTAACCTCCTTGAGAGCAGGTCTGTCTTTCCATCGCTGTAGCTCCAGCAGGTAGCCCAGTGCCTAGAATAGAGCGTGAGCTGTGTCTGTGATGAATGAATGAATGAAGGAATGAATGAATGGACATGTGGCCATGAGACAGGTGCTGGGTGGCAAGAGAAGGAAGACAAGTTCCCTCCAACGATAGGGGTCACAGGTGACAGCCCTCTGAGAGTGGTGGGGCAGGAAGGGCCTGTGTGACCTTGGCTGTCTGGAGGGCTGCTCACTCAGTGGGAAGTAGATTGTGTCAGGGTGCAGGGAGGAAGCAAAAGGAGCCCACACAAACCCAGGAGTCCTGAGAAAGGAGGACCCCAGTGGGCCGTTTGGCCAGAAAGGGAGTCTTTTGGTGAGAGCATATGCTTTATTAGTCCATGGTGTGGGGAGGGAAGATGTTGTAGAGGTTTCAACTCCCTGAGGTGTGAGAGCCTTGGGTTAAGGGAATGACCCTAAAACCCTGTCCTGAAACTTCCTGTCTAGCACTGAGGATTGGGAGAGGGAGAAGGGCTCTGGATGGTCACAGTCATCCTCTTGGGGCTAGGAAGAGGGCCTGTGCAGATGGTCGCCATTCTGGAAGTCTCCCAGAGCTCGGACTCTCCTGGGACACCCGCTGAACCACAGCCCAGAGGCTGCAGAAAGAAGACAAAGTGGGAAAGTTCTGGACTCTTTGAGGCATGGGGCTGTAGGAGGAAAAGGGCTGTAATAGCTGTTCAAAACGGAACCTTCAAAAATAGTCTCCAAGGGCAGTGAAGGAAGGGGATGAATGACTGCCGCAGAGGGAGGTGACCAAGATCCTCCAGCTAACACGAGATGAAGTCTGGGGATCCTAGCCAACTTGAGACCCCAGGAAGCAGCTGAGCACAAGGAGTCAGGGCTCGCATGCAACCTGGCCACACCTCCCGCTCTGCACTAGACTTTTAGACAGCATCTTCCTCTGCTCCAAAGCATGTCCTAACAGGAAGGAGGCTGGCATTGCCCTGGAGGCAGCTGTGGCACTTTCTCTTGCCATGGTGGGAATGCTGGCACTAGTTAGAGACCTTGGACTTGGACAGCATTTCTTTAGGACTGTAGAGAGTTCTCAAGGGATGAGCCTTCGCCATACTAAAAGAAAAGCTGTGGTCATTTGCTCAATTAAAGCTGGGAGAACTGGGCTTTAGCCAAACGAGAGTCTGGCTTTCCCACAACCCTTCCTTTTGACAGTGTCCAATCTATTAGCCAGTTTAGCTCATTTAACGAAAGCAAAATCCAAAACACTACTCTGTGTTAGCAGACTTCAGTGTGTTTGCCGGCTGCC
The DNA here is from genome assembly GCA_025134845.1 of Neodon shergylaensis. Classification (NCBI taxonomy): domain Eukaryota; kingdom Metazoa; phylum Chordata; class Mammalia; order Rodentia; family Cricetidae; genus Neodon; species Neodon shergylaensis. The sequence continues at coordinate 16,910,958 of JABTXL010008037.1, read as the reverse complement.
TTCTCATACTGTGTTGCGGGGGTCCGAGAGTGGGCGTTGCAGGGGTCCGAGAGTGGGAACGCCTGCATATTGGGAGCAGATGCTGAGGGTCACGATCTTGCGGCCCTGGGTTGAACCCTGAATGGGTTGGCCACTCTATGTCTGGAGTCATCTCTTATCTTCTCTTCTGTCCTCTTTCTGTTTGAAAAAAAGAAATCTTGAAATCCATAGAAAAGCCGAGAAGTTGCAAATAAAACTTATCTGCTCCTTCCATCTCCTTTTCCTTTCCTTTCTTCCCATGGCATCTTTCATTTCAAACTGCCTAAGTTTAAAATTGTATAATGTCCCGTTTTCTTTCTTTTCTTTTGGGGGGGGGCAGGGCGTTGTCTATCTTACACTGTCCAGTTCATATCTAACTCTACCCAGGCTCCCTGTTGGTGATGTGTCTTTTCATAGACTGGCTAAAGAAGCCATCTCTTGCCCTCAGCGCTGTAGAGACGACGCTGTTCTTTGTCAATAGCGAATGTGTTGAAGACTGGTGCTTGTGAACATAGCCTGACCCCCAGCGATCCTCACCCTTTGATCTCACCTATTCATAGCCCATGTCTAAGTCAGCTGTTGTCATTGGTGGTTACAAAAATACTGAGTGCACAATCCTGGTGCCTCCTCTGCATTTAATACCTGTCATTCTCTTTGGGGGTAATTGGGAAGGACTTTTTATACTTCTCTCTTTTCCCGTATTTTATTTTTAGTGATAATTGTTGTACTAGACTTCAATGCTTTTTAATCTATCACCGTCATAATTCTTTGTTGCTCAAAGTATCCCAAGTTGAGTAAATGGAATGTATTTTATTTTAAAAAATATTTTATTTATTTTTTTTGTGTCTTTCTTGATCTCATCCATCTCCCCATCCCTTCTTATCCACCTTCTGTCCTTGCAAACCCCCCTTCTTATCCACCAGAAAGATAAGGTCCTTGCACCCCCCCCCCCGAAAAATAACATAAAATTTAAGAGAAAAGAAAAAAAGAAGAAAAATCTTGTCATATACCATTTAATCCATATATCTTTACTAGCAAGTGTCATTGCAAAGAGTCATTGACCTGGTTCGAGGCCCATGGTTTCTGCTACACTATCGATGCTGGGCCCTCTCTGGTTCTCCTCTTGGATATCTTGTTTTTGCCCTGTGCTGTGGAGATTCTTCAGCTTTGGAGTTGTAGGACTGGCCCCTTCACGTACTCCATATATCATGTATACGTATATCATAGATGGAGTGAATGTTGGGATGGATTAACACATAGCCCTGGTTCTGGGTCTGGGTGGTTGCAGGGTTGGTCAACCCACCAACCCTCTCCCAGCAGAGCTCTCTCCAGGGTAAGCTATCCAGTGTTGCCCCTGCTAGTTTACCCTATGCAGCAAGGAACAAGGAGGGAACAAGTTTTCCTGCTTTCAGGCCCTGGGGGTTGCCTTACACATACCTACATAACCAGGGCCAGCTCTACTGTGTTGCCCATGAGAGATGCAGGGGCCACTCTTCTGATTGCTGCAACTGGTGAGGGGCAGGGACAGCTCTCCTGCTCTCATGACCTCAGGGATAGCTCTCCCAACTACCAAAGGTTGACAGGAGCTGGAGAGGAAAATGCGCAAATCATTTCTTGAAGACAAATGGGCCCCATTGAAAACATCCTGGCTGTTCTGAACACCTTCCAAATTAAACACACACACTCTCTCACATACACATATACACAGACATACACACACAAGACACACACATACACATACACACAGATACACATAAATAGACACAAACACACATACACATAGACACACATACATACAAATATACACAGACACACATACATGTGTGTACACAGATGTACACAGACACATACATGGACACACAGACACACGTATATACACATGCACATAGACACAATACGTAGTCACATGCATACATATACCTAATACATACACACATGTATACATGCATACAGACACATACATGTACACACACATAGATACATAGACACATGAATACACATGCATACGTACATACACACACAATATCTCAGGTTCCTTTTCTACCTCTCTCATCCAGAGTTACCTCTCCGCCCTCGCCTTGAGTTTCCTTCTTTTTTGGGGGGTTTGAGTTTTAGAAATCTGAATTTGGACAGACTGTATCACACTCATGGCCATTTTCCCTAGGCTCTTTCCATGTATATGTGTAAAAGGCAAAGGCAACCCCCTGAAGGTCTCCAGAGCTTCCCTGTCTATGTTTCTGTCTTGCCTCCTCTGACGTGGAGAGCCTGTTTCTCTACCATAGCAGGATTTTTACCCTTTTGCTCAGTTCCAACCATCACACAGGATGCTACCTGAATCCCAGCAGTGTCCTGGCACAGCCTGCCCAGCAAGCGTGAAGACATATCTTCAGTGCTTTTGCCTGTAGAGTTTTGCTTTTCATGTGAATACACCTAGAGCAATATGTTCAATTTAAATAATAATTTTCTCTGTGTGATTATTGCTGACATTTGATACAGAATTAGGGATACTGCTCTCATGGCCTAGGGGAGCTTAATGTTTTATTTAAAACCCTTAGTTTATTTTGAACAGGTAAAAAAAAAGACCAAAGCCAAAGATGAGACTGTTCAACATGAACATAGAGAATTTTTTCTTTCCAGATTGTTGCTTTGTCTCTGCTTGAGGCTGCCATCTCAGTGGCTCCTGGCTGGCTAAACCCCTACCCTTGACTCTTCCACAAAAATGCATTAAATTTTAAACATTCACATATAATCAGTTTTAATTTTATAATTAATCATGATATTTTTATCTTATGTATATGTCAGGTTATATTTTTATATCTATTCAGATATATTTTTGTGGTATTTTAAGATTTTTTGCTTAATTCGCTAGTATTCATTCTGGTGTGTGAGGTGAGCTATTGATACAATTTGTTTTTTTTACACAAACCTCATTAAAAGCATTGACACATACCTTTAATCCCAGTGTTGGCAAGGCTGCCAGTTAGAGTCCAGCCTGAACTCAATAGTGAGTCCCTGTCTCAGAAATGAATGAATGGTGCTAGAGAGATGGTTGGGCAGGTTAAGTGCTGGCTGCCCTTCCAGACAACCTGAGTTCAGTTGCCAGCACCTATGTCCAACTGCTTGTAACTTTATAAATCAAGCTTCAGGACGATCTGATGCACTTTTCTGACCTCCAAAGGCACACACACGTGTGTGTATACACACGCACATACACACTCACCAACAAAATAAACCTTAAAGAAGAGCGAACCAGAAGACAAATGGCAGTGTTGGTCCCACCCTCTATTCCTATCATTTGATTTGCTCTTGGGTGCCATGCATGCGTGGATGTTTCTGGACTTGGCTACCTGTGGTCAGTAATGGGCAGGTACCACTGTGTGTTTCCAGATGTGCTTTGCTATCTGTCAGGCTGGCTCCTCCCGCCCCCAGCAAACCCACACTGTACTTGCTCCTCAGGGAAATGTTTGCTAGTTTAGTTCTGGCAGCTTTAAGCAAGACTTTGCAGTCAACTTCAAAATTTTATTATAAAAACAAATGTCTTGATATTTCATTGGGGATATATAATTTTTATACATTAGATTGGAGCTGATTAATTTCATTGTAACATTAGCCAGAAATCCATGGGAAAAGTCTATTTTATTTTTGATTAGCAAATGTGCTAATCACAACTATTAGTGGGTTTAGTATGCTGCCTCAGTCCGGGCATCTGACATGCAAACCCAGCTTTGCTTTATCCCAGCCTCTAGTACTCAGTCGTCTGTGTTCAGGCTGACGTTTTCCATACCACTTTCTTTGTGTTCAATAACACGTGGCAGCTTTCTGTGTCTAGTCTACTTCACTCAACACCAATGCCCTCCAGCTCTGTTCACGTTTCTGCACAACACAGGTTCTCTTCATTCTTTATGGCTGCATTCTCTGTGGATATATATACCATGGTCTTGTTATAAAGACACTTAACATGTCTGTTCTTGTGTGTTTCAATGAAAGCCCTCGGGCTTTATTCATAAAGTTCTTACCTTTCTTGTAAATTTAATCCTAAGTATTTTAAATACCTCGTATGTTTACGGTCTTTCGTGTTACTTCACTGACCTGGTCACTGAGTATATATTACACTGGATGCCCTCATAGATGCTTGGGTCATTTGGCTTATTTTTTTTCCCTTTGGTCCATTTGAGTTTCCGTGGCACCCCCTCATCTGCCCAAACTCATCCCTTCTTTCCCAGCTCTTATGACACTAATTGTTGTTCCCTCATCTCTGATGCATCTTAAATTGCCACTGTTATGTGATAAGAGCCACGGAGAACTTCACGCGTTGTTCCTGATCTCCATGGGAAACCCGCTCAGCATCCACTGAACAGCAAGCTGGGTTTAGAGTGGGCTGTCGGGGAAGGACTTTACCCATGACATTTACTGGGCCACTCTCTCATCAGTGAGGCATTTCTGACAAAATCTAAGACCCATTCCTATTTTCAAAACTCAATAATAAGTGTTCCAGGCTCTCCTTGGCTCACCAGACACAGAAGCACGGATTGATTTTATTTATCTATTTGTTTTTCCTTATTGACCTACATGTGATTTTTTTGGATAACATGGTAAAAATATTTTAGCCTAACAATCACTCTGATTGTATCGTGTCCAGATTTTTTTGTTCTTTCTCTTCATGCTATCACATGGCTGGACAGTCTAATTCCGCTACTTACCCAGCCAGCTTGTGCTGTTCTCTCGTCTGCTTAGTTTGCCTTTTACTGCAGTCTGTGCCTGGCTCCTAGGAGGCTGTTGACACCCACACATTCGTGTAGTCATGACTCCCGTGTCCTGGTCCAGGAGGCCCTTCCCTAGCTCATGGTTACCATGGCAAGGAGGCTGTCCTCCTTGTCTACTTGGGTCATCAATATCTTAAGCACTTTTGCTGAGTAGGCCCAGACACTGAAAATCCTCTCCTCAACCCTGAATGGGCCTCTTATCTTGCGGCTGATTAAAATCAACAGATGGAGTAAACTCTGTGCTTAGCCTCTGACTGTCTAGACAAGGTCCTACAGAGTCCGTGTTCTTCTGAACCATTATCCACTTTAGGGAGACACAGTAGCATTAGACAGCATTGGATGCCTCTCTTAGATTTCCTTCTCAACTGCCCCCACTTCCTTCATTAGATCTTTCTTTTTTAATGGTTTAATTAGTGTATATTAATTTTACAAACTAATGGGTTTCTTCCTGACAGATCACCCCCACCCCACCCCCCATCCTGGGTTGTTTTTTAGTGCGGCGGTGAAGACCACAACTAAAAGTAGCACGGGGAGGAAAGGGTTCGTTTCAACTTACAGTTTACAGGGCATCATGGAGCCAGGTCAGGAGTTTGTGTCAGGGCCTGATTTGGTGCCTTCATTTTTTCTTTTGTTTTCCTGTTTTGAAAAAAATCCATGGTCAGTGCCTTTCCCCTGTCTCTGTTGGTGCAGAAGCAAACAACTCGCGATGTGGAGCCGAGGGCCCTGTCTTGCTCCGCTCAGCCTCTGCCCAGATCTAAACACGGTCTTCATATACAGTGACACTTCCCCCAAATAGCCCAATCCACCCCGAGGAATGAGTCCCGGGCACTTCCTGATTCACTTTGGTGAATACTGGAGTGGCCAACACTGTATTGACGCGAGTGGAGTCTTGTGGCCTTGGGTCCAGCTGGCAGAAACAACCTCATGGACTCCAGGCATCCTTCTGTGTCATTCGAGGAGAGGCCCCATAGTGCTGACACCTGCCACTGAGCTCCTCACTCCTGCTCACTGTGCTGCCAGCAGGTAAAGCCAACTGTAAGGCCATTGTCACTCTAACAGCGAGGCTTCCAATGTTTCTTTCCCTTTCTAGAGATGCCCAGGTGATCGAGCTGTGAGTGGCCAGCTGCATCGGGAGAGGCTTTAGGTGTTTTGGGTCTGAACACCCGAGGCTGGTGATGGATCATTACATGGTCAGGTACTAAAAGGACTCCAATCAACAGCACCTCTGTCCTGAGGGACGACATCACTCCTGTTCTGCAGGAGTGTCCGTACAGGGGGAGAACATGACTCGGCAGCAGGGGACAAAGAAACCCCAAATCCATAGTTCCCATCCTACGTGCTTGTGTGGGAGCTGTGCATGCTTGTACAGCAGCATTGTATCCACATCAGTGGAGAACCATCCATCCCACACGGATCGCAGAAATGGGAACCAAGCCGAGACAGTTTCCTCAGCACCACGGAGTTATAACCCTCTAGACTCAGGCCTCACAGTCTTAGCAGCCAGGAGACTCCCACTTCTCAGACGAACCACGTGAGCATTCAGGGGAGCATGGAACTGATAAGCCAGTGTCCAGTGCTATCAGTGAAAGGCTGTCCTTGTAAGGGAGGAGAGGACAAACCAAGCCAGAGCGAGAGGAAGAAAATCAACAGCCCCAGGAAAGGCCTCGGACCTGAAGCGCTGCAAATGAATGGGGGTGTGGTCAAGAGCAAGCTGGCCTGGCTCCTCACAGAGACCACAAGAACGCAGGCTGGCATTGTGGCCCTCATACAGTGTACACAGGGCTTGCAGGAAAGGCCTCGGGAAACAAACCCTGGTTGTGCTACTCTTCCCGATACAAGATCAGGACACTGGCTCTGTAAACATTCCCACGCTGCCATCATTTCTGGTTTGGGAGACTCTGCTTTTCTATTCTTCGAGAAGACAGGTGGCCGTGTGGACTGGGGTCTGCTCAGATGGGGTTCCCTCCATCATACTATGCTGGAAGATGAGCTGGCTTTTCAGAACCAAGTGCCGCATTACAATAATGTCTGGAGTCCCAGGGCGTCTTTTGTCTGACTTGACAACAGGGCTACTCATTAGCAGCTTTTGCTAACTGATCACCTCAAGCAGTTACATGCTACTCATAAGCATTCTTCCGTGTTTGTGATAGAATAAATCATCGTGTACGGGAGCTGGTAATTGATTTGCTTCTTTTAGCAGCATTTTAATTAAAACATCTGGTTTGTGAATGGCAGAATCATTTGTGAGCGAAGGTGAATGGCTTTGGATTCTCGGTCCTTGTTTCATGTTTTCTACACACGCCATGGGGTCCTCCCCACCACTGCACCTCGTGACATGTTTTCCAGACATGGGTTTGCTTTGTCTCCTTGCCCCACATAGAATTTAGCAAACAGAAGCACAGTCATGTGACACCCGATTATGGGGAAACTCTGAGGAAGACACCCCTCCGTGCTGCCAGCTTTGGGTGGGCACCACGCAGCGTGCTTTACGTGAGGCAGATTAAGACGGCTGTAAGGTCGTTAGATGATGCGGCCTTGTGGTACACTGTAACACATGCAGGCCGTTCTTAACGGATGCCATTGCACTGTTCTTATCTGACCAACAGCATGTCCCCAGGTGGCAAGGGACTCATGTCATGGATGGGCAACCATTGGCCATGATACCTCTCTGGCTTTCTCCCCAAACCCCAATTCAGTGGCTTCCATCTGGAAGTTCTTAAAGGAAAACTCTCAGGCTCTTCTTGAGAGCAGCTTCCAGAGATGCGACTCTAAAGGACAATACCTCTTGACAGCACCCTTCTCAGGAGCAGCTTCCAGGGAGGACGGTAGCTCTTGGAGGTATTGGGGACAACCACAATGAGTCGCTGTGCTGGGTCAGTGTCTTGGATAGGGGCATTCATACCTGGTTGTCTCATCCCCCCCCTCCATTTGGGGACATTGTAGCAGAGGCCATGGGTGAGGTAAACCTTACTTTCCTGGCCTCAGAGATCATGGAGCCCCTAAAGCATATGTAGTCTCCTTGATATCTCCCCACAGGATGGAGAGCACCACACTTAAAGATCAGGGACAAGTGATGCTCAGTCTAGCTGTGGTGTGGAACCTGTAGGACTTGGTACCTGGAGGAAGAGAAGGGAAGGTGAGAGAAGTCAGCAAGTTAAAAATTAGCAATAGATAATCTACTGAGATGTTAAAAATATTGAGATTTAATTCCTAAATAAGCTCAAGACATAAAATGAAACGTGTACGTTCATGTATGTTTTCTCTGTGTACTAAGAGCCCACACAGGTGACGCAGGAAGTGTGTGAGTGTCTTGGGTTCTGCTCTAGACCCCCGCACAGCATCAAAGGCTAGAACAGCGACACAGAGACAAGTTACACTGGCGAGGTGGAAGCGTCAGGCTGATTTCCAAATCAGTCGGTGCCCTTCTACTTCCTTGCCCCTTCAAGCAGGGCGATAATGTAGCTGGGGATGGAATGAGGGAATGGTGGATGCTGATGAGGATGGGTAGGTTGGGGGAGAATGGAAAAGAGAAGAAAAAGGAAGATGGTCCCACTCCTAGAGTCAACAGTTACCAGCGTGGGCTAGACCCGACCTAGCTCAGAAAGGTCTCCAGCTGAGTCCTGGATTTTTAAGCCAACGCTTCAGAGCCCAGCATGGGGCTGGCTGCATTTGGACAAAGTGAACCTCACACTTCCCACAGGGCTTCTGTAAAAGTTCTGTGGAGGTTGTGCCTGATAATGAGAGTTAAAAACATGTGAGATTTTTATTCTGGAATATGCTTAGAGATCCCAGCAAGAAGGGGAGAGAGGAGAAGCGGACTGGAGGAGATGATGGAGGCGGTGGGATTGCTAAGACAGAGGGATGCTGAGCCCAGCAGAGCCACGGCATAAACTGAGAAGTGGCCGGTGAAGGCAAGTCTGAATGAGGGGCTGCCTGGGCTGCTCCGAGTACAGCCTGGGAGCTGATTCTTCTCCTCCTGGTCAATTTGTCACAATCTCAGACTTGCCATACTTCAACCTTCAAAAAATAGCCTTTTTCAGAAGGGTATTGCTATCGGATGACAAGCAGGTGGCTCATCTCCAGGCTGTGGAAGCAGAGCACAGGATCCCAGCCTCCCTGGTTAGTGAATCATAAGTTCAAGCGCTCATGGTTCTGCGTTTCAGCCAATGCTCTCTCTCTCTTTCTCTGCAACACATCTTTGCATAATTAAAACAAATCTTCCACAGCATAAACAAATGTAACACATCTTAAACTAATATCCCACAACACTACTACACAAATATATATACACAATACACACTGACACACATACACACAACACACAATATACACAATATAGACAAGAATAATGCATACAGATTCACAACACACACACACACAACTCATGCATATATACACACACAGAGTGTTAGGCACACACACTGTTAAATGCTAGAACAAAAATATTTCCTTGGAAGTTGCAAGACATTAAAATGTAACACAGGATTCTAACACTGGGGATGACCAAGTTATGCCTCATTTCTAGCCCTCTGTCAGTGTTCACAATATACTCTGTACATGAGCGATAGAAGAGCCTTTGAAAGAGGCCAAAGGGCCTCCCAGAGCCGCTGAAACCAGGGAAAAGCAGAGAATGGAGCCTCAGATGTACCCAGTGTCTTCCCAAAGATGCACCCCAGTTACACTGCACATAGGGCGGGTGTGGGCCTTGATTTCCTGTCATCACAGCCCTTGGGATTTGGGGAATGAAACCAGAAATGAAGCTGACTTAGGGACCCCCAGCCTCAGTACGTACGCTGGAGGCTCAGAAGAGCCGAGCAAAGAGGTGAGTGTCTGGCCTACAACTGACAGGAAGGAGGGCAAGGTTCAAATCCTGCCAAGTTCAGGGCATTGGGGTGATAGTTTATTCTATGTGTGTGTCAAAGCACCTGGACCTTTGGTTTAGCTATTTTGAATAAACACAAAGGTTTGGTAGTGGGTGAGATTGCTTTTTAAATTAGTGGTCTCTGGGCAAAGCAGATTTCCCTCCACAGTGTGTATGGACCTCATTGGATAAGTGGAAGGCCTGAATACAGCAAAAGAATGATCTCTCGAGCAAGGACAGATTACACAGTAGACTCCTCAGACATGACGTACACCTTGGCTCCTTCAGGGTCTCTGGTCTGCCAGCCCACCCTGTGGATTTAGTACTTGCTTAATTCCAATTGTTGTTTAAGCCAACCCCTCTTTCTATACACAAAGCCCCATGTTTTTATACTTAATAAACATAGGAGGCTTCTATTCAAAACAGTAACAGGCTGGAAACAATAGACCAACAAAACCTACGGCCAGAATTGTGGCAGCTTCCCAAGGATTTAACTCGCCAGACCAATGACCTGTGTCAAGGTATGAACTTGTAAAGATGATGGACAGAGTGACTCTACATGGAATATGATGTCGCTGAAGAAGTATTGCCTATAAGAGAGAGGCACACACTATGTCAGGCACGGCAACATTTGGTGACAGGATACGGGAGGGAAAATTCAAGTGACTACACTTGATTCAAAAGGAAGTTGAAAATAATACAATCACTTCAGGGAAAGTAAAGGTGAAAACAAAGCAGCCACTACTTCTTTCCGCACGGGTGAGTCTGCACCCTCTACCCCTTCTTTCTGTGACGATATACCGTGGTACCCCTTCCACATGGTCACATGCCCGTGGACCCTTTCCTCTCGCTCTCAGATGCATTCTGACTTTCAGCCACCTGCCATCTTTAATTGATTTAAATAGTTTCCAGTGCTTTCCTTGGTCACGGGAAGCCTGGGTTCCGTGGCTTTTGCATCCAACATCGGCAAGGAAGCAGCCTCTTCTCTGGCCTCTGAATTACAGTTCAGGTTTGACTCCATGGACAGCAGAAGTTGTCCTCTGCTCTCCTTTCTCAAGAGCAGATAACTGGTGATAGCTTTATTCCCTTTGGTTCAATAGGTGGCCGTGAGGATGGCTGAGATCCACATAGGGATCTCTGGGCTCCGTGTCTCGGCACTGAGCTGGGGAAGGCTCTGACCTTCCTGGTGGCTGTAGATCTACACCAGTTCAACCCTCAAAGCAGTTAAGTTACGGAGAGCTGTGTAAACACTTCATGCTCCTGAGCGGTGAGGGGCACAGGACTATGCCTGCCAGAGCAAGCACCGTGCAGCCTCAGGCAGGGTGAAATGATCCCATTCCGTAACTTTGTAGTGAATGAGTGTTAATAACTAGGGAAGAGAGGCTGTTGGGAAGGGCAAGGGAGAGATAGTCACAACAACTGAGGTGGAGACAGAAGGTAACTTTGACTTCAGGGATCTGCAGGGTATCCTCAGAGAGCCACTGGAGCTAAGGGGACTCTCCCAGTCCCCTCCCCCTTCTGTCTGAGAACCTGTGTCTGAATCGTCTCTGATGACAGAGAAGGGGGCAGAAGGAGAGCATTTCTGGGTCATGCAAGTGGAAAAACAGGCAAGGGCTCTAGAATATTCGTCTTCCAGGAGGGAACGTCTCCTCAGCTAAGAGTAGTTTACAACACTGTCTATGGCAATTTTAGATAAAAGCTGGAAGGTGGCTCTAGCTTTTTAGGCTGGAAACAGAGACTCCCCACTTATGCCAGATTATGACCCAATAAACCCCGCTGAAAAATGAAAACGCCACTAAGTCACAGGTGCGTTTAGTGCACCTAACACGACCCGTGCCAATTTAGCAATCCATCACACTTCAGAGAAGTGGACTATCTTCGCATGCTCAGCTTCAGAGGAGGCCCAGGCTAGGGGGTGCAGCTCACCATTGTGAAGTCACTAAAGTGTGAGTCCAAGTGTCTCAGACTGGGATACCAGCAGCACCATGTCTGGCTTCAGGCCAGCTCTCCTGGAGACTCCCTTGTCCAGGAGTAGATGGCAGAGCTGTGTTTGGGGATAGGAGGAAAGGCAGGTACTAGAAAGCCCCTGGCAGCAAGACAATTGTCTGTGATGCTGACACGGCCCTTTCGTGATGATGTCCACTTCATGGCTTAGCAGCTATCTGAGCTCAGAAAACAAGGAAGAAAATGTATGTGGCAGGGTTTGGGGTGTGTGGAGACAAGTGCATCCCCTCAGGGACTTTCATATGTGTGCAAGGTCACGTGTTCTCTTTTCCTTTCTGTCGCTATGATAAAATGCCTTTACAAAAAGCAACTCAGGGAAGAAAGACCTGGTTTTAGCTGGCGCTCCCAGGTGATTGCCCATCACTGCAGGAAGTCAAGGCAGGATCCTGAAGCAGCTACTCACGCCCAGAGCCAGAGCAAAAAGACTCCAATGCATACAGGCCCCCTACTACTCAGCTCACTCCCTCCCAAACCCAGGGAACAGCCACCCATGTCCATTTACCCCAGTGCCTACTTAGTGGTAGGGGTGTACTGCAGCTTTGCTGCCCTGTTAGGGTAAGGCCTAGAAGATATCTAGATCTGTGGGCCTCCTCCAGGCAGCCAGAACAATCACCCCTGGGGTATCTGAGCTGGTCCTGCCCAGCCTCCCAGGCAGTGTTGAGTTCTAGGCCATGCTCACCAGTCCACACAGCTGGAGAGGCTGCTCGGACCTCCAGAGCCTAATTGGCCAAGCCCACCCCTGGGCGTGGCTCTTCCTGCAGCCCAGCTGGTTTCCATCAGGTTTTCCCCCAGCATGTTCTGTCTTCATTTGTCCTTGTTTATGTGTTCTGGCAAATGCATTCCACGGCTTTCCCACAGGGCCCTATTCTTGCCTGTGAGGTTTTAACCCTATGTGGCTGGGACATTTTAACCTTTTGTGCCTGTGGCAGGTTTTCTCAGCCCAGCTCTGTTAGCTGCACCCAGGGATGGAGAACTGTTCTCGATCACAGGGGGTTAGTACTGTTGCTAGGCCTCCTGGTTGAGGGGTCTGTGGGAGGGGCTAGTGTTGAGCCTCAAGTGGACCAGGGTCTCACAGGAGGCTCTGCAAATCTCACTTATGAGCCTGTATCTTTTCCCTGACCTCATAGCATTTAAACAAAATAGAAGTAATGTATTGCTTATTTTCTTACAGAAACAAAAATTTCCAGCACAGACCCATCGTTTAGGACAGGCACCTCACCCAGGCAGAAATAAGCAAAGGCAAACAGCCAAAAATCCCCGAGAAACAACCAAAAGTAAAATGTACCCACTGATGAGTTCTGATTATGAACACAGTCCCCAGCTGAAGCTAAACTGTCCCCTCACCTTCCAAGACCAATTCAGCCAAAATCCCAGCATGGATGAGGTGGGGGATGCCCAAGGAATCGCATCCCTAACAGAGAAACCATGGACAATCAATGACAGAACTCAGTTTTCCTCAGGGACACAGTCTCTAAATGATTCCCCATGATCCAGGCATATACAGGCAGCATTAAACAGATTCATTTGGTTAGAAAAAAGAAGAAAGAAAAAAAAAAGAAAAGAAAAAAGTGATCTGGTGGTGGTGCACGCCTTTAGTCCCAGTACTCAGGAGGCAGACACAGGCAGATCTCTGTGAGTTTGAGGCCAGCCTGGCCTACAGAGCAAGTTCTAGGTCAACCAGAGCTACACAGAGAAACTCTGTCTTGAAAAACTAAAAAGAAAAAAAGAAAACAAGAAAAAAGCACCCGAAGTTGGGAGGAAATATTGGTGGGAGGTATTGGGCAAACTGCAGCGAAGGGAACGAGGGCGGATTTCTTCAAAACACACCGCATGCAAGTATGGGATTTTCAAACCGTGAGAAAATCAAGTGAGTTCTTAAAAAGTGAGGCCACCAGCCCACGGCAGCAGTTTCTCCTGCCATCTCTGTATCATGTCAGGATGGCATGGAAGCACCAGGCTGTTCAGATTCCAGCTGCCAAGCTCCTGAGTCCAATAAGCCTCTTTCACTTATAAAATACGCAGCTTGTGGTATTTTGTCACAGCAAAATGGACAGAGCAGCGATCTTTCCCCATGAGTACAAAGCTGAATCGCTACATCATTGGCCAGGGTTCTTTCTCCCTAAGTGGTGCTGGTTGGCGCAGATGATCCAGGTAGATGGTGGGAGGGGCTGATCCCTGTTGTTAGGGATGTGTGGGATCCCAGTTCTCCCTGTCCATGAGGTTCAGGTCATGAGCACCAACAGCAACTAATAGCACCTAGCATCAGACTCCCTAAGGAGGAAAATTCACAGGTCACCCTGCGGAGGATGCAGTTGACTGAAAGCCCTGCTGCATGCTTCAGATCCCTTTCTTGGGAACTTCCTGGTGAGCATTTCACGTGACCTGATCCAGCCATCCCAGAAGCCCCCACTCCACCCTGCTTCATTGCTGAGATTTGGAGTCTAGGCTGGGGGTGGGACAGAGCTGTGGGATCCCTCTCCCGCTCCTTAAGCAACTGTATCATCTCTCTGAAGAACCGAGTGAGAAAAGCACGATCTTAATGCAGATCTTTGAAAGCAGAGGAGTTGGCTCATGATCCCGAGAGCTGAAAGTACGGGGGCCAATCCAGAACTTCAGGTCATCTTCCTGCAACGCCACCCGTATGCCTCGGGTGTGAGCCAAAGGCGCAGCGCCATGCACGGGAGGACTTGGAAGAGAACCAAGTCAGCCTTCAGGACTGTCAAGTCCAAGTGCAAGATCAACCCAGTTAATTTAGAAATAGCAGCCTGGGAGCTGGGGCCTGGCTGAGGGGGAAGACAGATCTATCTTAGCGCTTCCGGCAGCGTGACTCTCTAAGAACACCAAGGGTGTGGTCAGCTGCGGGGTGGCAGCTCCTGGGTCACATGCTGGAGTCCAGCTGTTAGAGAGAGGCACTTTTGCACACAGCTGCCTGATTACACAGCAGAGTTCCATTGAGCTTGGGCTGCTGAGCAGCGCAGCGCGAGGCTCTTGGGTGGACTTGTCCTGCCTGAGGCCTCAACTGCTCCCTGCTCCTAGATAGAGAAAGCCCAAGCTATTTGTACAGCAGCCCAAAAGTAGAGGTCAAAACCTCAAACAAACTGTGCTCAAGGAGCAACTTTGACAAAACCAGAAGGACAGACGCTAAACTCTGTGCGGTCTGTTTGTGCTTGCCTTTTGAGACCGGACTCTTGCTGCTTCATTGCTAAGTGACTGAGTTTTTCCATGTGGGTCTACAAACTTTGTAAAAAAAAAAAAAAAGAAAAAAAAAAAAACAAAAAACAGCTCCGAGGCAACATTTCTCTGCTGGACCCTCGACCTGTCTGAACTCCCTGCCTGGCACTTTCTTTGTCCACATAGCGCAAGGGTAAAGTCATCTTTAATCCTTTCGTGGCAAAACACAGCTGCCTCCAGTTGTTTCCTGGCCCAAACCTGGCCCAGTTTCTGGTGCTGCTGCCATTCGCCTCTCTCCCTTGGGTGTTAGGTCTTGCTTTGAGGAGGGGACCCAGGGGACCTCACTATTGGGAGGCATTTGCCTTTCAGTAGGAAGAAAAGGTCCCTCACTCCCGAAACACCTTTACACCATGGCTTGGACATGGAAATCCCACAGCCACAACCTGACACAGGCGGCCACACCAGGCACAGCCAGGCTAATTCTGGCTCTGGCTGTGTGGGATGGTGGGTGAGCTGATGCTCCTGCAGCCTGTTTCAGAGCACAAGTCTCCCTGGAATTAGAAGCCAAGGCAAGTGTGGAGCCTCTGCTTCCTGCAAGGTTGTGGCTGCTTTGTTTCCTGTTTCCTTCTCAGCTGAGATGATCTGAGGCAGGGAGGAGCAGGGAGGAGCAGGGGTTGGGAGAAGAGAGGGCTGGAAAATACTGCAGCCTTTCTGGACCAGGCTTAGGGCTCACATGCAATGTTTGCAGCGCCTTGGCCAAGAGACGGCCAGAGCTAAAAAAAAATTGCTGTGCTGGGCCTTTTGGGCTTTTGCACACCACCCCTCCTGGCTGCCTCAGAGAAGCAAGGAGGTTCCTGGCAAGACTGAAGACCCAGCTGGAAAACTTTGGAGCTGAAGTGGGGTGGAGAGGAGGGGGGAAGGGTTTGGAGAGGATTGAGCAGAGCCATGGGGGTGTTCTCTGTTCAGTGTCTGCATGGAGTAAGTGGGGGTTCACACACACACACACACACACACACACACACACACAGACAGGAACAGTTCAGAGACCCTGTGCGGGTGAAGGACAATTGCACGCTGTCTTTAGGGTGTAAGCAACCTAGGAGGAAGACACCTTGTGTACCACACTAGGACAGAGCCCCCTGGCCTTGCACACCTAGGGGATTAGAACCCTTCCATGTGTGCCTCTGGATAAGAAGTATGAACAGTGTCTTCCTGCTGGGGCTAAGGACAGAATTCCAAGGTCACATGGCAATACTGGGAGGAGGGGAGGATCCGACTACAAAGTCTAGAAAGCATTCTTTCGGCTAAAAACTGTGAGGCTGAAGATGAAACCAAATATCTATAAATCATGTCTGCCAGTTGGTAGTTTTCTATAAGTCGAGGTAAATGGTGCTGAAGTTGCTGACCGGAACCCTGGGTCTGAACACAGAGGCGCACTGCTAGGGTAGCAGAGGTGTCCTCCCAGGGTGCCCTGGAACACCATAATGATCACCTGGTTCTTAGTGGTTACCTGGTTCCAGAATTCCCTGATGGGTCCAGGGAGGCCCACGGAACCAGATGCTGGCCAGTAAGTCATTTTATCCAGACATATTCAGACACTACAGGGAAAATCAATGCCTACTGAACCTTTGTAGCTGGGTAACATACTTGCCCTCTAATACAGTGGAAAACAAACAAACCAGCTCACTTATTGGGGGCAGAGAATTCAAATAGGTCAAGGAGAAGATGTCCAGGGCTCCGCCTGGACCACTCCACAGCCGGACAGCAAAGCCGTCTGAAGTTACTCTGGTTCTAGCATCTGGCGATTGACAGAGACCCACGGAGGAGGCTGCTGCCTGGAGTGTCTGGGTGGCCTTCCCCTGCAGTCTGAGAGTTCTCGGAGCATGGTGGATGACTGGAAAGGAGAGTGGGGAGGGTGGAGAGGAAGCCGCTGTCACTAGCTGAGTGCCGCCGGTTGGCATGCTCCTCTCCCCCGCAGTGTGCTGCCTAAGACAATTATAGAAGCTACCCTGACCCAGGATGCAGGACCCTGTCACACTACGCAAGAAGAACATGCAGGTTGAAACTGGCATGGTATCTGTAGTGCTTGGAATTAAAAATGCTTTCTGTAGGACCATGTGTTCGAACACTTGGCCACGGCTGGGAGGGACCTTTGGGTTGTCTTAGAGTTTCTGTGGCTCTGATAAACACCATGGCCATAAGCAATTTGAGGAGGAGAGTTCATTTTGCTTATACTTCTGTGTCTGAGTCTGTCGTGAAGGGAGGAACAGGAACTCTAGGGGCAGGAACTCTAGGCAGGAGCCTGGAGGCAGGAGCTGAGGTACAGACCAGGCAGAAGCACTGCTTACTGGCTTGCTCCTCATCACTTGATCCGCTTGATTTCTTACACAGCTCAGGACCACATGTGCAGGGGTAGCACTGCGCTCTGTGGGCTGAGCTCCTCCCACATCTATCCCTAGATTCCTCAGACCTGTCTACAGGCCAGACTTACTGAGGCATTCTCTTAGTTATGGATTCCTTCTTCTTGCCAAGTTGACAGAAAACTAGCCAGCACAGAGGTTGAGACTTGCTGGAGGAAAAGGGTAGGCCTGGAACCCATATGTCCTTGATCTGTTTCCTGTTCTTTCTCTCTGCTTCCCCTGAGCTGTACATGCTGTCATGCCTTCGACTCCTATGGGCTCTCAGCCCCTGGAACTATAGATACACCAAAACAAATCCTTCCTTCCCTAAGGTCGTGCTTCTTTCTGATCGTGATAATTCACTAGTCCGCTATCTGTGGGAAAGTCAGTCTCACAAGGTCCGGTCCAACTTATTATTCTTTTATGAAGCGGGCTGTTCACACTCGGGTATGCTGTTTTTGAGTCCTCTTTGTGCTTTTATATATGTTCAGAGAAGAATCCTATTTGGGACTTTTGTGAAGAAGGGCACACACTTAGTTTTTACACAAATGAGATCATCACTACATTTAATTGCTGGGAAGTGAAGCTCTCGTTATGGAATGGTATTACATAGCCTGGTTGCATTGTGATTTATCTGACCATTTCTCTCTTTTGGTGGCTTTCGGAATGTTTCCTGTTTTGTTTTTTCTGTATCACTAGCCAAAGCTGAAGTCAGTATTTCTCTGTGTTGTTTTACATAATGCAGTTGTGGTTCCTTCCTAGGAAAGAGATGATGTTAGCATGTACAGCGTGGAGCATGCCCACTCATATGAGGGTAGTGTGTACATTGTAGAACATGCCCACTGACATGATGGTAGTGTGTACATTGTGGAACATGCCCACTGACATGATGGTAGTGTGTACATTGTGGAACATGCCCACTCATATGATGGTAGTTTGTATAATGTGGAGCATGCTCACCGATACGAGGGTAGCATGTACAGTGTGGAGCGTGCCCACTGATACGAGGGTAGTGTCCACAGTGTGGAGCATGCCCACTGATACGAGGGTAGTGTCCACAGTGTGGAGCGTGCCCACTGACACCCACAGAGTGCTGTCATGGGTGAAGCAGAACTTCTATGTGAAATGTTAAGTTTCTATACTAACGGGGGTGTGGCTGCCCCCTCATCTTCACCAGCACTTGCTATTGTCAGTCTTCCTCACTTTGCCTCTTAGCATCAGGAACTGATGCAGTAGACAAGCAAGCTTTGAAGCGGCTAATGACGGCTAGGCGGAATGGCTGCTCCCACATCTCTTAACTTTCTATTTAATTTTGGGGGAAATGCCTATTAATGTCCTTTACGTTTTGTTTCATTTCGCTAAGACATAGAGAAAAGCAACTACAAATTGAAATTTTGTTTTATTTTTTATTTTTTTGAGGTAAGATCCCAGGCTAGTCTTCAACTTCTGATTTTCCTGACTCTCTCTCTCAAATGCTGGGACTCTAGTTAGATACCACCTACCACTGTAAACAGTAAGATATTGATTAACCACTAAGTGATGACAGAGACCTTAAAGGGTCCTTGCAGATGGTTCAGGGGATGAAGGCAACTGCTACCAAGCCTCACAACCTGTGTTTCCAATCCCTGCGGCCCACTAGGTAGAAGGAGAGAACTGATTGCTGTAAGCTGTCCTCTGACTTCCACACCCATGCCATGACACATGTGTACCCCTTTCCCTGCTCCCCACTTGCAACACAAAATAGATAAGCAAGTTGTAATAAAAATCTGAAATAAAAAAGACACATGGTGCTTGCGGGAACAGAGTCCACTCAGTAAAGCCTCCCTAAAATCGCACAGAAATTATTTTTCTCTGCTTACACTTATTGTTGAGACATAACCTCTGAGCCGTCTGAAGAATATTGTAATTGTTTCACATGAGGCGAGACCTAAGCTCATCTTTTTACGTACCGAATACAAATTTTTAGGATCATTTACTGGCTGAGCCTTCTTTCCCACCAGACAGTTGTTTATTCGCATTATCGCTTAAATGTTCTAACTTTCCTCTGCCTTTGTTTCTTATAAGGCATGCCTTTGTGTTTATACAGAAAGAAAGGGCTGGTCGTTTCCTCTGCCAACTGTGAACTTGCTGCAGGTGTGACTTCCTGGCTCAGTAGGAGTTTGCCAGAGGATGCTGAATGTGCTGGTGATGGTCTCATAAATCCATCACCTTTTATAACTGCTGAAAATTTAGAATTCAAAGGACTAAAGCTGGTGAGACTGAGCAACGGGTGGGTGTGCTGCTGGTGGGTGTGAAGCCCAGTGTCTTCATTATTTACTCACCAGTTTGGCAAGTACTTCTACAGCACGTGTTAATGTGTTGAATGTTGCTTAAGTATGAGCCATATGATGAAGGACCTCTCAGAGTCTGCATTTGAAGAGAGATCGGATATGTTGTGGTAAGTAATCCCCCCACCCCCACACACACTCAGGACACCAAGATGGAGGGATGGGTAGTTTGAGGCGAGCATGGGCTGGTTCAAGGTGGACTTCAGCTACATAGGAAGATCCTAGCTCCAAAACCAAACAGTGAAGATAATTGTGTGTGTGTGTGTAATGTCATCAAGAAAAACAAAGATCTTAGGGCCTGGGACAGACAGGAGTGACAAGGTCAAGAGCCCTGAGCCCAGAGGAAGAGGTTCCAGGATGTGTGGGCAGCCAAGAGGAGGTGAAGCTGCAGGAAGTGGGCAAGGCACACAGAAAGGGACAGAGTAGCACTACTAGGGAGCTAGGAAGTGCTAGGGAGCCTACACTGGCCAGGTGGGCGCTGTAGAGACAAGCCTTCTGACAAACTGCTTCAGTAGTGCGATTAGGCCATGTTGATGTTAGGGGATGGCTGTCCATTTGTGAGCATATCTATGATTCGGTTCATATAGTGTGAGATCATGTGTGTGGATGTGTGTGTGGCTCAGAGTATGTTCACACACTGAGTATGTCTGTCAGTGTGGGTGCTGTAAACATATATATATATATATATATATATATTGTATATATATATTGTACCTTGTCTGTGTGGATGTTCACATTTATGTGTGTAAGAACATAAATGCTTGTCTGAATTCTTCTTTTCATATAATGTTTATAGATATTTTGCCTGCACATATCTCTGCACTTTATGGGTGCCGTACCCGCAGAGGCCAGAAGAAGACATCAGATTTCCTGGGGCTGGAATTACAGATAGTGTCATGTGATTGCTGGGAATGAAATCCGTGTGCTCTCAAAGTATAATCAGTGCTATTAACCTCTGAGCCACCTCCCCAATCCCTGGGCTTGAGTCTTTATGTTTGTACACAGGCTTGAGAGAACGTGCCTGTGTTTGTAGTTGTGTTCCTGAGAACACCCCAGACAGTGATCACAGAGGGAGATGAGCTCACCTGGGGCCCTTTCCTGGTAACCTGACAACAAAGGACTTTACCCTTGTCAAAGGTCACAGAACAGACCTGTGTCACTGATGACATCACAGAATAAAGCCAGGATCCTAGTGATCATGTGGTCACTCAGGCTGGGTCTGGTTGGAGGGCTTCAGCACAGCCCACACCAGCCCTCACTGAGATTCTGGGTGCTGGTTTGAAGTCATGAAACACCATCTTATGGAACGCAGGGGAGAACAGACACCAACCAGTGGGACCACAATCGGCATGGCCAGCCCAGAGTCCACAAAGGAGAACACGGGCGTATGCTGGCCAGGTGCTCAGTAGATGGGGAAGGGGCAGGTTGGTCTCTGATGTTATCAAAGAGCCGTGTTGATCTTACGAAGTAGATTGGGGAAGAGCGGTGAAGAAAGAGATCATTGGGGGAAAGCTGGTTCTTCCTAGGCTGCTGTGCATCTAAGGAGTTTTTTCAGGAGACATGTACATGAGAATGTAACTGTTCTCCTTCATATATTCATTTCAATGTGTTTGAAAAAATATGTCAATCCTGTAGTAATATAAACATTCCTTTATAATAAGCTAATCTAGAACGCCAACTCAGTGGCCACCAGGATGTGTCTTTGGGCAGCATTTTAGGATAAGATCTGCTCTTGGAGTCAAGAGACTCTCCAGGCACACACATCCTCTTTGCCTCAGTTTCCTTATCTGCTGGATAAAACTCCAAATAGACTCCTTAGGCTTGTTTTAAATCTTAAAGGACTCAAGGCAGGGCATTCACTTGGATGGTGAAAGGGACATGATGTGTGTGTGTCCACAGAGTGGATGAAAGGCTCCCTGGATGAGGCAGAGAGAAGTCACAGAGGAGAAGCTGGGGCTTCACTGCTAGCTCCATTCTTGATTTTCAAGTGAGTTTTATTGAGCTGGTGCTCCATACACGATGTGTACAGTAGAAAGAACTGTGACGATGTCCATCTGAGTGGCAGCTGCAACCAAAGCACACAATGTAATCATGATCTCAGACGTTCCCGAAGGCACCCGTATGTCTTGTCCACCCCTTCGGCTCTTGGTAATAATTATTCTGTTCTTAAGTGGACTTGTGTGGTGGCTTTTCCCATTTAGCAGTTGCATTATCTCTTGTGTCTGTTCTGCACACATCCCTGGTTCATTTATTTTAGCCATGAATACAATCGCATCCTGTGGTTGTACCACAATCTACTTTTTTGGTCTCCTGGGTGCTGGCCTTTTACACATCAGTTGATAAGATTCACACACTCTTTTATCATTATCTCCCAATGAGGTAGCATTATGGTCATCTCTGATGAATAGTAGGCATCTTTCCCAAAGCCACCAGAGCCTGCATGATTCTATTTGTGGCTTCTCGGGAAAGTTACCTATGGTGACTTTTGAGAGCACTGATGAAACTGCCCTTCCACTTCTCAGGGACCATGAGGAGGAACGAATCATCTCCGAGGCCAGGGCCTGCCTTCCTCCTAGAGGACGACATCTACTTGGCAGCCCGGACACACAGGATGCTGGGCTGGAGCAGCTCTCCATCATCCCAGTCGTCCTCAGAGTACCAGTCTTATTCTCAGTACCAGTCCTGGGCTTCCAGCAGGAGTGAGGAGGAGCAGGATGCCCCACCCGAGAGCGTGTGTGCGCTGTACACGCATGTGCAGACCGTGCGCGGTGTGGCAGTGGCTTGGGAGACTGACGATGGCTTCGAGCCCGTCACCAGGAAGCCCCTTATCCGTGAGGCTGAGTTCATCAAGCGACAGCGGCTGAAAGGTTCCTCCTTCGAAATGGCCTCCAACACAGACCTGCGCTGGGAGCTGGAAGCCTGCAAGCACTACTGCCCGGAGCCTGAGGACTCTGTGGACTGCTGCTTGCAGGAGTTGCGAGCACCGCCAGACTGGTTGGTCACCACCAACCATGGCCTTCGCTGTGTGGCCTGCTGTAGAGTCTTCCCCACGTTGGAGGCGCTGCTGGACCATGCCCAGCATGGCATCCGCGATGGCTTCAGCTGCCAGATATTCTTTGAGGAGATGCTGGAAAGGAAGCGGGCCCGGGGTCAAAGGCAGGACCAACAGCCTCTAGAGGAGGAGCAGAGCCCTTCTGACAGTAGTGAATGTTCCAAGCCCTGCACCAAGGATCTTCCTCAGCAGCCACAGCAGCAGCAGCAGCAGCAAGAGCAACAGCTGCAGCAGCCACCACAGCAGCAGAAGCCAGAGCAGACACCACAGCAGCAGAAGCCACAGGAGCAGGCACAGCAGCAGAAACCACAGGAGCAGCCACAGCAGCAGAAACAGCAGCA
>JABTXL010008037.1:16854106-16888012 GCA_025134845.1 Neodon shergylaensis | reverse complement strand
CAGCAGCAGAAACCACAGGAGCAGCCACAGCAGCAGAAACAGCAGCAGCTGCTGCAGCAGCAGAAGCAGCAGAAGCAGCATCCACAGGGGAAGTAGAGATTGGAGGTGAGTTGCCCACCCTCCCTCCAGCATCATGGGCTGCTGCTCCTTTTCCAGCCAGCAGGACCAGACCCACCAGAGTAGGGGGAGAGGACCAAGGTGGTGGTGAGGGGGGGGGGGAAGCTATCTACGTGGCATGTGTAGCAACAAGGTGGGAGGGGTAGGAGCCTTTCCTAAAGGTGCAGCATATCCACCAGAGTCCATTTCCAAACCAGAATCCAAAGAAGAGGGCTTCAAGAATTCCTGACGGTGGATGCAAAATAAGAAACATGCAAGCAGGTGGCCACAGGGGTTTCCATTTTTGCTGCCGGATCCAACGCAGTCCGCATTTGCTGCTCAAGCACACGTGACTCACAGGGGAGCCAACTGTAAATGAAGCTTCGGCCCTATTTTTTTCATTGTTAGGAATCTGTCATATGCCCTAATTCTATGTCTTATGTTGTTGGGATTAAACTTGAATAAGACAAAGTGGTTCCAAGTGTCTGAGTGAACCATGCTACCTGGTTGAGTAACGCTTATCAGAAATATTTCCCTCCCTCCCAGAAGTGCGACTATTTGCATTTGCTTAGTGAAATGTCTTGAGAATGGGACCCAAGCGTAAACAAAATCTTTCTCATAAACACCATAACATCTATCCAGAAGGGGTCTGTTTAGCATCTGTCCTGCCCTTGTCTGTCACTGGGCTCAATCACGAGGTCAAGTGTGACGTTTTCTGCTTGTGACATCATGTCAGTGCTCAGGAAGTTTCAGACTGGGGATCAGTTCAACAGTTTGGATTTTGGTTTCTAGGGCTGGGGATGCTCAACCTGTTTGCAAGCTCCATGCTACCCATGACAAAGTCAATTGCAAAGCAAAGGGTTAATCTCAACAAGAACGTCCAAGGACCTAAGAGGAGGGGCCCTAAGACAAGTGATCAGAAGGTGTTTGCATACAACACAAACCAGGCAGAATACCATGTAGTTTTCACAAAGACAGCGTTGTCAACACTATGAGCTAAATGATTCTTTGTGGAGGCCAGGCGTTTTCTTTCCTGTGACAATCAAACATACCCAGGTAGTAACTGTGCCACAGAGGTAAGAACCCATGAGCTAGGTACAATGAGGACCTTGGCTGAGAGAATGCCTCAGTGCATCCAGAGAAGTGCCAGCCACTTGACCCAGCTGCAGGACTGGAGGGATTGCTCTGCATCCCCTTCAGTGAAGACAACACTGACCACATGGCAGAGACTGACCAGGCCCAGGGGCGAGAAGAGGAGAAAAGGAAAAAACAGGTGTAGGTGCTATTTGGGAGACGAGGATGAACTGATTCAAAATAATAGCAAAAGGGCTTTTCCTTGACCTGCCGGCCCCTGCAGAGCTCACCTGGGGCACTTTCCATCTGCTTTAGCATTAGCCGCTTCGCTTGCTATGTTCTAGCCACACTGACCTTGCTTAAACTAAGATTTCAAACCTCAGAGCACTGGCACACGTACTCAAGAGAGCTGCAATTCTTCCCCTGTCTCCCGGTTGACATGCTGCCCTGCTCTGGAATTTTATCCTTCACGTCACCATAGCTCATTCCTCATTCCACGTGCTTGTTTAAGAAAGTAGGTGACAGCATCAGGCCCACACGTTTAAACGTACAATGTAGAGTGTGAGATTGGGAGAAGTAGCAAAAGGAGGAAGAGGGAGGCTGGAAGATTTGCTGGTGCAGGAGTCTAGGCCAAGAAAGGTGGTGATTTGGATGGGGCAAGAGGAGTGAGTTCATTCGAAACCTATTTGGGGAATCAGGTGTGAAGGACTTGGAGATGAAGGAAAAGGCACACCCAGGTGGAGTCTCCAGCTCATAGCAGGAAAGAGTCTGCTGGCTGATATGGGAGACTTAAGGTGGAAGATTGGAGTATGTCTGTGAAAATGTGTGAACATGTGTGTGACCATGTTGTGAGCACGCACATATGCCTTATGTGACCGTGTCTGTGTGTGAGCATGATCTCCACATGGACATAGTTCTGCCATAGTGGTCGGTTGGGGCATATGAATTCTCAGTGCTAATGGCAAGTGGTTCAAGTCTAGAGCTTCAACCTTTGAAAGAGATGCTTACATGTGTTTACCCCTGACAGTATGAAGGCTTTATATTGTTTAAATTGCTGTATCCATATTAAATCGTATGCATTCCCTACACCCCCACAAAATGTAGCTTGTAGCCTCATCTCTTTTTGTGTTGGTGAGTGACCCAAGGCTTCATCAAGGTCACATGGATATGCATGGAGGGGTAAGGTTTCTCTTCCAGCAGCTTGACTCCAAACCTTCCTGTTGTAACCATGACACTGAGACTTTAGCTTGGATGGGGACACAGATGAAAGTGTTCATCCTCACAGGCTATGTTGGCTTTAGATTAAATAGCAGCAGCCGCATAACAGAGAAGAGAAGAAGGGGATGTAGGACAAATAAAGGAAAACAGGTGATGTGGACAGAGAGAGGATGAAATGATGCTGTGCACAGTGACCGGCCCCTGCAGACCCCTTTGCAGAGATCTGGGACCTCCTGGGGCCTCCATGTAGGACTTGTACCAGAGTGTGTTTTAAAGGGGCCACAAACATTCGAAATGATAAATCACTTCAAACTCTTTATTTCCCCAAACCATAGGGGGAAAATAGAACTCATGTCCCAAAACCTACATAAAGCCGATGACAAAGGCTGGAAAGGATGACACTAAAAATCAAATGATGAATTAATCTCCTACGCACACATGACCATCAAATTTAACAAAGTATAAAAGGTATAATTCACCTTGACTAAGTTCGGGTTATCTCTTGACTCAGGATAGTTAAAAAATTATTACATCTGGCAAGAATTAGTATTGAAAGAACAATCATATTTCTCTCAATAAATATGAAGTGGACACGAAAGGCAGCCTCTTGAGTCCACACCCATTCCAGGAATGTGCACTTATGTGTCTCCCTTTCTCATGATGTCTTGCTTACATCTATATTAAACCCTTTCCTACTAAACCCCAGTCTTGCTGCAAAAAAATATAAAAGATGACACCATAAGTGGACGTAAATGCATATATTTGTGATCAATTGTTTTTCTGATACAGGCATCTAGCAAAAATAATTCAATGGGGGGAAAGTTAATCTCTCCAGCAATTGAAACCAGACACAGCTGGGTATCTGCAGACAGACATTGGCGTTGAGGGGCTGAAGAGATGGCTTTAGTGGTTAAAAGCACTTGCTGCTCAAGTAAAGACCTAGGTTCAATTCTCAGCACTCACATGGCAATTTACAACTTCCGGTAACTCCAGGGGACTTAATGCTACCTTCTGACCTCAATGGACACCTGAACTCATATGACACATATACATATATTCAGGTACATAATCATGCACATAAAAATAAGTCCTTAAAAATAGTGGAGTTGGATGCCTCTCATGTCATACACACATGCACACACTCATACACACACACACACACACACACACAGGAACCACAGATGTAAAACCTGAGACTTGAAGACTTGTGTACACAGAAGCTTATATGTGGCTATTCAGAAGCAACATTACTCATGGTATAAAAACATGAAAGCACAGCCTGCATGTCCACCCAATGGCGAACAGATGAACAAATGTAGTTTATAGGTACACAGTGGGACATGATCTAGCCATAAAGCATGCACTGACCACATGAATGCACTTGAATGCCCTGTGCAAATGTGAAAGAAGCCAGCATAAAAAGCTTCCTAACGTGCAACCTTGCACACGTTAAATATCCATACAGGTGAATTTACATATGAGTAATTGCCAAACAATCAGCCAAGGGGAGGCAGGTGAGTGACGCTAGCCTCTATGGTGCTACTTCGTGGCATATAAATGCATTTCCAAATTAGCAGCGATGGGTATGAAGCTTTGTAACTGTAACAAAACACTCAAGGTAAACTTGAAAAAGTCAAATTTTATGGAGTAAGAATTATATCTTAATAAAAGAGTTAATAAACACAACCGCCATTGTGGGTCAGCAATGGGACTTAATCCAGTGTAACTGATGATCTTACAAGAAGAGGAGGTGAGGGCATAAACAGAAAGTCCACATGTGATAGTCATTCTGCCCCTTCTCGGAAACAGAAGTGCAGTTAGCTTTCTTTATCATGACAAATATCTGGGATAATCCACTTAGGAAACCAAAAAGTTTGTTTTGGAGTGTTGGAGATTTCAGCTTATATCGGTTGGTCCTGTTGCTTTGGAGCCTATGGTGGGGCAGATCACAATGGTGTGGACATGGAGCAGAAGAAACTTGGTTACTTGGTAGCTGGATAGGAAAGAGGGAAAAAGAAAGAAGGGACAAGGTCCCACAACACCACTTATGGACACACAGCCAGGGTCTAAAGCCTCCCTCTAGGTCTGTCTGTCTGTCTGTCTGTCTGTCTGTCTTTCTCTACTCTCTCTCTCTCTTCTCTCTGTATTCAGTATATGTGTCTGTAGGCGTGCATGTGTGCATATTTATGAGTATATGCACATGTGTGGTTGGGTGTGGCTATGGAGGTCAGAGGTTAACCTTAGACGTTTTTCCTCAGGAGTCGCCCATCTTGTTTGCTGGTTTTTGAGACAGGGTCTCTGACTGGGACCTGGGACTTACAGATTCATGGCCTCGAGGATCCTCCTGTTTCCACCTCCCCAGATCTTTGGTCTCAAGTTTACACTACAATTGCCAGCTTTTCACGTGGATGCTGACCATCAGACTCGTAGTGCTATGATTGCACTGCAATCGCTTTATATGGGCCTTGCAGAATCATGGAAGATTTACACCACAGGAGAGGATGGCCATCTATAACCCAGAGCAGGGAGGGCAGGACTCACAAGAACCCAAAATTGGGAGATCAAGTCCAGAGACTCACATCTTACTTTCAGACTTCTGATCTCTGGGTCTGTGAGACAATGCATTGTCTTCTTTTAAATGTCCTGTGTGTGACTCTCTGTGACAGCCCATGCGAGTGAATCTGAGAATCCAAGAAGCAGAAGCCAGAGAATGGCAGCAACAGCCAGGGATGAGTAAGGTACCCTTCCTGCTTGGGAATCCTCAGGATAAGCACAAAGCAAGTGCTGTGTAGTAACTGTGGGCGTAGGCACTAGAGATAATGGAAACGTCACGGAACAAGTGGATGAAGTTTGGTTCTGAGTGGCCTCAAGTCTAGAGCAAGCAGTGTGTGGTGTCCCCTGTCAGAATGTTTGTAAGAGTGACAGCATGGTGACACTCATGATTCCTCTCTGGGGAGCCTGCTCAAGAGGCCCTCACAGAGAACGCAGCCGGACACAGGGATGTGGAGGTTGTGCTGCACTGAAAGGACGACAGCGAAGAGATCTGTGTCACATCTAGATCCCAAAGCCTGGCAAGCCCATGTTGTGTGAGTGTGTGTGAGCACAAAAGCCCGTGTGCTCCTGTGTTGGTAGGTGTGAGTGTGTGTGTGCAGGAAAGGCTAAGTGTTGGTACGCTTGGGATTGTGTATACATGTGTGTGACATCCTACTGGCCTTCGCTGACATTAACTTGAGGCTTAGGGCAGAGCACAGACCTATGGAAGGTCCACAGATGGTACATGCTCCCAAGGGCTTTTACATTCTCTGAAGCGTTTTCTGGAATCTTCCAAGTGCAAACAAGGCAGTGTGAACTAAGGTACTGTCATCCCCAGGAGAAGAGCACAAGAGGTCTAGGAGAATTGCCCAGAGGCTGCAGAGATGGCTCAGTGGTGAAGAACAATAGCTGCTCTTCCAAAGGACCCAGGTTCAATTCCCAGCACCTACATGGCAGCTCACGACTGTCTGTAAGTCCAGTTCCAGGGGATTCTGACACCCTCCACAGACATACATGCAGGCAAAACACCAATGCACATGGAATAAAATTTAAAAGAATTGCCCAGAGCAATGTCAAGTGAAGTCAAGCCCTTCCTTTCTTAGGGTCAAGAACCCATTTACTACAACTGCGCTGCCTCAAATTACTGCCACTGAAGCTATTTAAGCAGCACAGACATGGAAATCCAAGTTTGTAGTTGCCTTTCAACTGTAAACCAACACATTTATACATTAAACACACACACAATTACACTAACAATAAAATTCAAGCTAACAACATCAATTTTATACGATGGCTTGTGAAAGGGTTGGACACTGCAAAGAGCGTTCTAGATTTGCGGTGTCTCACCACCATGTTCTGGATAGTGAGGCTGTCACTCCCAGCAGGAAGCTGATGGGCTTCGTGGGCCCAACTCCATTGGCCACCCTGCCCCTCTTTGACCTCTGCTACTTCCATAAGCCTTTCGGTCTGGAATTACTCCAAGCTGGGAGTCTCCACTCCTGCAAACAGATAATCATATTTCTGCTTCAACAAGTGTGTACCACTGTGTCAAACATGGTAAGATGTTCAGTCTTCTATTTCCAGATTATTAGGAGGCTAAAATGGGATAATATATATATATATATACACATATATATATATGTATATATATATAAAACCTAAGAGATCCATTGTGTGAAAACATGTCTGAAATTAGAGGGAGGATTGTATACTTAATGACACCTTAAAGTAACTGAACTATGAAAATTTGCATGGCATCTTAGATAAGCATAGGGTGCTTGTGTTCAACTATCAGTCACATAAAAGCAAGAATATCTTGGGGCTGGAGAGATGGTACAGTGGTTAAGAGCACTGGCTGCACCTCCAAAGGTCCTGAGTTCAATTCCCGGCAACCGCATGGTGGCTCACAGTCCTCATCTTGCACAAAGTACATGCAGAGCACTCATACATAAATAGCTCTTTAAAAAAAGAACTGTTAAAGAGATTATTTTAAATAGTTTGTAAACATTTTGAGTGTATGTGTGTGTGGTGCGTATTCATAAGTGTATGTGTATTTTGCATGCATGTGGCACACGTGTACGAAGGTGCACATGCATGTGTGTATATAAGGGAGTGGAGACTCAAGGGTGCTCAGTGTCCTCCTCAATTACCCTCTCCACTTCACACTGAGGCAGCCCTTGTGCTGAACATGAAGTTTACTTGGACTGGAATTGCAGGTGGACTGCCACGCCTGCTGGCTTTTACATGGGTTCTAGAAATCAGTATTCTAGCCCTCACGCCTACAAGACAGGCCCAGTACCTTCTGAGTCATCTCTGCAGCGTGTGCGTGCGTGTGTGCGTCTGTCTGTCTGTCTGTCTGTCTGTCTCTGTGTTTTAATTAAGATGAGATCTGCTATTGCCCAGGCTATCTTTGAACTCCTAGACTCAGACAATTCTCCTGCTTCAACCTTTCAAGTAACAGGGACCATAGGCACACGCCAGCACACTGACTATATCTGATGCTCATTTCTAAATTTTATTTCAAAACAGAACAAAACTTGTAATAGCAACACAATAAAGTCTTTATGCTCCTTCTTGGGCCCTTCTCTGCAATTGTGTCTCTCTACAGATATTTTAGAATACATGTTACAGATACATATTGGGTTTTTTTTTTATCATTTACTTGCTTATTTAAGAATAGTTTGTCAATATCATGTCTGTTAAGGCAAAACACCAAGTGCCATCATCAGCACCTTGTCTTCCAGAACCACATCTAGGAAGTCAATTCACATATTATATAGCTTGCTCTGTCTGTGTACAAATTTTCCAATACTACCAGTAATATCTTTTTTGGCAATTATTTTTTTCCTGACTGTTGCTTTTTTTGTTTGTTTGTTTTCATTTTTGTAGACAGAGTTTCTGTCCTGGCTATCCTGGAACTCACTCTGGAGACCAGGCTGGCCTCAAACTCACAGAGATCTGCCTGCCTCTGCCTCCCGAATGCTGGGATTAAAGGTGTGCGCCACCACACGTAGGCAATTATTTTCCGATTCATCATACACTGGGTTTTTTAAGGGCCTCTATTTTGTGTAACTCCTGTATCTCTTTTTGCTGTACAAGTCTTTTATTTGCCGAAAGTGTAAGGACTGGTCTGAGTAGCCTAGTGTAGTATCTGAGAACTGATGGTCAGTTGTAAGGCACAGCGTGCGTAGGTACAGATGGCCTGTCCCATCCCTGCATGTTTTATTCTAATCTCCTCCCTCTAGAGTCTCTGACTCTGGGCCTCCCTTTTTCTGCCTCCTGGGAACCAACGCAGACTGTTGTATCCAGTAAGCCTGCCGGAATCCTTGGCACTAGTGACACTCACTGCTGAGGACATTGTTGTTTAAGTATGAAATGTCCCCAACAGGAGGTGTCGAAACCTAGATCCCAGCTGGTGGGCCTGTTTTGGCAGATGATGATAATGTTATGGTCTCTGCACATGAATGCATGGACACATGCATCCACACACACAAACTCACATGCATTAACACACACACGCACACACCTATATACAAAGAAAGGAAAAGAAATCATGTGCTCCACAGAACCCTGGACATGTCTTGGGCCCACTTTGCATCTCAGTTTATTCAACCCTGGGATGGGATGGTCTAGATTACTGGCTCATTCATGCAAGTAAAGTAGTTTCTGTGCTGTTTTCTGGAAGCCTTGGAGGGATGTTTGCATTCTTGGACAGTAGGACTCTGACCCTGAACTCTGCCCCACCCCATGCGTGTGTGTCTGCGCGTGTGTGCGTGCGTGTGTGTGTATGTGTGTATTACTGAGGATCAAACTCAAGGCCCTACATGTGCTTGGCAAGCATCTTATCAATGAGTGTCACCCATCACCATCCTTTCAGGGGTTGGGATAAAGAGACAAGATCTTGTTTAAGTTGACCAGGCTGAAAATCCTCCAGTCTCAGCTTCCCCTGTAGTTGGGCTGGCAGTCACTAGACCTGCTAGTCTTTACTTCTTGCCCTGGTGCCAACTCAGCAGCTCTGCAACTACTTCCCGGTCAAGGTCTCCTGCGCTTCCACAGACCTGGCTCTGTAGCGGAGGGGCTGTTTCCATCCTGGCTGTCTGAGTGGTCAGTCCAGTCCCTGGGGAGCTCTTCTCCACGGGGGTAATCCCCTAGGTTGCAGGTCCCAAAGGAATAGCCTGCGGGCCTAGCCAGTAAGAATGGAAGGTCCCATCCTGGAGTTGTCAGGGCATCAATACTCACTGGCTTCGGGTACCCACTGGCGGTACCTCTCTTGCTTCTCTCCATGCCTCCCCCAGTCTTCCTCACAGCCTTTGAGTGGAAGGATGTGAGGTTTCTGCTTTCTCTTGTCATCTTCTTCCATTCCCACCCTCCCTCCCCCTTCCCCTTCTCCCCGCTTCCAGGGACCCACAAGGGCCTACTGGCTGTTCTTATTTTCTGAAACCCAACAAAGGAGCCCCAAATAACGGACACAAAGTGATTGCTGATGTTCACCTTGAGGCGTTGGATGCACACCACTAGTTGGTACAGGATCGTTGCCCTGCAACAGAGATCGGAAGACCCAGAGGCACGTGGAAGATTAGGCTCGTTCCAGGCTCTCCCCTGCAAAGTTCTTTAACACCTGCCAAGCCAGGCCCAGGGAAGCAGAGCCCTAACTGGCTATTCTTGTCCGTAGTTTCAAACTTTTCTGTGTGAACCCTTTAACTTTCAAAGGCTCATCACCCAGCTCCTTCTGCAAGGTCAAGGTAGAAATAGAAAACTTTCTCTCTCAATTGCTATAAGCCTCAATGGGAGTTCCTGGGGAGCGAATGTGTGAGGTTCACGGTCAGGGTATGTGAATGAATTCAGCCTGTAGGTGCCTGGACCCCTCTTAGGAATGACGGTGTTGGAGGGTGGTCAAGGAGACCAAAAGGCCTCAGGAGACCACAACGTCCTCAGTTCTGTATGCCCTGAATTTCCTGGGTCACCTCAGTTTTCTCATCTGAGACATGGGCGTGGTGAAAGGGGACACCATGGGCTGGCTGAGCCTGTTGATGGAGAGACCGCTCCCCCAGCCCGGCGCGGACCCAGGGACCCAGCAGCGCTGGCCGGGGCTGTGGCAGGAGGCGGAGGGGCGGGCCGGGCCCTGCGGGCGGAGGCGCTCTCCCGGGTCACAGCGCCGGGCGGCGGCGGGAAGATGCGGCTGCGGCTCCTGGCGCTAGCGGCGGCCGTGTTGCTGGGTCCGGCCCCAGGTAAGCGCGGCGTGGCGGGCGGCTGCGCGGGAGGCCGGGGCTCGAGCGAGACGAGAGGCCAGGGTTGCGCGGGGTCCTGGTGGCGCTCTTCTCCCGGGCGATCTAGGCGGCGCAAGAGCTCCGATCCAGGTCTCCGCGGTTCCCTGGTCCTGTCGTCGTCCCGCGGTGGGGACCCTCTCTCGGGACAGCTCCCGGTCCCTTCTGAGCCGCAGGCCGCGGAGCACAGGGAGAAGCCAGCGAGCCCTAAGTTGGCGGCTTCTGTCTTCCATAGCAGTCAGGACCCATGGCTGTTGCCAGCACCAACTTCTCTTCAACTATCTTTGGAGACGCTCCGAAAATGAGGCCAGGAAACCGGGTTGTCCCAGTCGGGTGGGCACTGAGCACTTACATTTGAGTCTTCTGAGATTGTCAGACCTGGTTAGAGAGGGTGTTTGTTCTAGGCTTCATCCAGCGGGGTCCTTTCCCACAAACACACTGCTCTGGGAAGTACCTCTGCTGGCTTTCATGGAGCTTTACGGTTCCCACTTAGGGTCGCCAAAGAACCTTCTCTTCGTTCCCCAGGATCATGCTGGCTAGAATGATAGTCATAGATACATTAGTGGCTCCTTTTTCCCAGGCGACTACCAGTGCCTGGGGCTCACCGCCCCATTTAATCACAATGGAATTTCAAAGTAAGAACCTCAAGTGTTTATTGATCTAAGTATTTCACAAATCCCTGGCGCGGTTTACCAGCCTACCAACCTCTGAGGGTTGTGCAGTTTTCCCCTATTTTTAAAATAAAGAACAGAGACACAGACCTGAAAAGCAGAATCCTGGACGAACCTAGGACCACTCTGTAGCGCCTGCTTTTGTGACCCTCATCCTGGGCCAGCCATTCACTCTTTTAAATGTCTCCTTCAGGTTTCCTCACCTCTGTTTGCAAGGGAAAAGCCCCACACATTGGCTTAAGTATAAACCCATACTCCTAGCCTGGGCAGTCTACCACCTTCATGTGGGAGGTAGAATGGTAGTTTGTTGGTCATGCCATCCTACTTCACCTTACAGAAAAGAAAACTGTCAGTTCAACAAGTCCCTAATTCCGGGCCGTGGTAGAGAGTGATGGTTACAATTTGAAGTCAGATCTCCCAGGCTTCAGTTTCATCTGGCTATATGCTGTGTGAGCTTGAACAAACTGCTCAGCTTCTCTGGGCCCGTCTTGGAGGTAAAATGAGAATTAGCAGTCACTGCAGATAAATCAAGAAAATACTTCTAATTGCATTAGAACCGTGTTGGGCCTGAAGTTCACTTGAGCAGATGTCCACCTCTGTATTCTTTTTATTATTATTTTTTTTCCACCTCTGTATTCTTACGTGGCATTTTTGGCTCACAATGAGTACCACGTGGGTTAGGTCTAGAGACACCTCTGCTGAGTGCAGCCCCAATGCCGCAAACCACTCAAGAAAGGCAGTGGACTTCTTTAGAGATGTGCTGTCCGGAATCAGACACCACTTTGCTGTCACTTAGAAGTTCCTGGCTCCTGGAAATAAGTGGAGCATTATCTTTAGGCAGAGAGGAAGACAGGCCGCACTCACATTGCGCTATGCCCACCTTCCTGGCCTGCTCAGAGCTGTGGCCGCTTCTGTAACGGGGATGAAGCCTTTGGTTCATGCACCTGAGGGCTGCTGCTGCTTCAGCGCCATGTGGAGCTCCATGGATTTCCTCCCAGAGTGCTGTGTTCATCCCTCTCATGACCTCATCATTATCATTTATGCCCTGGCAATGCTTGAGCATGCATGGGCAGCCAGTTTACCGCGGGCTGTTGTTCTCCAGTTGCTTCTATCCTGGGCAGTCCTAGATATTTGTGTGCTTGTCTTACCCAAGGTTCCACAGTCTTCCTTTATGCTGTCTATCCAGCGTTTTTTGGGCCTTCCTCTTTACCTTATCCCATGAAGTCTTCCAAGCAGTGCTATCTTCGGGTATCTGCTGTCCTTCATTCTCATAACATGGCCGAAGTATCTCAAGCGCCATTGCCGTATCCTGTAGTTTACTTCCTTCTGTAGATGGAGATGTTTCTTAATGTCATTCTTGCGTGTGTTCAGTTTAGTTCTCATGGCCTCACCAAAACACAAAGCAGTGGTTAGACTCGGGAGACTGAGGTTCATGCAGTAACACAAACTACAGTGTAACTTATGGGATCCGACACATAACAAAAATTTAGGGGCTGTTTTTCAAACATATTAAACTTCTAAGCAAGGACCAGTAAAGGCTAAAGGCAGTGGGCAGCTTCGGCTCTTGCATGCATGGAGCCTCCCTTGCTCCAGGGCAGTGTGGGGTCACTTCCCAGGTGACATGCAGACTTACTGCTCACCACAGTGCTTCACTTGCTCTTACCATGAAAACTGTCACTTTCCTACCATCCCTTCTCCTCCTCCTCCTCCTCCTCCTCCTCCTCCTCCTCCTCCTCCTCCTCCTCCTCCTCCTCCTCCTCCTCCTTCTCCTCCTCCTCCTTCTTCCAGTTTTTTTGAAAAATGGTTTCTCTGTGTAGCTTTGGAACCTGTCCTGCAGCTAGTTCTTGTAGACCAGGCTGGCCTTGAACTCATAGAGATCCGCCTGCCTCTGCCTCCCAAGTGCTGGGATTAAAGCTGTGTGCCACCACCGCCCAGCCTTCATTTTTAACAGAGGCAGGTTTTGAGCCAGGACACCATAGGACACAACCCAGGTTCTCTACCCATCGTTTCTTTGCTCTCTGCTTCTTCTCTGACAACTGGAAAGGCCTGGGGCCCTGTGACTTCCAGTGCCCAGCCCTTAAGCGATGCCTGGGGCTTTCTAGTGTCAGAACACATGCATATCGAAGGAATGGAATCATGGCTGCAGGAATCTTGTCCTTCTGCTTGGATCAGTGTCACCCATTTCTGTATGCCATCCATTGTGACTTTTCTCTTGTATGAACTGGCCTTTGATTGGGGTAAAGAGTCCCTACCAGAGGACTATGAGCAGGAAGGGGCATCAGTCTAGGCAACAGTGGGGCATAGGTCACAAAAGGATAGCCATCTTTCTAATTCTAGCCTCCATCCAGTTCTTCCTGCCTTGGGGACTCTGCACAGTAAGACCCTCTCTCTTGGAGGTCATTCTTGGCTGTTGAGTTCTGCTTCACTGATTCCAAGATAGACTTCCGCTCATGGCCATATTTTTAGGTTTCTTTAACCCCAAGGCCAGGATCAGCGTAGTTCCGGGATTTTCTTAAACCCTGCATGTTTCCTCCATGGTCAGTGACACTGTAATTGCAGTCCCCATCCTTTGTCCTGATGAGACGTTGTCTCACCCACTAGCCTATTAGCTCATAAGGTCAACTGATACTGTGGAGACAAGGGAGCAGCAGAGACTCTGAGTGAGGAGGATTAGTGTGGAGGGAGCTTACCTTAGTTCTCGGCAGGCAGCAAGCATTGCCTTCTGCTTCAGGCTATTGTGGCAGTTTTTTAGGTCAGGGAGTGAGGGTTATCCCTGTCTAACTGCTACATTGTGTCAGCTGGAGGAGGAGGGGTGAGTGACACCTACCCTGTAGGGGTCCCTCGTGCTGGGCCAACAGTTCCTCAGGATAACTTTTCAGCACACAGGTTGTACATGCTCTGCCATTCAGTCTGTCTGACCTGTGTGTCATCCCCCATCCCCCATCATTCTTCCTATTGCTCCCCCTCTTTCTGCTGAACCACAGGGGACACAGTAACCATGGTGGGACAGGAACTGTTCAAGCTTTTCTCTCTACATATTGAAAGAAGCTCCTTGACTTAAGAAGTCTCTGCTTGCCTATGTTTAGCCTTTCCTGGCTGGGCCTGTGCTCCCGCGGTCTGCACATAAGCTGAGCTTCTACGTGTATGAGTTTGGCATGAGGAACCTCCAGCTCCAGTGCTGGGGGCTGCTTGTTCGTGGCACCTGGCTTTGACAGGGAACCCCATTTCTGAAAGCCTGTGACAGAGATTGAGGCGCTTTGCCATGTCAGGTTCAATGTCTCCAAACCTTTCTGAACCTTTCTGATCAGTGTCGGTGGCAGGTGAAAGGTGAGGGTGAGCCTTCATCGACGGGAATATATGCAGTTGCCTGCTACCACGCCAAGTGGCTTTAACAACAGACATGCATTGACTAACAAGGGGTGAAATCTGAGATCAAGGTGTTGGGGCTGGCGTGTGTGTGTGTGTGTGTGTGTAGGTTGGATCTCCCAAGGCATCTCTTCTTAGCTTGCAGCAGTATCTTCTCCCTGTGTGTTCTGTCTTCTTCTCCACGTGTCTATTCTTACATGACCACAGTCTGAGTGGTTCCCATTGTCTCTGGGCACACCCTCAGGATGTCATTTGACTTAGTCTCTACCTCTGAATACACCCACATTTGGGGGTACTAGGGGTTAGTATTTGGATGTATGAATAGCCTAGGGTTCCTCACAATTCAGCCCATGATGAATGCCTTTGCACTCCCGTGGAGGACAGCTATGTTAGGACCATCTGTAAGAGAACACGAGGTGAATGGAAGGCAGAAGGACATGCTAAGAGAAAAGAGTGCCCTCTGAGGAGGTCAGCACAGTCCCTTTGCTGCCAGAGAGGAGAGGGTGTCCTCTGAACTCAGGCCCTTCGCTGCTTCCGGAAGCTGGGGATAGGACATTGAGCTGGAGCCACGGGAGGACAGGAGGGGAGGGGTTATGAGTTTGCCTCCAGGATGGAATCTGGCCTCCCATGGGGACTGGAACACTTGGCACATTCTCTTCGTTTCAGTCACTGTAAATAATCCCCTCTTCATGTAGAGCTAAAGGGGAGCCTGGAGCATAGGGTTCAGTCTGCTTTCATCCCACCCATGTTGTTTCCATTTCCTCTCTTCCCAGCCCCTCTGGCTCCAGTGGGGAGCCTTAGGGGGTGGGCCGGGTTGGCCTTGGATTCTGGAAGCCAGCTGCTGCAGTTTGGTGTTCTTGCTTCTGTCTAGTTCTCGGGGGCTAATGGAATAGGGGTCAGCCAGGGGTCTGAGAAGCCTCCTTATTCACCAGGGAACTCCCACACGAGCCTATCTGCACTTCAGATGCACCTCAGCCATCAAGAGGAAGTGTTGTCCATATGGCCAGGTGCCAGCCAGGTGGGCAAGATGCACGGAAGGTGTAGGCCACCGCTCTGGTTCACTGTGGTTGGCCTCTGACAGCAAGGGCACTGTCCCTGGGGAAGGCAGGGAGCAGCCCATAGGACACTCCCAGATAGCCCGAGCTTCTACTTAACTGAATAAGTGTAGAGAGCCCCTTGCCATGTGAAGTGACGCTCAAGGTCCCTAAGCCTAAGGTGGGCCTTCTCAGATACCTGTTGATGTGCATTTCTCAATTATCCCGGCCTGGCTCTGAACCTCATTGCTGGAAAGAAGGATTGGAGACCTCTCACAGGTGCATAGCACCCAGCAGCCCTAACCAAAGGCTGTCATGGTGTGGAGTGCTGAATAATGCACCCCAATATGTAGCATCCTAACCCTCCTGGTGAATGTTACCTTGCGTGACAAAAGGAACCAATAGATACAACTGAGTTAAAGTTCTTACATTTTTCTGGAGGGTCCTGAGCATGGCTACTGTGGGTTGAATGTGGCGTATCCCCTTAGAAACTTGGTTTGGAATTTGATCTCCATTGTGAGATAGTAAGAGGTTAGGACTCTGTCCTCATGAATGGATGGATCCATTCATTCAGCATTTGGCTAGGTCTCTTAAGCACCCATTGTCATGACCTGTGATATCCTGTGCTAAGTTGGGGATTCTTCTAGCAAGAAGGTCACCTCCTATCCAGTCTATGGTAAGATCTCTTAAGCACCTATGCCTTGATGTGTGGTTTCCTGTGCTACCCTGGGACCCTGCAGAAAGCTGTACTTTAGAATGGTTCTGAGGAGAGCTGCATGCGAGAAGGTACTTCCCATGAGTTTCAGGGTGGTATGGCTGTATTTCATCACCCATGGTGAATGACAAATCTTTACCGAATACAAAAGTGGTCCATGAAAAAGGTACCAGTGTTCAGCTTCTTTAGGTTCAGGTAGTCTGGGTACCCTGGCAGGTATTGGGGTGCCCAACTGGAGGTCAGTCAACCCAAGAGTAGAACTGTAGTTCAATTCAACCCACAGTTGATTTGAATTAAAAAATCAAAGGGCAGGTTGTAGGGAACAGGACCTGGAACTCTGAAACATCTTTTGGGTTATTGGGAGAACCCCATATCCCTCTGGTTCCAAGGACTCCTTTATGTTTTATTTTAGCTTGCATGTTTCTGTTTTGAGACCATAGATCCTGAAGGTCCAAAGAGGCCAGCGAGAATCCCGAGTTGCTCCAGTTCACTAGCATAGTATAGCCCTCTGCTTGACCATTATTGCCTAGAGATGGACACACTGAGACTAAGAAAGTGAGTAGGGAGAGAGAGAGGCAGTCTCCTGGTTGGACAAGCCGTAAAAGGTTGCAGATCTGGCCTGCCTTAAACAACTGTGACTCTGTAGCCCTGCTAACATTGATTAAAACATGTCTTGGGGAGGTTAGTGGAGAAGTTGGGGTATGAGCTGAGTTTTCAAGAGATTCTCCAAGTTGATAGTCATGTATGTAATCTGAATGTTAGGGGCAGATTAAAACATTTTTTTGAGAACGTGTCTATTTGGATGGCCAGTGTTTGACAAATCACATGAATGATACCAGCATAGAGAAGAAGGTGGGTGTCCATGAGGCCCAAAGGATTGCGGCCCTTTGGTCATAGTGAGATTGGGGAATGAGTGTAGGAGTCCTGAGCCCTTTGCCTCTGACCTGACAGAGCACCTAGATGCCAGCAGCATGCAACATATCCCTTGTTCCTGGCAGTGGCCCAGTTGCATGAAGTCAGGCTGCAGCCTTCATTCATTTTCATTCATTTACTCTTTTCATTTGCAGAACTCTGTGGTGCTCTCAATGTCACTGTGTCCCCAGGACCTGTGGTTGACTACTTGGAAGGGGAAAATGCCACTCTCCTCTGCCACGTCTCCCAGAAGAGACGGAAGGACAGTTTGCTGGCTGTGCGCTGGTTCTTCGCCCCTGATGGCTCCCAGGAGGCCTTGATGGTGAAGATGACCAAGCTGCGGGTGATTCAGTACTATGGGAACTTCAGCCGTACTGCCAACCAACAGAGGCTGCGCCTGCTCGAGGAGCGTCGGGGTGTACTCTACAGGCTGTCTGTCCTGACCCTCCGGCCGGCAGATCAAGGGCAGTATGTCTGCAAAGTCCAAGAGATCAGCAAGCACAGGAACAAGTGGACAGCCTGGTCCAATGGCTCCTCCGCAACAGAAATGAGAGGTAAGAGTGGCACCGGAGTCCCTGAGGAGGTGCAGACTGTGGGAGGTCGGTGGTTCCTGCTTCTGTCATGATGTAAATGTTGGTTGGCTTACTGGCTCTGTTAGCATAGTACAAGTCTCACAGCCTCTGTGGGCCACAGGTCTGTGAGTCAAGCCATGCATATGAGGGCGGACCTTGGACACTGTGGCTGATGCGCAGTTTAGATATGGAAGTAAGGACAGAGGAGCGAGTGACTACCCCCGTGCACATCCTGCCTGAAATATTGGTCTGTGTGTGCTGTCAGATAAAGAAACTGGACCCCACTTACAGCGGTCAGTATCTGTTAGAGTTCAGCCTGGACTGTGCCTGCTTTGGACTTCTCCTGAGACTTTGTGGTTCTGGGAGAGAATGAGGAAGATGAGGGGAGGTGACTGCTTAGGACATCGTACACTGAGCTGGTTACGGGGAGCAATGGTCTTTGCTGTTTTCTTGGTGCAGTGACCAAATACCAGACAGAAATCATTTAAGGGAGGAAAGATTTATTATGGTTTATTGTTTCAGTGTTCAGGATGCAGCCGCTTGACCCCATGCAGCGGGCCAGATAGTCATGCAGTGGGGGGATGGGTGGTGGAGGGCAGCTGCTCACAGGACAGTGAACACAAAGCCAAGGGCATGATAGGGTGGGGCTGGGCATGGTAGCCTGGAGGGACCCACCTCCAGGGACCCACTTTCTCCAGCTAGGTTCTACTACTGCCCACAGTGTCTACTAGCTCCTCAGTTAGTAGCAGCAGCTGGAGACCAAGCTTGCAACACTTAATCCTATGGGAGATTTCAGATTCAAAGGATAATGATATTGGAAAGTAAGTAGGGTCTTTGGTCCATGTGGAAGTGTCTAAGCATATAAGAAGCTTCCAGAAGCAGTATCCTTCCTTCCCACAGAGGCTGGAAGATGAGGTATTTTTAGATATGATCAAGTAGATCTGGTCTTTGGATACCTTGAGTTTTCTCAGGTGGGCACTGTTTGCCAAGTGTGTCATTGCAGACACGGTGGCCTTGAACTGTAAGTAACCCTGTCTGTTCAACTGTCCCCAAGCCAAGGCTGAGCCTAATTGGGAAACGTCCCAAGGAACTAGACTAGACTTTAATTAGGAAAGAAACCTTTGTCGATGCCCAGCCCATTGTTCAGGGCTATGTCTCTGTGACCGCTTTAACTAGGGCAACCTGGTACCCTAAAACAGGTGCATGCTGGGAGGGCCTGCTATAAACTTCTAGCCCTGTAAATGGAGCAGCCGCATGCTTCTGATCTGCGGCCAGGCTTGGCTAAGCTAGCTGTGAAGTTTGAAAGTCAGGAAGGGTAAAGGCCCCAGGCTGGCCCTCCCTTCCACAGGCAGATAGGGAGTGAGTTTGCATTTTCCAAATATCTTGGCTACCAAACACCACGTGGGAAGGCTGTCATTTTTATCTCCAGTGTTCAGTGTTCTATTCACGAAGACACCTCTGGCAATTTCAATGCCTTTCTGTTGTGCACTCAAATCGTGTCTTTGATAGCGTCAAACTTGGATTAAATTCCACTCAGGATCAAGAGATTCACAGAGAAAAGCTGATTGTTTAAAATATGAGAGAGAGGCTAATCTTATCAAACACAATATATAATATTAAAGCCTTTAAGCTACATTGTTTGGGTGAGCATTTTGAAAGGGGACTTTTTTTTTTCATTTGTGGAAGGTGGATTTTGCAGCCCTGTGTAATAAGGGGCATGTTAAAGGGAGCTACTCCGTGTGGGAGGTCTTGAAGCAGCCACTTGTCTTTGGACCTGGTGTTATGGTTTGTGGTATGTTGTATTTGCAAAAATGCTGTGCGCTTTCCCTCCTTAAGCAAATTAATTCAAGAAAACAAATGACTGCTAATATAAATATGTATTTTGGCAAAGAAAACAAGAGCAAAGAACTTCAGTGGCTGAGGACGCAAGCCACAAAGATGGTGTCTTGGCGCTACAACATGAGATCATGAGTGTGTGCGTGTGCCTGTGCATGTGTGTGTGTTCAATGTGCACATCCACGTGTCCAATATATCCTGGAGTCATGTGCTAAATCTCTTGGCAGTGGCAAATGCTACCAATTAACCTATGTAAAAAGGCTTCCTGCCTTTAAGTAAGCAATCATCCAGTTTATTACTTCATGTGAACCTGCTTTAAGTGAATGAAGCCAGGCTCCTTCCACAATGTTTATTTGAAAACTTGTTACAAAACTCCGAGGTAGTTTGCAAGACTTCCCCAGAAATAAGGATCTTTTCCCTTCCTCTCCCCACTCTCCTTCCTCTTCGTCCCATCTTTGATCCTCCCATTTCTCCTCCTCGACTCTTTTTCCCTTTGCTCATTTTCTTTTATACTTTTTCTCTTTTTCTTTTTTTAAATGGATTAACATTCCATTGTATGTAGGTTCCACATTTTCACTACCCATTGTCAGTTTGTGGACATATGGGTGGATTCTTTCCAGCTACTGTGAATAGGGCCGTAATGAAGATGGCTGAACAGTGTCTTCCCAGGAGCATATAAAGACCTTTAGGTATATGCCTAAAGGAGCGGTAGAGCCGGGTCATATGGTAGATCTATTTTTGCTTTTTTTGAGAA
This sequence comes from Neodon shergylaensis, assembly GCA_025134845.1. NCBI lineage: Eukaryota > Metazoa > Chordata > Mammalia > Rodentia > Cricetidae > Neodon > Neodon shergylaensis. Next base: position 16,867,968 of record JABTXL010008037.1, on the reverse strand, counting down.
ACTTCCATACCGATTTCCAAAGAGGCTTTGCTCTTTTAGACATCCACCAACACCATGTAAGCATCCCCTTCCCCCATGTCCAAGGGGGTAGTTTTCATTATTTGTGCTCCCAGGGCCATTCTGAGTGGCTGCAATGGAGCCTTTGATGTGGTTTTAATCTGTGTTTTCTTGATGGCTAAGGATCTTGAACGTATGAAAGTGTTTACTGACCATTGTGTTCCCCCTCTGAGAATTTTCTATTCAGTTCCACAGTCCACTTTTCAGTTGTGTTGTTTTCTTGGTGTTTAATTCTTTGAGTTCTTGGTATGGTCCAGACACGAATCTTCTGTGTAGCTACAAAGATTTTCTTCCATTCTGTGGGTTGTCTGTTCACTTAGTTGTTGAGATCACCAGCCCCAAAATAATGACATGGAAACTTATTATTAATTATGAATGCTCAGCCTTAGCTTAGGCTTGTTTTTAACTAGCTCTTATAACAAATTAATCCATATTTTTAAATCTACATGCTGGCACATGGTCATTACCTCATCTCCATATTGCCCATTCTGCTTCCTCTGTGTCTGACTGGCAACTCCCAGCATGCCTTGATTCCTTCTCCTCTTCCCTTCTCTCCCTGGAAACTGGAAATTGTACCTATTCTTTCCTGCCTAGCCATTGGCCGTTCAGCCTTTCATTACACCAATCACAGCAACAAATCTTCACACAGTGTACAAATATTCCGCAACATAGTTGACTCTTTATTTTGTTGGGCAGAAGCTTTTTAGTTTCCCAAGGTCCTATTTGTTAACAGTTGGTCTTCATTCCTGTACAGCCAGATTCTTATCTATGCATGTTCCCTACTTGTATCTCTAACCAGTTTGCATGTTCCCTACTTGTATCTCTAACCAGTTTGGGCTATCAGGTCTTATATTGAAGTTCTTTATCCATTTGGAGATGAGTTTAGTGTAGGGTGGTAAAGATGTAGTTTTATTTTTCTGTATGTTGCAGTCATGGTTTTTCAACACCATTTTTGAAGGTTCTGTCTTTTCCCCAGTGTATTTTTTGGTGTTTCTGCCAAAGATCAGGTAGCTGTCATCACGTAGAGTGTATCAGGCTCTTCTAATCTTTTCCAGTGATCTACGTGTCTGTTGTGTGTCAGTACCAGGCTGTTTCTGTTGCTATGGCTCTGTAGTGTGATTTGAAATCAGGCATTATGACACCTCCTTTGTTCAGTGTTGCTTTGGCTTGATCTTCTTTTGTTCTGCTACACACATTTTGAGATTGTTTCTCTTATGTCTGTGACGAAAGGACCTGGTATTTTGATTGAGATTGCAATGTATCTAATCTGTTGATTGCTTTGGTACTGTCTTAGTTCCTGTTCTATGGCTGTGAAGAGGCACCATGAACAAGAAAATTCTTATAAAAGAAAGCATTTAACTCAGGGCTGGCTTATAGTTTCAGAGGGTTAGTACATGATCATCATATGGCAGGACAGACAGACATGGCACTGGAGCAGTTGCTAAGAGTTTTATAGCCTGATATGCAGGCAGTAGGCAGAGAGAGAGACACTGGGCCCGGCACACATGGGTTATAGAAACCTCAAAGCCCTTACAGTGACACATCTCCTCCAAGGCCACACCTTCTCCAAGACCAAAGACCACACTTCCTAATCTTCCCCGAAGAGTTCCACTGCCTGGTGACTAAACATTCAAGTATATGAGCTTATGGGGTCATTATCATTTAAACCTCCACAAGTAGAGTAGCCATTTTTATAGTATTAATTCTGCTGGTGCATGGATTGGAAGGTCTGTCCATCTTCCAGTATCTTCCTTGATTTCTTCAGTATGTTAAAGTTTTCACTGCAAATGTCCTTTGTTTCCTTAGTTAGATTTATTCCAATGTATTTTGTTTGAATTTTTATGACTATTGTGGATGGAATTATTATGTTTTCCTAACTTCTTTTTTAGTACGTTTGTCTCTCTTTCTCTCTCTCACTATATATATATAGTATATATATATGTATATATATATATGTATATGAAGGCTACTGATTTTTATGTGTTAATTTTGTATCCTGTCACTTTGTTAAAAAGTGTTTATCAGCCGGTTTTTTAGGTGGAATGTTTATGAACTCTTATGTATCGAATCAAGACATATGCAGATAGGAATACTTTGGCTTCCTCCTTTCCTAATTGTATGCCTTTCATTTCTTGTCTTATTGCTGTAGCTATGACTTCGAGCACTATACTAAACCACACAAATCCTTCATATTTTATGATGATTTATGTAGTCTAACTTATCATCACTTTCCATTGTGGTATTCCTTTTTCAGAAGCTGATTTTATTCAGAAGTTGTAATTTACACTTGATTAATTATACAGAGTACCCTTTGGCGTCTAATCTTGGAATGTATTTTCAATTATTGCATGCTTATAAAAGTATTTATAATTTTCTCTTACACTTTAAATGTTAAAAACATTATTTTTATCTCCTTAAGATCCATTTTTTCTCATATTATCGGTGTTTCAGATTTTCTTATATATTTTATTATTCTTATGTGATTTATTTTTCTTTATGATAATCTTGAGAAACAACTTACCTAGTTTTGTGGATATTGTTTAATGTTTTGACTGGTATATTGACTTTTAAAACTGTTATTGTGTTGATAAGTGCAATTATATTTTTTGTGTGTTTTGTGCTGCTATGAAAAATGCCCGAGGTTGGGGTTTTGATAAGGAAATGGGTTTATATAATTAACAGCTTTATAGACTATGAGTCCTAGATTGGGTGCCTGCATCTGCTCGGCTGCAGCACAGTGTGACAGTGGGCATCATGACGGGCACGTGTGCAAGAAGCAGTGTTTACATGGTGAGATGGGAAACCAGAGGGAAAGTCTAAGCCATGTTTGCTTTTTTATGTAACAGTCAGCTTTAAAGGAAACAAACCGGGGCCTGAAAAAAAAATTACTCCCTTATGAGGGCAGCACCCAATAACCTACGAAATGTCTCCATTTCTTCATCCAATACCTGTGAGAGTCCTTAGATGGGGACCAAGCCTCTAGCACCCAAATTCCTGGAGAGAAAACTCATAATCATAGATCCATTTTGTACATCTTTGCTTTGCAGCTGTTCTTATCCAGGAGCCCTGTATTCCTTTGTCTATTCCAGCTTTTTAAGCACCTTGTGAAAAAATACCCACATATGACTGCTGAGCATTTTTATTTTGTTTACTCCTCAATCTTTCATTGCTGTAACTAAAATCCAGTCCTCCCTTCCATGTGTGTGCACACACAGTTTGGTTGCTGGCAAGTATGGAGTTTGACTTTTGTTGACTTGCTTTTGGCAGTGCATGGGGTTCTGTGTACTTCAGGTGTGGTCTTTTCACTTGCTTATCAGTATGTTTGTGACTTTGTGTGTGTGTGTGTTTAAATCTGTGTCCCAGTGGCCAGTACTTTAGACCATTTGCCTGTGTCCTTTTTGTACAATTCTACTATGAATTTAACTTCTCTGTTTGGGTTTCCGTCCTGATCACATGTTCTATTAGAGACTGTTAGAGACTCGGTTGCCTTAGGAAAAAAGCCAGATTTGAGATATCTGTGATCCTTACTAATCCACTCACCAGAAAGGTCACTGGGGTTGTCCTGGAGAACCTTTCCCTCTGGAGTTTCTAAAGTCCTTAGCTAGACATCTGTTCTCTAAGTCAGTCAGAGAGAGAAAGCTTGTCAGGTATAGTGACATTCACACACTTTCAACCATCTGGCATTCCTCTTCTCTAGGATTTCCCATCTTCCTTAGCTATAATTACCTCTGCGCCTGTGAGTGGCCATCCCACAGAAAGGACAGAGTTGTGTTTTTTTCCCCTTGGAAGGGGAGGGATGAGAATAGAAAGTCTTCTGGCTGTAAAGGGTCATTGCTAGGAAGCCCAATCCAGGCCGTTGAGTAGATGAAAGTCATGTATATTATTGAGACACAACAACCAAGGCTCATGTCCGTGGTGTAGAGTACTTAGGTAGTATTCAAAGTATTTATGTGTCTCACGATGCAGTTGGGTCTGATATCATGGCACCATTTATATCACTGGGCTCTGGTTTGCATCTTTGAGTGGGAGAGCTAGGGAAAGCTGATATCCAGGGACAGACTGCGAAACTTTCACCCTGCCCTACCCACACCCATGCTGCATCCTGTAGATGGTGGATTCCTGTGCTTGTTAAATGCACTACGAATATCATGCACAATACAAATGGTAGCAACAGCAGTGAGAAGTCATGATCCAAACAAACGATCAGCACACTCCAATAACTGCAGCTCCCCTTGCCTAACTTTGCTCTGTGTCTGTGCCTGTGATTTTTCCCTAGGTCGGGCCAGACCCTGGAGCCTGTGTGCATGAAAGGAGTAGCAATTGAGTGGAGTAAGCCCTATGCTAACAGAGCTGCTCTTTTACATTTTCAGTGGAAAATTATTAAGCTGTGACAGAGATCAGGGATTTTGAAACACGGGGAAATAGACAAGGGGCCCTGTCAGGAAATCATGTGCTGAATTTTGGCAGTCGCTCCTGGATGCTCTCAAGGTTGCTAGTGTGATGTGACGCAAATCCATAGGCAGGAATGATGAGTAAACACTTGCACCTCCTGAGGACTGTGAAGTCAGGCTCGGCTTATCGTAGAAAATCCATCAGAGCTGATAAACGTGGGAGTGGAATCTTTCTTGTAAGAATGCAAAAGCCAAGGCGAAGCGTGAGGCGCCACGTGCCATGTGCCACTTGCTGGGAGAAACACCCTGCTTAGAGAGAACTGGTACTAAGGCGTCCTCCGTGGTGCAGGGTGTCAGAGTGCTGCTGACCCTGTGCAAACATCAGGGTCAATGTTAGGTTTGAGTGCACTTAGCTGTTTTACCAATGGTCTTAAAAAGAGTGCTCATATCACCCTAATGAATTTTCAGAAAATACAAAATTGAGAAATGCTTTTTAAAAAAAATTGACGAGGAGTACAGCATAATAAAAATGATTCCAGGGAGGTAGGAAACACAGGCAGGAAATAACAAAATGAGATTCAATTTGAAGGCAGGCAGAGTAATACATTGGGGGCACATGAATCTTAAGCAATGTAGGAGCGTCATCAGGAGGCTGTCTCCATGAAGGGATAATGGAAAGCGATTATATGATCTTGTGCAATGTGACACCATGGTGTGTCAGCTGTTGTCATTCTTATGCTTGAATGAATTAGCCTGACATCTCTCAGAAGTCAGGCAAGTGGGCCAGGCCCTGTTTGGGTGACATTTTGTGAGACCATGCAATGAACTCTGAGAACACATTTACAAAAACACAGATGAAATCCAAAAAAGAAAGATCAAGGTAAGAAAATGAAGGACAGTCCTGAGAGAGAATCTGCTCTTTCAGTCCACGAAGCTGTGCTTGGCTTAGTGAAGAAGTTGCATTGGAAACATGCCTTCTGGTGCTCATTTCTTTGAGTATGTATCTTAGTTCACTTTTTTGTCATGGTAACAAATTGCCTGAGCCTGGGTAACTCATAAATAATAGAGATTTATTTAGTTCACAATTCCAGAGGCCAAGAAGTCAAGACCATGTTGCTGGCACCATTGAGGGCTTCCTGTTCATCGGTGGTCCAGGGCAGAGGACTCACTTTTATAACAGAGCCATCCCTGTATAACCCAACTTATTGGTCATGTCATTGATCAGTGAATGGATTTGGGAGGGCCCTATCCAATCATCTCTCTAAAGTCCTACCTTTTAACATTGCTGTATTGGTGGCCAAGTTGCCAATGCAAGAACTTTTGTGGGATACAGTCAGATCACAACAGCATCAATAAAGTTACTAAGCCATTAAAATTCTTGGGGGTCTGGAAGCACGTGGGTGGATTCATTCTGCAGAGTGGGCAGTCCATTGTGAGTTCAGTGGTGAAAAACACAGGACACCATGGAGATTCAGAGGGCCCCTTGCTAACCAAGAGAAGGGGCAGTGCTGGGGTTGACACTGATGGCTTATGATGGGGTATTGATAACTAGGGGATTACAGAATGGCTCACAAAGGTGCCTGTAGAGAACATTAATGAGTTTCCATTGGATGTCGCAGCCTTGCCTGATAAAAGACTTTACTGGAGAGTGTGAATTCCCGACTGTGTGTGGCTCTTTCCACCATGGAAAACTGTAATGCATCCCACAGCTTCAGGTAGCTCTACTTGTTGGCTTACTGAAACATGGGTTTGAGAAACAAGATGAAAGGGGCAGAGACTGTTTTTCATAGTTCAAAGGGGTGTTAAATTTGGCCAAAGGAAAAGAGCGGTGCTAAGGTGTCAGGTGAGAAACATTGCTAATGGACCGATTGGGGTTATAAGAGAGGTCTTTGGGACCTCAGGGTTGGGTGGAGCCCAGACAAGAGGTATGGTTTGAAAGGTTCCTCCCGGGGTACCCATATATGTGGGCCTGCAGTTTCTTCCTGGGGTGCCTATATGTGGGCCTGCAGTTTCCTGTGGTCTCACTGTTGTGAGCTGATCTCTCTGTTTTGAATGGGTGAAGGTTTCTAGGAGGTGGGTAAGGTGGTCAAAGATGGGGCTGTGGGAAACACCAGTGTTGGGGCAATGGAAGGGTACAGTTTGGCTTGGTGTCCGCTGCATGGGCTTTTTTGGTCTGGTGGTAGAATTTGCTTTTCTCTTGTTGTGATAAAACACTTTGAACAGGAAGCAGTTTAGGGGAAGGTGGGGTTTATTTGGCTTACACGTCCAGAACACAATCCATCATCAACTGAAGCTAGGGAAGGAAATCAGGTAGAAACCTGAAGCAGAACCCATGGAGTAATGCTGCTCACTGACTCATGCCCAGCTGCCTTCCTTATGCAGCCTAGGCCCACCTGCCTAGGGATGGTGCCGCCCACGGTGGGCTAGGCCCTCTCACATCAGTCATCAGTCAAGATAATCTCTCACAGGCATGGCCATGGGTAAATTGAATCTGGACAATTTCCCCACTGAGACTTCCTTTTCCTGGGTAACTCTAGGCTGTGTCAAATTGACAAAAAGCAAACCAATACAGGGGTATTCGGCATGTTGTAAGTTGGAATGGATTTTTGTATCTGACAAACATGATAGATAGCCCAGTAGATTTCCAAATGTCATTGGCTTTTGGTACCCACAGGCATAAACTGAAACAAAATAAGAAATGAAGAAACCAAAATAGAGCTGTGAAGGCCTTTACCAAGGTAGGTAGTGATTGGATAATCATCCTACACATCTCTGTCAAAACAAACAAACAAACAAAAACCTGAGAGCTTTGGATGTCTCCTAAGAGTGAGACAAAGCATGCTTGTTCTCTTTAGGGTAAAATTCCAAGATCACCTTGGAAATGAGGCTAAGACTCCATATTCCAAGGGGTTCGAAATCTCTCATACATGTGAGAAATATGGTCAACTGAGTGTCCTTTGGCGGTTTTTCAGTCAAGTTTTTGCAGCCTGTGGAATCAGAGGCAGTCCAGTATTTGAGATGAAATACTTCCCTTCCCTCTGCCCCATGTTCAGAGGGAGCTCCCTTCATCAACAGTGCAATGCTTGGAACAGCAGCAACCTGCAGACTTCTGCAGTTTAGCCAGGGTTTTACACTAACCACAAACAGCACAGCTGAAGGAGCCAGACTGTTGGTTGATTTAAGGTTACATAAGTTAGTTTTCATTGGGAAAATGCTGTTACCTTAAAAGTTTAGTGGCGGAGCTAACAAGATGACTCAGTGTGTAAAGCGTCTGCCAGGCAAATGTGAAGACCTGCATTCCATTCTCCAGAACCCACCTGAAAACTACATCCAGAGGAAGTCTGCCCCAGCACATCTCTGGGGACATGAGAGGTGAAAACAGCAGAATCCTTGGAGCTTTCTGACAGCTACCTGGGTTTCCACAGTGGCAAACAGGAAATCCCACCTCAACAACACAGAAAGTCAGGCACACCAGCCAGGTCTTCCTTCGACCTCCACATGAGCCCTGGGCGTGTGTGTGTTTGTGTGTGTGTATGTGTGTGTGTGCATGTGTGTGCCCATATGTGAACACATGAATGAATTAATCATGCCCGTATATATCACACACACACACACACACACACACACAGAGAGAGAGAGAGAGAGACAGAGACAGACAGAGAGAAAGAGAGAGACAGAGAGGGAGAAAGAAAGAGAGAGAATGAGCCTTTACAAGGAAAAAAAAGAAATGTTGGGGGCAAAGATGAAATCAGAACATAATTATCATCTGAGCTTTTGACCCCACAGTGTGAGAGGGGACTTAATAATTAGATTTGAACTTAACACCACAGGGAACAGATACTTCCGGTTTCCATGGAAGAAGTTAACTAAATCCCTTCTCTCTAGAGACATGGGACAGATAATTAGGAATGAGATTTACTGAACATTTAGGGCTACTGCTTAATTAAGCAAGCACACATCATGGTGTTTATAGTGTCAACAGGTCCAGACACTCAGAAAAAACAAATTGACAACCAGAGTGTAATTTAAACAACACTCAGACATATTCTTCATTGGACTAAACCACAAGCCAACCACCGGTCTTGCAAAACTCCAGGAGATTAAAATATCAAACTCCCAAACACGTAGGAAGCTTTCATTTATTAAGCTGTCCTTGAGACACTGCCCAAAGAGGCTTGAGGTAGACAGCTAGCATCTCTGCTGACCTTGGACCACAGCCTCCTAATCTAGGGGAAGGGCGTGAGGAGACAGGATGAAAGGGCAGTACTGTATAGCAGGTGCCCTTGACATGGAAGGAAGGCAGGGATACAGTTCTGGGATGCATGTGAGATCACAGGAGGGCATCAACAGAAATGCTGGGCCCCGCATGTCAGAACCAAAGGCAGCTCAGGCAGGCCTAAGCAGGAAGCAGAGAAACTCTAGGAATCTAGGGGATGCAAGTTAGGGAAGTGGGCAGTGATGAGCAGACAGGCTGGCAAGGTGACCTGGCCAGGGATTTCGGTACCCTGCCAATTCTGAGGTCATTCACCTGTGACTCTGTACCTGGGCACAGACGAGGTTCCAGAACATATTTGACATGTAAAAAGTGAATGAATGATTTAAACTCTTGGGTAAAATGCCCAATTGAAATGACAAAAAAGGGACAGAAAGGCGGGTGCTGAGGCGGATGCTGAAGAGAGGCTGAGTCAGTGAGGAAGTCCCGCTCCCCAACTGTACAAAATGCTGACCCTTGTGTTCTGTTGCTGGCTCCCTTGAGGAATGTGAACTTCCTTTGCAACTGCCTGGGCACCCTGGGAAGTTTATTTATTTTTAATCCTTTGTTTTGTTTGCTACGGTTTGCCTTAGTCTGAGTGCAAAAGGCAAGAGGGGCTGAAAGCTGCAGAAAGCAGAGTTGCAGTGTTTATCACGGTGGCCCAGGCAGGTCACCGGGTGGTCTTTCCCATAGTCCCACTCTGTCAGAACCGCCAGAGGGGCTGGCTCTGTCAGAACCGCCAGAGGGGCTGCCTCTGAACTGAGTCTTGCAGAAGCAAAGGGGAAAGGAAGTGACAGGCAAGCCTATCACGGAAGTCTCCTACGACCTAAACCTCCCATATCTTCTTGGGCTTGGCTCCCATGTACCTTCCAGCAGGGCTTCTCCATGTGGGGTCCTGAGACCTGGAGCCTCTGACCCTTCTGAGAGGTGTTCACAAATTGCTCCTCTCCTCACTCACCCCCAGAAACCCAGGGGCACTGCCAGAGATTCTTCATTTTCCCAAGAACCAGTTGATTGCCTTGCATGTTAAGTGTTTCCCGCCTTGGCCTACTCGATACCAGGCAGCTTCCCCTGAGAGCCACTCATGCAGAATCCAGTTTAATGCTTTAGCCAGCCTGGCCAAGAAGCAGAGACAGAAAGGCTGAGGTGGGTCTCCCCCCCCCCCACACCCTTCTAGGGACTTCTCTGTGGCTTTCTTTTCAAGTTAGGATTCAAGGCTGATGATGACCCTATCTAGGCCAGGATCCCTAAGGCCCTATCAAAGGATGTCACTAAAATTCTTTCCCCCTTCCTTGCAATGTACTTCCTGCAATCTTTTTTTTTTTTATCTTGTGGCTGCTCTCAGCGAGCAGCTCACTGAGAGGCAACAGTGTGGTGGATCTTACAGCTTATTAGAATTCGTCCTGTTCTGCTCTCTGGGGAGGGTCTAGAATAACTGGCAGCTTGGTTGTCTGGGCCACTGCCTCCTTGAGAAGATACACAGGGATTTTCTGCTGGTGCCAGGTCCCAAGGCAATGACAAAGCAGCTAGCAGTCAGGAGTTGACTGGGGCAGGAACAATCTTGTTTCTTCTCCTTTTCTGTGATCTTTGAACCAACTAACCAATAGTCATAGTGGTCTGGTAGATCAAAGCTGTCTCTGTGGCTGATGTAGCTATATTGAGAAAGCTTTCTTCCATCTCTGCATCCCTCTTCCTGCAGGTCCACAGAGGAGCTAAAGGCCCTAAATTTTAGGGCCAGAAGGTTGGGTCCTATGCCTGACTTTCTGGATACAGATAGGATTGATGAAAAGACAATACATAAATAATTGCAGCGTGAGGCAGGCAAAAGCCTCTCACTTGACGGAGCTAGAGTGGTAAGCCATCTCAAGGCATGCTTAGCCTCTGCCCAGCTACGGAACAGCCTACAAGTTGCTGTCAGGTTACAGAAATCCCAGCGATGTGAACACAGGGGCTGTTTGCTGTCCCTCCCTACCACCCCTGTCTGACTGCACAGCTGGTTTATAAGGAGAGGAAACCAATAGCCAAAGAACACAGCTTTGCTGACTTCTGCTAAGGATCATGCAGTCTTCTGATAGTTAGCTAGTTCACTGGACATGAACTCATTTTATTTCAGAATGTCTTGGGCCAGCATGAATAATCCATGGTGGAACACGTGTGACATTTTCTTTCTGGCTCTGTGTTTTGTGGTGGGAGGAGTCAAACCTAGGGCTTCACATATACTGAGATGTCCTTGACCACTGACTGAGCGATAGCCAGCCTCCAGCAAAGTACTGTCTACAAGTATTGGTCTTCTCTTTCAGCCCACCCACCCTGGAGAGGCCTCTTTTACTCCGTGCTCATAGGAAAGATTGGCCAAGGTCAGTTTCTATCGGCCTTGTGCATGTGCCACAGAGGGAGGGACATCAGAGCAGGGATCAGAGCCATGGCGGCTCCACAACAAAGCCCTCGCTGTGGACAAGCTGTATCAGACAGCCGGGGCTCCTTACAGTCTGTGTTCTCAGACACATAGTTTGACATTGTGTCAAATTCACTTGAGAGAGCACAGGATTCACAGTGAAATCAGATAGGCACAACAGAACTTGGGGGAAATTCCTGAAGCCCTAGCATGGTTCCTATGAAATTTTTCTCTCTTTTAGAAGCAGATAAGTGTTGCTAGTCTTCAGGCACCAAGCAAAAGGACTGTCTTTTCCCATCAAATTGCTTAGGCTGAGAAGGCAGGGGAGAGTCGCCATAGTTTGGAAATTCCCAGTTATGAGAATTCTTAGATGCGTCTCCACGTTGCACTAAGTGGAATTGGCTTCCTGCTGTCAGGCATGAGGCAGAAGGACCTGCACTCGGATCAAATCAGAACCATGGGTTCCTTCCCTGAAAGACGTATGGAGATGCTCTCTGGGCTAAGCGGATGGAAACCTATTTCAACTCAGGGTTAGTCACAGGAGGGAAGAACACTTTCATTTTGGCCATTTGGGCAACTGTCCATTCACTCCATGTAAAGGACTCTGAGGCAAAGAACCCTTCTAGGCATGGGAACGGTAGTCGTCAATAAAAGCAACATTCTGCTCTAACGGGATGGACTGCCTGTGGATAGAGAAGTTCGTGACATCTCGAACACAATTGGAAGCACTCGGTGTATTCTAACCCATATAATCCTCACCTGTGCTGGCACAAGTATTCATCACCACTGCTTTAAAAACTAAGGCATCGGACACTTGAGTGACTTAGCTGAGCCCCCACTCCCTGCAAGTTGGACCTTTCAGGCTAGTGCGCATGGGCTCTCTACATCCTTTATTTCCTGTTTTAAACATTGTGTGTATGAGTGTTTGGCATTTGTACTTGTTACTGTAAGTGTGTGCACAGATGCATGCATGTGCAGGACAGGTCAGTGTGGATGTCTTTTCTCGATTGCTTTCCACCTTCAGTTTTTGAGACAGTCTGTCACTGTGCCTGAAGGTCATGGATTCAGCTAGACTGGTCGGCCAATGAGCTCCAGAGATTCCAAGTCTCCATCTACCCCAGCATTGGGGCTACAAGCATGCTTTGCTATGTCCAGAATATTTCTCCCACTCACATTTTATTTTTTTGAGAATTTCATACCTGCCTATAATGTTTGGATCAAACCAACCTCCCCATTCGCTCCCTTCCAATTTCTACTGTATGTCCTCACCACTGCTTTCCCATGCCAACTTGGTGTTGGTCTTCTTAAATCTTTATTGCTGCCCAGATACCCATGGGTATGGGACCAGCTACGGGGGCATGGGTAGCCTCTCAGGGGCCACATCCCTGAAGAAAAACCACTTTCCCTAACACAGAAAATATCAATTGTCAGTAGACCCTCAGATAGGGGTAAGACCTGCCCCGATCCTGGGACCTTGGCTGGCTCTGTCCTGTAGAGAGTGCATGTCTTGTGCATGCCCCCACAGCCACTTGAATTATCATTGTGCAATGGCCCTGTACTGGATGGAAAGTATTGTTTTGCTGTAGGTATCTAATTCATCTTCTATAATAATCCCTTTGGGGAAATTGATATTCCATAGGTGTTCCATTTAGAGGTGAGCACTACATGGTCTCTTCTTCTCTACATTTTGTCTGGTTGTGGATCTATGTATGAATCACCATGGATGAGAGAATCTTTTCTGAAGAGGACTGAAAGATGCACCAGTTTCTAAGTCTAAAGATGAGAATGTGGTCAGGGACAGTTTATGACTATTTCTGTTAGCAGAGTACTAATACTAGGTTTTTCCAGCACTTACTTAGGTTCTGGAGATCCAAACGCAAGTCCCCATGCTTGTACAGCAGGTAGTTCATAGATTCTGGTGTCTTCCTCAGCTCTTACTTCACATATAACATGTGACTCACTAGACTCTCAGTTGACTTTGAGGCCATAGATAGGGATGGGGAAAGTGGTTCTGTACTTGTAACAAATTCCTAGGCAACACTGATGCTGCTGACTCCTAGACCACACTGGAGTGAGACACTGATGCTGCTGACTCCTGGACCACATTGGAGTGAGACACTGATGCTGCTGACTCCTGGACCACACTGTAGTGAGGCACTGATGCTGATGACTCCTGTACCACATTAGGGGGTAGTCTCTGAGCCATGATGGCCATCTTTCAACTCCTGGAGTTAAGCTATTCAGAGGGTGTTTAACACCCGTCTGCTGTCTTCATTGGACTCTGTGGTATCACCCTTTCCCAGGCTCAGTAGATTGAAGATTGAGGTTGTGAAACCACTCAGGGTAGTTCAGGAAATGGATGGAAGGCTAAAGGGTACAAAGTGCTGGATAACTTGCAGAATAGAGAGCACATCAAGCTTCTTTGGACCTTAAGCCCCATCAAGCTCAGATCTCCACCTATACCTTCCTCTCTTACTGCTTCTTTCGTCCATTTCAGCTTGATCTCTGCCTTTCCCACATAACCACTTCACTTAAAATGTACCAACCCCTTCAGACCCCACCACAGCTCAATAAACACATGCTTATTATTTTAAGTTCTGGAATCTTGGTTGCTCTGTCAGTAGAGTGCAGGAGTTCTGGATTAAAATAAATTGAGCAAGAAGAAGAGGTTGAGCTTGGATAAAATATTTAACACACACACACACACACACACTGAGAGGGAGAGAGAGAGAGAGAGAGAGAGAGAGAGAGAGAGAGAGAGAGAGAG
>JABTXL010008037.1:16801026-16854096 GCA_025134845.1 Neodon shergylaensis | reverse complement strand
AGAGAGAGAGAGAGAGAGAGAGAGAGAGAGAGAGAGAGAGAGAGAGACTACTTACTCCAGAAAAACATCAAGTGAAGCTGAAACAACTAGTTGTTCTAAAGAATTTGGGTTCTTCTGGGACAGGGGTTTCCTTTAGGAGGGGAGAGAAATCCCTCTGAATTTCTGCTTTCTCAACAGCATCTTTGTGTGTTTCCCAATTACACGTTTATTTATTTATTTATAATTTCAACTTTATGTTTGTGAGTATTTTGCCTGTAAGTTATGTCTGTGTACCATGCGCATGCCTGATGTCCATGGAGGCCAGAAGAGGGTGTTAAGTCCCCTGAAGCTGGAGCTACAGACAGTGGTGAGCTGACACATGGGTGCTGGAAATGGAGCCTGGTTCCTCTGGAAGAGCAGCCAGCACTCTTTACCACTGAACTACTTCTCCAGTTGCATTTATTTATGGCCTTCTGTACCTCGGATGTCATATTTGTTCTTAGAAGGCCAGACGATTACAGAGGTGTCCAGTCATCAGGCACATAAGTCTTCCAGAAGTCCATCTGGAGCTGCTCGGCAGGAGCTGCAGAGGAAGCCACAGCCAGGATGTTCAGAAGGCAAATGAGTTTGGGGCATTCCTGACTGTGGTATGTGAGCCCTGTGGCAAGCAGTCCAGGCTTCCTGCTATGGGAGCCTGAGGGACTAAACTCAAAGCAAGAAATGGACCAGACTAAAATTACAGCTCCTAGGCAACCCAATCCCCGAGTGGGTTAAGGTGATCGTCAATCTTCTCCCTCTTGCTCTCAGGGAACTGGAGACTTTTCTAGAGAATCTGTAATTTTTTTTCTATCAATGTCTGACATTCATTTTGGAAAAATTTTCCGGCATACTGAGACGATGTCAAAACCAAACCTAAATGGGAGAACAAGACCGCGGGTCACATGTAGACGTTGTCAGGCGTGGCTGTTGAAATGAACTTGGCTAGGAAATTACGTGAGAAACTTGAGGATTCACTGAAGAACTGGGCTGTGTGAAGAAGAATTGGACGGATAATCAAGAGATGGAAGATTCCATAAATGAAAAGGAAGACTGAATAAAGAGGTTTTGCAACAGGTTAGACACACGTGAAGAAAAGACTAGCTGTTTAGAAGACACCTCGAAATCAAATATCCCATAAAGGTACAAAAAGACAAGAGGTTAGGAAGAATTGAGATCCATGACAATACTAATTCAGAAACATACAGGAAGTGCAGTAAGAGAATGAACGTATAGGCCATGCCTACCTTATTGTTCACCTCTCAAAGTAATTCCACCTGCATTCCCCCTGCCTTTTCAAAATTCAAGTCCTCGGTTCTCTTGTCTAGAGCTCTTCGTGTGTGAGAGTTTAAATCTAAATTACTGAAATTGGATCCAATTGTCAATTTCACATCTTGGTCAGACTACCGATGTTTTAAGTGCTCCACAGCCACACGTAGCTGCGGGGTAACACTCATGTGGAACCTTCCTGTCGACACAGAAATCCCATTGAACAGTCAGATCAGTCCCGGATGTTGTATGTGTTTCATTGTTGTTGTCTGTGATGATGTTCAAGGTTTTACATATTATAGCTCAACTTTTTCTACTGGAAGCAGAGTAAATCCAGTTATCAACCACCAAATAGGTGATGTGGGATTCCCCTCTGTATGCTGTGAATACGATTGGCTAATTAACAAAGAACACTGCCTTAGCCTGTTAAAAGGGCAGAACTTAGGTAGGCGGGGAGGACTGGACTAAATGCTGGGCGAAAAAAGGGCGGGATCAGAGAGGAGCCATGGAGCCTCCACTGGAGACAGACACGTTAAAACTTTGCTGGTACCCCATGACCACATGGTGATGCACAGATTAATGGAGATGGGTTAAATTAAGGTGTAAGAGTTAGCCAATAAGAAGCTAGAGCTAATGGGCCAAGCAGTGATTTAAATAATATAGTTTCCATGTGATTGTTTCAGGGCTGGGCGGCCGGGAAACGAACAAGTGGCCTCCTATTACAAATAGGAGAGGAAGAAATTATCTCAAGACTAGGAGGAGCCTGTCGTATTTCAGAGTGTCTTACATTCGGAGTGGTGCACAGGCTCTGATCCCCGCCATTGTAGGACTCCAGGTGCTTTTGTTTGGAAATAAACACCCAGCACCGCACCATGGAAGATGCTAAAATCATTAAGGAAGTGATGACTCAGTTTCAGCCCCATCAACCATCTATTTATGTTTGAAGCATGGGGGGCAGGCTTTTAAACTCAGGTTTTTGTTTGTTTTTCCATGTCCGGGGGCCCAGGTTTCTCAGCTGTGCGGTGGATGCTGCTGTGTTTCTTCTTGGTATCTGGGTTGTGACGACTTCAGGCAGTTTTGTTAATATGGACATTGTAAATTTAAGAGACATTGGTGCCACGTGGCCCCACTGGAGATTATTGCGTGTCAGGACTGTAAGGTGTTGTGTGTCACGCTGTCCTGTCTCTTTATGTTTTCAGTGATCTCTCTCAAAGCTACTGAAGATTCATCACTTGAGAAAAAGAAAGCTACCTGGGCATTATTTGAAGGTAAGTCTGGTATCTGACACAGCCTCATTTCTATACAGTAAGAAGGGAATAGGAAAAACAAGGATTCTAGTTCCTTAACTGTTTCATAGCATCAAGTCATGTCCCCAGACTGATCTTTGCAGGACTGATAGGGGAATCGCTAGTACAGGAAGTCGTGTGAAGCCTTAAGCTGCCCAATTCTGTCCCCGCCTCCAAATCCCTTTCCTGGGTGATACCAAGGAGGGACTCCCAAGCAATGTAAAATTAAAGAATATGCCTACTAAAGCGACCTTTAATTCTTAGTGGTTTCAAAAGCTTGGGGTTCTAGAAGAGTTTGAAAGCTGCAAGCAATGTTTTTCCCCCCTATGGTAGAGCCAATCAAGAAGCTTTAAAAATAGGTTGCTTGCAGGAGATTCTGACTTAGTTGAAATGTCTTAGTTCCTCCCACTTGATTCCAGGATGCAGCAGGCTAGGAGCCACGACCTGAGAGACGGTTCCTGGCAGCAGCCCCACCAAGGTGCTTGTTATGAATGCAGGCTGAACTCTGGGGTGGTGCCCTATGCATTTGGAAGGACTGTAGTGGTCAGTTTTGACACACTTTACCGCATGATTTGAATCTCCTAGACACTTTGTATAATGCAAACCTCTGGCAAACATTCAGGTTTCAGTCTTGGAGTGGAATTCTCTACAGGGGGTGCTTTTGCCCCTGTCAGGGACATTTGCTGATGTCAGGAGACAGTTTTGGTCACCTCAAGTGTGGGAATGACATTAGGAACTTGGAGATAGAGGCAATGCAAAAGACCCTTTCCACATCAAATGATTCTGCCCGCAAATGCCAAGAGCTGGGAGCTTACAGGTCTCTGCTCCAGAGAAAGGACAGTAGAGAATTATGACCATGAACAATGACATCATGCACTCTAAGCGCTCAGTCAGAGTCTTTGATCAGGGGACAGGGCTTGTCAACGGGGGCAGGACCTGGGGAAGGATTCTGTCTTGTGAAGCCTTTGGGTTGATTGATGAGGAATGAAAAAGAGGTGTGCCTACCCCCACCCGTGAGGAAAACAAGACAGTAGACGGCAGAAGGAGAGTCAGCCTTGTTGGAAAGCACAGGAATTCAAAGCGGCCTTTTCCATAGTATGTTAGACAGACACTGTATCTCTTTGAAAAAATTCGACTCTAATTGTGGTTGGCAAACCATACACTGTGACGTAATCCCCAGTTTGCCAAGACTTATTATTCAGTTTTATAGTTGCAAGTAGTTTCTTCTTTCTTCTTCTTTTTTTCTCAGATCACCTTTTATCCAATAATGAATCTTTGTATTTCTGGAATTTTCTTCTACACTATGTAGTTGCCTTTGTCTGTATCTGAAGACTCTCCTAGCAAATCAGTCCCTAGGTCTCTTCCTTTGCCTCTCATTTGGCTTCCTTGTGGCCAGAGATAAAAGTGGCTGTCTTGCCTGCAGAGGGAAGTTGTGGGACAGAAGGAGCAAGGTTTTCCCTTCTCATTGCAGTTGGGTAAAATTGAGACAACCTGGCTGAGCTTTACCCCATCTCTCCGAAGCTGTCTTAAGCCCTGGTGTTATGATGGGAGAGAATGATGGGAAGCCTGTGGGACTCTCTAAGGAGAATGTGCCAGAGGGAGTCCTGATTCCGCCTCTGCAGCTCTGATGGTCACACCAGGAGTCAAGTGTTCACAAGAGTGTGAGGTGGTTTTGATGGGGTATTTGTCAGGACCATATTTTAAAACTGCAATGATATAATAATAATAATGATAATGATAATAATAATAGTAATAACCATTTGGAAGGACTATAGCAGTCAGTCTTGACACACTTTGCAGCATGATTTGAATCTCAAAGATACTTTGTATAAGTGTCAACATTTCATAATTCCTCAGATGTAGGCACTAAGTGCAATTTGTGGTCCAGCATGGACTTCCATTTCAGTAGAGACAATCAGATCCTATCAAAGACTGACAGCTGGTAGTCTCACCATGCACCATGCATGCCCCAGGGCAGCAGTTTCCATGCCTTCTTCCCCTGTGCTGCTGCTGCTGCTTGTGATGGTCATAGCACTGGAGGCAGCAACAGTAGCAATGTCCCCACGTTCTGCTTTTTTAACCTGCCATGGCCTTGGCAAGGTCAAGGGTGTAGTTGAAACTCTTTGGGACAGGATCTCAGGCCTTTTGCCCTTTTGTTCCTGATTGGAAGAGCTTCAGTGTGGATTGTGGACAGATATCCATCCTCCTGGGGCTTAGCTGGGCCTGGCTGTGTGCCTGCCCAACAAAGCAAGCATTGATTGTCAGGGCTCTGGATGAGATATTGGAGTGAGTTAAAATCCCTCAGGGCTATCACTCAGGTATGTTGCCCTGAACAAGATGGTATTACAGGCTACATTAAAAACTAGTGGAAGTACACAGAGTTTTATTGCCAGAACAGCTATTCCCTAGGCGTTTGCCTTAGAACTGGAAATGTAGAATACCGACCCTGGCTTTCTTGACTGCGTGTGTGTGTGTGTGTGTGTGTGTGTGTGTGAGAGAGAGAGAGAGAGAGAGAGGGCGGTGCTTGGCAGGACTAAGTAATGCTGGGGTCACCCAGTTTCAAAGCAGCACTGAATCCTCTGCTCTGTTGCCAGGCAACAGGTGCCTTTGTCCTGCCCAACTTGTTTGGCTGACTGGGAGGATGGGCAGGAGCTGGCACAGGAACCCTGTCACCCTTTGTTGGCCTCCCTGTGCTGTGCACAGTCACAGCAGCCTGCTGGTCCCTCCATCTGCTTTGAGGAGACCTGGATTTTTTTTTTTTTTGCCACTTGTCTAAAAATGACAGTGATGTCTTTAGCAGTCCAGGCAAAAAATAGAATTGCAAACAGATTTGGGAACTAAAATGTGATATTTGATATTGCTGTTGAGCATGCAGGTATAGGTAGTAG
This sequence comes from Neodon shergylaensis, assembly GCA_025134845.1. Taxonomy (NCBI): domain Eukaryota; kingdom Metazoa; phylum Chordata; class Mammalia; order Rodentia; family Cricetidae; genus Neodon; species Neodon shergylaensis. Next base: position 16,848,638 of record JABTXL010008037.1, on the reverse strand, counting down.
TTTACTCTGTTATTTATATACCCATTTATTCATTTATTTTATTATTTATTTGGACAGAATGAAATTCAGTGCCTTGCCCAGTCTGTGTTTAATTCGAGTCTGTGACCTTAGATGATCACTTCACTACAGAGCTAAATACCCAGTCTTGTGTAGTCATTGATTCCTTTATTCATCCATTTGGTACCGAGGGCCTCATGAATGCCATGAGCACTCTGCAGCGAAACTACACACCCAGCCTCCCTCCCTTGAGCTGTTTAAAAGCTGATATGGTTGAATTTAGGTTTAACATTTTAGTTTTACTCTCCAAACAATGCTATTTGACTAGGCTTGATTTTGAAACTTTTGGAGCCATCTTTTAGAAATCGAGTTTTTTAAAAAACCATAACTAAAGGACATGATAGGACGAGGATAGGGTGACACCAGGAGAGAATGCCAGAGGGCAACTGAGCTGTCACTGTGAAAAGGTGACCCTGGAATCTTCTGATTTTGTGGCCCTGGCTTTGGGTTAACCTTTGTTGACAGAGAGACCTGGGACCAGTGACAGAGTCATTGTTTTGAACAGGTTCATCCTCCTTTGTGCAGGAAAAGAAGTGCTTGGAATAGGGGATGAAATCAGAACTTCTCAGCACTGCTTGCTGCCTCATCTGGGGAAAACAGGGTGCGGTTTTTCCCTTCCTGTGAAGTGGCATTTTCAGGGTCCCATAGCTCCAAGAGCAGAGCCGAGCCGACCAGAGAGCATCCACCATCACTCATGCATTAGGACCCACGTGAGGGTAGATGGTCCATTGCCTCCAGGGCCTTCGTGCTTGGTGGAGCAGCGGAGCATCACACACTGGGCAGATGTTCTATGATTCTGCAGTCACAGCTGCCTGTGGAGAGCCAGGTCCCTCTGCTCCATGTCTAGGCTGAGATCAGCAATCACAACCAGACCTTGAGTCCTTTGCCTCCCACCAGGAGAGAGACAGCAGGCCCCCGATGTGTGTGATGTGTTACAAGGACATCTGGTGGGAATGGCAAACCTGAGGGTTCACCTGCAGCCTTGTTCCTTCTTGGTCCCTTTAGCCTGGAGACCATAGAAAGAGCGTATGAATGCATGTACTGGTGGGTGAGGATGCTTTTATCTTGGAGCATAAAAACTCTACAAGCCAGTTTTTTCCTCTCATCCAAGAAGGAAATAGAAGTCAAATTACTTTGCCTTTTCACCAGGCCTGACACCGGACTCCCTTAGAGGCAGGCTTTGTCTCCGTCTGCCCCACTTATGTCTGGTCAAGCAAGGCAATTGAGTTATTTAACACTTTTCCCCCCATGCCAGCCAAGTTCCTGGAGTATTTTGTTCAACAATGACTAAATCAGGACTGGCTGTGGGGGCACAGGATTGGGACTGTCCTGTATCCTGATACCCTGTCCTTAATTTGGACCTGTGACCTTAGCTGGTAATGGCCTATCTCTCTCAGAATCCACGTGCCTCATTGTTGAGTTTCCCATGTTGAAGCAGAGGGACAAGCCTGTCCTCCCTAAGGATTCTGACCTTGCAGCCTATAAAGTGAGATGAGGACAGATGTGTCCCTTGACAGAAGCAGTCAGACTTTACTACAGGGGAAGCCACTCTTATTTCCAACAAGACCTCCCCACACCCCATGACTTTCCACCTACTGTAGCCTGGCTTCCACCAGGGGTTTCCCCAGCAGCTTCTGTGGAGGAGGATCACATGGTTGCTTCTGCCCAGCATTGGATGCACTAAGGAACCCTCCCACAGTGCTCCATTCTTGTGTTCAGAACTCTCCCTCCAGTTCCCCTCTGCTTCCATTGTAGCTCCAGGATTCTCACAGAAGAGCCCTCCTTCTGCCCACCCATCTACTGACTTTCTTAGCTGCCAATAAAAGTGGTCTGTTCTATACACAAGTCCCAGGATAGGCAGGGTCACATAAAGAGACCCTGTCTCAGAAACACAAACAAACAACAAAAAAACAAGTGTTTCTCCTTGCCCGTGGTACTTCCGATACTTACACTCTTCCCTCGGTACCCATATGGATTTTGTACCATGATTTATCCAACCCAAAGATACCAAAAAAAAAAAAACACATGGATTTGCAAGTGCTTTAAAGAACTCTTATAGTATTTGAATATAACCCATGCATGATACTTAGTACAATGCCTGTGCTACATACATAGTTCTAAAACTGTTATTTAGCCAAGTATGACAAGAAAAATGTCTACTGTTCAATGCAGTCAGTTTTTAAAAAAGTTTTGTTGCCTTTGTTATTTTTCTGTTGCTATGACAAAAACCCATGATCAAGGTAACTTATAAAATAAAGCATTTAATTTGGGTGTTTGTGGTTCCAGAGGGTTAGAGTCCATGACCATGGTGGTGGAGAACATAGCAGCAGGCAGGCAGACATGACACTGGAGCAGTAGCTGAGAGCTTGCATCTTGATTCACAAGTACAAGGTAGAAAGAGCTAACTGGGAATGGTGTGGGCTTTTGAAACCTCAAAGCCCACTCCCAGGGACAAACCTTCTCTAACAAAGCTACACCTCCTAATTGTTCCCAAAAAGTTCCATCAACTGTGACCAGACCAAACTTTCGAATATACAAGCCTCTGGGAGCCTTCTCATCCAAACAGCCTCATTTCCTTATGTTTATTTTGTGTGTATAGCTGTTTCCCTGCGTGTACATCTATGCACCACATGTGTGCAGTGCCTTCAAAGGCCAGCAGAGAGTGCTAGTTCCTCTAGAACTAGAGTTACAGACAACTGTGAGCCGTGATGTGGGTCCTGGGAACCAAACGTAGGTTGCCTGCAAGAGTAACAAATACTTATTTATTTATTTATTAAAGATTTCTGTCTCTTCCCCACCGCTGCCTCCCATTTCCCTCCCCCTCCCCCAATCAAGTCCCCTTCCCTCGTCAGCCCAAAGAGCAATCAGGGTTCCCTGCCCTGTGGGAAGTCCAAGGACCACCTACCTCCATCCAGGTCTAGTAAGGTGAGCATCCAAACTGCCTAGGCTCCCACAAAGCCAGTACGTGCAGTAGGATCAAAAACCCATTGCCATTGTTCTTGAGTTCTCAGTAATCCTCATTGTCTGATATTAACCTTCATCAGGCGATGAAAGGAGACAGAGACAGAGACCCACAATGGAGCACCAGACTGAAATCTCAAGGTCCAAATCAGGAGCAGAAGGAGAGAGAGTAACAAATACTTTTAACCACTGAACCATCTCACCATTCCCCAAGGTTGCTGTTGTTATTTTAATAGTTTTAGTACACGATTGACTGGATTTGTGGATACGGAAGCTGAAGACACAGAGAAACAACTATGCTTAAATTTCAGTTCAAGCTTCTAAGCAGCCTGGAACAGAAATCGACTAGTCTATCTTAGATAAAACTGTTTACAAACTCTAAGAACATGAAAGGGCTTTCTGACTCCAGGCATGGATTCTGCCAAGTCTCCCTAGGTCTCTGATCAAGTAGGAGACTTAACCCGAATGTGTAAGTCTGTTTTCTCCACCTTCTCTGTGACTGGTCACCTGCATCTCCAAGTTCCTCTTGGAAGCCATTCACTGCCATACCTACGTCATGCCACCCCGGGACACTGGTTCTCTTTCAGCGAAGTAATTATCTGTATGCTTCACCACAGCCCAAGAGTTTTGCAAGGGAGCATTCCTGTTGCCCCAGAGGTTCTTCTAGAAACTCAAATCTTGAGAACATAATATGAGATGAATGAGGTCACATTTATGAATACTCAACCTAGAACATACTATGAGATGAACCAAGTGTCACATTTATGAATACTCAACCTAGAATTCTTTGTCATGGGGGAAAAGGTAGAAACAATGAGTAACCGATAGGAGATGGTTTGGACAATCATTTAGGGGGCTGGAGAGATGGTTCAGTGGTTAAGGGCCCTTGCTCTTATTACAACGGCCTGGAGTTTAGTTCCTAGCACCCCCATAGAGTGGCTCACAGCCTTCTGTAACTAGGGGATCTGATGCCCTTATCTAGCCTCTACAGGAGGTACTTGTACACACACACACACACACACACGCACAAACACATACAGACATACATATACAATCTTTAAAAAAAAAAAGAATTCACTATTTTCACTTCTTCAAGTTTTCCAAAATAGCACTTCCCATTTTCAGTCACTGCCAGCCCAGCTGGAGTGGCCTATCTTAGGTGTATCCTTATCAGGATTCTGAACCGTATGTGGACAGTCTCACTGTGGCTTCCTTTTACATATCTTCATGACCGAGCAAGTTGGATATAGCCATGTGTTTATTTACCACCTGGGTGTTCTGTCTGCTGAAATGTCTCTACATGCTTTGCCCACTTTCCACGGAGGATTCTTTGCTGACTTTTCAGAGTTGATTTTTGAGAGCTCTTGATGTACGCTAGATACTACTCCCTGTTTGGAGCTCTGGTTTTAAATCCTCTTTCCCAATCTGCAACTTGACTTTTCACCTTCCTCATGAGTTTTCAACAGTGGGGAATCAGATTTAGCTTTTCTAATGATGGAACAAGTATTTTGGGTGGGTGTCCTATCTCTGAACCCTGTCCCTAATCATCAAGGTTTATTCATAGGGAGAACGCCTTTGATTACAAGTCTAGGAACTCTTCAGATATAGATCTGACGTTTTCTTCTTGTGCAGTTTTTTCCAAAAAAAATCTTTGTAATTTACATTTGAAATCCTCTTAATGGTTTGTTTTGAATTAATGTTTATGACAATGTGCTCTTCAGATCTCTATATGTATGCCGTCCTTGTGTGCTGCGTGGGGATCCTCAGCGTTCTGCTCTTTACCCTGGTCATCGCATGGCAGTCTGTGTTTCACAAGAGGAAATCTAGAGGTAAGGAAACAGATAAGGTCATGTCTGGAATGGGTAGCCACCCACACACAGGCGGAAGATGGCGGGCAAAGTATCACCTTGGTGGGAGAGCATCCTGGGTCAGTAATTGTTTGCCTGGAACGGGAAAGCAGCGAAGTGAGCAAGACTTGCTTCTCCCAGGTGCTGCTGACATAAACTCAGCTCTGTCACACCAGCTACATTCCCCTTCCGCACATCTCTGCCTTCCTGTGGCTTTGGGTCCCTTAACTACCTCCCGAGGAGGCTGTGGCTGGAGCAGTCTGGCACTGCATTTTGACTCCCTCTCTTAAGAGTAAGTCTGGGAGCCAAGTATCTGAACCAAGAGACTTGTAAATGTCTTCTTGGCAGGAGAGTCTCCCGCTGTTCTTTCCCTGTCTGGGGCCTCCTCTTTTCCTGTCAGTGTCCCTGATCCCCGGAATCTGTCCTCAGTCCTTTCTCTCCTGCTTTCTTTCCCAGGCACTGCAATCCATGACCATCTCCCTAGAAACACTGTCGATCCTAACCACAGTCCATCTCTCTTTCTAAGCTCAGCTTCCCAAGTCCAGTGGTTCCGAGAACCTGCCCAGCTGTATGCCTCTGTTCTCTTCTCCATAGACCAGTGGGTCTTTATCCAGGGTCTTGCCTCCCTCCTAGGGGCCTCCTCAAGCTCTTATTCCTTTAAAACCCCCTCTGAATGCTCCTTGTGCACACCCTGCCCCAGAATTTCCATAACCAGTTGGAGACACAGTTGCTCTCAGAGGTGACCAAGACAGACTGAGCCCAGTTTCAATGACTTAGCAGCCAAGAACCCAGCTTCTGCCCCCTCCTTCCTCATGGAGACTTGAGGAACGGGAGTGCACCTGTCTGAGCACTGGGAAAGGAGTGATGCTCACAGCCCTGAGCACATCTCTGGTGACATAGGAGTAAATCATACATCACTGTCACTATTAGCCCTAGGTTGTGAATCTGGAAAGACTTAGCTTCTGTTTGTGCTCACAGGGAAACTGAGTGACAGCTATGAAGGGGATGCTCCCCAGAGATGTGGACAAGACTGGGGAAAGCAGGAAGAGAGATGGGCATCTAGGGGCTGAAACCATGGGAGACTGTCCCTCGCGGGTGAAGAGGAGAGGGTCTGGAACCTGGACGGGCTGCTGTTGTCACAGCGTGTGGCAGCTGAGAGCACTTTCCTCCAAAAGACCTGGGTTCAATTCTAACCACTGATATGATAATTCATGTCGGTAACTCCAGTCCCAGGGAATCCGACACTTTTTCAGGGCCTCCTCCAGCACCAGGTATACACATGGTGCACAGACATACATCCAGGCGAAACATTCAGGCACAGAAAATAAAATAACAGGAATTTGCTGTTGTGGGAGAAGTGGTACCCAAAAGCAGTTATGCCAATGTCCAGCTGGGGCAACAAGAGGGCCCAAGGATCCTGCATTCTCAGCTTCCCTTCTCCAGCACAGGAGTCCCTGCGTGCTTTTTCCCCTTGAAGTTAAACCAAAGCCAGCAAGCATAGAAGACAAAGATGCCATTGGTAGCTTCCAGGGTCTAGATGGGATTGACAGGGAGCAGAGAACAGCATGCAACCCTTGAAAGGGAACCAAGAGTCCAGGCCAGCTCTCCCTCCACGAGAGCCTGAGTGTTTCCCACATGACTTGTGTTTCATTGTTCTGCCCTTGGGTACCTTTCTCCACGGCATCTGCTGCCCCATCAAAATTGTCCCAGCATTTCCCTTGTTCACGGTCCTCAGCTCTCTGAGCTTGTGGCAAATGTTGCTTGCGGTGTTGGCCCTTTGCCCCCCTTCCAGAGAACTCTGTGTGAGGCAGAGTCCATGCACGAGACCCATCCTCCTTGGAATTTGGCTCATGACAGATGCTCCACAAATGGTGAACAAACAGATGCTTCCCAGCTGCTCTGCTTCCAGCTGCTGGAGCTTAGAAGGCCCTAGCAGTTTCTAGGCTGGGTGTGTGCATAGGGCAGCTCCACCAGGGCTTGGGCAGACTTGAGCTGCCGACCCTGTGGGACTTCAGGAATCAAAGAAAGGCCAAGAATGGCAGGCTGGACACACAGGAGCGCCTGACATCTTCCCCCAGACCTCACAGAGAGACCTCAAGGAATGAGGATGATGACATCATCATCCCTGGCCAGGGTGGGCTTGGAGGTGACCTCCTTTGCTTAGCATCTAAAGCCCTACTCAGCTGTCAAGAGCATTGTGTGAGCACCTGTTATAGCTCAGGCATATGGCTCTACACCTCCATGTCCTTGTGTGGCCTGCATGGCCCCCATGAGACAGAGAATGTGACACTATCCCTATAGTAAGCAGTGGCAGAGACGAGGCTCAGTCTCTAGCTCTATCTCAAACGCGCCACTTTTCATCTGAGTATGACCTTTATGAAGGACCTTTTCTCCAGTTTTCTGGGGAGGTTGTGAGTAAGGTTCTTCCCACACGGATCTGCCTAGCTCTGTGGATCTGGCTACATCTTTTTATACGTCTGAGTTTCAGAGAGGACAGTGATCTATTCTAGGGAATTCCAAAAGGCTGCATGGGATCTGTTGGAAGACATGGCATTAAGGTTTGGACATAAAATGTCTCCATCCAGGACACATGTGGTTGAGGCTGGGCCTCAAGCTGACAGGACGGTCTTGGGAGGTTCTGGGAACTTCAGAAGGTGGCACGTAGCTGAAAGAGGTGGGTCACTGGGATCAGTTCTTGGGGTTTTCTCGTCACTGGCCCTGTCCTGGTTCGTTCTGTGCTTTTGTTCACCAAGAACTAAAGAGCAGTCTCTGTCACTTGCTGCCCCTTCCATGGTGTTCCGCCAGAGCACAAGAGGCCACGAAATCATTGACCGGGCCCTCTGTAATCATAAGCAAGGAACTCCTTCCTCCCTTTTAAGTGTTCTTCCAGATATTTTAGCCCCAGCTATAAAAAGTCAATAACACACTTGATGTACATGTGACAGAAACAAGTATGCATGGTTGCAGACAGGCCTTAAAATCTGGGAGCGGGGCTCTTCCTAAAACTCCAGCTGCTGGTACAGTTTCCAGGAAAGTGCATAACAAAGCCCACATGCTTGGTTCGTGGACCCTTGTAGCATCCATAGTGTATTAAAAGGGAGCAAAACCACACTTAGAGACATTTTATTTAAATTAAATGAGCTTAGGGTCTAGGATCTTTGGAATAGATTTCTTCCGATTTATAATGTGAATTCCAGAAGGTCATTAAACTGGGACAAATCATTTGTGAACTGTGCTATGACTACATGGCCAGCACTGCTGTCCTCTGCCTGTTAAGTATAGTTCTCATCAGTACCATAAACAGAATTATCCTTAACAAATCCAGATTGTTCCCAGTTGGTGGATTCTCCTTGAAATACCAAAGCCGTTGAGCAGAGTATTTCTAGCTCTGATACTTTGTGTCCTGAGTTCAAGGATATCAAGTTTTGAGACACCGGCAGACCAGTCCAGCAGAGGAGGGTGGGGCAGATCCATGAAAGAGCAGCTCCTGTAGCTCCTGCAGAGGAGGGAGTGCAGGGTGATGGTGATTTCCCCCAGTATTGCCGTCTCTCCCACTCTCAGACTGGAAGCAAGGTAGATAGCAGCTTTGGAAGGAAGAAGGGTTATAGCCCAGTTACTATAGGGGCTATAGGGGCCCTGGGGTATGGAATCCTGGTTTGTTTCCATGGTAACTACCTGGCCAGGGTATCCCACAGGAAGTGGCCCCTGTTGTGGGCTAGCTATGAATCTCATTGAGAACCATTAAAGCATTTTGTGAGTCATACTACATGTGTCCAAATGATTGTGTGACCCTCGGATACTAAAAACCAATGATACTTGTCAACTTTGTATAGCATGGTCTCACTTCCCATGCCTTGAATTACAACAAATTTGCATCATTGTGATGAAAGCCAAACCATAAATAAAGGGCTGAGAATAGTGTTTGGTTTTAAGAGGATCCAGTTCTTACTGGGGGGTTCTGCTGTGAGCCTGTTGGTTTGTTCCCCCCCCCCTTGAAATACATTGCTTGGACTTTCTCATGCATAGTTGTGGAAGCCAGCCCTTCCTGTAGGCATCACAGAGCACTGAGGTCTGTAAGTTGCTCCTACCCATCGGTGCTTTTTAGTTCCTGTAGCAACATCTGGACAGAGGACATCAGAGTAGCGGGCCCTCTCCTGAGGACCCTGCAACACTCTTGGCTTTTCCGAAACCAAGGGCAACAGGCCAGCTTTTTTGGCTGCGGTTCTGCCTCAGCTATGTTTCCAGGACACCCAGCTGGGCTTTGAGCGAAGGTAATTGTACCCATGGGTTACCAGTCCAGCACAAGCATACACCATTCTTCCCCCTAGCCCAAACCCCTGTCCTTGCTCTGTGTGAGTGCCTGCGGTGCCCAGGACCTCATCCCAGGGCCTCTTTAGCTGGGTCACCCTGGAGAATACCAGTCCAGGGGTCCAGGACTGAGCTCTGAATTCTGGTGTTTTCTCAGGACAGTGGTTTCTAAGACTGTTGCTTTTCAGGAGCCCACCTAGTCTTGCTGGCCCAGGGAGCTTCCAGTGATCCCCCAGCCTTCTGTGCCCCAAAATTCTAAAAGTACAGTCTGTAAGGCCTTTTGGAGCCAGGTAGGAGCAGTGGCAGCCTTTCCTTATCATCTGAACTCTTCACAGGGAGTTCTTGTTACTTCCCATTTGCAGTCTGTCTTCTAAGACCAGAGGCTGGGCAATCCAAGGCTCATTACGATCTATCCCTCCCATGCCTGCCTCCCTGCCAGGAAGAACCAAAGGGTTTATGGGCTTCTCCTCCAGAGGTGCAAGAAAAAAGGAACTGGGGATTGAGTCTCACTCACAGCCAGACTGGGGTGGGAGAAGAGACGGCAGAATGGGTGACTGGGGTGACAGAGACCAGAAGGATGACCTGACGAGGTCAAAGGGCTCAGCAGTCTGGAGTCAGAGATAGCTGGTAGCCCCAAGATCAACCTCACCCCCTCCCAACTTTAGGTTTTCATCCTACTGGTTCTGGACAGGCCCACTGAGAATGGTGGAAAAGAGGCCATTTTACCCTTGTGAGCCTGTGAACCTCCTGGTAGCTTCCTTTAGAGTTCTGCACTGAGAGCCTACCTTCAAATTCTTTTATCTATGAAGCAAGTCTTATTTTTGAGCCCACAAATCTCCCAGATGCATACCAGGAGGAGTGTTCCTCTTTCCGTTCAGGACTGTGGGTGTCCTAGATGTGAGCAGAGCAGGAATCCTGTTAGTCGGCCTCCTGTGACTGGAGAAATCCTGAGGAACGGCAGCCCAATGGAGGAAAGGTTTCCTTTGGCTCCCAGTTCGGAGCTTTCAGTTGATGATCACTTGGCCCTATGGCTCTGACACTCAGGGAGGCGGGATCTCATAACAGGAAGCATGCAGGGATGTGTTATCTTGGAAGCAGGAAGGGAGAAAGGAGCCAGGAACATGACATAAGACCACTTCAACCATGCTCTACTGCCTAAGTTTCCATCACAGCACAGTATCTCATCACCCAATCATGAACCAGCTAACAGATTAATTCATTGATGATGTCAGAACCCTTGTGATCCAATCACTTCCCCAAGGCCTTACCTCTAAGCATTCCCATGTTGGTGGTCATTCAGTTTCATTTCTGTTGCTGTGACAAATGTCCTAACCAAAAGCAGCTCTGGAGGATACCAGGTTCGTTCATTTGGTTTGCTATGCCAAGTCACAGTCCATCACTGAGTGAAGTTATTGGGGTAACTCAAGGCTGGAATGTAAAGACACGCCCACTTGGTATTTTCCTTCAACTGAGGAACTCACTTCCTTCCTAGCCAAAGATGGCGAGAACCATGGCAGAGTATGCCTGCTAGCTGGATCACGGGCTCCTGTTTATCTAGCTTTTTGATACAGCGCTGGACCAGCTGCCCTGGGAATGGTACTGCCCATGGTGGAGTGGGTTAGGTCTTCCTACACCAATCTAAAAATATCAAGACACTCTCCACAGTCATGCCCATAAATCAGGCCGATCTAGGCAATCCTTCAATTGAGATTCCCTTCCAGGTGACTAGGCTGTGTCAAGTTGAGAGCTAAAACTGATGAAGACCATGCTCAAGCTTTCAATTCCTGAGCCCTTGGAGACATTCCAGATATAACTGTAAACAAGTTTCTTCTCCAGTGATGGCCTTATCTTCCCTGGTCACAACGTTCCATTATCATGCTGGCCATCCCACTGCTAAGGCTAACACACACTGTCACAGGAGACAGAAGTGAACTGTAGAAATAATCTGTTGTCTCATTGCCGAGGTTTTAAAACACAACCAGGTAAAAATTTGTTTTAATCTATTATGTTCAAAATACAATCGAATTGCGTCTTGACTTGCATATTGCACACTGAGTTGCGAAGCCTGGCATGCTGCACACCTTGTTTGGGGCTCCTGTCATAGTGAGGGCTTCACAGTCACTTAGGGCTGCTGGTCAGCGCGTGGGGCAGAACCCAGCAGATGGGCAGCTTTACGTGCCGGCGGGCGGTGCTTTTCATTCACCGGGTGTAGCCTGGTGTTAAGTGTTTTCTGGCACCAGACTCCTGGCCAGCTTCCCATGTGTGACAGAAGCAGGTGACAGCATCCGCGTGGCTGCAGTGGCCCTGAGGGGTTGTTTGGGCACGTCTGCTTCGTGGAGGTGGGAGGTCTTGGGCTCTATGTGGTGAGAGGACAGTGTTGTGCGCAGTGAGGGCTGCAACCTGCCTTGACTCCTGGGAAATGTAGGCAGGGCTGTGGACTGGGCCTAGACATCAGGCTGTGCTTTCCCAGGCTGTAGGGCTCCCTCTAGGGACTTGAGAGGGCAGGAAATGCTCTCCACGCACATGTTCTGGATACAGTGGAGAGCCTGTGCTAGGGCTGTTCTGCTGTGAAAGGAGATAGATATCCTGTGAGCAGAGCAAAACTGCCCACAGGCCTAACAGGGTCTCTGCAAGGCCTAGGAAACCAAAATGAATGTAAGGGAAGAGTGTGTGTGTGTGTGGGCGTGCGTGTGCGCACACGTGTGTATAGTCAGCCACACCCTGGCGGGCCCAACACTACAATGGAACTGATAAGATGGCATGTGGTTTTTTTCAGCCTGTCTTCCCACTTCCAGTGAAGGAGGTGACCGTGAGACCTAGCTGGGGCAGCCACAGCCTGATTCAGGCCCGACACACTTTTGGGGGCATGAACTCTGGTGGTGGCTTTGAGCAGTGAGTACCTAGCTGAGAAGGAGGAAAACGGTGGTTGGCAGGAAGAGGCTAATGACTACAGTGTCTCCTCAGGAGGGATGAGAAACACTGCTTTCCTTCCAGAACCTTCAGAGATTGCCCCAAACATGACCATGTCTCTTGTGTTTTCATCTCTAAGGATAAATGCACCAGGTGCCTGGAGGCAGTGATGGAAGACTCCTCCTTCAGTCACCCTGATGGGCTTCTTCTCCATCTGGGCTTCTAACCGCTAGAGCTAGTACCATAATTAGGGGGTCCTCTCTCCCTGAGCAGCCTCCCCCATGCACTCCTGAACCCTTGCTGTGTGGGCTCTGTCTTTTCAGAGTCCAGGGTAAGCTAGGATACAGATATGATTGGCATATTGCTATGACTAGTGACAGGGGACTCTGGGGACATCCACTTCACAAAAGCTTACAATTGCCCAGAGTAGTCCTGGGTGGCCCATCTCCATCAGCGGGAGTGTCCTCCCAGTGTCCACGCAGCACAGACCTCTTGGTCATCTGTCAAACGTATTCCTGAAACATCCCACCAGGCTGGTGGCCCTTCTTAGCCAGTCCCCCACTCTGAAGGAGGTTCCCCAGCTTCTCTCCTGCCTCTTCACTTTTGGTCACTATCTACCCCATTCCTTTTCCTGCACCTGGAGTCCACTTCCCCAAACCCGGAAGCTCCTGGCATGCTGCCAGGTCTCAGCCATGCTCGGCCAGCTGCAGCTGCAGCATGGATGGTGTATCCAAGCCATAGGTTCTGTGGGACTCAGTATGTCTATTTGTGGGTGACACAAGCTCTCAGTTTCTCTGAGAATGGCATAGAGAAGGTACAGAGGTCACTCTGCCGGTGACCTGAAGCACTTGCTGTCACAGGACGGACTGGGCTGCACTAAGGACTTGCATGGCCTCACTGTCATGGACACTGGAGGCCTGAGGTGGAAGTGTTGTAGCATCGGGGCTGGTTTCCTTTGGGGCTTCTCTCTTTGGCATCTTCTCCTTATGAGTCACCTAGTTTTTCATCTGCATTTGTGGCCTGGTCCCTTGCTCTAAAGACTTGTTGAATTAGAACTCACGCTAATTTTAACTAAACTATTTCTAAGATCTTATATCCATTTGCAGTCCTATCACAAAGTGCTGGGGATTAGGTCATCAACATGTGGATTTTGGAGGGAACAGAGCTTGGTCCATAACACCTGCTGTGTGGCTGTGGATAAGTTTGTGACCCTCGATGTGCTTTGAGTCTTTGATTACAACACACGAGCAATGTTTAAAGAGGTTATTGTAAAGTTGAAGTTGGAGACCAGAGCTGTGAGTTTTGAACATGTGTTGCCTGAATAATTGTTTCAAACAAACTCCGTGACCTTGGTCTTTCACTTTATGCATTGTCGACTTCTCAATGTTTTCATTACAAACGTGACTTGTTTCAAGGGCAGTGCTCTCCAGATCACAGCAGAAAGAGCCATGTTGGAAGGCTACCACTCCATCACGTCCTTTTGAATCCTTTTTTTTAGTTTATTTTTTTAAAACAATCTTTTCTCATTTACATACCTATCCTAGTTCTCACATCTCCCCTCCTCCCACGCCCTCATTTTCCCCAACCCCCATCCACTCCTCAGAGAGGGAAAGGCTTCCCATGAGGAGTCAACAAAGTCTGACACATCATTTTGAGGCAGGACCAAGGCCCTCCTGCCCTGTGTCTAGGCCAAGCAAGGTGTCCCTCCAAAGAGAATGGGCCAGTTCAAGTACTAGGGATAAATCCTGATCCCACTGCCAGTGGGCCCCAGTCTGCCCTAGCCATACAACTATCACCCACATACAGAGGTCCTATCTGGTCCTATGCTGGTTCCCCAGCTGTGAGTCCAGAGTCAGTGAGCTCCCACCAGCTCAAGCCAGCTGTTTCGGTGGGTCTACACGTCATGGTCTTGACCCCTTTGTTCATATTATTTTTTTTTCAAGGTAGGGTTTCTCTGTGAACAGCCCTGGCTGTCCTGAAATTTCCTTTGTAGACCAAGTTGGCCTTGAACTCACAGAGATCCACCTTTCTCTGCCTCCCTAGTGCTGGGATTAAAGGCATGCATGGCCATCAGGCTCCCTTTTGTATCCTTGATTTCGATCACTGGCCCTGTTTATTTCAAGCACCCCATGAAGGAAGTAAAAAGCAATCTATGAAGGGGGGTGAAGAAGGCCTCGCACAGAAGCCACAACTGGTAGGAATGCCTCTTGTCCCTGCCTCCTTTTCCCTTCATCCACCGTTGCACGGAATTTTATCCCATTTTCACATAGCTGCTGTGCTGAGCAGCTGTTGTGCTCGCCTGCGCATTCGTTACACACCCACAAATGTGAGTTCATAACTTCTCCATTCCCTTCTCTCTGGTCTGGGTGGTAAAATATTGTTATAACATCAAATTATCAATACTTCGCAATTAACCGTGTTTGGGAAGAGGACTATAAAATAAGCAGCAAAAACATGAATGGATCATTTGTATAGATAAATAATTAATAAGCATAAAGTAAAACTTTATCAGAAGCGCATTTCTGTTGAAATAGATTTTTATTTTTACTTTATATATATCCTCGCGTGTAAATGAGGAGAAGAGAACTCAGGGCTTGCTTAAGGTGCGTTTCTCCATCAATCCCATTCCCGTTTTGTTAATAGATATGAACTTGGGGATGTCACCTTCAATACCAAAGGGGGCAAGAATAGACGGAGTTTTCATAAGCTACTCAATACCACGCACAGCTTTTGAATTACCTATGTTAGGGGTTAAATGATGATCCGGCGGCAAAGATGCTGTTTAATGTGCTGTCAGTTGACACCTTGATTTGGTCGTTATTCAATCCTTGTTGGAAGCAAAGCACCAGAAATTCCATCCTCCTGAGTTAGTTACTAAGCTGTGAGTTACTCAAAGTCTCAGCGGATAAGGATGCTTCACGTCAATCCATGCATGCTGCTCCCTGTGTCAGGTGTCTGGGGTATAAGTTCTGATGAATAGACAGCCTGTCTCGGCTTTGTGAAGTGGAAAATACAATGTTACACGCAGAGACTAAAAAGAATATAGTCAGATCTCAGACACATTGCAAGATAACCCAGAAATTGTTTTCTTCCTGAACCAAGCATGTTCTAGAATTTACAAGCCAGATACTAAAGTCTATTGACCCATATTACAGTTTACAACACAGCCATAAACATGAACATTCAGTACATACTATGTTGCTTTTGTTGCGTCCATAAACCATCTAGCCCATAGTTGGTGCCCAGTAAACAGAATGCAGGAAGGGTTTAGACATTACTGGAGAGATGGTTTATATAACTTTTTAGCTCTGTAGTGCTGACAGTCCTGCTCTGGACCTTACACTGGCTAACTGTACGGCAGAGCACCCCAAACCCAAGAGCATCAAGCAGCCATTTTATCTGCTCATCCACAGGTTGGCTGTGGAGACTGAGCTCAGCTGTGCAGTTCTGCAACTGCTCTCAGCCAGCATCATTCATGCAGCTGCAGTCTGATGGGGGATTGGATGGGGCTGGTTGTTCTGGGATCTCAGCTACCATGGTTAAGGCTGTCTCTGTGGAGACTCGTACTCCAGTGGGCCCACAGAATAACTGGGAGCAGAAAAGTTGCCTGTCACAAGGCTCAGATAACGGCATTTTTCATGCATTTTCTTGTGGTACATTGGTTAATGTGCCTTGGATCTAAGCAAGACATGTGACCAAGTTCTATTTAGCATGAGGTAAGAGATGTTATATATAGATATAATAGGTATAAACAGATCAAGAAGGTGGGATTCACCAGGGCTGGCCATGTAAACATTTGTCATACAACTCAGGAATTCCCCTGGCCTTTTCAACTCTGAGATCAGACACATTCTGGATTAGGTGCCCATGTATTCTAATTTTTCCACTATAGATAGACGTCTGCTTCAAAGAGAACCATTGTAGAAAGGTATCTTGCTCTAAGACTTGTTTCTTAAGAACATCTTGTTGTTGTTGTATTTTGCTTGGAAACAGAGCCACACTACAGCCCCAAACAAGTCTTGATCTTAAGATCCCCCTTCCTCAGGTCTCCAAGTGTTGCGACATCATATCTGACTATCTAAGAAGTTCTTTTGAGACTATAAAGAACATTAAGCACAGAATGAAAGCCCATTTAACAATGAGATGGTTCTAAGGAGAGATAGCCTGTCCCGTCTGGTTCAAAAGGCTGTCTTCATGACTCAGAACTCACAAGTTGTAGGACTTCACCACTCCAGGACTCTATAGCATAAAATGCAACTCAACTTGTCCTGGACGAAGATGAATATTATGATGTCTGGAATATGTGGCTTCATACCTGATATATAGTCCAGAACTGAAATAATATCAAGTCATTGGGGTGCCCTCTGATGTCTCTGTCATGATTTCCCCCAAAGTTGCAGACAAGAAGACCCACAAGTTGACTGGTGCAACCCTATTACCTGAGCAAGATCTGAGTCCCTGCCTTTCAGGTAATGCCAAACTGACTTGTATTTACCAATTATTATTCTGTTTCCTTTTACAGTGAGACATTATTTGGTGAAATGTCCTCAAAACAGGTAAGAATATTTTCTTTGTTATCTCCCTTTGATCTTTTGTTTTCTTTTTATACTATCAAGAAATTGGTTAGATATGTATTTTTACTAAAAGATGTTGGTCACAAGAAAGTCAAAGAATGTATGTTCTGCACATGTTTGCATATAGTCCACATGACAGTCATAATCTTCACAGGGTCCAGATGGTGTGCAGCTCATGCTGGCCTGTATCCTTGAGGAGATTAAAAGGTGTCCTGTAGGGCCATGTGGGAACTTACGACAGGTCTGAGCCACCTCAATACCTCCTCACCACTAACTAATCTCTTTTCCCACAAGCACTGACGTGGCCTGTGTTCTGCTTTAGCTGCTGACAAGCCTCATTGGGAATGTAGTAATTTTAAGATAGGTTCAAACTCATAGAAATTTTGGGGACTTCAGATTTTAAAAAAACGTCAATGGGACACAGAGCCTCTTATTGGAATGATATTGAAATCACCCAATGACAGTGAAAATAGACCAAAATTATAACTAAAATGGGAAAGATAATTGATCAGATCAGCAGGGAGGTTGATCAGATATTGGAATAACCTGATAAGGATTTTAAACCAGATGTCGTAAATCTGTTCAATCAACTGAAAAATGAAAAATCTTTTGAAAGCAAACAGTAAGTAAAAGTGCCACCCAACAAAGTGAAGTTATTTTAGAAAGTAGAAGTATAGAACGGAGAAAATATACTAACAAATACAAATCTTGTTGAATAGACTCACTAATAGGGTGACAGTATCAGAAGGTTATTGGGAAAGGGAAAGACAGAGTCGTAGAATCATACATATGAACCACAGATACAAACAGACTAAGAACTAAGAACAGGAACCTGGGGCAGGGGTGATTCCTACTGTCAGGTTACAGAGAGAGAATGAAATCTAGAGGGGTTGATTATTAGTTATCTGGTAGAAGGAATAATGGGAGAACACTTCCCAAATTTTGCAAAAGAAAAAGATTCATAGATTCAAAAATGTTAATTCCAGCTAGGATGAATGTACTAAAATCTACAGGAAGACATGGCACAATTAGACAAGAGGTGAAATTGACTGTAAGTGCCCTCTCTGACTGAAGACAGACAGAAAGAAAGGGTGTTCTTGGAATCTGAAAGAACTACAACCAGAAATTCTATACTGAGAAAAACTCTCTTTCAGTAATGAAGGAGAAAGAAAGACATTTTCAAATTCAGGAAAACTTAAATGATTTGTTGGTAGCTCACTAGGTACTAACAGTCGCCTACTTGAAAAATCATATCCAAAAGAAATTCTTGAACCCAAAATAAAAGCAACCTTGAATAATTAAGAAGGAACAAGTCGAAGAATGTGTATGTTTTTATTAATTCATTAAGAATTTCACACATGTCTACAACATATTTTGATCATAAAAAAGACTATAGACAAGTGAAGATAATTCTCTAATATATTCCAGTCACATAAAGAAATAGATTAAACAGAACTATAGGAAAGGAAGAGAAGATAAATAATAAATTACTTCTATCCCACCCATCTTTAGGGCATCAACTGATGCTCTAAATACATCAGTTGAATCACAGAGCCTGGCATAGTCAATAACTATGTCTCCCAAATAAATTCTGTTTGTAACAAATTCACTCCATACTCATTTATAGCTAAGGTGAAGCAAATGGATGGAAGAAGAGACACCATGCAGTAAACAGTCTATGTGCAGATATCGCACAGCTCATAACGTAAAACACAGAGAAAGCCACTTAGGAAGAATTGGGTGGGACATTAGGTGGTAAAATGACCAACCCACCAGGAAAACAAAGGTCCTAAATGGTATATGCCTTTAACAACAGAGACCCAGAACTCAAAGAGCTAAAACTGGAGAGCTGAGGAAGAGAGGAAAACCCATGGGGATTTTTAGCAACAAGTAGCCTTGGCTTAGGTTCCCTATCTTCAAGGTCACTGAATTCATAAATGCTGTCAATCAACAAGACTCAATTGATCCATCTACAGCAATCAGCTTATAGAAGAGCACCTTTTCATGTCCCCATGAAACGCTCTCCAAGATATATCCTAGGCCGAGACAAACAAAGCTCAACAACTTGAAAGACTTGGGATCGTACGGTATAATCTTTGACGACAGCAAACCACAGTTGAAAGCAGCAGTGAACTAACAGCAAAGAAATCTCATCGTGAATTTTGTTTAAAGTTACACGTAGAGTCTCAACAGCAAGGGACCAGTGAAAACACAGGCACAGCAATCAGGGAAGCATAGCCGGTACAGACATCAGAGGATACACGGGATCCAGAAGGAAGCTTCTGACACGCTGAGCTCTGATGGGTCCAGGGCAACTCTAAACAGAAGGCATGTACTTTTCATCAAGTGGTGTGACTTCCATAGACATCCACGGGCGGAAACCTGAGCTGAGACCCCTTTTCTCACAGCATCAGCAAGCGTAATTAAAGAGTTGTAGTCCTAAGTAGAAAAGCTAAAACTATAAAATTTTCTTAGAGAAAATTCTTGTGTCCTTAGATTAGGTAAAGTGACACTGTGCAAGATTCATAAATGAGAATGATAAAAAAAATTAGTCCCACAGACACAATTATAGGGATGAAAAGACAAATCACCAAATAGCAAATACCTGCAAATCAGATAGGTGGCAAGGAATGTGTTTCCAGATAGTTCTTCCAACTAGATAATAAGATGACAAATAGCATAATTAAAATAGGCAAGAGTGATTAGAATAGGTATTTCCCTAAAGAAGATGTACCCGTGGTTCATAAAAATGGGGAAAGATGCCCAATATCTTTAGTCATTAATTAGGGAAATGCAAATTAAACAATAATGCGATTCCAGCATACCACAACCATAATGCCTACAATCCAAGAGACAGATGATGCCAAGTGTTGGCATGCATAAGGAGAAACGGGATCATTGTACACTGCAGAATGGAACACCCAATGGGAAATGCAGTTTTGTGGTTTCTTAAGGTGTGACCCTTAATAATACGGCCCAGCAACTGTTCCTGTAGGGATCTATTCAAGTGGCATGAGAGCACATGCCCACTCAAGTTCCTGTGTGGGGTTGCTCACATCTGCTCTCTTCAGAATAAGAAGAGACTGGAGACAAGCCAAACATGTTCATCTGCGGGCAAGAGAATGAGCAACCTGCAGCAGATCGGTCCCATAAAGTTCTGCTTGGCAACGAAGCAGGCAGTGGAAAGAACCCGTTCTCAAAACGCCAGAGTGAAAGAAACCAGGTGCAAAATGTACGGTTGTGTGCGGTGCTAATGAAATGCCTGGAAAAGGGAGATTTATGGAGCCAGCAAATAGAGCGATGCTTGCTTATCGCTGAGGCTGAGCGTGGGGACTAATTGCGGGTGTGATTAATGCGGTAGGGACTAAATGCACAACTTTGCGGGGCTGTGATTGTGATGTCCTAAAAATGGGTTGTGCTGATGATTGTGCAACTTGTAGGTGTACACAAATTGATGATTTTGAGCTACAGATTGTATTGGAAATCAACGAAGTCTCAACAAAGCTGCTTCTTTTTAAAGATCATCTCCCCTCACTCTCTAAGACTAGGGTGAATGAGGCACGTCACTTGGAGAGAGGGTTATAGCTGGGTCAGTCATGGTTGCCGAGAGGCCAGCCTGCCGGCCTCTCTTTATTCCTGGGATACCTGGCTCTGCTTCATGGAGGGCTTTCCGTTTCTCCTGTGTTTGGTCCTCCTCCCTGCTCCTCATTACCTCTCCCCATACAACAGTCACATTCTAAGCTGGGTACTACTGGGAGGAGGGGTACAGCAAGAATGTAATCCTTGTTTAGTAGACGTTAGAGTTCAGTATCCTGGCCCTGGAATATACAAGTGTATCAGTCATCTTTCTATTGTTATGACAAAATACTTGAGAAAACTAGCTCACAATGGGGAAAGGCTTATGGTCTTTAGAGAACATTTAAGATCCACACTATAACCCAGATATTAGGGTCATAGAGTTCTGCCCAAATGTTGTTTCTGTCTCTGTACCCACACTGGGGACTGCCAGTGATGTAGTGGGGTACCCAGCCCAAAACTTTCACCATGAAATGCTTCCTGCCAAACCAATTACACCTTTCATGTTTAAGATACACATTTAAGTCTCTGGAATATCATTTTCCTCCTTCAGCCTGAGACCATGGTGGGGTCAAGTCTGACCATAGATCTGCCAGGGACACTCACCCTCCTCTCTAGAGCCTCATGTGACCTCATGTAGTTCCGATTCCCTCCTGCAGTGCCTGACTAGGGAAGAAGTCAATTCTTTCCTTCACCGTGACTTTGACCTGTGTCCTGGGCTACAAGCCCGGGAATTTCAGTCCATCCTTTTCATGACAGAGACCAGTCCTTGTACTCTTTTTGGTTGCTGCTGTGGGAACTGGACCCCAGGTCTCAAATTCTATTCATGATCAGTGTCCTTTTTCTGTCCTTTGACTACTTCCTTATAAAGGGAAAAGGGCAGAAATCACAGGACCAAGGCCAGAAGCCAGGAAAGGAAACCCTTAGGCAAGGGAGGGACCCTCAGGAAGAGGCCACATGCTGGTGTTGAGAACACTGTGGTCACAGAGAAACGTCTTGCCAAGTGACCGGGGCAAGATGGAGATTCTAGGGAGTCCATGGTTTGCAAAAAAAAAAAAAAATCAAAGAAGAAAAGCAAAGCCTAGCATGACTATGCCCTGTCCTCAGTCAAGAAGCTGCCATGGTCTGGGAGGAGTGGCCTTGGCCTTTAGGAATGATGGACTCTTCCTCCCCCAGTCAGTGTCCTTAGGAAGCAGATGGCCCAGAACAAAGCAAGCATTTCAGAGCTCCCTGGGGTTTTCAACATGCCTTTCTGGAAGGGTCAGCAATGAGAGCAGTTCAGTTCATATGAAATGGCTCCAAAGTGTCCCTGAAGCCCAGCTTTAAAGCAAAATGCCAGTGATTGCTCAGAGCTGGGATGCCTCTTGTACAGGCAAAATTTTAAAAGGCTGTCGAGAGAGTTGGGAGTACAAAAAAGGCAGTTTCCAGCATGGCCATCTCCTGGGTATAAGACTATACGGGCTTACAGACCCAGGAAGGCAGCAGCATGTTTCCTGACTCAGCCTTTCTTCAAGTGTGTCGCGTGCACTGCCTCTTGGATGAACAGGGGTTGGAGTTGCATCTAATTTTTAGGATGTGTTAGAGGCACAATCCAAGGTGATTTCTGAGCTTCTTTTAATGCCTTTTCCAAATTTCTTTGAACCATCAGAGATTTTTTTAAAAGATAGATTTATTTGTTTATTATGTATATAAAATTCTGCCTCCATTATGCCTGCGTGCCAGAAGAAGGCATCAGATTTCATTATAGATAGTTGTGAGCCATCGTATGGTTGCTGGGAATTGAGCTCACAACCTCTGGAAGAGCAGCTAGTGCTCTTAAACTCTGAGCCATCTCTCCAGCCCCCATTAGAGATTTTTTTTAAAAGCATCCCATGACAATGGAAGCAAGGGACTTCATCCATAGTGACATGCCAGGATCTCAGTGAAGGATGAGATGCAGTTTTAGACTCTGAAATCTTCTAAGTTAGCACTCAGGAGTTTTAAGATCAAACTAAATAGTGGTCTGACAAAGCCTCTGCTGCAGCATCTGTGAGCTGGTGGTGCAAGGGCTGAGAGAGAAGAAGATGACCCAGCGGCCCAGGACCACTTTGTCGTAGGGCTAACCATGAACTGGGGCGATGCAACCCACTTGTGTATGGTCATGGGGAAGCTGTGCGTGAGGAAATGCTTTGGGAGCCACTCCATAAAGGAGCAGCTTTTCTTCCATTGCGCAGAATATGCACACAAAAAGATCATAAAGAGGGCAGCAGCCACAAAAACGAGTGGCACTGGCTGCCACTTAACACTTACAGAATGCAGCTTTTCCTGTTCTCAACTCAGGCACTGAGAACAGGTTCCCTACTACGTACAGTAGGACACCGATTCTGTAAGACGGTCATGGATGACAATTGCTAAGTGATTGTCATGTAACGGAATATGGAAGGTGGCGCTATTTACCTATCTTAAAAGGGAAGTTATATAATTACTAGGTAGCCCCTGGCAGGCAATATCGACTGGCCTTGAGTATTTTGATGGCAGTTGAGGGCCCTGGAGCCTAGTGGCAGACATCTAGAAATTCACCCCATTTGTGTGAGCTCTTGAATTTTTTTCTATGGTGACTGACATTGGGGAAGGAAGTGCCTGTGGTTACTAACGTTTATTTATTGTTCTAACGGTGACTGAGAGCTGTCACTGTCACTATAGAAACCAGCAAGTCTTTAAGATCCTACAATACAGATTTCATGGGCATGCTGCATGTAGTATCTGTAGTATCCTGGGGAGGTGGCCAGAGAGCCTGTTAGAAAGGAACGGATAGGTCCTTTTCATACTGCAAGTTGGGCACTTGCCTTGCCAGGACTGAGAAATGGAGGACGTGAACATTTCTGGTGGTAGGACAGATCAGTTAAAAGACCTTCCACAATGATGTGGAGTAAGAAGCACTCAGGAGGCTGAGAAGGATGCTGGGAGGACCTAGGCAGCATGGCTCCTTGAGCCCCAATTGCTGAGGGCTCTCTGTGTCCAGTTCTTTGGTCTCCGGCTGTCTTATTTCAGACCATAATATATCTCCATGTAGCATGTGACATACATCTCTACCCAGTGATGACAAACACTGCTCATCCAATGAAGGACAGAAATGACAGACCTCAAGGAGCATGAGCCCCAGTGGTAGGGTACTACAAGAAGATGGCCTTGAGCCAAGGGGAACACCAGATGTCTGCAGTGTGGCTCCATGGCTGCAGCTTCTCAACTCTCACTGCCAGCCTGCCTCACAGAGCCTGGTATCAGGATGATCACTTGGTTGCCAGGACACCCTGGACGGACCCATGCGGTGGATCAAGATTTAGTTAACAAAGAAGTCTGTGGTTGAGTGTAGAAGGCTTCGCTGTAATTATGTTCTCTGAAGGAACTGACTTGGTGTACGGTAGAGTTTTCCCCCTTCCTCTCTGTTGTCCCAAATGCTCCCAGCTCTGAAGCAGACACAGAGTTTCCACATCTGGCCCGCCATTGTACACTACTGGGTAGCTGACATCATTCATTACAGACGATTTTTAGGAACATGCTGTCCTCTGCCCACTCCTACGCCAAAACGACTTTGGTCTTGGGCACCAGGCACAGTTCCCAGCCCTCAAGACTCCAGCGCTTTGTTGACCCACCCTCTTTCAACAAGAGAAGGAGGTTAAGCAACTATACTCAATTGAGTACAAACATAGAATGTACTAGGATGTTGATGCCACCTTCTGGTACCATCTCTTTAAGAAACTGGCTTAATCCCAGAGCAACTGTTCTAATCTAGCTCAATTGGCAATCTTTCTGTCTTAATTTTCTAGTTCCTTTTTGTTCAGGCTGGTCGCAAGATTCTTGCTTCAGGGTTAGTGAGTCAGACCAACCTGGACTGAATCCCACATCCCTTCCTCCGGAAGGGCCCAGGCCTTCATAAGGTCTAGTTTCTTACCGAGAAGGCTAGAGATAACAGGTACCCTTTTCACAGTGACTTGCACCGAACAGGCACAAACACAGAAATTACTACTAACTTTGCTTTCTGAAAAGGAAACAAAAATTTTCCTAAGAATTTGTTCAAAGCCTGCATAATCCAGGTCACATGCTTTGTTGGCATCTTGAGGAGACAATGCAGACTCGGGGAGTCTGTCTTCCTCCCTTATTACCTGCCTGGTCTGCCCTACATTGTACTTGACTGCATAGCACCGTGTGGGAGAGTGTGTGTCAGAGCAGAGTCTGGTACACTATGCTGGGCAAAAAAGTTCCTGGTCAGTGTTCAAGCTGAAACTTGTGGTCCTTCCCTCAGGGCTGAACCATGGGCACCGGGACATCCCTTAGTGTCAACACCATTTTTCCAATGAGACACTGTGAAATGTCCACATCGTTCGCATGCGCTGGGCACGTGTTTAAGTTATGTAGCCCTTGAGTGCCTGTGGTAGCTTCTTACGTGTCAACTTCATCAAATTTAGAATCAGCTGGGAGATTATTGACATCTCTGGCTGTGTCCATAATGGAGCTTCTAGGGAGGATTATCTGAGGAAGAAAGAGTAGCTGTGGCTGTGTACGGCTCCATCCCATGGAGTGGGGGACTGGACTGAATAAAAGGGAGCTGAGGAGAAACTGAGGCAGCCATCTCCCCTCTCTGCTTCCTGCCGCACTTTGAGGTGTACTATTCTGTTCCCTGAGCCAGAACAAGTCTTCCGTCTCTCACATTGCTTCTGACACAGCCAGAGAAGCAACCGATACAATGCCCCATCTTATTTATGCATGCTATTCCATCTGACATCATATTGGCCCCAAGAGATAGCTAGCAAGGGCTGGTCACTCATCCAACAGATTGAGGAGTAGAGGCCCATGGAAATGAGTGACTTAGCCAGAGTCACCTCTACAGGGTCATTGTCATCTTCTACCCTATTTCCATCTTCTGTTCGCTAAATCCGGCTTCTGCTAGTTCTGGAGCAGATTCTGTGTTCTTGTGGGACGGAGACTTCAGGAAGTGGCCCTCTTTCAAGAGACCCATACCATGTGTGCCACCGCCTGCCTCACCCATGCTGGAGCCAGAAAAGCAGTCCCATTTAAGAACAAGCTCCCCACAAACAGCACTTCTCTCTCTGACGGCACTGCCCTGTAACTCAAGTAGTTTCCAGGCCTGTTTTCCCCTCTCTCTCGATTTGACTGCCACCGGCAGAACTCTCCTGTGTCAGGGACCAACTGTAGCCCTGTTCCAATTCAAAATGCAGCATAACTTTTCTTGTAAGCTAATCACAAGGTGGGGTCTTGGCTCAGTGGGAGAAATGGGACTCGGAGGGACAACCGTAGACCGCATGTCACCACGATGACTCACTGTATACTTGAAGTCTTGTTGAACTATGAATTAGAACTAAATTTAGTTGGACACAGCCCTGCTGGTTTGGAGGAAAATGGTGATGACAAGACAGATCTTTTCCAGCTTTCTAAAATTCCTGGGCGTAGTGGTATATGCTCATAGAAATGATGTTCCAGAAACTTCTGCTGTGCATGAAAGAGCTGAAGAATTAAGTAAAAAGGAGAGAAAGTGGAATAATTGAATTCTCTAGTGTGTGAGGTGCCCTGGGGAGACTATCCGAATTCATAGGCACAAAAGATTTTAGCAGAAGGGGGGGGGGGGATTGCATTTAATAAAAGTCTAGGCTTAAAAGGTCATTGGGAAAAACTGCAATCAATGTGTTAGCTTGGTGGAAGAGATCTATGTAAATCAATATGAAAAGTCTAAGGCCTAAAGTAATAAGTATGAGTCACTGTGGAGACAGACACAGGCCATGGCCATCCCATGACAATCCAAGAAATGTAGCAAAGGAGGCCACATGTTCTGCATGAAGTTAGCTGAAACACTCGGTGATAAGAACAGTGACACGGTGCAGTTCTCCGCTGCCGGGACAGCCATAAAGTAGCTAGCAAATCTGGAAATTGCTTTGAAAACAGGTATGAAATAGCCTGGAAGGTGGTCCTCTCTGACATAGTAATTCCAGTTTTCAGGTTTAAACCTCAAAGTGGGAAAACATTCTGCACAAATATATTAGAAAATGAATCAGTGGTTCATACGCTAGAGAGTAGGTTTGTAAACTATAGCTTATCTTCTCATTAGAATAATAGGAAAATCTGAAAATTTGAAAAATATAGATTAAATAAAAAGAAAGTATCATATTACAATTTAATGTAATTTTTAAAAACTTATAAAATATAGTGTTAAATGTTTTATGCATATAAAGACTTGTTTATAACAGCTTTATTACTAATTCCTCAGACTGAGAAACAATCGTTTTTTAGGTGAATAGATGAGAAAATTGAGTGACAACCATACAATGGAATATTATAAAGAAATTATATTTTTATTACATATATAATTATATACATTATAAAGAAATGAGCCACCAAACCAGGAAAAAACATGGAGAAAAAAAGCCTTCAGTGCCTATTACCAACGTGAAAAGAGCTGGTCTAAACAGGCTAATACGGTGTGTTCACAGCCTACAATGCCCTGGAACCAGCAAAACTACGGAGCCAGTCAAGGCAAAGATGGACTGTTTCTAGGGCCTGACGGGTGTGGACAGGCAAAGCACAGAGGACTCTTAGGACTGCAAAGCCCTCTATATAATGTTGCATACATGTTACCGTATATTCGTCCAAACCCACAGGACACAGGAGAGTGACCCTTGACATGACCTGTAGACTGTGGGTGCTCCTGAGGATGCTCTACAGACTTCCCTGTTGCAGAGCCTGGGAATGCTGGGAAAAATCTCTGTCCCTTCTCAAGTCTTCTGTGAACCTAACATTGCTCTAAAAATACTCATTTTTTTTTTAAAGAGAAAGAGCTGTGGAGTTATTTACAAAGGTTGTGTTTTGGTCATGACAGGCTTATTTCCTTTCCTGTCAATGCCTACAATTACCATTTAATCCACGAACCTGCCTATTTCTGTTTGAAAAGAAAATTAATAAACATGTCAAGCATTTAAAAGGCTGCAGAACC
Source organism: Neodon shergylaensis (assembly GCA_025134845.1). NCBI lineage: Eukaryota > Metazoa > Chordata > Mammalia > Rodentia > Cricetidae > Neodon > Neodon shergylaensis. The sequence continues at coordinate 16,821,423 of JABTXL010008037.1, read as the reverse complement.
AAGCTCTGTGTGTTTGTCTGTTTAAACAATCCCTTGTTTGCTCTTGGCGGCCAGAGTTTTGTAAACTCCCGTTCCTTTTAGCTGTTTGTGAATTTACACAGTGGACCCTGCACTCTACAGTTATGACCACTTAGCCTGTTCCCAAAGAAAATAAGTCATCCTTTGGGGATCTCAGCGGAAACACATCCTTAGACTTTTTCCCACACTTCATGAGCAAGTCTTGACTTGTTTCTAAATATTTAGGACCATCATTACAATAGCCTCTAACTATATGTCTACACTTACTTGTGTATAATTGTAAGTGCATCCAGCAGTAATTCTCTATCCTGTCTCCTGTCTGTGTGGTTTCCCCAGCATCCCTATTCTCAATACCCTTGACTATTTATTTCTAAAGTTTCTTTATACACAGGTAAGTTTATCCTAGCTTATATCTCATTTCCCCTATGTGTGTGTGTGTGTGTTTTTTATGGAGTGTGGAGTGTTTCATAGTAGATTTTCTCTTAGAGATAACACTTGGAATTTTTCTCTCAACAATGCATCTTACTTCATCACTGTTTTATCCCTGCTTCCAGCCACAGAAAGCCAGCATAAGAATAACATACTTGTTGGTAGGTGGTGGCACATGCCTTTGATCCACTTGGGAGGCAGAGGCAGCCAGATCTCTATGAGTTTGAGGCCAGCCTGGTCTACAGAGCAAGTTCCATGACCAGGGCTACACAAAGAAACCTTGTTTCAAAAAACCAACCAACCAACCAACCAACCAACCAACAAACAAAAACCATAGAGTCTACTTAACCAATCAGTTGGTGACCATTGGGCTGTCCCGATGACGGCTGAATTTTGCAGTGCTATAATGCTGGAGTCTTATCCGCACATCATTTCACGTGTACACAGTGACATTCACGCAAGGAATTTTCAGAAGTGAGACTACCATGTCAAAGAGTCCAAGGTTCTGTCGCTTTGATAGATGTTGCCAAGTTTCTTTCCACCAGGGCAGGTCTGTACTCAGCGAAACTCTGCACGCTTGTCAAGAGCGCTTACTCAGACTTGATTCTTGCCATTCTGGCATGCAGAGAAAGAAAGTTCCTTCTCTTTCTACTTTCTTATGACAAGTTTACACATGTGGGATTCTCCTCTGGGACACAAGCTACCCCCTCTCCTGACTGTCCATTTTGATGATTGATCATGGTCTTGCCCACTTCAGAGATTTTTCATGGCCTAGAATGATAGACTTTCTTGGGAACCATATCTACTAAGCTGGCCCTGTGCCTGGGCATGAAGGATTCTACGGGGAACTTCCTTGTAAGTTGCTGGAGCCAACAGAAGTTTTGAAACAAGACTGATGGTCATTCAGAGAAGCCTGTGGACCTCAGTACATTAGGAAGGCTGAGATGACTAGCCTTCATTGTCAATTAGAGGGGATTCAGAATCAACAGGGACACACCTCTGGCACATCAATGGGGGCCTTTTCAGAGAGATTTAACTGAGGTGGAAAGTTCACCTTAAATGTGGAACCACCATCCCTTGGGCTAATTAACACCTTTGACTGAATAAATAGAGAATATAAGCTGAATATCAGCATTTATCTCTCTCTGCTTCCTGAGTATGTGCCCTGCTACCTCATATGGATGCTGCCATGACTTCCCTGCCACAGTGAACTGGGTCTCAAACCGTATCTTCCTTATACTGCGTTCAGTAGCAGTAAGATAAGAGAATTAGGTAAGAGCCTAGAATAGCTTTAGCTCCCTGTTCACTGTTTATTAACAGGTTCCATAGGCTTTGACTTTCTTTAATATGAGGTTTGTCATTCCCATCACACCATTTTATCATGGACAGTACCTAGAAAGAAAGAGATACTTAAGTAGCCATAGCAGCAAACCCTTTGTACTTATGGAGGACCCTGAAGGTGCAGCTCCATGAGTCCCTTCTTATTGGGCTGAGAGGCATTTGGTTTGGGGATTATGGACCCCAAAGACATAGCCAAAGAATGTTGGCTCTAGGGGAGCTAGTTTGAGTACACGTATATTTTTGGTGATGTCGTTAGTAGCCAATCATGGAGTAAGTAGCTGGCTACACTGTGCCCGATTAAAGAATATATAAGCCATCAGTTTATACATCCCTAAATAATGAGAGCAAGCTGGCTCGACTAGAGAATTTGAATTTTGAGCAGCCCATCAGAAGTCTCAAACCATCTCACCTCATCATCTTTATCTTGGCCAAGAGAGAGTGGAAACTTGTTGACATCTCTGGAGACAATGTCAAGCATTTCCTGTCTAACTGAGGTGGCCCTTCCTTAAACACTTTCACAGGGAGCCTTCAAGAGCTTCTGAGCAACGCTAGTTCCTTTTCCATTCTGTTTTCAGTAATGAATAGACATTGGCTTCATCTGAGCCCACTTTTTTTTCTGCAGCTCAGGGGAGACTGTCACCAGTGTGACCAGCTTGGTCCCACTGCAGCCACAGAAGGGCAAGAGGCAGAAGGAGAAGGCAGACGTCCCACCTGCAGTCCCTGCCAAAGGTAAGAACAGGACCTGCAGTTTCTCACGTGAATGCCACCTTGATTGATGCAGGGGTGGGCCTGGAGTCAAATGTGGCATCAGGGCAGAGGAATAGTAGATGGATGGAGGACTTGTCATTCAGTGCCACTATAGTGCAAACAGCCCCACCTAGATTCTAGACATAGCGATGAGGTGGGAGCAGGGAAATGGTTTGACCATTAGCATCATGGTAACTCAACATGCACAGGAAAGCCCATACTGAATTTACTGTGAGGTGAGGTAGGGCCTGGCAACATCTTCTTGGCTCTTAAAGGGGAAGGACACCCTGATGTTTTAAATATGTATGCACTCCATTTCTGACGTATTCTGCTGACAAAATGCTCTTTCTGTGATAGATTATTCTATAGTTGCTATTTTTATTTAGAGCAAAAGGAATGAGCAAGAAAGGGGTTTCTTAAAAGAAAGAAAGGTGTGGCTCTTACAAGGACCAAGACTACTGTGGACAGACCCTGTTTAGATACTTAGACTGCCCTATCTAGATGCTCAGGCATCAGCAAATTTGAATTATGGCTATAAGAGAAAACTTTAACTTTAAGTGCATTTTATCTCCTCCCTGGGTTCTACTGGTATCCCACTGAACCCTGTGGAAGAAGCCAGAAGAGACGTAGCTGGAAGGAAGGAAGTTGTGAGGTGTGAGGCTTTGAGCAGGAAGGGGCGCAGGTCACTTCAGATGGGACTCATACCTCTCTCTTGCGTCAGTCACTACAGGGTAGATACTGCGCTAGTGACAAAAGATACAAATTGCACTTGGGAAACTAAGTCATAGAACTGGGCTTTCAACTCCAAGTTCAAAGCATGGCAGTCAGGACTAGTTACGACACTTGAGGAAGAGCCTCTGTGTGCTTCTACTAAACCGGGACACCAAGGAGGGACTCCTCCTTGATGAACTCACGGGACTGTGTCAGGGTCAGCTGTCGTCCTTGGGGTCAGGGGAGATCAGCGTCTCCAGGGGAAAGTCCTACCTCAGCATTAACCAAGGGCTCCTGGTTGTCTCCCACACCTTTGACTTCTGTCCAGGTGGCAGAGGCCTGTACAGGACTGTCGTGACCTGGTCCAAGGGAGCAATGCCGTGTCTAAAGATGAGGGGATAATTCTCTTCCAGTTAGGGGTACCAAAGGATACTTGCTTCAGAAGCTTGAGCTCTTCTTGGGGGTAGAAAGGCTCTGTCGGTCTGTACATAGGGTGCCTGAGATGGCCATGGAAGGTGGGCATTAGGGGCCTTGGAGGAATTTCAAGCTAACACTTGGTATCCTTCCACAGCTCCAATAGTCACCACTTTCCACAAACCAAAGCTGCTGAAACCACAGAGGAAAGTCGCCCTGGTGAGTAACTGTTCTCTGTCGCTCTGCTCCCTCTAACACAAGAAAGAGTGCAAGGGTCCAACAGTACCTCTCTGGGCTCTAAATGTGTTAAAAACTCTGTTACCTCTGTTCCCAAAGGCACACTGTCTTCTCAGATCAGATTTTGAGTCCGATTTTCTCCAGATTAATTCCTTATCTGAGTGATCCTCCAAGAAAATCCAAAAGGAATTGTCTTCCTCTATAAATGTTACCTTTCAAAAACAAGAGCGAACACGGCACATACAGAAGGGTATAAAACAGAAAGCAGACCTGTTTGCATCAATTTATCCGATCTGAAGAATCTGCTAGGGTCTTTCCAGTAAAACAGGCTAAACCCTTTTTATAGTGCAGTAACTTTAGACTGAGGAGTCATCTTTGAGGTATCAGACTTTTGTGTGTCCTTCGCCCACTACTGTTAAAGACTTACATACCTGGGATGAATTGTTATAAGGCACTGGTTCTCAACTGTGGGTCATGACCCCTTTGGGGAGGTCAAATGACCTTTTCACAGGGGTTACATATCAGATATCCTACAGGCTATATATTTACATTACAACTCATAATGGTAGCACAATTACAGTTATGAAGTAGCAACAAAAATAATTTTGTAGTTGGGGGTCACTACAGCACAAGGGACTGTGTTAAAGGGTCTCAGCATTAGGAAGGCTGAGAACCACTGCTCTAAGATATTAACCTCAGTATGATGTCTATCCACCACTACCACTGGTTATCCACTTTGGATACATTCCAGCACCCCATAGTAAATGTCTGAAAACCATAGACTTGCCAAACCTTGCAAACGCATGCTCCATTTTCTTCACACATAAACCCTGATGATGTTTAGTTTCTAAGTTAGACACAGTGGAGTAATAGTGGCCAATTCTAACATGGAGTGATTATAACATGTTATAATAAGATTTATTTAAAATGGTTATTTAAGAACTTATGAATTATTCAATCCTGGAATTTTCCTTTTAAGATTTTCGAAGGGAGGTTAACTGCCTGTAACTGAAACTGATGATGGGGGAGGGGCAGCAGCGTGTCCTTAAGATGCGATGTCCATTTCAAACCATGGCGAAGGCCATGCCTGCCAGCTTCCTCACTGTTTTCTCCTGTCTGGCCATGTCTCTGTGAGAAGCCAGTCCCTGTGTCCAGCTAACACTTGGAGCAGGCAGAAGAACTTAGGCGCAGTCTTTCAGAGGAGAAGAAATCAGAATTTGTGGACCTGGTTACAAATTGTTTTAGAGAGCCGCGTCAGGCCTGGCTCACTTGGGTCACAGTCAGCTTGACCTTTGTCCGAGGGATTTTCTGTGGTGCCATTTTCAATGGCAGTTTTCTACTTCCCTCAGCCTGTCTATCTTGGTCACTTAGAGGTCTGTAAGAAAGAGAGGCCCCTTTCCTCACTTTTCATCCGCTGGTTCCTTTGATGCCAGGGTACACGTGGACATTTCTGTGGTGTTATTAGTGTTGGATCATCTGTGTGGGTTTTTTTTATTTTGCTAACATTGTTAAGCAGCTGTACTTATGCTATGTTGTGTGCGTGAAGGAAAAAAGATTGTCAAGCTATTCCAATGTCCATGACAGCAGACAGCAGTTCATTGGAGCTCTCTTCAATGGTGTGCATACGATAATTCACGCATGTCCTTTTGCTTTCTACTTGTCACCAGATTTAGTTTTCACAGCAAGACTTGTCCCTCATCTGCCAGTTTTGTCTGTGAGGACACTCCATTTAAGGGAAGTGATGGGGGGGTCCCCCAATCAGCTGGGATACAGTCACCAGTCTTGAATCAAAACCTTCCCTTAGTCTATGGCCTGTTGGGCCCTTCTCCTTTATCCATTAAACACAAACCTGGTTGTGCAGTGCATGGCTACAAAATGCTGTCTCAAGCAGTTGTTATTTTTGTGACTTATCAGAGGATTGGTTTTAACAGCACTTAAAATACTGACTGCAGTCCTGGCACAAGGGGTCATTGCTGACCCCTTTGTCTGTGTGTCTGTATGAACTGATAGGCTTCTGTGGATGGGGACTGGGCATAGGAAATTCAAAATAAAACTTATTTCAAAGTTTTTCAAGAAGTATTTCAACTAAAGGTTTCCATGTGTGTGTGTGTGTTTGTTTTATTTAGTTTATTTTGTTTTAGTGTATGCGGGTTTTTTTTTTCGAGACAGGGTTTCTCTGTGGCTTTGGAGCCTGTCCTGGAACTAGCTCTGTAGACCAGGCTGGTCTTGAACTCACAGAGATCCACCTGCCTCTGCCTCCCGAGTGCTGGGATTAAAGGCGTGCGCCACCACCGCCCGGCTTACTAACAAATTTTTAAATACAAAATTATCTTTCGATCATTTAAAATGTAAAAAAAAATTTAAAAATTTGTATCAAATTTTTATAGTCGAGTTAATTTTGATACCAGTTTCCACAAATAACAAATCACAGGGAAAAAAAAAAGAACTGACCTCAACCAGGACTGTCTGGCCAATATTTTAGAGTCAAATTACCAGGTCTAGTATCTGCAGACTTGAATGCATATTAAGATTAATTGCCTCAGGACGCTAGCATTGACCTCAGTCTCAATTTGGTCGATATTTATTTCTCAGATCAATAAGTCTTGATGGTAGCTGAAACTTAAGTCAATAGCTACTTGTTGACTTATATAGGCCCTAATGGATAATTTAGATAATAACTTAAAAATACACACATGCACACACACACACACACACACACAGACACACACACACACACACACTGTAAAAGGGTACATCCTGGCTGGGTCCTATGCTCAGTACCCCACAGTCCTTTCTAGAAATTCACCTACCCTCTCCTTTGAGAAGAAGGCCCAAGAACCTCCACCCACTTATTGACCACCTACTGTATGCCAGCTTCTCTTCTAGACTGATCACCTACTGTATACCAGCTTCTTTGCTAGGTGTTTCATGATTCCTGTCACTTGTCTTAATTATAGTGTCAGCCAGGTGACATGTATTAATTTTGTAGCACTCAAGTGACTAGGAGGTTGGGTTATGTTTTTAATGTTTCTAAGACAACATGACCATTTACAAGAAACGCATATGTTAGAGATGAATGGTGATTGGAAAAGTTTGTTGTTGATTTTGTAAATGGTGAAGGAACAAGAAAGCAAGCTAGGGAGAGGCCTTTTAAAACCAAGGGATCAAAACTATGTTCCCCTTGGCTTATTTAAACAACATCAAATGTAACACTCTATTTCCAAATTCTGCTAGCTGGGAATGAGGCCCGGTTTGCACTGGTTCTTCCTGGCCTCTGATGTTGCTGTCTGCCTGATAAGTCTGCAGGCTTACAAGGACTCTATTCTAATATCAGCGTCCTTCATCTTCTGGAGAGAGAGAGACCACACTCAAAAATAGAAGTGTCTCCTGGAGACAAACTCAGAGGCAGCACACTTATCTAGCACGCCTAAGGTCCTGAGTCTCACCACTACCGTCACAGACAAATAAATAAAACAAACAAATAAACAACAACAACAAAAAGAAGCCCTCTGGGCCCTCAACACACTCTGGAAACAGAGGTACCTGCTTGTTTGCTTTTGTAAATTGGGTTATGGACCCCAAACTCACTGAAACCTCTGGGGACCCCTGGTGTTCTCAGCCTAGTCATGCACTGCCGTGGCCTTGCCTGGGAGCCTGTGAACTCATTCCCACACTTCCAGGGAAAGCCATGACCACTTTCTAGTTTCAGGAGAGTCAGAGTGCTCCCCTAATGCATCTGATTTGTTTGGTTATTGTGTTAGGCCAGTCTATTGATGTAGAGGGTGAACAAGGGGAGAAAATATGGTGTCTGGTGTGGAAGCCAACCTGAGTTTAAAGGGGGAATACATTGGTAAGGGGTGACGCTAGTAGCACCCAATATTGAGAAACAAAGTGGAAATTTTGTTGAATGAGTTTGGCGCCCACTGTGCCCCAGTCAGCGTCCTGTCCTCTACAGCATGCCCACGAGGTCCTCCTCCCTGTTATTAACCCCCCTGTGCCAGGGTGGCTGAGGGGTCAGGCCACCCCTATTTGTCCCAAAAGAAAATGAGTTCTTGTGAGCAAGAGAATGAAGACAGAAAACAGGAGCATCGTGAGCCTAATTACCACGAGTTTCCCAGTGGGTCTCATTCCCACTGTCTTATTCCCTCCGATCCATCCACAGCATTGCTGCCTGGGGCCTTCCTAAAACCGCTCCAACTCCGTCATTTCCCTGGCTAGAATATTCCAATGGCTCCCCTTTGCCTCTGGCATGAAACATGGCTTCCTGTGCGTGGGAGGGTGGAGGCCTGTCATCATCTGTCACTGCTTCCTAGGTCTCGTCCCTTCCACCGCTGAGAACATGAGACCCCGTGTGGTCCAGGCTTTCCTACCTGCATCTGCTGCCCTCCTCATGGCCCCCCCAGAGCTACTATTTGAACCCCACAAGGTTCATCCTTGAGGCCTCCTGCTCCCACTCCTTCACAAATCTGATTCCAGCCGTTATTTTAATTTGGGCTCTTGGTTGAATATATTTGACTGGCTTGCGAGGTTGAACGCCATGCCTTCTGGATCTGGGTCTTTATTCCATGTTGTAACCTGTTAGAAGTTCCTTTCTTCCTAAGACAGAACTACACGCCATTGCATGGATGTATCATGAAACATTTTGTGCCCCCATTGTGTAGTCAGTACTCGGTGAGTTGACACCCATGTTTAACTAGTGTGAATACTATAAGTATAAACATTTCTATTTAGGTCTCTCCTCTTATTTCTGTAAAGTATAAATACAGATGTAGGTTGCCAGATTGACTGACATATTTTTGGTCGGGGGATCCATCACATTTTTGTGCCAAATCAGCTGCACCATTTTACACCTCCACTAATAATACACAAGGACTCTGATGTCTCCACATCCCTGTCTTTTTTCCCTTCCTTCCCCTTTTTCCTGCTCCCCAATAACCTTCCTTCCCCTCTTCAACCCTCCTTCCTTCCTTTTCCTCTAGTTTTTTTCTTTGTTTACCCTCCTCTTTTCCATTTTTCATAGTGGCATCCTAATATATATAAAATAGCATTCCACTGTGGTTTTAAAATATATGTTTCCTTGATGGTAAGTAATGTTGAACATTTTTTCAGGGTCTTGTTGGCTACTTTTGCCTTCTCTGAGGAAATACTAATCAAGGTCTTTGTTAATTTTTAAGTTGAACTAGGTGTATGTGTGTGTGTGTTCATGCGCATTGGAAGGCTCCTTTATATGCTTGGAGCACTAACTATTCATCATATAGCTGATTTGGCAGTAGTTTTACCCATTACAAAGTCTTCAGTAAACTCCGTCATCTCACGGAAACCCAAAGATCGGAATGCTCAGTGGTCAGCAAGGTCATTCCTCCCACCAGAGCCAGAAGGACCCTGTCCACAGAGTCTGCTTCTCTGTGCCTGGTGAAAACCATGCACTGATCAGCCAGGGCCCCTTGCTTCTTTGTTTACACGGCGCCTTCCTCCAGCCCTGTTTTCATCACCCAGAACATATTGCCAAGGCCAAAAAAGACGTTTCCTTTCCTCAGTCGTAGAAAAGGGCTCTGAGGCCCATTAGGCATCAGTGATAGAATTCTGAGAGGATTTTAATAATATTCCAGATCCCAACAAAATTATTTCCAGAGGACATGCTTTTCAGGTTTCTTGAAGGATGTTTATAATAAGCCAGAGAATTTCTCTTGTTGTCGTTAATGTGCTAGAACTGGTTTCAGCTAAATTTTACATGAAAAGGATATATTAACCTGCATAAAATATGTTCATAATCTCAATTTAAAATTAAAAAGAAGGAAAAAAACCCACAACCACATGTACAATATATTGCCCCAAGTAAAAGCCTTGGGAAAAAAACAAAAACTTTGCTTGTACCAAGCTAGTACCATTTTTACAGAGATAAAATTTCTATGCCCCCCTTGGTGCACATGCACTTCCCATTATTGTCACGGGGAGTTATGTATGTTGACTGGAGGGGGAATCCATGCTGAAGCTTTGAGCGGGATGAGAGTGGGGAACACAGAAGTCGTTTGGTTTCATGGGCCTCTCCTCCAGAGAGAGCAGGCGTTGGGGCTTCCAGAAACCGGAAGTGATCAGGAGCAAGTGGAAATGAGTGAGTCTTGTGCTTAGGGAGTGTGTTCACCGGGACGCGGGGCGGTTATTTCCACGCAGCAGGCCACAGAGTGAGCGTTGAGTCACGCGTCAGTATCCATGTACACCTGCCAAGTCAGGTGCCTTTCTGCTGTTTGAGAAGCCAGCAGCAGTAGGTTGAGGCACTGATGACTGGTGGTGTTTGTGTGTGTATGTGTGTGTGTGTGTGTTTGTGTGTGTGTGTAGGGATGTAGGGATGGCGGGAAGAAGCTTATAAGACAAGGTAGTGTACTAGGGACTCATTGGGAACCTCACTGTGTATGTGGGTGGGGGGAGACTCTGTGAGTCCTGACTGGAGAAGTGCCACAGATGGAGGCCGCCTCTCAGTTGTGAAGGCCAATAAGACTCTGGTTCTAAAGGAAGGCAAACTCCTTTCCCCACCGCATGGCTGGTCCATTCAGACACCCTTACAGTCTCCACCCTCCTTCTCTCCAGTGTCCACTAAAAACTGAAAGGCAGTGTGCAAGGAGCTGGGCAGGGCAGAACCTGAGCCTTGGAGCGACCTGGGAAAGGCGATGAGCCAGCCTGCAGAACAGCCCAGGTGGGAAGCGGGTCTGAAAGCCCAGCAGGTCCCGCCCCATCGATGACTTCTCCTGGTGTCTGGTCTACCCAGTGCTTCAGGGTCAAGCTGGGCCCCGCTCTGGGCAGCCTGTCCCCTGTGTCTGCAGGGGCTGTCCCTTCCCTGAAGAGCCCTGGCTTGCCTTCCATTTCAGCCTAGCTGATTGGCTGCCTTTATTGGGCACTTCATTTCTGAGATGATTGCACTGCTGGGAAATTTTTTTAAGAAACTTTTTTTGCTCTATGTTGTTTGTGTAATCTCGTGAAACAATATCATTTCTGCGCTCACATTTGATGCTTTTAAGCCTATTTCATTTAAAAGCTCGGTTTTGAACAGAGTACGTTGGAGTTGTTATTAAAAGACTTTTTCAATCTCAGATGGAGAACTCAAGAAATGAAGTGCCATTTTTGGAAAAAAGAGAATAAAACCATCAACACATCTAAGACTGCATCCACAGTATCATGAAATCTCTGTGTGAAATTCTGAGCTCACAGACAAACAGTGGAGCATCTGAGGGCTTTTTTTCCTCTGACTGGATTAAATTATAATTTATTATTATATGTGTCTAGAGATAAATTTATTCCCCTCTCCTGCCAGTGATAAGGACTGAACCCAGGGACTTTTGTTTACAAGGCAAGTTTGGGCTCTAGCGATGGGTTAAATTCTCAACCCCTAAATTGATAACTCATCAATGAACACATATGATGGCCAAAGTCAGCTGTATAAAGCTCGGGGTGGACATAAAGATGAAGAATGCAATTTATTAATATAGCCTATGCACACTCATTGTCCACATTTCATGTTCTAATGTAAATTTTACAAATGACCAGGCATCCTCATTGTCATTTGAGATTTGACCTTAATACTTAGTCTGTGCCCTGTGTCCCTGTGTACCATGACAATGGCCTGATGCTGCCTTGATGGTGTCGGTTATGACAATGGTGGCAATGGTGATAATAGAGATGGTAATGGTAGTAGTGATGGTAAAATGGTGACGAAGGTGATGGTGTTGGTTGTAAGGGTGAGAATGGTGGTGGTGGTACTGGTGATGATGGTGGTGGTGATGACGTCGATGTTGATGATATTTCAGTGGTCTTTTCCATGTTCAGACCCTGTTCTAATACTTATCAATAAGGAGACACATTTAATTCTGGGACAACCCCCTTATTGTCTCCATTTCACAGATGGGATGAGGTAGTGGTGGATCGAGGAAGACACAGAATGTTAACCTCTGGCCTTTGCACACAAGTCCATATCCCCTCACTGGCATGCCAGACCTGATCCAACCAGGTGCTTGGTGACAAGTCCCTATTTCCCCTACTATGAGCCTGTTCCTCCTGTCAAAAGCACTTAGTTCAGCCAGTTGGTTGTAGGGTATTATTTTCTGCCCTGACCTCACCGGACAGGTAGGACTATTTTTACAAGTTAGAATTTCCACATGTTAAAATACAAAATGCAGTCCCTTTCCTAGGCTGTCATTTCTCTGTCATGGTCTCTGGTATATTCTTCTAAGTATTGCCTGCATATGCACAAAAGCCTATCCATATCTTTGTTTATATCTCTAAAAATGTATATTTATATCTTTGTTTATATCTCTAAAAATGTATATTTATTTATTTTAAGTATGTATGTATATGTACATTTTTAAGCCTGAAAGTCATGTGTCTATGTTTTACTCCAAACATAGAACTCAGTTGATCTACTTCTTAGTAGCATGTTACAGTAAAGTCCCTGAAGATGTTAAAGAGAGAAAGAAATTTATGAGGGACAGGTCTGGGCCCTCTTCCTAAGGTGGCAGACCTCTGGAAGTATTTTCAATGATAACAGACTGGCTTTCTTTCATTGTCTTAATCAATTCACACGATTAGATGCATATTCTGGACCAGGAAATGGATTTGTCAATAAATTACTCACCTTGAAAGCCTTGAAAACTTGAGTTCAAATCCCAGGAACTTGCATAGAAGCCAAGCATGTCTGCACACACCTGTAACCCTGAAATCAGTGAGAAGTCCTATCTCCAAAAGATCATGTATAGAATAATAGTGGAAGGTTCCTGCTGTCAGTCTCAGGCCTTCATGTATACCTGCACACATATGTGCATACAAATACACTACACATGCACTACACACAAGACTTATGCAGTACACATGCGCTACACATGCACATGGATTCACCACACACACACACACACACACAGTCAGGTATGATGCAGCACGTTCATAAATAGCTTGGGTGTGAGAGAAAGAAATAAACAGATCTCCAAAGCTTTTGACCAGCTAGTTTAGACAAATCAGTGAACTCTGGGTTCAGTGAGAGACCCTGTCTCAAAAAAGAAAGCAATGATGGATCTAGGAAGACAAAGAATATTAACCTCTGACCTTCACGCACAAGTACATATGCACACACAGAAACATTTGCATCTCTCTCTCCCCCCACCCCTCTCTTTCACGTGTACACACACACCCATGCTTCCCTAGACATGTGTCTTTCTGGAGCTCAGTGCAAAGCCAGTGTGTGCTCCAGTCCACTCTTACCTTACTAGAGAGACCAGATGTCTCTGGCAGCTTAGTCAGCCACAATGGTGAAGGCGTAAGTCACAAACAATGCCACACCAGTTTGGAATTATGATTAATAGGGTGGTATTTATTTAAAGGGGAAAAAACTTACAGATCACCGTCCCAGACAACAGCCCTCTGCACAACCAGGAAGGGAGTCTAGTCGCCGGCGGAGCAGGAAGTGAAGAGAGAGAGGAGAGAGAAGTGGCCGCTTTTTTAAAGGGAGAGAGACCACGCCCCAATGGGCTGATATCTCAGCGGCTATAGGCTGAAGGAGCGGAAGGACCTCCCGCAACACAATGGCTTTTGCACATCTGTACAAGTCAACCAGAAAAGCTATCCTTCAGGGCTGCTTTTTTTTTTCTGAACACTTGCTAGACATAGCCATGAATAGATTTGAAGTCACTAGATGCTGGGATGGAGGACCACGCTTGCTACTTACCAGCCATTGGTCACAAACAGGCTGTTTGTTTACACTTCTGCACTTGTGGGATGAAGATGACTTAAGAGTACCTTCTGCACAGGGTTGTCATCACACCAAGAAGCGATAAGGTCTATTGTCACATTCTAATGGAAAAAGCCAGAAGACAAAGGATAGAACCTTATAATGCCAAGGTGCATTACATGTTTTAACAACAGTAGACTCGGGCAGGGATCAGGGAGGGACTTTGCTTGATAAGGATGAAACCACATCCAAGCGAAGGCTTGATCATAGGATCAAGGTACAGAGGACACTTCCAGACAGAGAGGATGGCATGAGCAAAGGCCCAGAGATCATCCCTGAGCAAGGAGCACTGCTCAGGTGTGTCCAACACATGAACAAAGACTTGGATGGCTGGATTCTGATTGGCAAGGAGGAGGACCCATGGAGTAAGCATAGGAGAGGCACGGGGCGAGGTCCTCAGAGCCTGATGAGAATGCTGAATCTTACTGTGAGCATTGCAGGTCACCTCTGGAAACCTTGTTCCAAGCAGTGCTTTAGCTTCTTCCTTGGCAAGGGTCTGTTGTATACTGAGTTTATTTGGTACCGACTGGCTTTGAATGTCCGTAGCTCCTAGCACACAGTGCTTCCAAGGTCTATGAATGTTTTTTTTCCCTCTCCTCTTCTGAGTATATCCAAGGAACCAATTGTGAAGCCAACACTTGGGGAGAACCTCTATAAAAGTGATGGCCCTGATGGTGGCAGTAGGCCACACACACAGCATTAGTCCTGGCATGAACTACTACTCTGTGGGCGTCACATGTGTCATTCAGTTCCATCCTTGAATGTCATCCTGTATGAGAGACATTATATAAATCTTACACTGTAGGTGAGGAACACAGGCCTAGAGAGGTTGGATTCATTGCCCGGAGCCATGCGGCTTATGAATGGCAGCCTTCTTGTTTCTGAGAGCCAGGCTCTTGAGCATCACCGGAGAGACCCTTGAGTGATCCAGTGCATGAAGTCTTATGAGGATACGGTTAAAACTGGCAGATTCTCAGGTTACCCTCGTGGTTGGAGCAGATAAGCAAACTCTCTCTTTCCCTAGGCAAAGTAATCATCGATAGTGCTGCCTGTAGAGGCACTTTGGGAGGGGAGCTGGGGTTCATGCATCCCTGGTTCATGTGGGAAAGAAGATGAGTAATTGCATCAGCTTATGGAGCAGTCGCTGTGTAGCCAGGAAGAGTTTCAAGTACGGGAGCCTCACTGCGACCATTATCTACAACCACATCTCTGTTTGCAAAATGTGGCTTGTAAAATCTGGAGGCATTCGTCTGTCAACTTGCAAAATCTTGAACCTATAAGGTTTATCCTTGGTCTTTCTATGCTGGCTTCAACATGTCACATACACAGATGGTGATTTGTGACTATTCCAAGAGCTGTTAGCCTGGGCATGTGGCCTTCTATAGTACTGAACTGAGGATGTTCTTTAACAAATGGCCTTTGAACTCAAGAGCATTGTGTGAATTTGCTTGGCTGGAGACTTCCCGGCAAGTTCATTTAGTCCATGGTATCAGCAAACTACACTAGATGAAGTCTTTGTCTCCACTTCTCTTCTGAGTTCCGACTTTCTCTCTTCTGTAGTCCTAGGGCTCATTGAACTGTTGGCCGTCAAACTCTATGTAAGTCGGCAGAGGTTTGAAACGGAGGCGAGAACCTTCTAGGTTCAGACTTTCTCTCTTCCATAGTCATCGAATACTGTAAGTCTGCAGAAGTTTAAAATGGAGATTAGATACACACATAGACCCTTCATGTCGAGGCAGCAGAACAAGAGGGTGCTTTGTGCCGTGGACTTGGAGGTCCCTTCTGTCTCTGGACTTTAGCTCAGATCATCAAGGCATTCTTTGGTGAGCAGTTGCAGCTCCATACTAGCTTTGGGAATGTAAATCATTCAAGGTCTTGAGGCTACTTGGACCTCTGGCAGCGTAATTCATCTCAGAGACTTCTAGTAGACACTTTTCCTGGAGTGGAGACCCCGGTAAATGAATGACCTCTACTACAAGGAACTGTAGTATGATCTGGTGACTGACTTAGAGTCAGTTACTTGAACTTCTCCAGTTCTTCCCATTCAACTCTCAGCTTCATCTCGCCACTATCCAGCAGCTATTTCCCACACATGCTGACCAAGGCAGAGCCTCTCTCTTGTGACCTCCATCTACCCCATACTGGTCAGTACCTGCTACTGTTCCAGAAGCCTCGTGTCTTGTGTGAGAACAGGGAGGTAAGAGCCTGGGGGCTTCCTAGCAGAATTCTTCCCTGTCCCTTTATCACCTCCTCTCAATGACGACAGTTCGGTATGGCCTCGTGTTGTGTGGCCTTAGGTCTTCCATCTCTTCACGCCAAGGCTACCACCTGATGAGGATGAGGTGGGTCTCACCCTTCATCCTCAGACCCTTCAGTTGGAGCTCACACTGCCTGGTGTGTGATGTGAGTCTCTAGCCAAGTCTTATGTGGTTTATGGTCCTTCTCTCCTTTCCCCATTGGTGTCTAATGCCTGCTTCTTAGTTAGAGTTTCTATTCCTGAGAAGAAACACAATGACCATGGCAACTCTTATTTTTTAAAAAAGCCTTTAATTGGGGGTTTCTTACAGTTCAGAGGTTTAACCCATTATCATCATGGCGGGAAGCATGGCGGTGTGCTGCTAGACGTGGTGCTGGAGGAGAAACTGAGACTTCTACATCCTGACCCACAGGCAACAGGACGTAACTGTGTGCCACACTGAGTGTAGCTTGAGCACAGGAGACCTTAAAGCTCCACCCCCTCGCCCCGCCACAGTGACATTCTTCCTCTGACAAGGCCGCACCCACTCCAACTAAACCACACCTTCTAAAGGGACACTCTCACTGGGCGCCATTTTCTTTCAAACCACCACAACCTGCTTTTAGGGAAAGGGACTGCTGCCCACCTGTCTGGGTTCCCTAGATACGAGCCTGTACTTCCAGCCATGTGAACTACTGTACTGTTCATTTGATTTTCCAAGGGACCAGACCTCAGGCAGGATGGATGGCTCTGACTCCCACATATGTACCTGGTACCGTGAAACAGATTTTTGCAATTTTGTTTGATTAGTTTGCTACAGGGTAGTCCATGCTGGCTTCCTGTTCATCCCCCTCCAGCTTCCCCCTCCCAAGTGCTGGGGATCATAGGTGTGTTACCACTCCTGGCAGCTTCTTGCCTTTTCAAAGCTGTCTATTCATCGGTAATGTGTGGCCAATGGCCAAACCTCACAGGACAGAGGTGAGAACCGAATGGGATGGAGAAAGTTAGCTGTCAATGAGCTGAGTTTTGTTCTCAAAAAAACCAAGTCTCAGCCACCACACTGAGCTACTTCCCAAAGCCACTCTGGGTCATTTACCATTTCTGTCTTGGAAAAATATTTCTTTTGCTGGGTTTCCTCCTTGATTTTTATTTAACACTACACCAAAAAACTCCAGATCCTCTCTGCAGAAATATCAACATATATGTTTAGAAGCGACCAACACAGCTCAATAATGTAAGTTCATCTCCAGGCATGTTGATGGCAGCATGATTGATGGGCCTAAGACATACTTTTCCCTCTGAGTATGGGTGTTCAGAGACCACCGAGGCTCTGGGTGGGGGACAGCAGAGTTTGCTAAACACTCAGCTTCAGTATCCTTACTGGCCATGGTAGTATGGGCAGGGACTTCGGGGAGACTTTTTTTTTTTACCAGTTCCTTCTCTGTTGAATAAAAAATGAGCACTTATCTTGAAGAGAGAAGAGGAAGTCTGCCCCTGACATTTCTCTTAGTCTCTTGGGGAAATGGATTCCTGATCCTGCAACTCTGTAGAACTGCTGGCTAGGTTGGAGCTCTAAGGTGATGTGAGCGCAAAGCTCCCGTGTCCTGGGTATTGATCTGTTGCTGTGGTAATGGTATTACCTCACTGAACTCTTCACATTGGCAATGGGCAGTCTCTGCAATTGCATTTCTGACTTATTCCTGCAAACTTAATTCAACATGCACACCCAGCTGCAAGCTCTACAAGAAAGTATTGTTTTGCAGGAGTCTGCATAAGAGATCATTAAACCCCTGTTCACCTAGGAAGGGTAACTTTCAGTTGACTCCATGGAGATCCGTGCCCAAGCTGAAATCCTCAGAAAGTGCCCATTAGGCACTTGAGGTAAGTGTTGTGAAGAAATGCATGACTCCCGGAACTCTTGAGGTCGGCTTTCCTGGAGCCAGCAGGCTCAAGTCATTCCTTCCCCATGGGTGTACTTTCCATAACCATCACCCTAAACTGGGGCAGAGAAAGGCTTAATTTAGAGCTCAGAGCGGCAGCCTCAGCTGGTATCTGTGGCCTCAGCAGCACCTCACCACGGGTGGAGCAGAAGGATGAGGCTAGGCAGGCCATCGGGGCTCGGAAATTCTCGGTCATGCTTACTCGTAGAATGCAGACTTCCCACTGCATCCAGGCTGTGGCCCATGGATCACAGGAAGTTACAGCACATCCTTCGAGCTCCTAATAGGCACTCAGCATGAGAAGAGAGGTAACAATGCAAAGTGGCTTTGCTGAGCTGTGGATGGCAGGTGGGCACACAGGGACCCGGCAGAAAACATCTGCCTCCTCCCTCAGAGCCTGTGTGCTCGGTCAGAAAGGTGAGAATGACCTAGGGTTCACCTCAAGGCTGGGGTCCATGTTGCCTGGAGGCCAGGCCCCTTAGCTCGGGTGGAAGCAGTGTGTCTCTGTCGCTGCTGTCTGACTCCTCTCTCATGTTGGAGTTCACGGCCCTGGCAGCACAGAGATTTCTGCGTTCCTATTGCCTCTTCCTAATGACTGGCGGTGAACATCAGCTGCCCACCATGTAGCTGGCTTTACTGCAATTCAAGAGTTAAGGCCAAGCTATAGAGGACCGGACAGGAGGAAGAAGGCATGTGTCTGGGAGGATTGCCTGAGGAGTACTAAACCTCCCATTTCCAGCTTGCCTCCTCACTGAATAGCACCAGACATCAGTCTCTTTCTTCTCCAGTGTTAGGATGGCATGACCTAGTGTGTACCTATTCATGGGAAGGCAGTTCATCTCTTCTTTTCCAAATAAAGCGTTTCCTCTTCCTCTATTCTGTGAGCAGTAGGCTAGTATGCTGAAGATGCCATAATTGAATTCTATAAACAAAGTAACTTAAATGCCAGAGATATATTTTCCCAAAAAGGCTACAAGTTCAAGGCCAACAGGATCAACATGGCAGCGGGTCTGACTTCTCCCGATTCCTCTCTCCTTCATGGTGCCATCCCAATGCTTGCTGTAAAGAAGTAGTGCCATCGGGTTAGCGTTAACTCTATCAACCTAATCTTACCCCTTCTCCAAATGCAGCCACATTCTGAGGTAGAGGAGGATAAACAACACAGGAGTTTGGCAGTGAGGGGAGGGTGTCATAATTCAGCCCATAACTAATTTCCCAGAATCTCTTACTGTGAAAAAAAGATCCTGTACTGACGAAAAAAGATGGTCCATACTGTTCTTGTTAATGTGTGAAGGATTCAAAGTGTGCGTAGGTAGAAGACATTTAGCAGACCGGATGGAAAGTGATGATGCCAGAATGTGGACTCACTCAGCACATGCGTATTCAGCACCTTCTGTGGGGCAGAACTTGTGTCAAAACACTCACACGAATCTCATTTACACACTCACTAGTTAGTTGCTAGTAATAGTAATTAACTAACTAGTTACTAATAATAGTAATTAACTAACTAGTTACTATTGCTCCTGAGCACCGAAGGGAGGAGTGCCCAAAGTCAAGTAGCCACTGGCACATGAATCTCATCCAAATTTCTCTCACCCCTCAGCTCTGCAGGCAGGTGGGGGCCATGCTAAAGCTCTCCTCCCCCTCTCCATGAACATGACCGCAATGACTCAAGAAAGATTTGCTGCCTTAAGTGGACTGGTACTTCACTTCACTGCGTCTTCTCTGTCGCCTCTGATTAGAGAACGCGCCCCCCCCCCAACGGTAGAAAGGAGCTGCTCTTACTAGTAAGAAATGTATAAAAAGGAGATCAAAGGGGACAAACAACAAAGGACTGAGGGTGTATGAGGTCCAGGTGACTACACACAGATGGCAGATCGAGCCTGCATCTTGCAGACTCAACCAGTTTCATGCTGACAATATTTGGGAGAAATTGCATCTATACTGAACTTGGACAAACTTTTCCCTTCTTGCTTCTCGTTACACCCAAATGATACAGTGTAGCAATGATTTTTAGAGATTTTACACTGTCCCTCATGTTATAATTCATCTAGAGATCATTTAACGTGTACAAGAGTGTGTATATACAAACATGTGTACATAGAGCATGACACTTCTACACAAAGGCCTTGGGCACCCAAGGACAATGATGCCTGTGCAGTTTTTGGAACGAACCCCTTGTGGATTTCAAGGGCTGGACACGTAGTCAGAATCTTTGAGGAACAGCAGGGGAATCTGACCAGGCATTTCTGAGGTCTGGGTAAAAGACCAAAGAACCTAAAGCCAGAGTGCCCTGAAGAGGTGCTGCTGCTGCTGATCAGTCCCGAAGTTCTACTACCTGCTTTATACAATCTAGCAGCATTGTGTACGATGCATGGTTAGGTGAGAGGCACCTGGGTCCCACTGGGAAAGCTCCTGTTAATGCTTTCAGCACAGCCTAAGGCTTCCAGAGGCTTAGCCTGACTGAAGCTCTGCTCTGAGGTGGCCTGTGTATTGTCTCCTTCTGATTGCGTATCTGCATCACAACATAGCTTCCCTGTATCCTCCCATATACT
>JABTXL010008037.1:16782305-16801016 GCA_025134845.1 Neodon shergylaensis | reverse complement strand
GTCTCTCAGATATAGAGGACTAACTGCATCGTCCAGAGAACCACACAGGCCTGGAAGAGCCGCTTTGAGGGCTGGTGGTCTGTAGAGAACTCATAGAGTGCTTCCTGGTCCACCCTCAGAAACCCGTACTTTCATCTAGGACTGGAATTGATGTAGACACTGGGAATGGTGTCTTAGTTGAGCTATGTTGGGTTTGTCTAGCCAATGTTGGGACCTGGACTATAGCAATTGAGGCCTTGCCACAAGTCCTTTACCTGGTTCGGTCCCATGACAAAGCCCTTGCTACCTGTGATGGTTACATGACACTCTGTTCCTGGCTCCTGGCTTTACTATATCCTCTAGTCTTACCTAGTCATCCTAAGAAGGCAGAAACCATTGCTAAAGTATTCCTTAGGTAGACCTGAGCTTCCCTGAGGCATCAGTGTAAACAAAGGCAGGTTGGTGAAAAACAGTGAGGACACATTGCTCCATTTTTCTTGGCTGTTAGGACTTTATTTGCAGTTGATCAAGCTGGGGAGCATAGTTAAGCACATGTTTGATGGTGCCAGCCAACTGTGCCTGCCAGAAAAGCAATAGGTTCTTTAAAGGTGCCAAGCACTGGTATTATGCATCTTCTGCTATAAACTATATACACTTCACAGCCCTCAGCCTCCTGTGTGTGGCCTCATATCTTCAATCAAATTATTACACTCCAGAAATATGCATAAGGGAAATGATTGTACACATTTTATGGTGGGTTGTTGCTTGTAGCAGTAATTGAAGTACCTTTTCCACTTATGAAAGTACTAATTTTATTTGTTTTTATTGCTTTTCTAGATGCAATTATTTATTTAGTGTGCTTCTGTTTTATTAAATTATGTTTACTATAGGAACATCATAAAAATGTATGAAAACAACAGATCAGCCAAGCCAGCCTGGTGACCTGTATTGAGAAAGCTGCTGTTATTTTTCATATCCAAACATAATGAAATAACTTAAGAATAAACAGATAATCTACGCTAGAAAACAATACAGTTTCGAAGTAATGCAATCAAACAACTGGACAATATGATTTCATAAACCTGGGTTCTAAAATTTACATGAGTTGGGTTTTGAGTACTTATTGGAAGACACGTGGTGATCCTAAGTGGAACCATTACAGTACGAAATGTAATTAAAGCAAAAGGCGAGAACCTACGTGGGGTTTTGTTGGCCGCTAAAATGTGGATGACTTAGAAGCAATGCAAAGGCTTTGGTGTTGAAAGGTAAACAGAGGCTCCACATCCCTACATGTGTACTTAACTTTGAACTTGAAAAATGGCTAGACCCTGTGCACGTTGCTTGGAAGTCTCCTGGGCCGCATATGCTGGCCACCCTTTTGTCCACCCCTTTGCCCCTTATTTCCTGTCCTCTCAATATTTTGTCTCAAAAGAACAAAAGCTCTCTGCTTTGACATTCCATTTGAGAAACTTACATCCGATCAATGGTTTCTTTGTCCTGGACTTCCATAAGATAAAAAAAGATAGAGGCATATAGGTTTCTTGTTTTGTTTTTTTAAAGAATGTGCTTCAAA
The DNA here is from genome assembly GCA_025134845.1 of Neodon shergylaensis. Classification (NCBI taxonomy): domain Eukaryota; kingdom Metazoa; phylum Chordata; class Mammalia; order Rodentia; family Cricetidae; genus Neodon; species Neodon shergylaensis. The sequence continues at coordinate 16,799,464 of JABTXL010008037.1, read as the reverse complement.
ATAACAATAAAACAAAGACTGAAAACCTAAGCCTCAAATCTAACATCTAGGTTAGAAACACAGAGTTACTGAAGCAAAACTGTCGATATGACTCTAAATTAGTGACCGCTTTTCCTTATCTAGTTACAAATTTAAATTAATCAGTGCATCAGGTAAATAGATTTCCTACTGTAACATCGAAAAGGTACTAAGCAAATAATATAAAGTATGAGTCTTCCCAACCACCCAGTTTACACCCCTTGGTGTACATGGCTATTGGGCTCTCCAGTTGCTGATTTCCAAGGGTAACACGTGTATTTGTTTGCTTACTTGCATGTAGGCACAAATAGTTTCTTAAATAACGCTACATACAGACCATGTACAGCTCCATCAGTTCTGAATGATATTTGTGATACTTAGGGTAAAACCCTAGACTTTGCATAAACTTGGCAAGTAGCATACAACTGAGCTACACACCCCAGCCCCAACTCCATGGCGATAAAGGATTATTCCTTCGTGTGTTCCATTCTACAGATGCCCAGGTTTCTACTGAAGAACTTAAATTCTCTCTCTCTCTCTCTCTCTCTCTCTCTCTCTCTCTCTCTCTCTCTCTCTCTCTCCAAAGACTAGAATAATCTCAACAGGAACAAATGAGAGAATATGACAGTTTGGGTAACTTACAAAGTGTTTGGAAACTTAGAGATGAAAAGGCACACTTAGTGTGACTTAAAACTGTGACTTTCAGTAATAGTGATTGTGTCAGCACTCACGAGCCCACCCAAACCAGACCAAATCCAAGCGTGAAGAGAGGAAGGGAACACGAAGTCCCAGCCCTAGCCAAGGGGCTATGAAATGGGCAGATCCTAGGGAAGGGACAGTTCTTCGAGAATGAGGATACTTATCATTTGATTATGCTTCAGTAAAGGCCACATATCCAAGACTATATGTGCAGCACACTTTGGACTTGGTGGATGCACACACATGCATGCACACGCGCGTGTGCGCACACACACACACACACACACACAGAGAGAGAGAGAGGAAGTTGGGTGTATAGAGAGAAGGGGTATCTGGGAGAAGTTGAGATGAGAAGGGGTGGATGTTATTAAAACACATTGTAGGAAGTTCTCAAAGAACTGAAAACAAACAAAACTGTGGATCTCTGCGGGTGACAAGGTTGTCTCCCTTCATCTGTGCAAGAGCTGTTGTGTGTCCTTCCCTAGGCGCCATGAGAGGCCTTTGCCCTCCTCTGCTTTGTTTCCCAGTGATTTATTGGTCAGGATCTTTGCTGAACTGTTAACCTCTTAGATACAAGCTGCAAACATCTACCTTGGTCTTACTCCTAAAATGGTTTTCCTAAAAGTTCTCCATATGTTCTTCTAATGGTTTTAGGAGTTTACATATTTTAAACTTAATTTGGGGTGATGTAGAGTGTGATTTATTTTTTTCTCTCAAATATCCCAACAATATTTACTGAAAGATAACTTCTGGGGTCTCTAGCCAGTTCCACTAATAAGTGTGTCTATTCATCTGCCAACATTACCATATTCAAATTGGTTCAGTTGTGTAGTTTTAATATCACCAGACTTGGAATGCCAGTTATTCATTTTCTTAACATCTTAATCATAACAATCTCTTAATCATATGAAGAACGCATGCAGCTGTGCCTGTGTCATTCAAAGATTGATTTTGTCAACAGTGCTTTTTAAATGTTATTGAATGGCTTTTCCAGCATCTCTCGAGATAATGCTGAGGTTTTTCTCCTTTGATCGTTTACTAGTATAAATCATCTTAAAATACTGCACGGTGTTTGTGCTCCAGGATAGCAATCAACCTGAACATGATTACCTCCCACTGATGTGCCTCCTCCATCTCCCGAATAAATCTGAGTTAAAATCTATATGAACACAGAGTTTGTTCTAAAACATGTCAAGTTTTCCTTCATGCTCTCTGATCAGCGTGATGGTATGAGGTGGTCCTTCTGCACGGGAGCTTCCTTCCGAGAGTCCTGCCCATAGCTCTCCCTGTGCTGCCAAGAGGCAACCCTTCCTTGCTGCCTCCCTGAGGGCAGTTAACAAACTCAGATTGCTTACACTTAGCATTTACCATTTATATTTTCTGGGACATTATTGTTTTACCTGTGTTTCAGTTTTCCTCTTCAGTGTGTTGAGCCAAGCAGTCATGTGTAAAATGCCCTTCGTTTATATTTTATTATCTTTCTTGTTTCCTGTTTTATTCATTCTTGCTTTCTTATATTTTTCCTGTTTATGGTGATCACTTTTTACAAAAAAAATATTTTTCCCAAGCACTTGGTTTTAGATATTTTTGTCCTTATCACTTTGTTTATTTTTGCTTATTTTGTTCATTTCCTAACCTCCGAAGTTTGATGTTTGAGTCCCATGTTATTAAAGAATAAATCACTTAATGTTCCATGACCACTGTTCTCTCTATACTCTTTAGCATGTAACAAGAAATATATTCTTCATTATTATTTTCCAGATACTCTGAATTTTTAGTTATGTAATTTCATCAATCGCAAAATTTTCTAACTTTGTTATTGATTGCCAGTAGGCGTATTTCTGTCTACTGTGCACTTCCTTTGGGCTACTGTTAGTACTCTGTTTTGTTTTTCAGAATTAGGTATTGTCTGTGGGCTAGAGTCCAATGGCTTGTGTGAGTACTTGATACCAAGTTAAACATCAATGGCAGTGTCTCTTGGCAGAGTATGGCATTCTACATGAGGCAGTGAGCCATATCTTTTTATGTTACTTGGTTTTGCCTGTGTTTTATTTATTTTTGCCTACACATTTCTCTTATCAACACTGTGAAGACATGCACTTGATCCATGAGTACCTGGTAGAAAACTTGACTGTGGTCAGCTTCATTGTCTTTTGCTTTTTTTTTTTTCTCCATACAGCCAAAGATTGCTGAGGAAAACTTGACGTATGCCGAGCTGGAGCTGATCAAACCACACCGCGCTGCCAAGGGTGTCCCCAGCAGCACTGTGTACGCCCAGATCCTCTTCGAGGAGAACCAGCTGTAGTGATGCCTCTTCTGGCTGTCACCTTGCTCCCACTTACGACACACAGAAACAAAGGCCCTATTTTTGTATCTTCACTTGTGCCTTCAGTGTGATGGGGAATCCCTTCCCATGACATTCTCGTGGCTTCTGAGAGGTACGCACTTCCCAGGAAAGTCTTTGGTCATGTTTCCTCAGACAAGAGGTCCCTGGCCCGATCCTGAGGTGCAAGGACTCTGCTTCCAAGAGCATCTGCTGAGCCAACCCTTATCACCATCCCTTCTTTTCTTGAATCTTAATTTGTTGGAAAACAAATTAAATCTTAATTTTAATCTGCCAGTCTTACTGCGTCTAAGACATCAAGTGCCCAGTTTATAGCCACAGGAAATGCCTGTGGGATAGATGGACTCACCGATTCTCTGAGGTTCAGGTGGCGCTGCTGGGACACCCAAAGCACAGCAAGCCCCTGATGGTGACGGCAAGCAGCCGCTTATGAAGGCATCCGTTGTTGTTAGTAGATGCTCTGAAGCTGGCCACAGAAGGGCACTGGTGCTGATGATTACAAGTCTGAGGTCTGCCTTGGGAAATTCTGGTACTCCTCTTTAGACCCATCCTTCCCCATGGCCACAAAATTACCACTGTAACGTGCTTGTCCCCCTTTGGCATGGACCTAGAGTGATAGAAAAACATACTGTCCACTCTTTCCCAAAGACTCAACTGTGGGACCAGTGGGTACATCATGGAAGTGGGTAAAGTGTGCCAAACTTGGTCACCTCCCACTCGGGAGAGAGCAGGTCTCTCACTGTCTCTTCCATGTGGAAGCAGAAGTACACGCCATGCTGGAAAACTATATACAGGAAGACTCAACTCTTGGCAAGTGCTTTCTCCACCTTAGCCTTGGATGTGAGCTGTGATGGTCTTGTGTGGATGTCAGGGGACCTTGGGACTTAAGACTGTGGCGGTGTTCCTCTGTGGACCTAAACAATGTAGAGAGCGGTCAGACTTGATGGAAGTAGATCTGTTCTGTAAGAGTCACCTTGATAATCCGAGTGCTGTTCAGGATGCTTCTTGATATATGTGTGTTCTGCTGACCATTTACTACACTCTATAAGCATTGTTTGGTTATGTAATTTACCATGTATATATGATAAATTATCTATTTTAAACACAGCTGGGTGTGAGTTTTGCCTTTGTATCACTGTGGCACTTACTGGAGTTTCTCGCCTCTAATCACCTCAGACTTTCTGTGTGTGTAAAAAGAATTGAACCCTTTCTAGGAATCTTGAAAGTTAAATGGGACAATAAACATTGTGACATTCTGGAAACTGTAAAAGCCACTTTGCTAAGCTACTTTGCATTTTAAAACAAACAAAATGACCAAACTTGTTTGCAGAGTTTGGGTTTGAACCCAGGGCTTTGCCCATGATCTAACAGGCCCTCTACCCCCAAGCTGAATTCCTAGGCATGTTGGTAGCTTTCAAACACAAATTTTTACCTGTAAACTTAGTCCTAAAGCTGTAGCATTCACACAGATCCAAGGTTCTTTGTATTTCTTGTGTTTATTGGAAAGGGGCCAAATGGATCAGCTCTTGGTTTCCTGCAGAGATGGATGTGGAAGTTGATCCTCTCTGATGACACTTGCTTCTTGTTCCCTTTCTCTGTGCCTGATACATGGTAAGAAGAAGGAGGAGAGGGAGAGGAAGGAGAAGGAGACGAAGAAGAAGAAGAAGAGGAAGAGGAAGAGGAAGAGGAAGAGGAAGAAGAAGAAGAAGAAGAAGAAGAAGAAGAAGAAGAAGAAGAAGAAGGGCTGTTTAGAATAATGTACTACTTTCTAGGGCATCTTCTTTGGAAGGGGAAAAACCGCAATTAATGCACAATAGATACCTTGATTATCATAGAAAATATTGCATTTTGTTATGACAGGGTTCTAACAGGTGGATGATAGTTTTTGAGGATACAAAGTGATTTACTAATTTGCACACATAGCCATATAGGCCAAGAAGGACACTGAGGAGCCAACTGGGAGTCAAGAATGGAGCAAATGAAAAGGTGATGGGAACGGAATAAGAGGCAATATCTTCTGAGACCTCTAAACCCTCAAGTCCACCCTGCTTTGAATACAATGAAATCTTAGGGCCATCATACATGAAGATGAACACATTCTACTAAGAACAGCCTTGCATTTAAGACACATCCAGAAGCTGTAACTGTTACAGATTTACTTCAGCTTTTTTTCTCACAAGTTCCAGTCACAGCTGTAGAAGTCCGTACCAAGTTGTGGGAATGGGGGAACCTACTGCACATTCCCCTCAAAGGGGAGAAGAAACCTCACAGCATCCATGCCAAGCTTGTCTCTGCCGTCTCCAAGGGAGGCCACACCAGCACTTTCGGAGCAAGGGTAATGAGTGATTTGTACCTGCGGCTGATTTGAAGCGACAGATTTTGGCATTCTTGCTTAGGAAATGTGTCTAGTCACTCATTCTTTACCAGATAGACCACTCACCATGAACTGACGTTTGTGAAGCTAAGTGAGGGGAAACATCCAGCAACTCAAAAGTACAAAGACTTCTTGCTATCAGGCATCAATAGGAGCAATGGTGTAATCATTGAGTAATTTCATTCAAATCAATTAAAACAAGCATGGACCCATTGTTTGTAGTTATGGCTTCTCAGGGATGGGGTGCTGATAGGGGACTTCATCAGATTTGGGGAAGAATTTTGGCCTAGGCCACAGATGGCAAGGAATCTTCATAAACAGCATGAGAGGGAAACAGAGAGAAGCTCTAGTGAAGATGTGGTGCATACAAAGCCCTGAGCTGAAACAGCCTTGGCATGGGGAGGGCTGAGATTCTGATGGATCCCTTCATCACTACAACGCTAAATCTCCTTGGTGCTCAGGGAACAAAAGCCACACTAGGCCTGTCACTTCCTGATAGGCATGAAAGTGACAAGGGTACTTCATAGGTTTTAGTGCATAATTTGGCCCAAGGCTGACTTCAGAGATGGTTCTTGGTCACTCTGATCTAAATGACCATAGCCTCAATGGGCCAAGTAAACTTCTTGGTGGTTTGAATGTACTTGATCATGGTAATCTTATAGAGAGTGGCACTATTAGGAGGTGTGGAATTGTTGGAGTAGGTATGGCCTTGTTGGAGAAAGTATGGCCCTGTATGAATGGGCTTTGAGCTTTCATATTTGCTCAAGATACGCCCAGTGTCTCAGTTCACTTCCTGTTGCTTATGGATCAAGATGTAGAACTCTCAGCTCCTTTTCCAGTACCATGTCTGACTGCATGCTGCCATGTCCCACCATGATGATAATGGACTAAACCTCTGAAATGTAAGCCACCCAATTAAATGTTTCCTTTCTAAGAGTTACTATGGACACCGTGTCTCTTCACAGCAACAGAAATCCTAACTAAGACAACTGGCGATCTTGGGTGGGGAGGTCTGGAATGGGACCTGGGATTCTGAGTTTCTCAATAGTTCCCAGAGAGAATGTCCCACTTCTGACCCCAAGGCCACACTGATATAATAGCAAGGATATTGAGTACTGGAAACAGAATTATGGATCCTGAGCTCCATAGGACTGAGGAGTCCTCTGCGTGATAGACCAAGGCTGGAACCTGGACACTGGGCAAAATCCTCAGGGAGATGCTACCCAGTGAGGAAGCAAGGTGGCAAGCTCTGAACAGTGAGAAGAGTCTGGAATGACAGGTCTAGAGAAGGTGATGAAACCAGAGGAGAGCAGAGGGGCATGGGGGAGCCAGAGATGCTCTGAATTCCTCTTCTCAGAAGGACTCAGTGGGTGGGAACTCAGAGACAAAGCAGAGGAGAGGTTGTGCCTTGGCGCATTCTGAAAGATTTTCATTTTAAACATGTGCTATCCAGGGGGGAAATGTCCCCAGATGCACAAGGCTTTGACATGGAGTTATGTCAAATTATGAATTTACTTAGCATTTCTTTCAGAAAGGCAATCTGCATCTTTTCAAGCTGTGATTTGGACAAGACTCTTAATGGATGCTCAAGGTGGGGCATGAGAGATGGTCTGACCGAGTTCTGCCCCTTCTGCTGTCGTTGGTAAAGATGACTTGGTACCTGCTTTTTAATAAACACAGCTTGATTAGTTCCACACCAATTCCGTGTCTGGTTGTTAAGCGTTAATGCACTGCACCCTAGAGTTTTAAATAGAATTAGAGGTGTTTACCTCTTTGGTTATATGTACCTTGTTCTTCCACATTAAACTTTATTACAAGTGTTCTCCATCAGCAAACAGGGGCAAAGCTCATTAGCCCCTGTTTTGTGTGGGGGCTGCGTTGCTACTGAAGGAAATGCAGGTGCTTCCTTGCAGGAGTTTATTGCAGCTTGCAGCTGCTGCAGACAGATGGATGGGATTCCTCACCTTGTTGGATGAGAGCCTCAGACTCCTGGGTGGGTTTTCAGAGTCCACCTACAGCTTGGTGCTTTGGAGCAGATTTCTGGGTTGTGGCTAAAAGTTTGAAGTTCCTTCTCTTTAGTTTTCTAAAGGGATCCGTGGTCTAGAAGATGTTGGACTTTTAGAGACAGGATCCTCACGCCAGTGCCCCCACTGTCATTGTTGCTATGATGAACTGTGAAGGCTAAGAAGAGAATGAACAGCCAACTGGACCTGGGTTTTTGACTCTCAGTCTTATGACCTTCCTACATGTGTTCATTTTATTATTCATTCATTTTAGCTAGTGCATAAAGCAGTGCGATTCATAGCAACATTTTCCACGTTCATACATGTATACCACTGTAGAACTCATGTACATTAACCATGAGACCCACACTCCACAACTAAACTCTGGCTCCAGGAAGCCCTTTACTCCTTGTGCCTGCCTGGTACACTCTTTCATTCCTGTCCCGCAACTGCACTTGGCTCAGCTAAAGCCGGCGGCCCATCATCCTCTTTGCAAGATCTCCGTTTCATTCCTGTCTTCCTCCCTCAGCCCAGGCAAGTTCCAAGTTCCCTCAGATTGCCGCAGTCACCCCAGAGTCCTGGACTTCACCTCAGGCTGCCATGTCTGTTTGTCTCCTTCATCGGGCTCCACCTCCAACTCTCGTGGAGGGCATCTTCCCAGGGAACATCTCTGCTGAGACGTTTTTCATCTCAACTTCTCCCAGAGTCTCCCAATAGACACGGATCTTTCCCCAGGACAGACCTCCTCCCATGCTGCCTGCGTCCTCCTCTGCTCCCTCCTTCTGCCACCCAGCTCTGCTCCTTGCAGGCCCAGTCTCTGTTTTTGCTGTTGACTACCCTTCTACAGCTCAGCTGTGCTTACCAGCTTCTAGGATCATTGCTGACACATGTTCTAAAGGCCACACACACACACACACACACACAGAGCGAGAGCGAGAGCAAGAGAGAGAGAGAGAGAGAGAGAGAGAGAGACTTTTTGAAGTCAACTCTCCTGATTGTTTGGTCACACATTCCTCTCCTTTGCTTGGGACAACAGTTATGTTCTTCTACTCAGCCATTCGCTGAGGGATCACCCTCCGCCATTAGTTCTTCCTAATTCATTCATACCCACGCTTCTGACCATGGCCCAGATGCAGCCTGGGAACTTTGAGGACTCTGCTCCTGCAGAACCACCCTCCTGAGCTCCGCAGCCGCCCACTAACCTTTCCCCATTAGCATCTCTTCTCTTCGCTTCCTTGCCTTCCAGTGAGGAAGACTTCATGAAGGGGTGAGAAGCAACCCAGAGGTAGAAGGCAGGGACTCACATAACCACTGGGAGAAAATGGGAGCAGAAATGCCAGGCCCCTGGTAGCCCCTCTAGGGGGTTGGAGTATAGAGTGAGACCCAAGACTAGAGACTGCCTAGAAAATGACCTGGGCCATGAGATTTTTAACTGGGACCTCCAACAGTAAGCAAGATAAGACTGCATTGAATACTCCATGTTTCTCCCTACTGTGGATCATGAGACTATCTGTTCTTTGATGGGGAAAGAGGCCCTTTGCAAGGTGAGATAAATGTCTGGGTGCAAAGGATGCTATGGTACACCCACAAGACGACAGCAGGGAGAGGGGAGAGGGTGCATCATACTCACAAGTAAATTTTCAATTCTGGAATTCTTCTCATAATCATGCCCAGTAACGGGAGTTTGGTGGGTGGCTAGTTTTAACTCTTACTCTACAGGTTTTGGAAGATTAGAGCACCATTCAGTTTTTTTTTTTTTTTGTCATCCACATGCTATTCCAAATATCCGCATAAAAATGGAGGCATTACTAATGCATAAACTCCTTCTGTCCATTGCCAGGATGGAGCTGGCATTCCAGGGTGTGGAGCAGGTGGCGGGGATCTTATTCATGTGTAGACTGGGGACTTCTGACTTAGTGGACACAGGTGTGTAGACATAGACTGTGTCCTTGGCCTTCTGTGGAGCCTAGCCCAGGAAGCTTCTTGCCCGTGTCTCCTCCCATCTCCATGGACTCTGGGCAGCAGATATGCTTCTTGGTGTTGGGAGCATCCTCGGGCCCATATTTGGAGATTGCAGACCTCCCTGGCAATTTATATGGCCTCCTCCCCGTCTCTTCTAAGCTCAGTCTTGTCTGCTTCCCTTTATGTTCCCACAGTTCTCTTCTTAATCTAACCCATCCAAATATGCCTTCTTAATTTCATTGATTCTGACTTCTCCCTTCCCTGTGAAGGAGCAGGCCCACCTCCAGGGTGATACAGGCCTCAGAGGAACAGGGATGTATAAAGATATTTCAGGGAGGAACAGGCCTGTGAGAGACTTGTTGTAGCTGTAACCCAGGGACAAGCTGCCTTCAAGGCCAGGGCAGGGAGCAGTCATGCTGACAGAGCTACTAGCCAGCCTATATCTCCTGTCAGCTTTTCCTCATTGGAGACTGGAGATAAAACTCCCTGATCCAATCCTACATCCTGAGAACACACAAAACGCTGTGCCAGTCTGGGGGCTGCTCGACCAAGGTCAGGCCCTGCTGACCTTTCTTGACCCCTTCCTTGCTTTTCTTCCCTAGCAAGCTGTCCTTTTCTGTCCCCTGGGGACAGGGTTATGAAATGCAGCTTTCTTCTCGGCTAGAAAAGCAAGCCTTCTGAGGGCAGGTCCCTGTCTGCCTTGTCACCATACGACCCTACTTGCTTAGCTTCTCAATAACCCCTGCAAAAGGAATATGAACGTGCTTTGAAATAAAAACTTGAGGAAAGAGACAACCCATGCACAGGGGTGGATGGGGTGGGTGTTCTTTTTTTTTTCCTGTAGATTTTATTTCTCTCTAAAACCACCATCTGAGCCTTCTGCCCAAACCACACCACCCGGGGTCCAAACTCAGCAGAAAGACACTGCTATATTTAGCCTGCTGGCAGACTCTCTGCCAGTTTCCATGGGAGAGTGGCCTGGAATAGCACATTTGTCTGGGGGTGGCAACAGGCTGTATGGGTTTGCCCTCTGGCACCCTCGGGCTTGTGTCTGTGATGGGACTCCTGGGAGTGCTCCCTCAGAGGGCCTGCGCTCCCTCAGAGGGCCTGCAGAAGCACCTCCTTTGGGGGGTCAAGAAAGAAACATTAGATTCTTTCCAGAGAAGCACAGAACCTGTGAACCAAGGGGCCAATCAGGGCCAACCCAGAGACTCGGAACTTCCTAACAGTGTCTGGAAACATCTGTCAGGAAACTGCTTAGACTCTTAGGCCTGGGGAGATGCCCACACTTAAGAAGATAGCTAGTCTTGGCATCTGCTTACAGACCAGCATGTAACTCTTGGGTCTGTTTCCTAAGTCGGCCAGGGGGTCAGGTGCTGCTGCTCAATGGGAGAGCCTTTGTTGGGCAAGTGCGGGGCCCTGAGCCCCATCCTCAGTTACTGCTGGTTGAAACTGTTTAAGATTTAGAAATACACTACTGTATTTTCTTGGGTGAAGTAGCCACTCTGGGAGAAGGCAGGGGTAGTTTCTGTCTACAGATAGCTTCTAGTTCACAGAGGCCTATGCCGAGTGGTGCATACATCCCTAAATACAATATACATGTTTAATGGGCCAGGGATCAGACCCAGGGCCATGTCAAACACATGCTTTATCCCTGAGGTATAGCTCAAGCCTGAAAGCACATGTTTTTGAAGCATTCTTTCCAAGGAAGGATCGATCTCCCTATGTGTTTATGGTGCTTCCCTCCCCATGCCAGCAGGGCTCAGACCTCTCCTGCTCATCGTCTCCAGTTGCCTTCAGGAGTCTGAGAAGTCATCTCACTGCCCCCCACTGTGACGTTCAGCCAGGCCATGTGGTCTTCTCAATGGCCCTTATTATGACATCACACTGCTGTCTGACCAGCTTCCTGACACAGGTCTCAGTCTGCAGCACAAATGTCCGGCGGGGAGGGGACTCTGTACCCCTCCTTTGCTTTCAAGCCTGCTGCTCTGAGTCCCATGCAGTATTAGTCACACTAGAGTGCAGGATTCTTTATTTTCCTTATTCTTAAATTTTTTGTTTATCATGGAGAATATACCTAATTCAACTTTTTCCGTTTTGATAATTTTCATGGGCACAATTCCATTAAGGCTATTCGTATTGATGTGGAGACATCACCACCACCATCACTAGTAGAGTTTTATTTTCCCAAAGGTAAACAATTCCCCATTTGCTGGACCCACAGACCATGGAAGCCACTGTTGTTCCGTTTGTGCCCAGAAATGTGACTGCTTGAGGACTCATCTAAATGGGATTATGTTGTCTTTCGTGTCCCGCTTACTTCCGCTGGCACAATATAGTCAAGCCTATCAGTGCTAGAGCACAGATTAGACCATAATTTATAAGGCTTATCTGCTGTGTGTGTCCACTTGCTTGTCCATAGACACTTGGGTCATGAACAGTGCTGCTGGGAACATGGTGTACGGTACCTGTTTGAGTCTTTGTTTTTAAGTTGTCCATGTCTCCCTCAGCACAGTCTCTTAAAGCGTGATTGTCTACATGAATATACCATGGAGGACTTGTTCCCAGCGTTGCTGAGCTTTGAATGAGTTCCCACTCCGGCAGTGTCGAAAGGTGGGGCCTAATGAGAGGTGCTGAGCTCAAAAGGGCTCTCCCCTCATGAATGAATTAATGCTTCATGTAAGACTTAGATACTGTGAAGTCAGCTATGTGATAGATGTGTTTTCTTGCCTTTCTGCCATCCACTGTGGGGCAATGAGGCATAAAAGTCCCCCTTAGAAACCAACTCCTGCATAAAAGTCACCTCAGATACAAACTCCTTGACCCTGTACTTCCAAACTCCCAGACTCATACAAAATAACACTCTGTTCTTGATAAACCAAGTTTCAGGTGTTCTATTATAGCCGCATAGAATGGACTCAGACCCCATTTGTCTCCCAGGAGTGATGGGTTTCCTAGTTTTGAAGAACATGCCTTTGTAAGTTAAGTGTCTTTGAGAGACACTGAAAAGTTGTGATATAGTAAATTGATAATAAGGAAGGATAATTTTTTTACCGGTTTAGATAGTAAATTGTTATTATAATCCATAGCTTAAAGCATCTACTTATTTAACTCAATATTTGGAGGCATGGAGAGTTGCGATCGCTTGCATGAAACCTTTAAGAAGCTGTGATGACCAGAGTTTCTGGTAGGACATTCCAGCAACTGCATTTGTAGAGCATGGCTGGAGATCTGCATTTGCTTAGACCCTCAGGATTACAGTGACACTGATGACCATGGAAGGGACAGTGTGCCTCAGGCTGGTGACCAACAGTCGGCCAGATATGCTGGCCTCTAGCTGTCCTTGGAGTCAGCACACTTGCCCATCCGATCTCCCTCCCAGGAACCATTGCTCCTCCATCTCGTGCATTCCAGCAGCTGTGACCCTGGCTTCCAAGCTTTTAGTGGAATGAATACTAAAATCACAAGGACTTAGACTGCGAAAGGCTCATGACAAAGAGGAAGGAGGCAGATGGAGTTGCTTAAGCTTTAAAGGGTAGAGAATAAGAGCTGGTCATGGAATCTTCTAGCATTTCCGGCCACTCTTGTGCTGTGTCCAGTATCCCATCCTGTCATGAGAGGGGCTTCTTCACAGGCTAGTGATAAACTTCACAGGATTGACATAAGCCAGGGACATAGACTCCCACGGCCTGCTCATGCTCATTGTGGCCTGCTCTGGCCTCTCCCCGCCCCCACAAATCCCATCCCTACTGTTTCCCTGGGGGTGGCCAGTTCTGCTCTGTTCTGCCTGTGGTGGCATCCTTGGGATGACAGAGAGCACAAGCTGCACAGAGCAAACCAGTGCAGGGGCATCCGTCAGCAGGTGCTGAGTTCGTGAATTTGGGGTGTCAGAGGCTACCCTGACACCCCTCCTGCTCTACACATTTGCTTGGCTACCTTGGGCCTCTGGTGGGGGCTGCTATGTGGGAGTCTCCCTGGCAGGCCTCTACTCAAGCGACACTAATTGTACCAGAGAGAACGGCTCACTAGAGTGGAAAATAGTCGTCGTATATCTAGCCGGAGACTGTAATGACCTTTTAAATAACAGAAGCAATTTTATTTCAATACCTCAATTACTCTGAACTCTCAAATGTCAAAGTGCTCGGCACTTTCAAAAGAGCTTAATATAGACATTTATAGCACTTAGACACAGCTAGTTTCTTATCTAACCTAATTATGCGTTGTACAGGAAATGGCGCAGCTGGCCGTCTGTGTTATTTTTCACAGCCGTCCTCTAGCGCAGCTTTTATCCTGGCCTGGTCTCAGTCCACAGGGATGTCTCGCCAGGGAAAGCAGCTATTGCCTGAGAGAGAAGATGGCAGGGCCTTGGAGGGTAGGGGGCTGACTTCAGATATCACAGGGAGGAGTCTAGAGAGGACCTCCCGGTTTGTTGATAGCAGCTGCACCGTGCTCTGCCTCAAAGGACTCACATGTGTCAGGTGGAAGGACCCAGAGACAGAAGGAAAACCTAAGAAGAAAGCCAGTGTCAACGGGGGTAGGACAGTGGGGCGCTCTGCCTACGTCATTCAGCAGTATTAAGAGTTACCTGACTTGGACACCAATGTCTTCTTTCTTCTCTCTGGCCTGGTCTCTGCCACCACCATGTCCCACCGGGATCCCACTGGGTATTTCTGTTTCTTGCAGCAACCTGTATCTGCACTAAGATGTATACCTGGCTGTTCCCATGCCGGGGACGCACTCTTTCTGATCGTCTAGCCCAAGTGAGGGGTGCCCGACTTTCCTGCTCTTTGCAGCAGCCAGTCAGCATCCTTCGGTCGCAGTTGGTTGATCTTGGCACAAGGACTGCGGAGAGAAAGCAGTACCCGTGTGAGCATAGGGGCCGCTCAAATACACGAAGTGTCCCCTGCCTTGTGCTGTCCAGGTGACACATGTCAAAGGCAGAGGGGACACCGATGACTGGGTTGGGTTAGGTGCGGAGAGGCATGGTGGGCTGCATCTCAGAGTCAAAGGAAGGCTCCTGGACCAAGTGGTTCCCTGAAAACTTCTGTTTGTGGAGTTTGATATCCTGGTGAGGCCCCATGGCTCTTGGCTACAGTGCCCTGTGTGGCCAGAATCGCTGAATCCAGTACTTTTGGCTTGAATGTGACTCATATGAACCTCCTTTACTGTAAGATGAGGGCATCGATGGCATCAAAGCGTCTGGATCATTTTATGCATTGGCTCCCAGAGCTTTGAAGGGTGTGTTCCACTGCCTCCCTCATGGCGTCCCCAATCACCACGCTTCTCCATAGCCTTGAGCCATCCCCTGAACTCCTTGAGTCTAGCAGTGAGGATCCCGAGGGCAGGGCTCTGTTGTCTTGTCCACCCTCTATAAAGACTCCTAGAACAAATGGTGCTCCACTAGCAGATGTGGGACGAATTTGTGAGGTGCCTGGGAGGAAAGCAGCTCCAGCTGGTGAAGGGTTTTTTTTTTTACATTTTTAAATGTTTGAAGACAGACAGCTAATATTATTTTGTCACATAAAATGATAGAAAATTCTATGTTCTATCCATAATACAGAACACAGCCACCCTCATCCACCATGTGATGCTCAGGGGAGGAGTTTTCAATTTTCTGACTGTGTGGGCATGAAATCCAGAACATAGAAAATGAACCACAGACTCGGATTTCACTCTGATCCTGGGCTCATGCGATACTGGAGAGCACGGTGTAGCTTCAGCTCCAGTCTGAAGCCCTGGATGCTCAGTCTGCAGAGCTGCGCAACAGGGATGCTTCTGGCTGAGGGGAGTCTATGCATTCTAGACTTCTGCTTTCTGTTCACTGTGGCTTTGGGAGGCACAACTGGATCACCCATGCAGCAGCACTTGCGGTTTTTCTATCGCTGCTCCACACTCTGAAGACCGCACTTCTTTCAAGCAAGTGTTTGCACCATTTTACATCCTGGGGCTATGCAGAGCCCAGGGTCCCTTGGGCCCTGGCCAGCACTCAGTGTGCTCTGTTTCTGAGGCTGTTTGAACAAGTGCTGCACGGTGTCACTTGGTTCCATGGGCTTCCTTTCTCCTTCCTTCTTCCCTCCATTCCTCACTTCCTTCCTTTCTCCCTTCCTTTCCCTCCCTCCCTTCTTCCTTCCTTTCTCCCTTCCTTTCCCTCCCTCCCTTCTTCCTTCCTTTCTTTCTTCCTTCTAATAATTTTTATTAATTCAATTTATTCATTTATATTCTGACTTCAGTTTCCCTTCCCCCATCTCCTCCCATTCCCTCCCCCAACCTCCTTTTGCCCCCTCCCCCACCAATCCACTTCTCCTATGGATATCGACAAAGCACAACATATCAAATTGAGGTAGGATTAGGCTCCTCCCCTTATACTAAGGCTGGGCAAGGCAACCCAGTTTGAGAAATAGGTTCCTAAAAGCCAGCCAAAGCCTTTATTCTGCCCCACAGCTAGAGTCCCACAAGTAGACCAAACCATACAACTGTCACACATGTGTAGAGGGCCTAGGTTGATCCCATTCAGGCTTCCTGGCTTGGCGTTCAGATTCTGGGAGTGCCTATGAGCCCAGGTTAATTGTTTCTGTGGGCTCCCTTGTGATGTTTTTGGTCCCCCTGGCTGGTACAATCCCTCTTCCCTATCTTCAACAGGATCCCCCAAGCTCTGCCTAAAGCTTGCCTGTGGGTCTCTGCATCTGTTTCCATCAGTTACTGAATGAACGCTCTCTGATGACAACTGGGGTAGTCAACATTTTCTAAGTATAGCAGACTATCATTAGGCATCACTATGTTGATTTTTTTTTCTAATCATGTTTGGTTCTGTCCTAGGTCTCTTTGCCATTTGACCTCTGGTACCTAGCACACCAGGCAGTGTCAGGGGTGGCCTCACTCTCTTGGTATGGATCTGAGGTTGGACCAATTTTTGGCTGGCCATTCCCACAATGTATGCACCATCCTTACCCCTGCACATACCATAGGCCAGACAGATTGTAGGTCAAAGGTTGTGTGGCTGGGCCAGTCTCCCATTCCCTCCACTGGAAGTCCCGCCCAATTATAGGAGAAGACCAATTCAGACTACACATAGTTGGGGTCATCTTTGTAGATTCCTGGGAGTTTCCCTTGCCTCGGGTTTCTTTCTACCTGAACCCAAAATGCTCCCTTTCCAGTCCTCTCTTTCAGTATCCCCTCATCTACCTTAACCCTATCCCTTGGGTTCCCATCTCTACCTGCCCCTAGTCTTCCCATGTCATGCACTGCGCCCCCATGTCTGTGCTCTGTGCTCTGGCACCCAGTTTGCGAGCTTTGGCCAAGAGGGCTGGAGGTTAAAATACACAGACACACACAGACAGAGAGACAGCAACATGGGTCATCCTTGAATCCCCCAAGAATGCCCCCTTTATTGTGTTCAGGGGCAGATTATATAGAGATAGCCACGCCCCAGCCAAACCCACCAGAAACCACTCTCCTGCCATCAGGAACTCCTGAAGGTCTCGTCCTGAAGGTCTCGTGCTCAGAGTAGCTGTAGGCACTCAGATCAGGGGAAAACAAGTTGTTTACTAGAAATTCAGGATCTAGGGTCTCACTGCTCCCAACATTCCCACACAATCTTTTTTATTTCCTCTTCCATGGGAAATCTGGGCACCCCGCTTGGGCCCTGCTTTTTTCCTAGCTTCTCTGGGATGTGGATAGCATAGCTGCCCTTTACTTTACCACTAACATCCACTTCTAAGTGAGTGCATACCATGTTTGTCTTTCTAAGTGAGTGCATACC
>JABTXL010008037.1:16757733-16782205 GCA_025134845.1 Neodon shergylaensis | reverse complement strand
TGAGTGCATACCATGTTTGTCTTTCTAAGTGAGTGCATACCGTGTTTGTCTAAGTGAGTGCATACAGTGTTTGTCTTTCTAAGTGAGTGCATACCGTGTTTGTCTTTCTAAGTGAGTGCATACCATGTTTGTCTTTCTAAGTGAGTGCATACCATGTTTGTCTTTCTGGGTCTGGATTACCTCAGTCAGGATGATTGGTT
Organism: Neodon shergylaensis; assembly: GCA_025134845.1. Taxonomy (NCBI): domain Eukaryota; kingdom Metazoa; phylum Chordata; class Mammalia; order Rodentia; family Cricetidae; genus Neodon; species Neodon shergylaensis. The sequence continues at coordinate 16,782,005 of JABTXL010008037.1, read as the reverse complement.
TTTTTCTAGCTCCAACCATTTGCCTTCAAATTTCTTGATCTCATTGTTTTTAACAGCTGAGTAGTACTCCATAGTGTAAATGTATCACATTTTCCTTATCCGTTCTTCAGGTGAGTGACATCTAGGTTGTTTCCAGGTGCTGGCTATTACTAATAATGCTTCTATGAACATAGCTGAGCACATGTCCTTGTGGTACAATTGACCATCCTTATGGTATATACTCAAAAGTGGTATAACTGGGTCTTAAGATAGGCTGATAGCCAATTTTCTGAGAAACCTCCATATTGATATCCAAAGTGACTGTACAAGTTTGCACTCCCACCAGCCATGGAGGAGTGTTCCCTCACCCCACATCCTCTCCAGCATCAGGAGCAGTCACTTGTATTTTTGATCTTAGCTATTCTGACAGGTGTAAGATGAAATCTGAGTCATTTTGATTTGTATTGCCCTCATGGATAAGAATTTTGAACATTTAAGTGTATCTGCCATTTGGGATTTTTCTGTTGAGAAATCACTATTTAAATCTCTACCCCATTTTAAAACTGAATTTGGCTTTTGATGTCTAGTTTCTTAAGTTCTTTATATATTTTAGGGGATCAGCACTCTGTTGGATGTGGGGCTTGTGAAGACCTTTACCTATTCTGTAGGCTGCCATTTTGTCTTATTGACAATGTCCTTTGCCTTCCAGAAACTGTTCAGTTTCAGGAGGTCCCACTTATTGTCAATCTTAATGTCTATGTTACTTACTGGTTTTCTATTCAAGAAGTGGTCTCCTGTGCCAAAGCATTCAAGGCTATTTCCCACTTTCTCTTCTATCAGGTTCAGTGTAACTAGATTGTGTTGAGGTCTTTGATCCACTTGGATGTCAGTTTTGTTCCTGGGGATAGATATGAATCTATTTTCAGTCTTCTACTTGTTGACATCCAGTTATGCCAGCACCATTTGTTGAAATGTTTTCTTTTTCCCATTGTATAATTTTAGCTTCTTTGTCAAAAATTAGGTGTTCATAGGTGTGTGGATTAACATCTGGGTCTTCAATTCTATTCTATTTATTTGGTCTGTTTGTTTTTATGCCAATACCATGTTGGTTTTATTATTATAGCTCCATAGTAGAACTTAAAATCAGGAATGGTAATACCTCTTGAAGTTCTTTTATTGTACAGGATTGTTCTAGCTATCCTGGGTTTTTGTTTTTCCATATAAAGTTGAATATTGTTCTTTTATGGTCTGTAAAAAATTATGTTGGAATTTTGATGGGGATTGCATAGGTTCTGTAGATTGCTTTTGGTCAGATTGCCATTTCCCCTATGTTAATCCTACTGATCCATGAGCATGGGAGATCTTTCCATCTTCCAATATCTTCTCCAATTTCTTTATTCAAAGACTTGACATTCTAGTCATACATGTCTTTCACTTGTTTGGTTAGAGTTCCCCCAAGATATTTTATATTCTTTGTGGCTATTGTGAAGGGTAATGTTTCTCTGATTTCTTTCTAAGCAGACATCTACAGACCATTTCACCCAAATACAAAAGAACAGACCTTCTTCTCAGCACCCCATGGAACCTTCTCTAAAACTGGCCAGATACTAAGTCACAAAGCATGTCTCAACAGACTTATAAAAAATGGAATAACTCCCTGTATCTTATCAGATCACTATGGATTAAAGTTGGAGTTCGACAAACAACGCAAATAACAGAAAGATTACAAACTCACGGAAACAGAACAACTCTCAACTGAATTACCAATGGGTCAAAGAAGAAATGAGAAAGACATTAAAGACTTCCCAGAATTCAATGAAAATGAAAGCATAGCATACCCAAACATATGGGACACAATGAAAGCAGCGCTAAGAGGACAGTGCATAGCGCTAAATGCCTGCAAAAAGAATTTGGAAAAAAATCACATACTAGCGACTTAACAGCACACCTGAAAGTTGTAGAACAAAAAGAAGCAAACATACCCAAGAGGAGCAGACAGCAGGAAATACTCAAACAAAGGACTGAAACAAATAAAATAAAAACAAAAAGAACAATAAAAAGAATCAATGAAACAAAGAGCTGGTTCCTTGAGAAAATCAATGAGGTAGACAAACCCTTATCCAAGCTAACTAGAAGGCAGAGAGAGAATATCTAAATTAATAAAGTCAGAAATGATAAGGGGACATAACAACAGACACTGAGGAAATCCAGAAAATCATTAGGTCATACTTCAAAAATCTATATTGCACAAAATTGGAACATCTTAAAAAAAAGAACAAATTTCTTGATAAGCCATATACCAAAATTGAGCTAAGACCAGATAAACAACTTAAATAGACCTATAATCCCTAAAGAAATAGAAACAGTCATGAAAAGTTCCTAACCAAACATTTATTTTAAAAAATATTTTGAGTCTCAAGTATACTGGGATGGCTTTGAGCTGACTAAGCAGCTAAGGATGACCTTATTCTCTTGCCTCTACTTGCTGAGATGACAGACAGCCTGTGCCAATATGCCCAGCTCTCCTTTGCATTTTCCTAATGAAAATGACATTGAGATGTTTTCTGTGTGCCTATGTACCAAGCAGAGATTTTCTGTAATGAGGTGTAAGTTCAGTTATTCTTAGGTGCAATGCTGAGGCTCCAGATCCTACATGCAGAGTTTTGGAGTTCCATCTGCCCATGGTTCACCAAGGGGCAGTGTGTTCCTGTGCACTGCAGAGGGCATCCTGGGCTTTAACCTTGACCACTGTCCAGTCCTGTGCTCTAGCCTTGAGCAAGGCCTCTCTCCTCTGTGTCTTTCTCCATGTAAGAAGTGACAGAGCTTGGGGTCATGTGTGAGCCACAATGGCCACACACTTTGAAGATCTGTGTGTTGGGCATCTGAGCCTGGACCTGGTCCTTTTCCATCAGCCTCTCAGCTTGGCATAGACCATATACTCAATGGATCCTGTGCAAGGCAGGTGAGTGTCTGAGTGGCTTACCAGGTGCTTCAGAGGAAGGTAACATTATCCCTATGCCAGTGAGAACTTCTTGGTGCCCAATGCCTGTGCAGACCTCAGGCCGCAAAGCATCATTTCATGGCACCGGTGGGGTGGCTCATTGCCCTTTCTCATCGTAACCGTACTGTGAAGCAGTCCTGGCAAATGCAGGGAAATGTCATGGATAAGGATATCACAGGAAACAGCACTTTAGGGTCAATCAGAGATCTCAGATCAAGGCAAACACATGTGTTCTCTAAACCTCCAGGGCACACAGGTGGACACACACCCCCATGCTCAAACACACGCCTACCTTGGACTGACATGTGATATGTACCTGAGAATCTATGGAAAGCTGATTTGGGCTCAGAGAGGTCTGATTTTCACACTAAGCAAGTTTCATCTAGATTTACATCCGAAGGGTCTATTCCTCCCCAACGCGCGCCTGCCTGGCTGCATTCTAATGTGGGCAAATCCAATCCCCGAGTTCTCTCCAGGTCCTGTGACCAAGTTCTCCAAACTGGTTCCTGCTGCTGGCTTGGAGCAGCCAGTTGCTGTCTCTTGCAGGGACTGAGTTTCTCTTCTGGAGCGTGAAGGAATGAAGGACAGGGGCCAGTGTCAATCAGAAATTGACAAGAAGCAGAGACCCTTAGAATGAATGGCGTCAGGTTTGGTTACACTACTACCTACCTTTAACGGACCTACCTTTCTACCTCAGTCTCAGGTGTGGTCTGTGCCTGAAGGCTTGTGATGTCCCCTGCTCAGACCTCTGCACGGTGGCCAGGATCTGTGTGGTCCTTATCACCAGCAGGTGATACTCCTGTCCTGCCAGGAGGTCCTTCACCTGTGGGCGTGCTGCCAAATCCACTCCCTCTCATCCATTTCCAGGCCTCTGCCCTGACTTTCCTCTATCCAACCAAGACGTCTACTGTGAGCTGGTTGAATGGTTGGAGCCACCATGAATGCCACAGCTGCTGTGAATGCTTGGTGTTAGCTCTACTAGATGGGGCTTCTCTGTCTCGGACTAGCATGGCTCTGCTGTTTGTAACTCTTTCTCCCTGATCCAGCAGATGGACACCTCATGAGCCTGCAGTAGAGTCTCATGTTTAATGGTTCAGGGACATCCATGTCCTCTTCCAGGTCAACCCAAAGCCGTTTTCCTCCTGCAAGTAACAGGCCCCCAAGATCCTGTTACCAGGTGTCACCAACTATTCCCAGACACACAGCGGTGGCCAGTTCTTCCAGCCTGTCCCGTTCCTCTTTATAGTGCTCTCTCCACTTGCAGCCCCTCTGTGTCTTCACAGCACCTCCATCAGCTCCTGGATGTCCCAGCATCCGCCCCCCACTGTGCTAACATCCACACGCGACTCCTCTAACTTCCTTCCGCCTTCTTTCCGTTTTACTTCACTCCACACAGAGAGGGGTGGTTGCTGGTGGCACTCAGGCTGTGTTGCTCCTGGAACCTTCGACTCTAGGCCACTTGCTACCATGGTGCATCTACTTGTGACAAAATCATTGCCTATCTGACTCTTGGGGACCTGCTCCTGGGGAGAGGACATCCATCTCGGCTTCTTACTCTACTCACACTGCCCTTCAACAACCTCCAAGCCCTTTGATCAGAGCAACAGCTTTCACTTTGGTCCATCCGTTCTCCCTTGGTCCATCCGTTCTCCCTTGTCCATCAGTTCTCCCTTGTCCATAGGTTCTTCCTTGGTCCATCCGTTCTCCCTTGGTCCATCCGTTCTTCCTTGGTCCATCTGTTCTCCCTTGGTCCATTCGTTCTCCCTTGGTCCATCCGTTCTTCCTTCCCGCCACCCAACATGCCCAGAGCCTTTGCAAGGGACTAATCCACTAATGACTGGTGTCATTCTCAGAAGATAGCAGGGCACAGGCTCACAGAGGTACAGGAGAAAGTGCCATCTGAAGAAAGCCCCAGAAGGAACCAAGCCTGTTTGCACCTTGATCTTGAACTTCCAGCCCCCAGAATTGTGAAATGAATCTCTGCCACTTAAGCCACCCAGGATGGGATACTCTTATAGCGAGCAACCTGTACCTACCTATGGCATGGGATATCTTATGCTATCTCTCTCACCTCAAGTCCCACTTGTTTGCATTGACATCTCAGCCCTAAGACGCTAGCAAGAAGACTCAAACCTGTCTCCCCATTTTCCCCTTGGGAGAATAGACACAGCAGGAGGAGGCTGTGGCTGGGGTGGGGAATCCCAGAACCATTTGGAATGGGGCAAATGAAAGGTAAAAAATTCTACTGGTGTGAATGAATGGAAGGCAGACTTTGGACCAACAAGCCTTTTGGCCCTGATAATGTTATAGATTGTGTTTTGAAAACTGACAGCAGACCCAGCCCTGGTATTTATGGCATGCTTCTTGGCTTTCCTGGGGAGCGGGGCTCTCTGATGTTATAATTATGGCCCTTTGGCGCAGTCCCAGCCGGACACGGCATTGCAAATAGACTGTCTGCTAATAGTGCACGCAGATGATGTGGGAGGTGGCATGATCCTTGACCCCAGGGTCAGACAAGAGCCATTCCCATCCAGAGAGGGGTATCCTGGACTTATGAATTGGCTCGTCCCCCAGCTTTCCCCACTGCTAAGCCCTTGAAGTTCAGAGATAAATCAGGATGCCCTAACTGTGCTCTTTTGCTGTGTTTGCCATGGCCATATACCACCTTTCTTAATATTTATCTGTAAGTTGGTTCACTGCTCCTTAAAGGTGAGGTGATCCAAAGCCATCAGACATCAAATTCATTTTCCTACCACCCCTAGGCCTGGGTTTAAGGAAATAAAGACAACCACCATAGCCTCTTCAGGCTTGGAGAAACATGCAGAGGAATCATATCCCTGCTTGGGCCCCAGAAGAAGAGGCTTTCAGAAGAGGAGCTGAGCCGCTTCCAACCCCCCTTCCCCCATGTACCTGCAGCTACCTGAGACTCTTGATGTTGTTGGTTTTGATTTGTGTTTTTTCTTTTGTCTTGTTTTTGTTGTTGTTGTTGTTATTGTTTGATTGGGTTTTTTTTTTGAGACAGGATTTCTTTGTGTAGCCTTGGATGTTGTGGAACTCGCTCTGTAGATGGGGCTGGCCTTAAGCTCACAGAGATCCACCTGCTTCTGCCTCCCAAGTGCTGAGAGTAAAGGCATGCGCTACCACTGCCCGGCCCAGCTACCTGAGTTTTAGTCCATTAAATACTTCTCCAAGATGAGGAACAGCTCACAATCAATGTGAGGGTTGGGGACATTTGGTGTCCAGTTAACAATGGACAGAGGGTCGAGCTAGCCAAGGCAGGGCCTGGCTAGGAACCACTACCTGCTTTTACTGTAAAGTTGGGGTAGGGATGCCCAGGTCTGGTGTATTGCCCTGCCTGAGGCCCCATGTCAGGGTCAGATGACAGTCGTGTGTAGCCCTTGAGTGAGCAGCGGTCTACTCAACAACACAACTCATGAACTTGTTGACTTAGAAGAATTCAGACAAAACAGGTTGAGGTGACACTCAAGTAGCTTTCCATTTGGGAAACGGTGTTTTAATAAAATAGACAGCAGGACGGTTTCCATGAACCAATACTTGCTCCTTTCTTTTCTAGCACAGTAAGTCTTGGTAGATGAGTCACACATCAATTTTCTGCACAATTTCTCACCAGCCGGTCAATTTCCACAGGAATGTCTACCAGCATCCTCATACAGAAGTCTTGTGGACCCCAGAGATGTTTGGGGTATACAGTGCAAATCGTAAGGTGTCCTTGAGAACTGTAGGAGGAGATCCCCCTCAAAAAGCTTGCTCTGGGTATATGGCCCAGGTGACACATCACCCGGATGCCATTAGCCTGCCGCTGCTGGCCCTGAGACACCCAGCTTCAATGCCAGGGCCTTCAGCATTCCTGTGCTCCTACCCATCAGCTGACCAGCAGAAGATCCTCCCCTTCTCATCGCCAACCAAGAGCTTGGTCTGGTTTCTTGAGAAGAAAAAGGAAAGATAAGAACATTGGAGCTCATCGTCTGAGACCCACACATCCTAGCCAGCACCTGGGAAAACAGTGTATGGGACTGTATCCAGGACACGATGGAAGTTCCTCTGTCCTGTCTCCTCTGATGCTGATGGGGGAGTGGAAGAAATGAACCTGGTGTGGACCTGAGGATCAGGGTGGGAGCTTTGGGAGGAGATTGTTGCAGACCCAGAGGCCCTGGGGGAAAGCTGAGGTTCTGAGGAGCTGGCTGAGGTCTCCCTCCATCTCTCCAGCGGTAGCTCTGGGAGAACATCTGGCTGAGAAAGGATGGAGCTACACCTCTGATGGAGGATTGGCATGTGCTCCAGCGAGGACCTCAGGTCTGTTCTTTTTTAGTCCACAACCATGCCATCCCACCAAGGCCAACCTGGCATCCAAAATACTGAATTCCTCACACCAAGGACTTCAGAGGGCAATGGTAGGCCAGCGAGAGAGGAAAGAAAGAGGCTAGCTGCTCTTGAGATTGCAACTCCCTAGAAGGGTTAACTGGGTCACCATGACAGCTAAAATAACGAGAACCCAATGTCATCTTTGAGACTACTCTTCATTGGCTAAGGGACTTCAGAAGGCTTTTGCATCCAAGTACGATGGCCATCATCAGCAAGTTATAATCACTGGTGGGATTCAGGACAAAAGGACCTCTTCAAGACAAAACTGCACAATATACTTCCCTACCATTTGCAGTTCTTCATGAATCTGCATATTCATGAAATAGAGATCAAGGACATATGGGGATTAACAACAAGATGGGTTTGCTCGGGTCCCTGAAGTGATGTGACCTTCCTGGGTCTGATAACCTAAACTCAGCTGGAAATACTCGAATTTGGCAAAGTTGACTGTAGCGCCCTCTGCTGGAGTCCTGGAGAAAGCAGTCTGCTCTTACCTAGTTATGGCCAAAGCTGTCACAGCAGGGCTTGTCTTGCTAGGCTTGCCACTCAAAGCAGCACTGACATCCAGCTCTCGGCTCAGGGCAAGGTTCTTGGCCCACTTGTGCCCTGTGGAAAGCATGAGAAAGAAAAAGTTAGAGCGCCCCGTGCCTTCATATGCACCCCATGCATAGGACCACACAGATACTAACATTTATATTTGTGGTCAGCAACTTGTTAAATTGAGGGGGAAAATATATTTAATCTTGGCCTGTGCTGTTGCAAAAAGGGCCGTCCCAATTTAATTTGCAGGCTGTGATAGTTACATGTGCTGACGTGCCGCGGTATCCATTGTGTACCAAATTGGATTTGTGTATTATTGCTTTCTAAATTGCATGCCTAGTTCAGCAAAATTGCTCATCAGTGTTTACTGGCTTTATGCTTAATAAGATGCCCCACAATACCTTGCTGCCAGGGTGTAATGCAGCCTGTAATTGCCTAGTAAAAATAAATTACATAAAGTCTGCATTATCAACTTAGCGAAATCCTCTCACGCCCAACCAATAATTAAATGCTGAGAGAATTTTCTCAAAAAAATATAACTCAATGATTGTTACTTCACTCATTCTAATGACTACATTTGGAGACAGACAGCAATTCCTTCAACATGAAGGGTGAGATGGAGAAACAGCAAGTGGGCACGTCCCTATGAGACACGTCATTGTCTCAGGGTCTGGATGCCACCACACCCCCCACCCACCGTGGTGCTGAGGTGGCCACTTAGGGGTGCAGAGGTTCAGTGCACCAGGGAACACATGAGGATATGAGTAGAGAACACGGCTCGTGGGCAGGGACAGACACTTGGAAATCTGAGCACAGCTCCAAACATCATGCTTTCCCTGAGTCCAGATCTAGGAGCTGCTTTCAGAAGCAAATCATGCTTTCCGTAGTGGAGTTCTTACCGCAAATGATGAATAAATGCGTTCCGGGCAGAAATGAGATTACGACTGCCTGAAGTGCGTATCCTCAGCGTTTACAGATCTCCTCTCGTGCCCCTTAAGACATTTGAGGGGTGCAATAACACACGCACCAATAGGACACACATGCAAATATTCGCGTGCCGTGCTTAATTCTGATCCCTTCCCAACAAAACGGCTTTGAGCAATGTGATGAGGGCATCGCGCTTCCTTCTTAGAGACCTCCAGTGGGTTATGTTCACAAATTTGTTCTCAGATTTGTTGACTTCAACAGAGGCGCAATCCAATTTTCTGTTAACTCTGTGTGCCCCACCCCCACCTTGTTGGTTCATCCTAGTTGTAACCCTGCTCCTAACTGTCAGTTCCGCAGGGCAGCTGTGACCCCCAGGTCAGGACAGACAGCAGGGGGACAATGCGGATCCTGGAACTCCCTGCCAGCCGGAAAGCATCTTGTAATTCCCCTAATGTCATCATCGCTATATTCAAAGAGAAAAATTTTTTTAGAGGTCTGAGGAATGAATTCTGTAGAGTAGATTTTTGTCTACTATTTCTCTATCCCCAGCACCCTACATGACTGGAATCACAGGGGATATTCTCAACTAGCCGAAAAGAAACAGGACCACACCGGTTGTGAGGGACGGAGTTGGGTCTCCAGCTTAGTTTCCTTCCTGTTCGCCAGACTGCATGGCCAGTACTCTTGGTACCTAAGAGAAGCTGGGGGTCCTCCACCATGCACTGAGGATCTGTCGGCCAGGACCTGAGCTCACACTTCTGGCTGTGAAGGGGCAGTTGATCCTGAGACCTACATAGGTCATATGACTTTCAGTGTCATACATGTGTACATGAAACGCGTTTCACAAACAGCCAAGGGGAAAGGATGCCTGAGCTGGATCCTCCCAGGAGGACAGAAGCAGAGGAGGGAGTGGAAATGTTGCTCTCCAGAGAAACACAGGGCTCTGAAGAGCACACAGCCAGGCACTCCTCTTTCACACTGCGACAGAGCGACCCCTCAGGCCTCAAGTCACGCTGGAGGAACAAGGACACTGAACTGGACACGGCTCTTGGTTTTGTGATGTCTATGCTCTGACTCAACCCAGATTACCAGCCAATTGCTGGAAATGCCTAAGGATGGGATTTTCAGTCTAGACAGAGTGTAGGACATAGAGGAGCCCCAGAAGACATCTGAGTGCTTACAGAACTCACAAATGGGTGCCTGGATGAATCAGGAAGGCACAAAACATGCAAGAGAGGCAAACTAACTGAAAATGGCCGCTACATGGCCAAGGGAGTCCTGTGGGGTTGGAGAAAGTCTGATCCTGTGGACAGTCATGGGTCTGGAGCTAACAGGGGTACTTGGCCGACTGGGGAACTCTCCAAGTACGGTAATGTGCTTCCTTCATTGGGGGGTCCCAGGAGGGACAGTTTGGCTCTGGACTGCAGTCTTCTAAAGGAGGAGGTGAGAGGGGAGATGTTTGCAGTGGAGGGAGTGATGGTGGCAGGGATGACGGCAGAGACGGAAGTGAAGTGGTGTCAGCTATGAGGACGAGGCTTTACCTGCATTTGTATTGCAGGGGCTGCTGGTGGTGACGGCATTATTGCACTTGAGGTCAGGGTGACTGTGGCTGCTATAGTGGCAGACGTAAGGATGGTGGCAAGCTTTGGGGATGACCTTAGGTAAGTTACTGAGCTGCTCTGTGCCTCAGTTTCCTTATCTCTATGATGGGCAGCTTGCTACAGTCTGCTGTGCAGGACTGCAGTGAGAAAGGAGGGATGTGTGGGAAGGATTCAGAGTGTCTCATGCTCTCTGAATCTCAGCCCTGGGGTAGCCTGGGTCGTGGAGATGGCAGAAGGGTTTTGTGTTTCAGTCTCACCTGCCATAATGAGAAGGCTTTGCCACCAGATAGAGGTCCTCTTGTTGTACATATAACTGGGAATGTGTGTGATATTTCCAACCCATCAACTAAACTTTTTCAGGGGCGTGGGCTGAGTCCCAGGATGGGGCACTACATTTGTATTAAACCCGTGGCTGAATGGGAAGGGGGGTATAATGAAGGCTAATGGGGCATCTGCGGTACGGTAGAGCCACCTCCTCCTCACTGGAAGAATGGTTCCTCCCTTCTGTTTACAGGATGCTAACCAGTTCAGATCCTGGTCTGTGGACTCTGGCTTTCCAGTACCATCGGGGGGCATCAAAGAAGAACACGAGGGCATATGCACACTCCAAAGACCTGGGGTCCCTGACACCCACCATGTCATTGTCCACTGTTCAATGGGTACCATAGTCCAAATGAAGGACTCAATGGGGCTTTTCATGGTGCTTCGTGATCCGCCAGATGCTTGCAGGACACAAAGTGTTCTCTGGTAGGCTCCCTGCCACTGTCTAAATCTGAAATGTCTCTCATTTCATGCTGGGAATGCTCTGAGTCCAGCACCGCTTTGAAGGCCATAGGGCCTGTAAGGGGTGGAGGAGTCACTCCTGCCACTGTGCCTTCTCCCCAGTGAGGGACTGAAATGCCTGAAACCATGAGCCAAAGTAAACCATCCTGTCCCTGTGTCTGTCACGTATGGGATCACAGAATGCAAAAGTCATGGATCTAGTCCCCACCCTGGCAGCGCTTTCCAGAGTGCCCATGGCTTCCCTAAACTCAGACGCTCTGGGTGGGCTGCAGCCCTGGTGCCAAGACAGGGAGAGAGGAGTACAGGAGGGCGGCGTGAGTTAAGCTCCTCAAACAGGTACCTCTGGGGCTTAGGGGCTCAGTGGAGGGCTCTTCTGTCACTGCCTTCCTGGGAACAGACATCTTCACGTCCTCTGTCTTCCAGATCTGTCCAGAAAAGAGAACATGTCATGCCTTGTAGAATGGCCCTGTCTTCAGGGTCAGGGTGGTCCACCCCATTGTCTTGCATCTGGGGGAAGGGGTGCTGGCAGATGGGGATGTGCCCTGAGTAATCACTTCTGGTGTTATTATCAGGAAAACAGTTATCTAGGATTCAGTCTCCCTGTGGTGATTCAGCCTGTAACAATGGTTTGGATGGCTTTACTCTCTTCCCTGAGACTCTCAAGTGGATCTCCTCCTCCTCCTCCTCCTCCTCCTCCTCCTCCTCTTTTCCGCAATCCTTTATCAGTTCGGTGTGTGTGTGTGTGTGTGTGTGAGAGAGAGAGAGAGAGAGAGAGATCACATATGTGCATATGTGAAGATGTGAAGGCACATGCACCCATGTATAAGCCTGTGGAGGTCAGAGGTCAACTTCGGGTGTCTAATTTCCATCCTCCTTCCTCTGTTTTGAGGCAGGAGCTCTCACTGAAGAACTTGCCCTCTCAGCTAGACCAGCTTTAAGGAGCTCTTGTCACCACCCCCTAATGCCTGGATTTCACACACAAACCACTTTTTATTTTAAACCTAGCTTTTTCATGGGTGCTGGAGATGTGAATTCAGGTCTTCGTGCTTGAGCAAGTTATTTAAGCCATGGATCCATCCCCCCAAGTCCTCCCATACCTTATCTAACCTTAAATCCTGCTGGCTGCTTATCATATTGTCACTGGGTCAACATCTTAGACCCTACAGTCTATTCATCATATTGTCACTGAGGGAATCCCTATTCTTCTGCCATCTTCTAGGCCCGCCTGTCTTCTGGGATTGGTCCTAAACCTTGCGTGTGAGAGCCCTCAGGACGACCACAGGTGGCTTCTGTCCTCTGAAGGCAAAACGAGCAACTGTTCAAAGGTTTCTGTGTGCTCCCCAGCACCTCACACAGCTGAGGCCGGGAGGTTCCAGGAGCCCGGTCACCACCCTGACGGAATGAAGGCTGAGCACACAGTCAACTCCTCCGCATGACTGCAGCAGACTCAGGGAAGAAGCACTCACGGCTCAGTCACCCTAGTTCCTCTTTCTTGTCTGCATTAAGATCATACCCATGATCTTTTTGACCTTTCATTTCCTGGCCAGCTAAGGATGCAGGTCATGTGCCCCTCACTGAGAACACTGTCGGAGATCATCCTGGGGGCATCTCTTCCCAGGCTCATCTCTCGCAGTTCATGCTGGCCCACTGGCCTCCCCATACAGCAACTGTTCCGCATCCTTAGAGCTCAGCTAAAACGCCACCTCTCCTGAGGTCTGTCTGGCAGAGGGAAGTACGTGCTTCGCCTGAGCCCTACTGCATCACCCCATTTCTCCCCCAGAAGCCCCGTATTCTCACAGGTCCGTGTTGTGGGCGAGCCTCTCAGTTATTCGCAGTTGTCTCCTATTCTTTCACCCTCCATGCCAGTCTCAGAGAAAACAACCCGAGCCTTGTTCTTCCGATCTCGTCCCCTGGCTTCAGTGTTTCCCTCTCTTCCTGGCTTCCGGAAACTCCTTTCTTAAGCTCCTGGTACTCTTGATTATCTCAACCAGGACACATCCCTCGTGAGTAGCATTTTACATGTACTCTTCCAAAACCCGAGTGTCCCAGGGAAAAATGCCTGCAGTGGTTTATACAAAATCCTTGGCATGGGATTAAGAGTTAAGTAAGTGGGTAGACGGATAGACGGAGGGCTAGATAGTTGGATGGGATGGTTTAATGGATGGATAGAAAGATTTTTGAAAGCTTAGATAGATAATGGATGAGTGAGTCAATGGGTCGAGGGATAAATAACCAGGTATGTGGGTAGATGGATTAGTGAGTGGATTGACTCATTTCACATATTGTTTTTTCAGTATTGTGTTATCCTCTACTAAACTGGACCATTCATTATTCATACCTTCACACATTATAATACTTTACTATATGTGTATGTATGTGTGTGCAGTACCATATTCTCTCTCCCTGTCTCTCGTTTTTCTCTTGGCCGTGAAAAAGTACCACCTTTCCCTTGATTTGCTATCGGTAACTAGTATGGAATACTTTCAAATTTCATGTGCGGTACTTGGCCCATGGAGGCAGTGAAGAAATGAGATAAACACAATTATCCTCCCGTGTACTCATTCTGCGCCCCCAAACACACTTACCCGAACCATGCCATCCTTACTCCCTGTGACGATGACGTGGCTTGCATCCCACACTGGTCCCTCCACTATGCAGCAGCATGTTATGGTTCCTTCTGGGCCCCAGGCTGTGGTAATACTGGCCAAGGGCTGTCCGTTGACATCCCACAAGGACAAATGGGCTCCGGCACAGGAGACAATGGTTCCCTATAGCAGTGAGAGTTGGCTTTATTCTATGCAAGACTCATCAGCAGTTTCCCTAGCTCAGTCCCCCAGTTTGTATACCAAAGTACCCCAACTCATCTTCTTCCAAGGCTTCAAATCTCAACCCACTTAGACATTTACAGCTTGATGGTGTTGTTGAGATGTAGTGGGAACTAGATCTTTCTAAGTTGGAAGAAACGGGTCACTGGGGGCATGCCTTTGAAGGGTATATTTTGTCTCTGCCCTTTTGGGTCACTCTGTTTCCTGGATACCATGCCATGAGCAACTCTGCTCCACCACGCCCCATCTAAGTATTGTTCTGCCTTGTCTTGGACCTCAAGCAATCGAGCCAGCTGAGCACAGACTGAAACTTCTGAAATGGAGCCACAATAAACCTGTGCGTTATGACACTGGCCCAGGCTTTGGGCTACTTCAAGATCCTGATTCCTAACCACATCTTGACTTTCACAGCAGACAGCCTGAAAACTGCTCCTGTTTCTCTGGATAAGAGACCTTTGATTGGCTGTCTAGCAGTGCCTCCATGAAGAAAATTTGCATTTCGTCTAGTGGAGGACAGCACACAGAGGTGCCAATGACAGCAAGTGGCTCATAAAACTTTGCAATGTCCTTTCAGAAGTAACCTTCAGGGAGAGGGAGCCCTAATGCCTCCTAAAATACTCCTTTATATCTTGAGCATAACTTACTCTGGCATGGGCAGATCTTCCTGTTTAACCTTGCTGTACCTATGCCAGAGCAAAGTCCCCCTAGTGCCTACCTTCCACTGGCAGAGGATGGTTGGCACACATGGGGCCTGATCCACATTTGGGAATGACCAACATATGTCTGTCCCTGGGTTTTGTGGCATTATCCAACACGAATTTGTGTAGACCCCAAGACATGGTGAGTGAACCCAGACACGCAGAAATGAAAAAGGCCTCACCGAAACATCACTGATGGCAGTAGCCGAGATCCCTTCCCGGTGGACAGGCAGGCAGGCCACGCGAGAGAAGTGGTCCAGGTCCCAGAGGATACAAGTGCGATCCTGGGAGCCACTCACCAGGAGGCTGAAGGTGACTGAGGCTGTCAGACATGTGACAGCCTGGGTGTGTCCATACAAGGCCTAGAAACAGGAGGCATAACCAGAAGTTATGAGAGAGACTCATAGCATAGCTACTAGTGGGTTGCTGCTGCTTCTGGGCCCCAGATGAGGAAACGAAGATTCAGAGCAAGTCAATGATTTTACAGATGTGGAGGGGTGGGGGTGGGGGAGTGCATGTGTGTGTTGGCCTCTTGGTGGCATCCATTTCTAGGACCTGAGATCTATCTGGAGAGAAGAGATAGTCGCTTTGTAGTAAGTAATCCAGCCCAGAGTTTCCTTATGCTTTTTCCCCTTTCTGTATTCTTCAGATACAAGCAGCTCCTAGCACAGTTAGTATGCAAAGGTTTCAAAGGGCAAAGTATGTGCCCAGACCAGCAGCCTCATCAAATCTGGGATCTTAGTGAATAGGCCCCTAGTCTTCCAAATCAGAAACTCTGGTGATGGAGTCCTAGAATCTGCATTCTTTCCCATCCAAGAAATTGCATTCGTATTCAGGTTGGCGATGTACTGCACTATGGGAGACTCAGAAACAAAGCAGTCCTTAGACCAGACTGGGAAGACCGCAGGACAACACAAGAACACAGCCCACAAAATCAACAAAGCAGAGTTCTTAGGGACTCTACAATCAGGGAGCCTGCATGGGTCTGAGCCATGTCTCTGCATATAAGTTATGTTTGTGTAACCTGGTGTTCTTGTGGGACTCCTAACAATAGGAATGGAGGTTGTCTCAGACTCTTTCACCCTCTTTGGACCCTTTTCCTCATACTGGGTTGCCTAGGAGTTGATGTAGGGGAGAGGGGAGGTACAGGGAAGGGGCTGGGATGAGTGGAGGAGGGGAAACTGCAGCTGGGGTGTAATATATGAGAGAAGGATAAAAAAATCACAATTAAAAAAAAGCTCAATCTTTTGTTTTGAGACTGAGCTGTGGGCAACACAGCCTAGGCCAATCTTGAACTCATGAACCTCCAGTCTAAACTGGGATTCTAGAGCTTGAATTATCAGCATGGGCCCCTGAGTCTGCCTAAAGATACGGATCAGACACAGGCTGACCGGCTTGGCAGCGAACACCTTTACCTGCTGGATTATATCACTGGTGTAAAGCGTTACTTTTTCCGACCTAGGAGGTGAGTGCGCATGTCTTGTGGGTCTCGGGGGACTTGCTCTTAGCCTTCCCGCTTGGACCGTTTATTCTTGGCCTTCAGGCTAGCTTCATGGATGTCTTTGAAGACAGCTCTTTTCAGACAGTTTAAGAGGCCAAGTTCCTTCTGGGGACATTGCTCCTGGCTATGATGAGGATTCCTAAGCATGCCAGAGGGTACCCAGAAAGCCCGAGGGGGTTCTCTGCCTGACTATGCCTGACATGCCTTGGAATTGGCCAGGAGTGCAGAGGTGGCACACAGAAAGGGTCTGGTCTGGCTCAACAACGGCTGGAGCTCCAGCCCTGGCAGAGACAAACTACTCACTCATTTTGGTCATCATTTCTCAAAGCTGACATTTTGCCTGGTCATAGCTATTAAACATTTTGTCACAAGTTCCCATTTGTCCTCAATGGAGCCTAATGTGACACCAGCCAGATGGTGGTGGCAAATCTCTGGACATGGCCCACTGAAGAAGACTTAAGTTGCCTCAGGAGCGTGGAAATAGAGAAAGGAAGAGGCTTCATAAGAATTCTTCGATTTTCCGGAACAACCCGAGTCTGATGAGTAAGTCTGACCATGGATGATATAACACCTCCAAAGGACACAGGCAAAGGGACCATGACGGAGCACTTGGGGCTTCAGAGAGAAGAGCTTGGAGACTGAGTGGCAATGCAGGCTGCGTTGTGGAATCAAGTTAGCCTGTGCTGGACAGAGAGGGCCGGTGTGTATGGCATGGTATTCCACTGCCGAGATAAGCGTGGTTTACTGTCACCCATGGGCCCAGAAACTGCAGCATCAGAAAAACCCAGTGCCCTGTCATCTGGGAAGGCAAGGAAATCGAGGCAGAGCCCACAGTTCTAAATGTGCACCCAAAGGGCTCTTTCTTTTCTTTCCTTCTTTCTTTTTTGCAGAAGACATGTCAATTAAAAAAAAAAACCTTCGCTATATCATCTAAGTAGCAAAATATAAATACAACACAATAAAATAAAACCTCTCAAAATAATTCTCCATAATGGTGGTTGTGGTGAGGTGGCTAGTCTCAATAAACTCTTGATAGCATTGGAGAGCTATAGAGTAATTTTGGAAAACTTTGTGTCATTGCTCATTCTCAAAATACATCATAAGGAAACAATTAGTCAGAAGCAAACAGCACATATATAACATGTTTTCTGTGGCACTGTTGAAAATGGTTAAAAGTTAGAAATAACCTAATCATCTAATTTTAGAAGAAATGGTTTATTAAGTCGTGGTATACTGACATAACAATTGAAATGTAATTTTATGAAAATGGAATAATCTGAAACAATTGAAATGCAAATTATACAGGCCATAGAAAAACAGAAACAATTTGATAAGCTGACAGAAAATGGAACAAAAATATTCATATAAGATTCAGAAAGGTATAAATATGCATATAGGGGTTGGTAGTATGCAACAATAAACAATTTTTATAGGGGAAGCAGAGAATTTATTTTTAAAGTGAATTTAAATTTGTCTTTAATGCTTCACATCTTTAAAAATAAACATTTTCTGAACTGTTTTGAATTCATTTCATAATGACCTCTAGGGATACAGGTCAAGGGCAGACCCTCTTTGATGAGGAGCTGGAGGCCTGCTGTGGGTCTGCCTCTGCTTTGGTCACCTCCCTTTGGAAAAGGTTCCATTTTCTGGATCTATACACTGGGAAGAGCCACTTAACTTCTTTGTAACTTTTTGTTTTTAACCAAGGCTGTGGGGGTGGGGGGATAATGGTCGGGTCTCCTTTCCCAGGACTGTTAGAAGGTAAATCCCAGCGATGCTTATGAACAGGCTGTGTGGGCAGCCAGGGCAGAAGGCTAAAGCTGGGCCTGGCTCAGGAAGCTCGACTTTCCTGACCCTGGGCAGGAAGCAGCGGCTTGTGCCCCCAGCATCCTGCAGTTGGGCCTCACTGCTCTGTCTGCTCACAGATCTACCCACGGGCATTGAAACCATTTCCCAGTGACAGCTACAGACTGCTCCTGCGTCCCAGGCACTAGAGAGAGGCAACACTTTTACCTGATTGTGCTTTGGCACCACAGCTGCCAGAGACACCACACCAATGAGGGGCACATACCTGCCGGAGGTGCAAGCCTTTTGGGCGACCTTTGACCAGGCTGAGCTCCCACACACACACCACTGCGCTGGCCCCAGAGGTGACGATCATTGTAGGGGATGGGCATACAGCACACAGACAGGGGCCCCAGGCAGCCAGGTTCTCAAACGTCATCAGGATCTGTGAGAGATGATGGGCCATGGATGCTGACATGGGGCTAGCAGACACTGAGAAACCAGGTCAGAGAAGTAGGGAGCACACAGGTGAACATGGGGGGGGGGGGGTTGGGGAATGGGGGCCATGCTCTAGGTTCTACCAGACTCGGGTGGCTGAGTCTAGACCATCCTCGATGGGTCCCCACAGAGGAGCTCATACTCCAGCCAGTGGGGAGAAGAGCAGGCACCTGCATGGCTACTCAGACGCTGTAAAACTCTTGGAGTTGGGATGGGGGTGCAGCTCAGCCTGAGACAGTGGTAGAACCGGAAATAGAACTGGAGCGGGGATAGTTTTGATGACTGCCACTGGCAGCTGGTGGGGTCAGGTTAGAATGAGAAGGGCTAGAAACATGGGATATAGAGGATTCATGGTATATAATCAGTGGGTTAGGAGAGGATCTGAACAGGGAGGGGGTCTGTGAAAAGGTGAAAAGGTCAGGCCAGACACAACTGTAAGGCTGAAAAGTAGGATGAGACATTTAAGCAGAGAGAGAGAAAGAGAGAGAGAGAAACTTTTGCAAGTTACTAAATGTTCATACTGAGCCGCTCTCACGTGAGTGGTGGCTATGGCAGCAGAAGCTCAGGAGCTCCCACCGAGACTGAAAGACCATCTGGATGACTGGATGGGCCTTGTGTAGCCCTGTGACCAGAGTGGGCCGTGAAGGTGACGGTGTGCTTTACCAGCCTAAAGTCCACCTGGAGAGAGTCAAGACCCCAGAACCCTGCCCCTGTCACCCACCTTGTCAGAGCCATAGCTCCCCAGGCAGCAGCTGAAGTCATCAAAGCCCCAGCTGAAGGTCCTGTTCCAGAGAGGCGGCAACAGCATCTTGTTCTTCTCCACCGCCAGGATAGTCTTCTCGGTAGGAACGATGTGGCCAATGGCCCCTTTGGGGGATTCTGATCCTAGAGAGAAAAGGTACATATCTGCTCCCCAGTGAGTATGATGGAGTATGCAATGAGGAAAGCACCCACTTTCTCTGGGCCCAGGGAGACGATACTGCAGAATAAAGAGCTACAGCCTGGCCAGGAGCCACTCACCCAGGATCTGCTACTCCCACTGGTAGCCCAGGTGCTCCTTCCTCAGCTCCTCTAACTGGGACTCACACGTTTTAGTGACTCTCAGGCAGTGATACCAGAAGAAGCCCAGACAGTATGTTGGGGCAGATGATTCAAAGCCACAAGGCTTGGGTACCCGTCTACCTATCCTTCCTGCACTATCTTGAAGGGACCTCTGGCATGTGGCCTAACTCCTACCATAGATTCACTAGTCAAACTCTGGCAGCCATTCCTGGCCTTATTTGGAACCCAGCTCAGCGTTCAGCTTGCTGATGACCAGCTGATATCCCAAGCCTGTTATCCCAGGGAAGTCTGCCCCTTCTTCCTGCAAAGTCTCTTTGAAGGAGCAGAAATAATGATCTCTCAGAGTAAGCTTCCCAACCGGCCAGCACAGGTACGCATACTGTGGGAGGAGACTGTGTTCAATGTGTATTCATTCAGTCATGGGACCTGCCTTCCATCATGGTGGCAGATGCCCCTCACTTACCACGTGCAAGTTCTTATGAGAAAAGCACCCTGTTCCAGAGCAGAGTTTGCACAGCTTGGAAAATGTGGGGCTGGACTTCACTGGCACCTGCCCAGGACACATGTCCTTAGCAATGAACTCTGTGCATGTGTGCATCTGGGGGCTTGAGAGCAACAGCGGTGCAGAGCCAGTCACTGTCTTTGTAGGGATGTGTATGGAATGTGTTTGTACATGTGTACAAGAGAGAGGGCTGTGGGTGTATGTGTGTGTGTGTGTGTGAGAGAGAGAGAGAGAGAGAGAGAGAGAGAGAGAGAGACAGGTGGAAAGGCAGGCAGACATGTGGGTCTTAGAAGTTAGGGTCTAACCTAGAAGTACTAGACCCGCCCCCAGCAGAGACCACCCTCCACTACTCATTGAATTTGGAGACAGTTATTACAAAAACCACTAAGTTTCAAGCCCATGCCCGTGAGCTCCTAGAGCAGTATTTCTCAACCTATAGGTTATGACTCCTTTGGGTGGGGGGTTGAGCAACCCTTTCACGGGAGTAAAATATCAGGTGTCGTGCACATCAGATATTTACATCACAATTCATAACAGCAGCAAAATTACAGTTATGAAGTAGCAACGAGATAATTTTATGGTTGTATATGTATGTGGTGGGGTCACCACAACACGAGGAACTGTATTAAAGGGTCACAGCGTTAGGAAGGTTGAGAACCACTGCCCTAGAGGAATTCAGTTCCTAAAGAGAGAAGCTTGAGACAATGCAAGGACAGGCGATCACCTTTGACTGTGACTTGAGAAGGTTTCAGTGCTGGCAGGTTGTGGAGGAAGGACTGGGAGTGGCCCGGAAGGCCCGCTGGGGAGGAGGCATCCTTGCTAGGCAGTGGTGTCTTCCCTGTGGTGTTTCTGGATGGGTGAGGTTTAGTGAAGATCTGGAGATACATACAAACAAACCACATAGGTCGCTAGGAGGCGGATGCCTTAGAAGGGAGCCATGGACATCACAGTTGTACCCTTGCTATAGCCACTATCAGGGCTGGCCTGTCTCTAGCAGAACTGCTGTGTCAGCAGGGTCCTTGGATGTTACAAATGAAGGGCCTGGGGCTCAGAGAGTGGCCACTGTTTTTTCCAAGTCACAGGACAAGTTCTGCTGGTTGCCAATTCTTTTCTCTCCCAAACTGCCTGGGCAAAAGCTGCTCTTGCTGAGGAGGGAGGTCCTTAGGAGATCCTTTTCAGCTACTTGATAATCTTAACTCATTAGGAAATTAATAATAATAATAATATATGGTATCTATTACATATGTAACAGAGGAACACAGCATTTGCCCCGTATTAATGATGTCATCTGACCTCTTCAGGTGGTAAGTGGTGGGGCTCTGGTTCTGAAAACAGGATGAATCGCCTCTTGCACCCGCCACCACCTTCACTCCTAATGACATAGAACATCCTTGTCCTCTTTCCCAAGCTTGTGCTGCCCACGCTCTTGATAAAGAAGACGAGTGTCGTGGTCTGCCTCACCTACCTGCTTGGGTACCTGTCCGAAGTTGCTGATGAACCCCAGGATGGTGCTTTTGATCAGGGGGTCACTGATGCTGGTGAGGTCTATTCGGTCACCGTAGAAGTAGGGGTGGAAAGTGTTCACTGCCTCTACAGCGGCCTGCCCCTGCTGCTTACATCCGAAAACCAGGTCTATCCAGTGGTGGAGGTTGCCACTGATGAAGTCGCTCTCCAGAGCCTGAAATCGAAACCCAAAGAGTAGGAAATCCTAACTCATGCTTTTATAAAATTCAGTTCTCTAAAATTTAAAACCACTGTGTGTGTAGGGGTGTGTGTGTATGTGTGCTCATAGGTGTGTGTATGCATACTGAGGTCAGAGGTCAAATGCAGGTGCTGCCCTTCCCCATTTAAAATTTTTTTCTATTATTATTTATTTATTTATTTTGGTTTTTTGAGACAGGGTTTCTCTGTAGCTTTGGAGCCTATCCTGGAACTAGCTCTGTAGACCACGCTGGCCTCAAACTCATAGAGATCTGCTTGTCTCTGATTTCTGAGTGCTGGGATTAAAGGTGTGCACCACCACTGCCCAGATAATTTTATTTTATTTTTTTTTAAGACAAGGTCTTTCACAGGCCTGGAATTTGCAGAGCTGGCTCCAGTGAGCCCCAAGGATCTCTGTGTTTCCACACCCCTAACACAGGGCTTACAAATGTGCACAACACCCAGTTTTTATTGTTATGGGTATGCTGTAGCATCTCATTCTGGTTTGAATAAGTTTCTTTGATGACTAATGATGCTGAGCACATTTTTGTTTCCTTTGGCTAACCCAGAAGAAGTGTGACCCAAAATAGGCATCCCCACGTAGTCTCTGGCCTCCATCTTCATCAGTTTTTCTGGATGGCAGGCTCAATCATCTCCACTATTGGACAACCCTGTGGTAGGTGAGAGCTCCCTGGGGTCTTCAAACCATCTCTGAGCAATATGAAGAACACAGTTCAGATAGTGGCACTACTGGGGTGGGGGTGGAGCTGGAGAGGACACTGACATGCTACCAGGGCAGCCTGAAAACATCAGACGTGACACTTGCTGGCATGATGCCCATCACAGCAGCCTAGAACAATCACAGAGCAAACCGGTGCTCTTCAACCATCCAAGAACACAAACTTCCCTAGTGCGCTCTCTTCCCTGGTTCCTCCGGACATCAAAGTCTCAAGGTTTGTCCCCACCAGTGAGATAGAAAACTACACGGAGCCTGCGGGGATGCCGAAGTGCACATGAGGATAGACTGGAGTGTCTCACCTGTCTGTGCAAACTGATGAATTTCCTTGGGTCCCCATCAGCCCAGGGAGGGAGTTGCACATCCCCCAGGGTTGTTCCATCCTGCATGCGTCCTGAGTGTGAAGAGAAACAGGAGACATAAGTGAGACCACACTAGATTCAGAACCATGTTGTCTACAATAGCCAACTCCTTGCAGGTTGGAATATGAGCTGGATCTGACCAGATCACACTGTTTTCCGCCACTTCTATCCACAGAGCCAAAGTCTTCCTCTGCTTGGCCATACAGCTGGCATCCTTCATGAGGTCCTCCTGGCTTCCAAAACAACACTAGACTAGCTTCCCAAGTTGCACAGTCTTACTGCTGCCACTATTGGTGCATCTGCCTCACCACTAACAATGCCTTTCACTGGGGGGATGAAACAGAGGAAGAAGACGCTGATGATGACCCAGGCATGCAAGTACCCAGGTCTATGCCAGGCACCACTCGAAGTTCTTGGCACACACCGTCTTCCTAAGTCTTCAACCACTTATATGACAAATCCCAAGAGAGCAAGAAGAGCAGCCTTGCTTCCAGCCCATGTCTCCCCTTTTACCAGCTGCCAACTTTGAACAAAACGCTTGGCCTTCCTGGGACTCATTTCTCTATCTGTAAGGATGAAGGTACTGACCACGCCTTACAGGGCTGACACAAGGTGAGAAAAGCAAGCATACAGCACTCACAAAATAATACCAGTCATGACCAGCACTCAGCAATGCTCTTTTGGTTTGATTGAGCTCTCTAGAGCACTTACGATGCAAGCTGAACAACATTCCCCTTTGGTCTGGGGCCTTCAGGCCGTGCCCACCCTCATTTTCTCATCACCTACACTCGGCCAGATTCTCCCTGGGGAAAAAGAATAACAAGGTGCCCCCAATTCATTCTCACACCATGACCCTGACTGTCTTCCTCACTGGGTTTCTCAGCACCTGGCAATTTTGTGTCTTAATTTGTTTATAACTTAAATCCTGTCCCCTCACCTGGAACATGTCTTTAGGATAAACCACATCTGCCTGAGGTGCCTGTGCACAGTAGGTACTATATGGTTACATGGTCTCCTAATGACATCTGGCTGTCTCTGACCCTGTCGTTTCTCCATCTAAGCCTGTCACATTTTCCTCCGAGGACACAGCTGTAATCCAAAGGCAGAGGTGAACTCTGCATGGTTCTGTTAGGCATCTGAGAACCCAAACACCGCCAGGCTCACCAAAGACCCAGATAAGACCAGAATTAGAGAGACTTGAGGTGCTCCATGGCACTGTGGCCTCATGCCCAGGGCTGGAAACCATATGAGACTTTGTAGGAAATGATCTCACTCGGCCTGAATCCAGGTCTGAACCCTTGCTTGAAGGAAAGGGGAGAGGCTAAGGGTGGGTGTGCCTGGAGGTGTTGTCTGCAGCACCCATGGCCTGAAGGATATCAATGTCCACC
>JABTXL010008037.1:16724538-16757723 GCA_025134845.1 Neodon shergylaensis | reverse complement strand
TGAAGGATATCAATGTCCACCTCCAGGTTGTCTGCAGCAGCCATGGCTTCTCTTGATCTGGCTAGAGAGCTTGCTTACCGCCTGACCATTTATCCTCTCAGAATATGGTTCCTTCCACCTTCCTCTCACATGCACTCACGGGAGAGATCCCTGGCACATGTGCAGTCTCCAGGGCCTTCCCAGGTCCCTGAGTCTCTGTCACTGTCTTTGCCATCTCTGAAGCAGGAAGAGGCCTGACACCGCCTAGGCTACGGGACAGAGGATGTGCTACCCAGAAGTCAGCCACAGTAGAAATGGGGCTAGTGAACCTCAAGATAAGAATGTGAGGCCGGTGGTGGTGGTGCACACCTTTAATCCCAGCACTTAAAAGGCAAAGGCAGATGGAGCTCTGTGAGTTCAAGGCCAGCCTGGTCTACAGAGCTATGTCCAGGACAGTCAGGGCTTTTACACAGAGAAACCCTGTGTGGGGGAGAGGGGGGAATGTGGGTAGGCAGTGCTAGACCTGAGTCGTCAGCAAGGGTTCTGGATTCCTGGCTACTATCTCACTACGGACCTCATCTCTTGGCATCCTCAGAGAAAAGACCACTGCCCAAGATAGGTACTGGGTGCTGAAACCTGGGACTCAGCACCCTTCCTTGGAAGACACTTACCCAGCAGAGACTTCACCCCCCACTTCAGTGCACTGGCCCTGACTAGGGGCCTAGTGGGGTTTCCATCAAAGACACTGATGAAATCAATGTTTTCCTGGAGACTCCCTGGCCTCCCCCAGCAGGCTCTCCCACACCTCTACTCACCAAACTCCACTGCGTTACAGTTGGTTAGAAACTCGGGCAGGTAGAAAAATTCAGGGGTCAACTCCCTGACGTCGCTCATGTTCTCCTTGGAGGCAGATTCCCACGTGCTCTTCACACTGTGGAACATTCTATCAGCCACATCAAAGCTTCCGCCCTGTGGGAGGAAGGGAGACACAATCAGCCAGATGTGTGTCTCCCTCTATCCACTTGGCCTCCGAGGAAAGAGTCCTGAAGTCAGGAATGAATTGGCATCTCCATTTTATAGACCAGAAAACTGGTACCCAAAGTGCACTGATTTCCCCAAGGCTATCAAAACAGTGGATGCCAGAGCTGGGGCCAAGCCCATGGGTACAGCTATAAAGGGTATGTTTTGCTCTGCCAGTCCCTAAGGAAATCGCTGGAACCAGCACAAACTTGGCCTACTATGTGGACACGGAAGGTTGAAGAGGACTCAGCTCTTTCTGAGAGAAGAGGATCTGCACAGATCTAAGGCATGTCACCTCTGGGCAACCTGGTAGCCAAGAACTGGGTGGTCCATTTTCTGAGCCAGAGGTATCGATCCATTGTGAGCCATTCGTCATTTTCTGCACAAAGACAGAAGCACTAAGATATCCGGGTCCCCATGAGGTCTCGACCATTACACACAGCTTCAAGATGTGCCCCCACCCAGGTCACTTTGCTCTGCGTTAAAATTAAGAGACGATGTCCACCATCAAATCGAAATGGAAATAGAAATGAAGTGTGGGAAATCTAAATAAATCTGCACCTAACGAGTCGCTCATTGAAATGTATTAAGAGCTTTGTGTATTTAATCTGCAGCCTGAGCCTCACATCGTGGGAGATTGATGTCTTCTCCTGGTCCCATTTTTCCTTTTGCAGCTTTTATAAGTGCTGATGGTAATCTCCTGAGAAACAATATGATTTGGTAATAAAAAGATTACCTGTATTAAATAAAAATAATATATACATAGGAAATATTGTTAGTGCTACAAATCTGGTTAAAGATATTACCACAAAGAAAAATGTTATTTTTTTCACAGCTGTCTAATGCAGTTTAGCAAAAGTAATATCTTTAAAACTTAAGCCTGTATTATTTATAAAGGAAGCAATAACTGATTTTCCTATTTCCTATATTAATAAATGTATTTGCATACATTTGTTTCAAAATTAATGGCTTTTCTCACTTCTGCAATACAAAAGAAAACACCAAATTCCCTAGAAGAAAAAGTGGAGTTGCTTTGTTGCTCGCATTGTGAGTGTGCGGGTTGACATAAACTCCAGCGCCCGTTGGCAGTCAGTCTCAGACAGAACTCGGTTCTTAGGCAAGCAGGCAGAGATGACAAGCGACAGGGTAAGACTGAGGAGCACTGAGCTGTGTGGTTCAGCCTTGCAGAGTGACCCACAGGAAGAAAATCCGCCAAGTGGAGTAAGCAACAGCAAAACATAGTCTGGGAATGGGGAGGAAGAAAGTGATGGGCAAGAGCTCCCCAGCTGAGATCGTCCCCCTTGTCCATCCTGCAGCTGTCCTTGCCTGTCGTGAATAATGTGTATGCAAATGACCAGTGAAGATCATACGTGAGGATCAGTAACATAACTGCTCAATGGCAGATGACGTCCTGCGTGCTGCTCAAAGCTGGGAGGCACAGAGGCCACAGAGCTCAGAGACAAAAGGTTCACTCAAGATATCACACACATGGAAAATCACCAGCAATGTATTTTGAATATAGTAGGGATCAGAAGATTATCTGTGGTATCTTACTCGTCTAAAATATTAAGAAGCGCTCAGCAATACTGAAAGATACAAATCAAAATTACTAGTGAAGCAGTGGAGAGGCGAGGCTATGACAAGGGGAGTTTCTGAACATCAAGTTAAAAACAAGGAAATGTTGGCCCTTGCGCAAGCACATAGGTTGCAAATGACTTGCCCTGAAAAATAATGCATATTGCTGAAAGCATGCATGCAAAATGCTCCGTTTGCATAAGCCTTAGGTTGCTGTTGTCCCTGGGTAAACCTTGTAGTCATGGCATTCTTAAACCCCTCTCTAGCCTGGGCAGGAAGAGAAGGTCAAAGGGCAAACATTTAATTTTTAGCCCATATTCAGAAGAAACTTAGACCTTACATGTGTTCAAGGACATGTGACTACACATATATTATTTTCTATTAATATTTTATTTTTCACTATGTATGTATGTATATATACATGATGTACAAACACACACATGCACATGTGCACACATGTGCATAATGTTCATGCCCACAGAGTCAGAGGCAATAGATTCTACTAGAGCTAGCAGTTGTGAACTGTGAGCATGGGTGCTCAGACTCAAACTCAGGGCCCTTGCAAGAGCAGTACCCACTTGTAACCATGGAGCCATCTCTTCAGCCCCTAGATATCCTTATGGTATATACTGAAACCCTTCCAACAGGGACCAATGCAGACTGGCCCACTCACATCTAACTAAGGAATTGGATTGGTCCTGGGAGCAGATTGATGACCTATTAGCACTGTGTAGGCATTTTTCTTAATAGTTGAGAAGCATCATGTAATCAGTGCACTTGCTTACTTGGGTCAGCTGATTTCAGCGACCATATGTCTATCAGGCAGTGTGCCATGGTAGAGAATGCTGTGCTCTGGAATTAAGCTGACTCAGGTAAGAATGTCGGTGCTTACTTGAAGGGTGAATAGGAGTTTTTAAAGTCGCTTTAATCACCTATCCCCTCCTCTGTGAAGCTTCAGTGATTGTTTGGGGTGTGAAATCAATAATGTATATGCCCCAGCAAGTATGTACATGAGAAGGCAAGATATACCACCCCCAGGTGGTAAGCTTGGTATAAAGAAAGCATTATCAAAGGAATGAGCCCTGTATCTTTTTAAGAATTTGTATTGAATTACCTATATGGGTTTTTGACTGCACATATATGTCTGTGCACTGTGTTCTTACATTGGTCACAGAGACCAGAGCGGGCATGGATCCCTGGAGTAAAGTTACAAGGTATAAACCACCTCATGGGTGCTAGGAATCAAACTTGGGTCCTCTGAAAGTGCAGCCAGTGTTCTTAACCACTAAGTCATCTCTCCAGTCCTAGTCCTATATCTTTTATTTTGTATACTTCAGGGACTGTGATGGGATCCTAGTCTTAAGATTCAATCTCAGAGTAGATGAAGAAAAAACCTGGGGCTCTCCGAAGAAATAAAGAGAAATGGAGTGAAAAGTATTGGAAACAAAAGGTCGAGTCTTGGGGGACAACAGGCTTCTCCAGTGCCTTGGACGGAGGCAGGAGGGTAGAAAAGGCTAAGACACCTTAGGATGGGGACAGGAAGTAAGAGGGGCATTTCTAGGGCAGGTCATAGTACCAAGTAAAAAGGAAAGAGTGGGCAGGTAAGAGAAAACTAGCTGAGTATCCCATGAGCCTCAGCAAACAGCCCATCTCGACATCCTACTCCAAAATATAATGCTATGGGTGACATTTGGGAAGCCCAGGCACTAGTCAGTGCTGCTCTCAACAGGGACTGGTCTGAGCTAGAGCAGCCACCGCTCTCCTTCCTGTAGACCTTTCTCTTAAGCAAGTACCCCAAAGCATGTTGACATCCATGCTTCTTACTGTGAGTCAAGCTAAGCTTCCATCCTCATCAGTCAGGGGTTGAAAAAGATGGGGGAGACTACAGCTCGAATATTCAACTACCAAGGAGAAAGTCTAGGGCCAGTTATCTGG
Organism: Neodon shergylaensis; assembly: GCA_025134845.1. NCBI lineage: Eukaryota > Metazoa > Chordata > Mammalia > Rodentia > Cricetidae > Neodon > Neodon shergylaensis. The sequence continues at coordinate 16,753,214 of JABTXL010008037.1, read as the reverse complement.
GCTCATCAACTCTACCAGTGCCTTTTCCAGTACCCCTAGATAAAGTCATATATCAAAATTATCCCATACTAGAGACCCTGAAATTCTTGTAGGTCATAATTTAGGACCTTGAAAACCCCATGTTTTCAAGTCCTGATGATACGTTTCAAGTGTGACTGGAGGTTTTCTGGTTCAGCCCTATCCTAACTATGTACAAAGTATTTGGTACCAAGGGCAAGGTACTTGGTTGGGGGCCGGAGCCTAACCTGGAAGCTGTGATGACATCAAGTAGGAGGCACAGAGGCAGTGCTCACTGACACAGGCTCTCTGTCCTCCTCATGTTACTGTGACCGTGGTACCTACCTGAAGCTGGGAGGTCACAGCACAGGCTGAGTCTACTCCAGGATTCTCAGTTCCCTGCCGTCAGCATCTGCCTAGCACAAAGTTCTGCCATCCTGCCATCTCACCATCACGCCTCAGGTGGTTTGGGAAACCTTCCCCGCTGCTGGTAACAGCTGACTTCACGGGGGTGGGACTTAATTAGCACAGTGTTTTATTTCCATTTCTTATTAAATACAGCAGCTGCCGCCACACTGTGTCCTTGCTGGGAACAGGCTGCCTTGCTGGGTACCACCCAGGCGAGATCTCATCTTAAACCTGAGAATATACAGCACTTTTGCTAGGACAGAAACACAGGCCAGGGCTAAGGTCTCACAGCAGGGGTGTAGCCTCACAATGACTTGGCTATCAGGAGGCTCACAGATCCCAGATAGGCATAGACAAGGCTCATGTAAACTACAGAATACTGGGATTGTCATTAAGATGGGGTACCAGCTACTTGCCTTGAACACAGTGGTCCATCCCTCACAGAGAAGGAGTGAACCATAGAACACATGACCATGACAAGTCTGGTCACAGTCTACATACATCCCACCTGCTCAGACCACACACAGCACACACATCTACAGTTGGAAGACCGTATCTGAGGGATGGATCCACACTTAAAGTTGAAACCATAGACAGGAAATATTTTAATAGATCATGTCTGTCTCTAGTGTATGAGCTTTTTCTTCTCACAATTCACTGAACCATATAGTATTACAACTACTTATAGGACATTTGTACTGGAGTGGACATTGTAAATAATCTAGAGGTAGTTTAAAGGATATGGGAGGATGTATAAATTCTATGCAAATACGACGCCCTTTTATCTAAGTCACCTGAGCATCCTCTGATTGCAGTATGGGAGAGTAGTCCTGGAACCAACCTCAGGATAAGCAATTATTCAATCTCTTCTAGACTATAAAAATCTATCATTGTATTGACAACTTTGAGTAGAAAGAGAAACGCATCAATACTGAAGAGCGTTAATTCTAAAAATGGGCCTAAATGTAGTAGCATTTAACCACAGGGGCGTAAAGAGCCTCTCACAGAGTCAGGACACAGTTCACTGAAGTCCTGAAACTGTGAAAATCCTGGTGCTGTCCACACACTGGGCCAGCACATGCTAAGTCCGTAGAGCCCACAGTGTCCCGTGTCAGCCTGTCAGCAGCTCAGCAGGCCACACCAGCTGTGTCACGCAAACACACAGTGTGTGGCAGACAATGTGCTCCGTGGCACACTACTCTGGCACTTCATACCACCGAGCTCTATGCTTAAAAATAGCTACAGGGTAGATACCACGTGATGGGCACTTTGCCACAATGGGAAAGCTTAAATTTTTTAGTGGTAATTGTAAGGTACTTGGCATCATCTGGAAGTGTGTTCCAGACTAGTGCTGTTATGAAATGGACTTCAGAAGCCATATCTTACCCTCCATCTTTATCTCATGAATAAGGAAACCAAATCCAGAGAAATACAATGGTCTCTTCCACATCAGAGGGCAGAGCCAGGACACAGGGCCCTGGGGCCCCTAGTGACTCACTCACATTAGCAGGTGAATGGCAGTCTGCTCAGCTCAGAATGGAGAGCATGCTGACCCTCAAAGCTCAGAGCCCCAGCATCCTGCAAATGCAGGAGGCCTCTGTGCAGGCATCCTGGAACCTCCCACTCTCCACCCTCCAACTCATCCACAGCCAACTTAGAAGTCAGATCCTCTGGTGGGTGAGACTACAAGGAAGGAAACAATGTCACCATGAAGGAGGGCAGGCAAAAGTCTCCTGAGAAGAGGCAGGCCTGCCCCTAGGAGGCAGACGAGATGAAACAAAGATGTCAGAACATTCCTTCTGAGATCTGGTGAGGCCCAGGGAGGATTCTCTCACAGATGTTACTCATCCACTGAAGAACTAAGACTGTTGTTGTTTTGTTCTAGGATAAGACAAAAGATGCCTGGTTCTTCAGGGCAGTGATGAGCAACTGGAAATTTACTGGTCCAGAGCAAAGGGTTTACACAGGGAGCCCACATGATTACAATTCGGATGGACCAATCTATCAAAAGACAAACTTGAGCCAGAAAAAGCTAAGAGTCACACTTGAGATTCCCAGTGCGGTCACACTAACAATTGCTCAGGTGCCTCCTAAATACATAAAAAGTTGGCTCTGGTCATCTCACCCTGGGCTGGACCATCCCAAATAGTTGGAACTAACTAGTTATTATTGAAGCAAATGGCTACAGAGAGCTCACACTAATCATTAGCATCATTACCCAGATATTCTTGTGGGCTTCGCAGAACCTGTTTAATCTGGCTCAGTCTGCTCTGGGATGCTTTATTGTAGTCTAGGCTGCTTTAAAGTAGTTTAAGCCAGAGGAGACCAGCTTGGACAAGTTTAGTTCTGCTCAGATCAGATCTGTTGGTCACAGAGGGAAGAGGGGAAGTAGTCATGGCTGACCATCAGAAGTGCCAGGGGCTGGCATGAGGCTTCCACGCAAACACTAGCGGCTTTCCTTATGTTTTTTCATTTGCTCTTCTGAATGATCCAGTGATCTGTGCAAAACAAACCCTCATTTCCAGCGGTAACATAACACGTGGGATATCTGTATCTATCAAGTGGAAGGTTTGTAAGTCTCATAGCACAGCCTGTCTCCATTCCACTCCATCTCTTCCCTGTGGGGAAAGACCCTTAGCAACAAGTCAAGCTGGGACCTCTGCCTTTACTGCATCTGGCGCGAAGGCCAAAGGGAAGCTGTGAAAGCATCCTGAACATTTGACGGCTTTGGCTCCCTGGCTGGGAAGCAGCAGCAGAATCCATCATTATCATCAACAGCAGTGATCATCATTTCTTGTGGATTAATGAGCAACATCTGGAAGAGGTTCCTGGCATGGGGTAGAGCTCTGGGACCATTCATTCTCCAAACTAAACTTACTTAAGATGCTTGTTGCCTGAGAAAGGCCCAGGGGGAGCACACTTATTATTTCTGAGTGGATTTCCAGAGATACGGGGGTTATACAAAGTCTAGACAAGCCACACAGTCAGGGAAAGGGGGATGTGTGCCAAGAAACAAATGATGTGAGGGGCTCACTCCTTACCGGAGAAGATGCCTGGCCTTGCCTTTCCATTCTTTCCCAGGGATTAGGTATATGTCAGTGCCAGCTAAGGGTGAGTCTTGTCTCTCAGGGTCATGTATTTTGAGTGATCCAAACTCACAGTTTCTGGGACACTAAAACTTCTCCGAGATAAGGTTCATGTGTTAGCGTGAGGTCATGTGTGCTCAGTGGGCCCCTAATCATGAGGCCCATGGCTTTCTCTCACAGGACCATTGCAAGGTGGTGATCATGTCAGCCATGAACTCGGTCTTCTAGTGCATTCTCCCTGCAGTGAGCTCAGCCGGCTGTCTCAGGCTGGGCTACCTGACAGTATTCCACATTTCCACAGCTCTGCCTCTGGATGGGATCCTTGGGTGCAGGATTTCAGGGGGCGGGGGGGTTCATGGGAAGGGAGACAAAGCACTCAAAGATCTCAGCACTGTCCCAGTGGTGCCCACGAGGGACTCTGACTTTGAAATTCTGCAACCAGGATCCCAGCAACTGGCTCATCTCCAGCTCCTCCAGGACTGCCAAATGAAACAACACAGGCGACCCAGATAACTTCGCTCTCAGAGAAGCAGCAGATAACTTTGCAGTGTGTCCTTGCTTAAGTGGAAGTCGCTGACTATCCAGAAGCAGACTTGGTTGGATATCTGCTTCTCATTTGTGAAACCTGCCAATCCTAGGCTGGCAAAGTAGCCATTGTTAGCTTATGGATGGGTTCTGAGTTAGCTGGTTTTGTTGTTTGTTTGTTTTTAGTTCAGATAATTGTTTTGTTCCATGGAGCCTTTCATTTGTGGTTAGCACAAATTGTGCATTTTGATGCTCATTGTCCCTTTTCTTTATTGATCTTTGATGGTGACATTTTTAGTCTTAGCAATTTTTACTTTTCTTTTTCACTCTATCTTATTTGTATTAAATTTTCGCATTTTTTTCATAAGAAATTTTCTTATTCCCTGCTCTTTGGGGCATTTTTTTTTGTCAGATGTGTGAGTACTGAGAATAAAAAGCCATCTTCCTACAAGTGTAGGCACCGAGTTAAGGTTTGGGTTTTCGGAGAGGAGGCACCCTCCTTACCCAAGCCCGAGACTCTGTGTATACATGCCCTTGCATTCAGAAATAAACGACCATAGCTCACCTGTAAGGAGCAGAAGGCCTGCGTGAAGGGTTGCATCCGGACCAAGTAGGAAGCAACAATGATGGCCGAGGAGTAGTGGGTGTAGTAATGGCACTGGACGGTCATGTCGCCTACAACAAAAGGACACGCTTGAGGGTGGCTGGGTGTGGTAATGGCACTGGACGGTCATGTCGCCTACAACAAAAGGACACGCTTGAGGGTGGCTGCCCACCCGAAAGCAACAGACAGGCTTCCTTGTGCTTGAGAAGAGCATTTTGAAGTGCATTTATTGAAACTCAGGAGGCAAGCAGACTTAAGGAAAAGCACTGAGGCACTAACGGCTCAGATGGCATACGAATATGGCAAGGATTGTAAAGGTGATGTATGGATTGCAAAGTCTGAGGACTGAGCTCTAGAGCCGGTCAACAGCGGACTCTATTATTGAAAGGTGGTCAAGTTGCTTAAACTCAGAGTTTCTTTTCTCTGCGCTTTGGGAAGAACTGTGCCAGACAGAAACGCTAGATGAGTGCAGTGTCCTTCCAACTTCCCTACCACCAGATGTGAAGTTGCCAGCTCTCAGCATATTTTTTCCCATCCAGGATGGCCATAAAAATCACCCAGGCTGTGCCTTACTACACACTTTTTTAAAGATTTCTTTTTATTTTATGCTTATGGATGTTTTACTTTTATCAAAGTGAATCACATACATGCACTGCCCACAGGGGCCAGGAGAGGGCATTGGATCCCCTGGAACTGGAGTTACAGATGGCTTTAAGTAGCCTTGTGGGTGCTGGGAACCAAACTGGAATTCTCTGCAAGAACAGGAAGTGCACCTAACTGGTGAGCCATCTCTCCAGTCCCCTTAGCTAACAAGGTCTTAGATAACAATGCTAATGGCTGGATTCAAGAATTCTTTATAAATATAATCACTGGTGGACTGTGCGACCAACCAAGTTACTGATCTTTTCAAGAAGTTGAGAACAGTACTGCACACACTTATGTATACCTGTGCACATTCACACACACACACACACACACACACACACTCAGCCAAAATTAAGCAGGTATGTACCCACCTTCAATCTTTTCAACTTCTTTAAACCTCTGGGTAAATTTCAACTTCCTTTCCTTGGTCTGAGCCCCCATTGGCTTCGAAAGATCCCGGAAAGTCTTGGGATTTGTCAAGTTCAACATCTAGAAGGCAGACGTGCAGCTGAGTTAACTCCCCCAGTCCCCTGGTGCCCCAGGAGCCATGCTCTTTAGTTTTATGGCTCCCTTTATTGGTTTATTGTCATTTGGTCTGAACCCCTGTGGTGATTAGCTAGCTACCTGGAGTTTTATGGCCCTGAAGCCAGTGATCCACAAAGACTTAATAGGGCGGAGATGGGAAGTGAGAGGAGGGAAGATGGGTTCTAGCCGAGCCTGTTCCTAGATGACCCAAATCAGAATGTGACCACCAGGCTCTGAAAGAGACTTTCAAAAGAATTCCCATTGCCTGTAAGACTTTTAACTGTTGCCATTACTAAATAATTTGCTGCAATAGTTCAGGGGCCTGCTTCGAGTAAAACTGATGTTATTGGAAGCTAGAGGTCATGGGACTGGTGGGGGAGGAGGGAGATGAAAGGAACATGTTCATTTTTTTGAGGTCCACAATCTTTTGGACAATTAAAGCATGTAATGCTGGCCCTGCCCCTTGTAGAACCCAGCCATGACAAGCTCAATAGAGACCCGATTCTCAGTAGAGGCCCTTAGATGATACCTGGTTTCAAGAAAGATCACAAACTGACACCACCCAGGCACCACCTAGGAACAGACCATGCAAAGGAAATTCCTAATGTTCCAACCATTGTAGACAGGATCACCTGCCAGCAGCACACTCCCATCACTTTTCACCAGGACACCCCTAGACAAATGTCAGCCAATCAGAGGTCCTGAACCTTAGAAATCCCTCCACCCCTACCTTCGCTATTATAAAAACCCAACCAAATTGAGTTTGGGGCTCTCCTACCATTCCAATACGTTGGACACATGGAGAGTCCAAGTTTGCAAACTTGTGTAAGAATAAAGGCTCTTTACTTTTACATACAGGACTTGGTTTCCTAGTTAGTTTTGGGGGACTCTGTGATCTGGACATAACACTCCCGACCCTGAGAATTCACCTCAGTGGGGATGGGAAGGACTTCAGTGTCTTCGGAGACTTGCTCTGTGTGTTGGGGGCAGTGGGGACTCTAAGTATCCCTGGGCTTAGACATTCACAAATCTCTTTTCACAGTCCCTTGATCGAAGGATAGTGCTGTCACAACTGCAAAAGCGGGCAGAAAGCAGTCCCAGACAAAAGGGACGCAGCCCCCGCTCAGTTTCCAGGCAGTGGTTCACAGCTGCCAGAGCTCCAAATTTCCCCAAGTTCCCAGCTGTTTGGGAGAAATCCCCCAAGTGCATGTGTGAGTGTGTGTGAGTGTGTATCTGAGTGTGTGCATGAATGTGGGCATCTGTGGGTATATGAGTGTGTGTGTGCAAGTGTGTGTATGTGTGTGTTGCATGTATGTGGTGTAGGCTTGCAAGTGTCCAGGTGCCCATACTCACATGTGTGAAGGTGGAGGGTAGAAGAAGGTCTTCATTGAACCAGAGGCTCACGGCTCTGGCAAAGCTGGCTAGCTAACATTTCTGGGATTATAGGACACCCAGCCATGCCCAGCTTTGTACATGGGTGCTAGGGTTCAAACTCAGACACCCATACTTGTGCAGAAAGTGCTCTAATCCACTACACTATCTCTGTGCCCCCCCCCAAATTTCCCAATTTTTAAACACAAGAAAATAATCATAATTTTAAGCGCTGGGTATGTGTTAAAGAGCGTATGCTTGCAAACACTGCTTTGCAAACGTGGTTTGATTCTTGAATTTTGAACGTTCCTATTTGTAAGGCCTTGGCTTCAGGTGAACCATTAGTGTGAGAAAAAAACAAGAGGTGGCCCCGTGAGAAGACGTTGCTGCATTCAGTGTCTGAAGTGGAGATGGGAAGCCACAAGAGATGAAGGCATTCATCCTCCAAACCTGAGGTTCTTCCACATAAGCATCCATAGGCAGAATTGGTCAGGGCGGGTCAGGCTGCTCTGACCCCATGACTCACGAACTTCTGTTTTTCACACACACTCAACACATCCCCTGAAAAACAGAGTATCAGGGCCCAGACCTACTTCACGACCAGGTTGTATACACACGCACACACACACACCACTCAAATCTTGCTGTGAGGGTTTCCCCCTCCTGACTCCTGTGTGCTGAGATCCAGGAATGGAGGCCAAGAGAGACGAGTGGTCTGATCTTGCCATGAGCCTCCCTGGCCATGGCATGTCTTTATTCAGGGGCTGGGGTGGAGCTCAGATTCCACAGACACACTAGGCAGAATGGGTTACTGTCTTTTCCTTTTCATCTCTCTGCCTCAGACCCCCTTTCCTCTCTCTGTACTCATTGATTCTAGGAAGGAAGCCCATGAAGAGGATCTCTGTGAATGCAGCATCTTCATTACTGACCCAGTAGATAGGCTACAGTTTCCTTCAGAGGTGACGGGAAGCACTCTGAGTCTCATGCCATCCATGTGCTGATTAACATAATGCCACTCGTGGTGATAATCTCACTGGATCTGTGGCAGGAACCCAGGTAAAGATTGCCATGGCTTCAGGAGAGCCTAGCAGCCTTGAGGCCCAGGAAACTGAAGCTCATGGTAAGACTCTGTGTGCTCATGATAGGGACAGGAAATCTCTGAAGCCCTGGGGCCTATCCTGGAGAATATCTTACCTCTGAGGTATAGTCAGCAAGGACCCAAGGAAACACAGGATACTGCATGTAGTCATTGTAGGTCCTTCCAGCCAGGGTGTTGAGGTACATGAGGTATTCAAAATTGCTGAGCTCCCTTTTCTGTCAGAAGAGACAAAAGGGGACAAATCTAACACATCTGATAGCCATCTGAGGCTATGGGGACCTAACCCTGAGCCCCCAACAGGAAGCCTAGACTGCAGGAGAACAAGCAGGTGGCATGTAAGCTCTTTGTTCACATCTTATACAGAGCCAGCACCATGGCAGGCTAGCACCCGCTGATCTGAGTGTGAAAGGAAGCGAGCATATTTAGGAAGCTATACTAGCCAAAGAAGAAGTAGACCAGCAACCCAAAGCAAAGGGTATGGCTTTCTTTGGGACACTTAAATGCTGACCGAATGCCAGCACAAATGATTGCTGCGGGAGGTCCTTCCGCTCCTCCAACCAATAGCTGCTAAGATACCAGCCCATGGGGGCGTGGCCTCCCCCCCTTTCATAAAGTTACTACTTCCCTCCGTTCGCTCTCTTGACTTCCTGCTCCGCCGGCGACTAGACTCCCCTTCCTGTTTGCGCAAAGGGCTGTTGTCTGTGACGGTGATCTGTAAGTTTTTTCCCCTTTAAATAAATACTACCCTATTAATCATAATTATAAACTGGTGTGGCATTGTTCGTGACTTACGCCTTCAAATTGATGGCTGTGAACTCATTGCTGACCCTCTCACCGTTAGAAAAATGAGCTAAAAGATGGTAGCCACAAAGAAAGGAGTCCTCACTGGTCTGCCTCTGGTGCTCTGGGAAGGGCTTTCCCTGTTTGTCTTCATCAGGGTAACACTCAGGGCTCTCCGGCTTAAGCTGAACGTGCACAGACAGAGGTACGGGCTCCATGCGGAAGGATGTGCAGGACTGACCTCTTTGGGGTCTCTTCTGCACTGAGAGCTCCAGACTGTGACTCATTTGTGTTAGAGCCATGCATGTCTCCTAAGAAGTGACTTGCACGACACCCCCCTCTCCCCAGCGTGTGCATGTGTGCACATCCTCAAGGAAGGAAGGATGGATACACATAGAGATTCTATATATCCTCGAAGGATGGATACATAGAGGCGCCTATACATACTCTGCTTCCTACTCCAGTGCTCAGAGGCTAATCTTCCATCCCTGAGATCTTGTCAGAGAAAGAGCTGGAATTTAGCACATTTAAAACACAAACTTCCTTCTGAAGTACATGGCACAGCTCCTCTTAACAGATCTGGGTCCTTTCTGCTTATGCAGGCTGTTCCCCCCACCACCACCACTACCACTGGGGAATGGCTATACCTGCCACTTCTGCAGCATGGTCCTGTCGAAGCCCGGGTGTCTCCTGTGGTACAGAAAAACATAGTGTGACCAAATGTCCTAAGACATGACCTTGAATATGGGAGATAGGGCTTCCTGGGGATTTGGGGGACCAGGAGATTCTGGAAATCCCCAGACTTCCACAAACATGTGACAGCTGACAGAGGCCAGCCCAGATCAATCATTCTGGGCTCATCTTGCTTACCCTGCCGACTGAGGTTAGTTTTTCACAGCCACCATCACTATACACAGTACACACATTCTAGAACATACTGTTATCAAGTGTAACCCAACATGTCTCCAGACCTCATTCACTGTCCCTCCTGGTTCTCATGGCTCCATATGACTGAGCCTCCCTGGCCCCACACATTTTCTTGGATGCCAAATATAAATATGGATGCCACTCGGGAAAAAAATGTGAACATCATGAGGGAAACTATACAACATAGGTCTTCAAGCTACTGCTTGAACCTAAAAAGCTTAATTAATAATTTCTAGTTGTGTTGGCACAGAAAGTCTTTTCCCATACATATGTCTAATCAGACATGGACTCGGGTCACATGCACAAGTTCCCCTACCTCACATGTTCAACGAGGCTCCTAGAGACATACTCATGTTGCCCTGGGTTTGTGTCGCAGCCTCAGGACTATGACACATGGGTGGGTTTCTAGCTGTGGCACTACTAGGTGTGGAATATTTTGTCCTTTGTTACACCTTGTCAAAACCTTCTCTTACACTTCTCTGCAACTAAGACACACAGAGCCCTGGAAGGTGAGAACAGTGGTTGGCCCAGCTCGAAGAGTGGATTGAAAAGTGCATCAAAGCACAATGTTGGGAAAGGTGTGGGAAAGGAGCCCTGTCCCTTGTCACTCACCAAGACTTGTAAAGCTCAATTCTTGAGCCCCATTGCTGTTCATTCTTTCCTTTGCCACCTATTTTCCTCTATGTCATAGCCGTGAGAGTTCTATTCCACTAAAGATCAATTCTCTGCTCAAGATACTCCGTTAAGCCCAAACCACATCATATCCCCTCAGACTGCCCATATTTTTATGAACTGTTCATAAATGCCAACCCCCACACATGCTATCTGTCATGCGAGGCCTTCCAGGACTGCCTCCCTCCCATACCTCAGCTGGAACAGGCCTGGATGTTAACAAGTCCCCGGCAGAGACAGCACTAAAGCCTTAGATTCACAAAGATGAGGTAGGTGATAGAGCATTTTCTTTAATTTTGCCTAATACAAAGAGACTAAATGTTGTAACTGTAATTCTTGCCTGATAACTGTTTTGTTATATGCGATTTTACTATGTTAAAGTTAAAACCTTCCTTTTAATTAGAAAAGGGGAGATGATGTGGGATGTCCTTCTGTATTTGTTTGCTTTTGGTTAATAAATAAAACTGTTTTGGCCAATGGCTTAGCAGAGTAAAGCTAGGCAGGACATCCAAACAAAGATATAGAGTGTAGGCAGAGTGGAGGAGACACCATGTAGCAGCCAAAGGAGAAAGATCCAAACATTACTGGCAAATTACGAGCCTCATGGTAAAATATAAACTAATAGAAATGGGCTAATTTAAGGAGAGAGAGCTAGTAATAGCCTGAGCCATTGGCCAGACAATTGTAACTGACATTAAGCCTCTGAGTGGTTATTTAGGAACAGGCTGGCAGAGAGAAACCAGTATGGGGGGGGAGGGTGGAACAGACCAGCAGGACAGGGATACTGGAACTATACAGCATCTCATTATCTTCCTGTTAGAGCCCCACCACTGCAGCATCTGCCATGAGCACCCACCCCTCTGCATTCAGTTTCTTTCCTTGATAATTTTTTACAAGGGAGCAACTCCTGGGCTAGAATTCACCTCTTCTATGTGGTCCATTTTTTCTCCAGGAAAACCACCAACACTCTGGGGCAGAACATTCTCAGGTTTACTGACCTAGCAGCAGAGCCTTGTGTGAAGCCTCTTTTGGTTGTCAGGGTTCTATCTCTGACCCTGTCTTCACCCCTTCACCTGCCTTCACCTCCTCCTGGAGGACAGTTTCATTGAGGGCTGTAAAAGGGGGCAGAGCTAGGCTGGCAACAGTGAGGGGTTGCTACTTGGAACCCTCTTGGAACATTCCAGAGCCATAAGCATGGGACCTGATACGCTGAAGCCCTTCTAAGCTTACTTTTTATTTTAGAATATGAAGAAGAGTGAGAATTTGGGGTAAAATTTGGTCTTTCAGAGTTCAGGAAATAGAGGAGCCTCTGCCATCATTTCTTTCAGAAAACATTCTAGAACTCTGCTGGCCTTTGTGAGGTTTCTCTCAAGTGGAATGATGTTAGAGAAAAGAAGGCCTTCCCTAATCCACAGCCCCAGATCACCGGCTATGAGCTCCAAGGAAGGTCCACCACTCCTGCTCCCATCGTAGAAGAACACCATTATCAATGGTGATAAGACATCTAGCCAAAAGTGAGTTCTCCTTTTAAACATATTATTTCTCAATAATATATCGGAAACATAAGTTTATCTCTTGAAATAGTCCATGGCACTGTTATCCATACCCGGTGATTGATAAAAACCATTTCTTCAATTGATAAAACTGCACTGTCCATCATAATAAGATGTGTTTGGGAGTAAATACGATGTCAGATGTGGCTCCTGACTTTCTAAAGCCGTCCTGAGTTTCAGGAGAGGCGGTGATGGGAAGACATTTGGCTTCGGAGATGAGAAAGCCTGGACTCACAGTCGCTCTGCCCCATTTGACTAAGATGTATGGACACCCGGACCATCTGAACCTTTCTTAGCTTGTACTTCCTAAACACTAGTTGGACTTACATAGGAGTGTGGTGATCAAATGTGAGCATCAGTGTGGATAAAGCTGGAGCAGGTGTGGGCCCAGCGTCCCCCATGGGTATAATGGTAACAGATCCTGGCATTCGTCAAGAATGGTGGCTTGACTGTTTTATGCTCCAGAAGGAAGAGGAGTGTGGTGACCAGAGTGGGACCTGCTTTCTGATGAAGACCTGCTCCGTTTTGCCCATCCCTTCTAGATGATTCTGGAATAATGTATAACCTGATCGTTCAACCCAGTTGGCTCCCACAGTTCACGGGGAGTCTGAATGAATGTAGTTACTAGGCATGAGTCTGGGCCCTTGGGCAGCTTGAAACTGAGTTTAGAAGAAGAGAAGTTCTCAGTTAAAGCTGTTAAAGATGAGAGAGTATGACCCTGTCTAGGCTGAGGGTGGTGTAGCTTGGTCCCCACAGAAGACAGCCCATCTATCACCTCTCCATCTCTAGGCATCAATATTCACTTTCTTGTGAATGACTTTCAAAAGTGAAAGAGCAATGTCTCATGAGCTACATGTTGGATCTGCTTCAAATTCTCCCTTCTTTATTCTGAAGGGATTTCCAACGGGGCTTTCTCCATTTGTGATCACATGTTACCTTGGGGGCCTTCCAGACCCCAGGGGCTGTATAGATCAATGTTGTTTCATGGCCATGCTTAGACTCTGCTGGCCTGGGATAGGTCCACCAGACCAGCATCCCAGCAGCACTTGGAAGCCAATCTTCTGGAAGGGTGAATGGTACCCCAGCTGTATTCCAAGAACTTATATCTCCTTAGGGGGCTCAACAGAGCTCCCTAGAATTGGGCCTTCAAAGGTTGTGGTTAGTCCCCAGAACAAGCTTTCTGCCATTTACTTGACTGCCTGGAATCTATATCCTCTCCTCCTAGGAGGGAACCTGGAGTCTCCTCCCAAGCTTCAACCCTAGGTCTAGTCCCAACTTGGAAGATATTCAAGGAGAGCCCAAAGTTTAACACGGGCTTCTGCCTCAAAGAAAAAACATCTTCATGCCCAACTCCTTCTATGCTGTTTTGTCTTTTAGAAAACAGTCGGAAAGACACGATAGGATGGGTTAGCAGGGAGCTGGGAGACCTGATAGGATGGGTTAGCAGGGAGCTGGGAGATCTGATTCTCAATCATCTAGAAAAAAAAAGCCAATCCACAATGAAGAAGATTTACTAATTTCAGCAACTGGAACTATGTCTCTATATCTCTGCTGGTGGGTTTGTTGTGTGCCTCAGAACAGGGGAGCCTGTGTCCTTAGCCTGGTAAGGTTCTCTGTGCCAAATGATGCTAGGGACAGTGTCTACCATGAGCAGTCACCTACTAAGAAGCCAAGAGGCTGGCATTGGAAATCTAATTCCCAAGTTGTCTTGTTGTTTGAACCCCAGAAGCAAATTCAGGTTAACCTGAACCCCAGTTTTCATATTCAGGTAACAGATCAATAGAAATCAATGAGGAGAACTCAGCATAGTGGTTCATGCATGTAGACCTACCATGGGGAAGGCTGACACAAGTATATCACAGAGTTTGAGGCTATTCTAGGCTACAGAGTTAGACCCTGTCTTTAAAAAAAAAAGCAGAAAAGAAGAAAGAAAAAAGAAAAAATCCACCAGAAGACATATTTTTTCAGACTAGAGACCTTTGCTCTGATTCATGGATCTTTCTTTCATGGCTTCTCTGCTCCCTCCTGAGCCCTCCTTAGCACACACACCTTGCATACAGTTCTAGACTTAATGATAGGATGTCATGGCTGTCTGGCCTGCTCCAGATCACAGGGATGTCTCGCCTGTTGTCTGATTTCCCACTACGGCCCACTTCCTCATCATAAGTGGAGGCAATGCCTATTTCACTGCATCTACTACAGCTAGCTGCCAGAGTTACTCCTGGTTTCCCTTTCTGTAAGAATTTATGTATCAGTACTTTAAAGATGTTTTTCTTTATATATATTCTTTTATGAAAAATTATTGATTTTGTGATTTCATTTATCTTAAGTTTATGACTTTTAAATTGTATTTTCTAACTTAAATATTCATATATGTATGTATTCAGATTATAAATATACCATGCAGTAAAATTTTGAGTATTTTAAATTTTTTCTAATTGTATTTTTAATTCAATTAAATCATTTATTGTATAGATTCAATAATGCACTTTATATTACCTTTATCTTTAGGCTAAAATATAAAATAGTAGTATTATGACATCAGGATCTTTACTTAATGGTGAATTTTCTTTATATTTTTAAATTAAAATTAGTTCAGTTTGCTTCTCTATACAAAATTTTTCATTGTTTGGATCAATTACAGATCAATTTTAAAATATTTTACTTAACTGCTAGCCATTCTATTTGTTTTCTAAATCATGTTCAGTTAGAGGAATTAACACTACAATAATTTTATTTCTCCATGTCATTTCTACAATGTCATTTTCTTACTTGCAGAATGATGCTAATACTTGTTGTTTGACTGATTTTCTTAAATATGAGAAATCTGATGTAAAGCAGAGGTTCTTAACCCGTGGGTCACAACCCCTTTGGGGTCAAACAACCCTTTCACAGGGATCTCCTAAGACCATCAGGAAACACAGATATTTATATTACGATTCATAACAGTAGCAAAGTTACAGTTGTGAGGTAGCTATGGAAATAATTTTATGGTTGGGGGTCACTACAACACGAGGAACTGTATTAAAGGGTCGCAGCGTTAGGAAGGTTGAGAATCACTGAGCTAAAGGAAAACAAAAGTTGTCAAATAAAGCCAAAAATGAACTGCAGCTGTGTTCCTGGTTGGTGTCAATGTGACACATCCAGGTCAGGCTTGACTTAGTGCATTAGTTCAAGATACAGATCCCAGCAACAGCACAGCAAGTTGGCTGAGAACAGCTACCAGACAGAAAGTGATTGCATGCTTGTGTGTGACCTCATGAGCACTGGGGTTGCTTTGCTCCAATCCGGTGAAACAAAGCTGCAAGAGAAGTTAATAAATTCAAGTAAATAAACATTGAAAGGACAGCCCTCCCCCAGCAGAAGAGCAGAAAAACCCACAAATACATGGGAAATAAGAAGGAACTCTAACGATAGCTCGTGGGGCTGAAGGCTACTGAAGATGGCTTCCCTTAAAGGGTGCCATGTGGACTGTTCAGTGTTGCTGGGGCAGTTGCCATGGAAAGTCTTGGAAACTCTGGCCCTCTTTCCCCACCCTGCTTCTTGAAGCTGGGGAAAACACACAGAGATCAAGTTTCCTCTCCCTGGGAGACTAGTAAGTTACCTCAGCCTTTGCCTTTGCCTTTCCCTGTATAGGCTGAGTCAAGAGTATGCTAATTAACTCCAAGTCCCAAGACCCTTGTTGCCTGGTGACAAAGTTGCACAGTGGAGGAGCACTAGGAGAAAAGGCAGGTAAGGTTTGCTCCCTGGTGGCCCTTGCCTGCTCATCTGCCTCAAAACGGCTTCTTTCTGCTCTCAGTAAACAGCTTGCAAATGCCTGCTCTCCCGGCTGCCCCCTTACAGAGCCCAGACACCAGCTAATGCATTATTTAGGGAAGGAGGCCACACACCCTGAGCCCTGGCCAGGACAAACAGCTAGCTGGGGATACAGGCCGGTTTTCAGGTGTCTGGAGCCATGGGCAAGCTTGGCAAGGGAGACACGGAGCCACACTTTGGTTCTTCCTAAAAGCTGGGTCTCTCTGGGCATGTGTTGCTGGCCCAGGGCAGGCGGAGGTAACATGCAGGCTCGGAAAGGACAAGAGACTTGTACAAAGTCACATACAGAGAGGAGCAGAGGAGTGACTGGTGCAGGTAAGAAAGATACATTGTCCTAGGGTTTGAGTGTCAGCCTCCAGAGCAGAAGGGAGGGGCTGAGAAGGCCACCTTGTCCCGCAGAGTCCTGGAGTGCCCAAGCTTGTCTATTGGCTCGTCAATGCTAGTGCTTGGTGCCACTAGCTTCTCCGTGGGTCTCCACAGGGTCTCTTGGGACTGGGAGGGGGAGAACTTCATACACTGTCCCCTTCTGTTGGCAGAGTGGCTGAAAAGTGAAAGCCAGGTGATCTTTCCAGGTACCTTTGCCTGTGCCTACCGAACCCAAGGTGCGTAAGTGAAGCGGCCCCTCATCCTGGCAGGTGACCCACTGCGATAGCCACCTCAGTTTATCACCAGTTTGATCCACCGCCAACCGTTTCTCAGCTCTCTCTCAGTCTCAGGTAACGAGACTTGTCTAATACCGTGGCTAGGTGTGTGAGGCACACATGCCTTTAAGCCACGAGGATAGACCTTGGCCTGAGCAGGAAAAACATTTCCGCATCACTTAGTTAAGCTCCCTCCAGCTCCTAGAGAAGGTAATGAATGCATCAGGAGTTTGCCTGCTGGCTCAGAAAGCCAAATGCATTGCAGTTCACTGTAAAGTCAAACTTCTATTGGCAATCAGAAGCTAGGTTCACAGCACGAGGAAACAAAGGACGCGGGCTCTAAGTTAGTAGTGTGTGACTGATAAAGGACAGGCTGTCAAGCCTGGAGGTTTCTTCCTGTCTCCCCAGCAGCCAGATATTCCTAGCTAGACTCAGGCAGGCCTGCTCCTAAGCAGGTACCCACCTCTCACACATACTAAGTATCCTTTGTGCCACATGCCTTTTGCACCCTGAGATCTTTCCACTGCCTGTAAATGTAAAGAAATTTAGTCTAGGAAAGCGTGACTCACCCCCAAAGTCCCATCTTAGCAGGAAGTGGGTAGCCACAGCCATAGTCCTCCACCTCTCTCTTCCATGTGCCAGGCCCCATCCACATTCTGTTCTTCCCCTGTCTCCATCTCTTCATTCTCTTTTCCTCAAGATGCTCTCACAACTCCCTTAACAGCCCAGACTTCCCCCAGCTCTCAGGACATCTGTCCTGGAGGCACCCCTCTCCCTGGACTCTTCTTCCTCCAGTCTTCTCATGTAATGTCTCCTAAACATTCAACAGAGCAAATGCCACCTTCCTAGAGAGGACTTCTCAGCCCCCTCTGAGATTAGCCATCCCCATACACCAATATCTGCAGCCTATCTCCAGCTCTCTCTTTTCCACAATCACTTCTATCTTCTGCATAGCATTTACACCATCGGAAATGGCCCTGGGTTTTTTGACTTGATTGCTCAGCAAGTGGGAAATTCATGAAAACCACAACACTGTCTGCCTTAGTCATTCACTTCCTGTCTCCTGACCTGACCTATAGCACAGCCCCAATAAAAACCGATGCGGGGATAGATGAACAAATGAATGAATGAGTGAATGATTTGCTTGCACTATAGAGAACTCTAGAGATTAAAAGCAGTAAAGACATCTGTAGGTTGATTTTATATTCTTGTATCGCTGGTGATAGTAACAGTGTGCGTTTAAAAGTTTCAGTGGTTTCATTCTGGAGTCTGCAAAGACTGTTTCCCAAACCTACACCTGACATAACAGACCAATGATAGTGTCCAGGGTTGCTGGTGGGAGGAAGAAGATGATGAATGGCACTGCCAGGTTAATAGTCCACAAGAGCTAACATTACTGAGTACCCACCATAGTACTTGGCATATACAAATCACTGTATTTCCTTCCTACCTTTGTTATTTTCCTTCCTTCCTTCCTTCCTTCCTCCCTCCCTCCCTCCCTCCCTCCCTTCCTTTCTTTCTTTTTAACAAATTACAGCTTACTGATGTATTTTGCAGATAGGCAAACTGATTCCAGACATGTTACATGGCCAGAGCTGACAATGACAGTTCCTGTTGTCCTGCGCCACAGTGCTCTCATATACACCTGGAAAGGGACAGACCACATGGCCCCCGTATGTGAGAGATCTGAGAAGTTGCCCTCACTAAACACAGCAGTGATAGTTGACATGAGTCTTGGTAACAGTCATGTCTGTCCAAAGTCAGCAGGAAGGGCCACTCATATGCCTAACATCTTAAGAGTCTTGCTCTTACACACACACAGACACACACACATGCAAATGCATGCACATACATACACACACATGCACACACAAATACATGCCCACGCAGATACACATTTTAAACAGAGTAGAAAAGTGACCAAAATTCGTGGAACATGAAAAAAATGTCATATTTGTGAGTGTATGTGAACTTTTCCATATACATTGCAGAGAATCCAGAAACTGCCGACGGCAATACTGTACTCTCCAGAGCGTATGATTATTGCTGCTGGCTGCTTTTTCCATTGCTACTTCTGTGTGTGTGTGTGCGTGTGTGCGTGTGTGTGTGTACGTATTCATAAGAGCACTGGGCTCATATGGACATTTAATACTTTCTTTCTAACATATCTTAAACATCTTCACTTTTGGAAAAAAAAGGGTTTTGCTTTGTTTTATATTCGATTCATTCTGTGACCATACAGTAATTATTCACCAATCATCTTTTATTTGACATTTTAGCTGCTTTTAACTATTTCGTATGCAGGAGTTCCATCTTTGTTTCCTAAAGAGGGGATCTTAGAAACAGCTCCCTCCATTCCTAACGGCTGGGTGCATCTCTCCTGTTCTCTGCACCATCTCTTCACTCCATCCCCGTAGGCCATCTCTCCTTCTGGATGTTTCTCCTTCTCTTCTAGGTTTAACTCTGTTAAACCAGCTCCAGCTGTGGTGCTGCCAAGCCCTCCCAGAACACTCTCCGCTGTAGCCACACACACTACCATAGGGCTGGAGAGGTGGCTCTTTGATTAGGCGCACTTGCTCCCAGAGGACCCAAGGGTGGTTCCTAGCACCCATGTAGGGTAGGTCAACCACCTGGAACTCCAGTCTAAGGGAGCCAACACCCACTTCTGGCCTCCATCACCATATGTCACACACACACACAAATTTGAAAATCTATAACTTAAAAAAAAATAACACAAAGTATTTCTGACCCCAAGAGTGCCACACACAAGGCTGGCCATTTCTTTCAGTGATCAACCAACACTTGAGTGCCTGAGTCTCCTTCCACCCACAAAACTGAAAAAATATTGTGTTCCAGGGATCATTTTAACATGGATAGAAAAACAATGAATCAAGTTAGTTATACAGGGCCAAGATGTGTTGGGGCACAAACAGAAATGCATGTGTTGCAGACCCCACGTGACATGAGCCCTGCGCAGCTCCATGTGTCCTCTTGTCTTCCAGGATGGAGTAAAGCCTAGGTGACAGGGATGGCTGTCATAGCGCATCAGTGATTCTCAGCCTGTGGGCTGTGACTCTTGATGGGGAGGACCAAAGGACCCTTCACGGGTCCATTATCACTCATAACAGCAGCAAAAACTACAGTTATGAGGTAGCAACGACATAATTTTATAGTTGGGGGTCACCACAGCATGAGGGACTCTATTAAAGGGTCACAGCCTTTGGAAGGTCAGGAACCACTGTGGTACACGGGGGTGTCAGGCTGCAGTTTGTAGGGGATTTCTACTCAGCATGGGTCCACTATGGGCAGTTTCTAGCCCACTGTGCACGCCCGTCTCCCCACTCCTCACAAGGCTACATGCTCTTCCCTTGTATCTCGGCACCCCTCCCCCGGAATCAGCCTCTGTGATATCTATTACCAGCATAAAGCTCATGAGGTTCAGAAGGTTGTCCAGCTTCGCGTGGAGGATGTGCGGGGACCACGTGGTTAGCATCCTGGTCTGACAGCTCTGGACATTTACCCTCTCTGCTATGCTGCTTCTCTGAACCCCAGTTCTCTGCTTTGCAAAGGGATGGGTGACTGTAGCAAAAAAAAAATGGAAGCAACGCCTGCCTGCAAGAGCAGACCTCAAAACCCCATTAGAAACTACCAGGCTGACATGAGCCCTTTGTCCTCTGTTTGTGTTCAGGCTGGGTTGCGTGTTTGGAACATGTGGTTGATGAACAAGGCCTTTCTAGTCTGTTAAACTAATAATCTTAAAATTTTATTTTAATTGTAAGGCACCTATTCCCTTTTGTTCCTTTAACAAATCCAATTAAAACAGAGTACATTCAGAATTACAAAATAGATGCTATTAAACCAATAAGAAATCATAATCTTTCGTTATGGGGCCATGTGACCCCTGGGGAACTTTTGCTCCAAATAAAAGTTGAATTCTTATTACCCACCAGGGGGAAGAGGACAGTTTGACAGATAGCGCTTCCAGGCAGTACGTATGCCAAGCCACGCTGGTGCAGAGAGAGAAGTAAATAATGCGAGGGTGGGCAGGGCTGCAAACACAGAAGGTCCCAGCAAAAACCCTCAGACCGGCATTATCATATTAACCAGATAACTGCCGAATCAACGGTCACCCCATGTAGATAATGTAGATGCTGCTGTTTTTCAGGCTGGGAGGAGATGGGACAGGATAGAAGGAGATTTCTCCTCTACAAATCTAGAACAGAACAGTTGGCTTTTCATGTGAGCTCGTGTGGAAAAGAGCAGCCAGTACTCTCCAGAGCAAAAGTATGGCTGCTTAGGCAGGAACAGGGAATGATGTTAGCTCAGGCCAGGTTGGGTGAGAATCTTGTCTCTTTACAGCCTCGGCTTATTCAGTATAAAAAGATGCTCACACTAAGTCAGCTCCAAGGGTACTGAAAGGGCTGAAGGACAAAATCCCTGTCTTCATCATTGTCCACATAAGCAAACAAGCAAGCACACATATTTACTGAGCTGCTGTACGACTTCTTTGTGTATGACTTCTAAACGCCCCCTTATCCTCTCTCTCATTTGAGTTTAAGAGTTAAACTACCACATCAAGGCCATTAAACATGACTAAAATTTATATTTGTATATATATAGATGATAGATACACACATACATAAATACATACATATCTATGAAGTGATTAAAGGGTCAGCCTAAATGGTTTCTACAATTCCCATCTTCATATGTTCCCTTCAGTTCAGCGGGATATGTGCATAGCTGACCCACTCAGAATCTTAGGCCAAACTTCCTATCTATATAGTTGGCAAAGAGCTCATTCCCTTCAAACAGTTCTCATATCAAGATAGGTAACATTCGTATGTACCATAGCCAGTATCTGGTCACCTAGAATCTGGAGACCCTAGCACTCCTGGGTCCCACTGTCATGGAACCTGCTAGTAAGAATTCATCTTCTTGGGTTGGGGGATGGTCTTTATATTCTGCTGAAGAAGGTTGGACAGGATTCTAGTCTTGTAGTACTAGGATTGCAGAATGCCTTCCTCATTTTGGAGGGAGTAGAAACCAGCACTGTGACCCCCACAGGAGACATTTACCACCACTGTAGCACAGATAAAGGAGGCTGAGGGGCAGGCAGCAGATTGTAGTGGAAGTCTGTTTATAAATTCTGAACCTTCTAGGTTTGACTTTGCCTGTGGCCTGTGTAACCTGGGGCAAGCCACTTGACTATTGTGAGTCTAAACTCTATTTCTTTAATAAATCGGGTTGATCTCTGGTAGAATGGCTCTAGGGACCGGAGATGTATGAGGGCCCAGTAGCATGTTCACAGCGAGGACCTTAGCCCATCTCACTTCGTCAACAATGGCACACAACTCTGGACAGCTGGCAGCATTCCACAACAGACATCGGAAACGATGAGATCATGACCCTGTAAGATTCCATCCACTGTCTACTCTCTCCAAAGCAGGGGCAGTTAGCGGAAAGTGTAGAGCATTTAACAGCTACACTCCCATAACACTCCAAATAACACCATGAAACAAACAGCACACAGTTCCTGGTCCAGAACGGGTGCTGGACAAGCAGTAATCCTTTCTCCCAGCCCAGACTGCACCTAAGTCAGGAATCAGTGCTGACCTAGGGGAGAGTTTAAGGACTTCCAAACACTTTGTCTCCACAAAGGGGACTCAGGGACTTTTGTCTTTGCCTCCCAAGTGACTCTTCATAGGACACTAAAGCCCTTCCTTGGAGTGAGCAGCACCTGTTTGGGGGAATGATAGGAAGCCATGTGGGCAACCACAGAAGCAGGTGAGACAGTTCATTCCCTGCCCAGTAAATGGGATGGGCAAAAGAACAAATGTAGTTCCAAGGATGCTCAGTCTGGAACGATTAACCTGAGATTTTTTTGACTTCCAGGTGGGGGCAAAAGTAACAACTGCTCAGCATCATACTTGCAAAATTTTTTTCTTTTTATTTTAAATTGTGTTATTTTCCCAGTCTAGTAGTGTGACACATGAACCCCTCTCTCAGTGGTGGGCAGCTCCCACCAGCACTCCACAGGTGCTGTGTTGCTAAGTTGGGCTGTTTGGGAGATTGGGTCGAGTCCATGCATTGTTCTCACAAGTGAGGAGGGGTCGTCAGGGTATAACATTATACTGCATTGAGATTCAGCTGTACTTAGGGGTTAACGGATTTTTCAGGGAAGTTCTCGTCACTGCCTAAGAGAGCCCACAAGCCAAGGGTATTTCTTATTTATCATCCGTGTGACATGAAGTTTCCCCAAAACACGGGCTAAAAAACAGTGGTACTTTGGCAGATCCAGTTCGATTATGTTCTATCCTACATCTAAGACATGAGTCAAAGAATAAAGTAATTATTGTGATTCTATGCTAGGAAGTTATTCAGACATATTAAACCTGTGAAAACAGTCAGTGTTACTTAAAAATGAAGTCCAAGACTCAGGAGTGTGAAGCACCAGACACATGCTAGCATTATTATGATTGCAAGGCACTTAGAGCTGAAGGCATTTGCAAATGTTTTGATGGTATTAAAATATAGGTTGCCATTACATTTTTAATTTAGATATCCATGGGGTGTCCTTCCATGCTGTTTCATTCACAATGACTAGATAGAAAAATTATTCAGAAATTAAAATCAGACCAACTGGCCCACTTACCCCTAAGTATAAAACACAGATGTAGAGAACAAAAAAAAATATATAGGACTTCCTTGGAACTCTCTCATACTGGTCTTTCCAGTCTGCGCATGTGCAACAGGACCCCCTCCATCCATAGATCCCCTCGTCCACAACCCATCCGTCTGTCTGCTGTATTTATGTATGTTCTTCCTTGTGTGGGCTGGCCACGCTATGATATTTGAAGACTTCCATGAACCGATAAGAGCAAATCTAGTTAAAGTTTTGATCATCTGCTAATGAAAGATCATTAATGATCTAAGTTGATGATCAAAGACCATCTGCTTTACTCTCCCACCTTCACCGCTTCCTCTCCTTTTCCACGGGTGGGCAGGCCTGGCCTTAAACAGAAAAGTGACAGGGGATAGGTCCCTGATTTCTCTGCCTCTGAAACAGAACTCATGGCCCTGCCCAATTCCAGTGGCCCTAAGCAGCTTCAGGGATCAGAAGGGTCTTTAATGGCACAGTGTAGTAGGCTGCCTACAACTGATGATTCCAGCCAGCGAACGGTGGCCTTGAGGAGAGCATTAATAAAAGGGGAGAGGGTCCTGATGTTCCCACGTGGCTCGATCTGTCTGGGGATCCAGACTCACTAGGGAGGTGGCAAAGTGCATTAGGCCAGTCAGCCCCCTACTCTGCCTTAAGCTGATTGATGGGTAGGCTCAGAGCCAAAGGGCCCATTGGAGAGAGGCTCCTTAATGGACCAGTTCTATAGCCGGTCCCCAGCGGCTCCCTTGCCCCCACTACTCAGACCTGGGAAGGCTTCTTCCCATGGCATAGGTGGGCTGTGGGGGCAGGTTCAGCTGGCCTGACTGGATCCCAGTCTGCTGGAAGCATCCTGTCTTGTCTCGGAGCCTTCAAACTCATGCTTGAATTTATCTTAAGGAGAAGAAAACCAAATGGCAGCAACCTTTGAATATGCAGGGAAGTCTGGTGGCCAGAATTAGTGACTGTTTGGATTTTAACTATTTAAACTAGGGTGTGAGTTCATGTACAATGTGTGTCGTTCAGAGGCTTGACACCAGGTTGGCCCCCGTGCACTCAATCAAGGAGTAAACAGATGGATTCGGGCAAGAATAAGCAAAGGAACTTGGTTTAAATCCGTCTCAGAGGACTAAGAAGACCCTCAGACAAAGGCAATTTTATTTACTGCTTGGTCAGGCCCCAGGCTATGGCTGCCAAGTAAAATACAGCCCTACGCAGAATTTGAGATGTTCGAATTAACACTCTCTCATGTTCATCCGAAACTCAAGTTTCACTAGTGACTCTTGATTTTATTTGCAATGTCTGAACACTCTAAGAGAGGCACTGATGAACAGAAGATTGTGAGTATATAGGTTTTCTTGTGCTGAATTCATCTGTTTAGTGAACTCAAGTGCAGAACAGTTTCTCAGACATGCCTCCCGTGAACACCTCTCCCTGTGTTCACAGCAACGTTCAGATGCTGCGCATCTGCCTGCTCTTAAGGGACAGAATGGAACTGTTGTGGGCACACACACACACACACACAATATCCTCGAGAGCCAACCTAGTCTGAACAAGCAGGCACAGAGAGATAGTCACAGAGATTGATCATGGAGTAACAATTAATTTTTAAGTTCAAAATGTAGCTACATAGCATCTTCCCTTTGGGGATGCAAACCTCTGAACTTTAAATACATACAGACCCATGTAACCGTCCCCAAAGCACGTCCAGAAAAATCATCCCCAGAACACTCAGCCACACTGCTTCCTGGGAATCAACTGCCCCAGCCCATATCCCCTGCCCTGGTGGATCTGTTTCCTGCAGCTACATAGATGGATTCATTCATCATGCAGACCGTTCCAATGGCTGCTTCTTGACCACAGTGTGCTCTTAGGAGTCACTTAGGCTATCGCACACATGAATAAACATGTTCTTTACGGATATTTGAAATGCATTTTTATTTTCACTGATACATCATAACTGTACACAATTATAGGATGAGGTATGGCATTTCAATGCACACATACAAAGCCTAACAATCAGACAGAGATGATAAACATAGCCACCTCCTTTATGCTCTGCAGCATTTTAGTGTAAGGGCTCCCTCTCCTGAAGGACACAC
Source organism: Neodon shergylaensis (assembly GCA_025134845.1). Classification (NCBI taxonomy): domain Eukaryota; kingdom Metazoa; phylum Chordata; class Mammalia; order Rodentia; family Cricetidae; genus Neodon; species Neodon shergylaensis. Next base: position 16,727,805 of record JABTXL010008037.1, on the reverse strand, counting down.
CTGCCCTGTGGGGCAGTTATGAACGTGGCACCGATAGACACAGGAGTGAGCTTTCATATGAACAGAAGCTCTTCTTGTCCTAAGTACCTGCTGGGGAGGATGAAACAGCTGATGATGAGAGTGTGGCTAATTTGTAAGAAATCGCCCAACATTCCAGGGGCCGCCCCGTTGTGCATTCCACGAGGGGCTGCACGGCCTCCCTTCATTGTCTACTATTGGTTTTCACTATAGACCTTCTTCCTCTGTTTTGGATTCCAGGCCTCTTTGCCTATGTAGCTTACAAATATTTCCCTCCATTCTTTGAGTTATCTTTTTATGCTTAATGGCTTGCCCACAGAGCAAAATTTTTAATTTTTCAAGCCCATTATTTTATTTATTTATTTTTTTATTAAAGATTTCTGTCTCTTCCCCACCTCTGCCTCCCCTTTCCCTCCCCCTCCCCCATTCAAGTCCCCCTCCCTCGTCAGCCCAAAGAGCGGTCAGGGTTCCCTGCCCTGTGGGAAGTCCAAGGACCACCCACCTCCATCCAGGTCTAGTAAGGTGATCATCCAAGCTGCCTAGGCTCCCACAAAGCCAATAGGTGCAGTAGGATCAAAAACCCATTGCCATTGTTCTTGAGGTCTCAGTAGTCCTCATTGTCTGCTATGTTCAGCGGGCCCATAATTTCTTTAACATTATCTTTTAGAGGAATGAACATCTGCCAAACTATAGGCTATAATTTTTTTCTCTGGTTTCTTTTAAAAGTTTTATGGCTTATATTTGTATCCATGATCCACTTTGTGTTAATAGTTATTTCCATTAAGTAGTTAATGGTTTATTCAATTTCATTGTTTTATGACCAATCACCCAACACCATTTATTGAAAAGTTTATTTTTCTACTGAAGTTTTGTCAGAACGCAGTTGACTGTGTTGGCTACATCTGTGCAGATCTGCTTTCTGAGCAGTGTCTTATGTCTGGGCGGTAGTCTATGTATCTGCCCCTTGACTGATAACACATGTTAATTACGTGGGAAGTTTTAAAATTATTTTAAATGAATCCTCCTTCAGTGTTTTCCCTTTTTCAAATTTGCTCTTTACTTCTAGTTCCTTTATCTTTCAACATTTCAAAATTTCAAAGTTTTAGACATTCTTATGCATAAAAACATGAAATAAAAATCTATACATACATAGATATATATGTATAAATCTTGCTGAAAGTTCAAGTGGAATCATGTTATTTCGACCAATTTCAGGAGAAGTAGCTTAACAATATTGGGTTGTCTAACTCATGCGTGCTACGGTTTCCTATAAAAAATATTTTTCTTAAGTCATTATTTCATAATTTTCATCATAGAAATCCTCATTAGTATATATATATATATGTATATATATACAAAATATGGATGCATTTTCCTTTGGGGAACTTTTTTTTTCAAGTTTTAGCTTCTGCTTGTTACTTGCTAATATGCAGATATCTTGCAGGGCAGCTGTGTCTTAACCTTTAACCTTGCTTCCATGATCTTGCTAAGATCAGTTATCAGTTTAAAGACTGTCCTAAACATTTCACGGTTGTTTCTATGTGAACCGTTGGGTCACCTGCTCATACAGGTATCTTGACTTCATTCTTTTCTGTTTACCCTTCATTTTCTTGCATTATTTCACTTCCTAGAATTTCCAATGTAAACTGATAGGTACAGTCAAATGCCTGTCTTACTCATACACCTGAAGACTTGAATTTTAAATTAGGTTCTTATGTGTATATCTGTGTGTGCACCTCAGTGCAGTGTCCCCAGAGGCCAGAATGGGGCATTAGATTCCCTGGCACTAGAATTACAGGAGGTAACGAGCTGCCCAGGTGGGTACTAGGAACTAAACTTGTCTGCTACAAGAGCAGAAAATGCTCTTAAGGGCTGAGGGGCCCCTCCACACCCCGTTTTCCTTCCTAATACAAGCCCACAGAGCTCCGGGGCTGCCTTAGATTGCGTTTGGCTCTCCTAGGTTTTGATCTGCTTTCCCTTGTCCAGACTGTGGAGATTTGGGAATGTGTTGCTCCATTGCTGACTGTATAGAGCCTGTCTCTAGCTGTTGCCTCCCTCACTGCTCAGCATCAGTCTCCCTCTCCAGATACAGGAACAACACTGGGTCTCCTAAGACTGTTGAAGAGTGGGAACACTCTGTGTACTTCGTAACTAACGGTTAAGAACCACCATTACCAGTGCTATGCAGTATTAGACAATCTATATCCCCTAGCAGCTCTGTAAAGGGACTTTTTTCACAAATAAGGAGACTGGGGCAGAGAGTTAAAGAAAATTGCTAACTGCTGAACTAGACTTCTAAGACAACTCTCCACATTCTAGGGCTCTGTGTGGTGCTCTCTGTGCCTGCCCCAAAACCTAGTTATGCACAGCAATCTATAGTTGACTGTTGGTGTGGAGGATGTGGGGAAGTCTGTGGAGCAGTGGAGATGAAAGAGCATTCTCTAGAAGCTTTGGCAGCCCCATCCTGACACCCTCCGTACCTAGGGAGAGGAGGGGCACTCTGGATGCTGCTCCCCAGACCCAGGGCTGCTCTTACCACTCTGTAGTTACAGTAACCAAAGCCTGCTAGCTCTTATGGGTCCCAAATGTGAAGGGGATATGATAGCCATTTTTAACACTCGCTGTTTCCTCCCTTCCAGGCTTCTGCTGCCTTTGACGCAGCAGCCCCTCCCTCCGCAGCCTCTCAGGATGGTCTTTTGACAATGCTAAGGAGACTCTGTATGTGAAAGTCTGGGAAAGTAGAACATAGCCAAGCATACACACTCATGCACATGCACACATACATGCACACACAGACACACAGGCACAGACAGACAGACACAATCCACACACACATACATACACACAACCTGGAGTCAGAAGGACACACACACATACACATACACCATACACACACACACACATACACACACACACACATACACACACACAACCTGGAGTCAGAAGGACACACACACACACAACCTGGAGTCAGAAGGACACACACACACACACACCCTGGAGTCACAAGTCTACTTCCCAGGAAAATGGCCAGAGAATAAGACAGTGAGAGCAGCACTGAGCATCCTTTAGCTCAGCACTGCCTCTCACATCTGGGAACCTGACATCTGGAGAGATGAGAACTGTTGAAGATCTCTGATACTTTTGCTACTGCTGCTACCCTGATTCTTCTCTTTTACCCTGTTTTGTTGTATTTTCTCTCTCTCTCTCTCTCTCTCTCTCTCTCTCTCTCTCTCTCTCTCTCTCTCT
>JABTXL010008037.1:16693678-16724528 GCA_025134845.1 Neodon shergylaensis | reverse complement strand
TCTCTCTCTCTCTCTCTCTCTCTCTCTCTCTCTCTCTCTCTCTCTCTGTACCATCAGGGGTCACAGCACAGTGTGGTGTCCTCTACTAACCAGATTTATCTTGTTCTGTTCTTATCAGAGCTTCCCTTCTAGCAGTTTTATGTGACTCCTTCCTCAACGTCATCAGCATCAACTCAGAAAAATATCCTTCAAATACACTCTCATACTAAAAGACCATGGCCAAGGGTGGGAAAGGCCCCAAGGGCAAGAAGATCACTCTCAATGTGGCCAAGAATTGCATCAAAATCACCTTTGATGGGAAAAAACGCCTTGATCTGAGCAAGATGGGAATCACCACCTTTCCCAAGTGCATCCTGCGCCTCAATGATGTGGACGAACTCGACCTCAGCCGGAACCTCATCAGGAAGATCCCAGACTCCATCTCCAAGTTCCAGAACCTGCGGTGGCTGGACCTGCACAGCAACTACATAGACAAGATCCCTGAGTCCATCGGTCAGATGACCTCCTTGCTCTTCCTCAACGTGAGCAACAACAGGCTGACCACAAACGGGCTGCCCGTGGAGCTGAACCAGCTCAAGAACATCCGCACTGTGAATCTGGGCCTCAACCACCTGGACAGCGTGCCCACCACGCTGGGGGCACTGAAGGAGCTCCATGAGGTGGGGCTACATGACAACCTGCTGAATACCATCCCTGCCAGCATCGCCAAGCTCCCCAAACTGAAGAAGCTCAACATAAAAGGGAACCCCTTTCCAAAGGCAGATGAGACAAACACATTTGTGGACACCATCAAAAGGCTGGAAAACCTCTATCTGGTGGAAGAGAAGGATCTGTGTTCAGCGTGCCTGCAAAAATGCCAACAGGCCAGGGACAAGTTGAACAAAATCAAGAGCATGGCCCCCACAACACCAAGAAAGGCCATCTTTTCCAATTTGGTTTCACCCAACTCAATGGCCAAGGATTCCCAGGAAGACTGGAGGTGACCTGGGACCCTGACCCTGAGGCAGGAAGGGAAGAGGTGGTAAGGGGGAGGCAGTGAGCTGTACCCAAAGAAAAGGACTCTTGTGTTACTGTAGGAGTCTTTTCATCCAAACCATAAAACACCCTTCCCTACCTCTCCGACTATGGTTTGGTTGATTGAGGGGCTTTTCTGTCTCTTGCTATTCTGCATACTTTATTATTTCTTTCCAGACATGCAGCTCGGGGAACAAAGAAGCCCTCATCTATCTGTCCATCTCATTTCTGTTCCGAATGCTCCTGGTGCCACCCATTGCCCAGGGAACTAATGCTACCAACATACTCTATCACTAGCCTTTGGGGGCACATTGTCAGTTCCCAAATATGGAACTCATTCCATGGGAAAGTTTTGGATGTAGGCCTCTAGGCCAGCAGTCTCTTAGGGGTTGGTAGAAAGCCAAACGTCCCAGAGATGGACAGGCATTATCACTAAACTTTGCCAGGAAATAGCCAGAAGCAGCACTTGCAACTACATTTGCACAGCTGCTCTAGGAGCTTTCCTGAAGGCCCTTGACGGACTGTGAACACGCCTGGTACCCTTTAGGACTCTTAGATAATCAAAGATGTCATTGTAGTAGACGCAGGGACCATGTGCAAGGAGAAAGCTTGGTTGGTATTGTGCCAGCTCTGAAAGGAGCTGGTCGGAGCATTCTGACTGAGAAACTTAAGAAGTCAGGGACTTTTTAGCTTCTAAGCCAGGTAGCACAGAGCAGACACTCAGGGGACTTCAGTTCCATCCACAAACGAGAGCCTAGAGTGCAGCCAAAAGGCTGCCATAGGCAGAGTCAGGAGCCACACTAGTTCTTCAGGCAAAAATATCAGTTGTGGTGACAATGTTCCCATTATTGTAAGGTCCCACCCCCAACAGACACACAACCCTACCATGTGTCCCTTTCACTCACAACTTCATAGGCCTGAGAACACAGGACTGAGGAAGATACCCTGCAAAAAGGCCCTTCCACTGACTTGGCTAAGTGGGTGGCAAGTTATGCAGTAGTAGCCAGTGCACAGCTCTGATGGCCTCCATGCTAGGGACAGGCAGTGGCCAGTGCACAGCTCTGGAGGCCTCCGTGCAAGGGACGGGCAGTGACCGGTGCACAGCTCTGAAGGCCTCCGTGCAAGAGACGGGCAGCGACCAGTGCACAGCTGTGGAGGTCTCTGTCCGGGGGACAGCTCTGATGGCCTCCGTGCAAGAGATAGGCAGTGACCAGTGCACAGCTCTGAAGGCTTCTGTGCAGGGGACAGGCTCATTTCTTTACGCTGTAAACCACAGTACACAGCATCTTTCATCTTCCAGCTCCTTAGGATTCATTTTCCTTTCATAATGCTTAGCTTGCAACACTCCCTATCAGACTTCTAAAATCTCAGAATAATCTAGATTCAAAATTCCTGCTGCAGTTTCCCCTGCTTATTAAATGTTTTTCATTCCAAAAATAACCCAAACAGTCTAGTTTTAAATAGAATAGCTGACCATGTCCACCATTCTGTGGCGTAAGCCAGCTGTAATAGTGGCACACTTTCTTCCTGGTTATTTTTCTGTGTGTACGCTTCCACATGGCTAAAATCAGAGCACTCGTGTCATTTCTATTCTGTTTTGAAACCCACGTTGTCACATGGTCTTTGAAGCTAACATCACAAATATCTGCAAGACGCTCGTTCTCATGATATGCAGAACTATACATTCCTGTGGGCATTTAAGTTGTTTCTAATTTTTGCACTAATGGAAATGGTTCTGTGATGAGCGCCCGGATGACTAACACATGGTACCATGGTTTAGATTATTTCCTGGCAGTCTTGCATCACTGCAAATAGTGTGTTCAAGGGTCTTTGTTTAAATAGCTGTGACACATGTCATCAAGTAGACTGTACACATTTCTACCCACTAGCAATATACATCACAAAACCACTCGCCACATGCTCCCCTGTGTGGTTGCTTCTCTACATCTTTCTCTTTAATATCGCAGATGATTTATTGGGAAGCCATCTAAAGGGGATGTTATATCTGAGATGTGAATCACTACAACAGAGCTCCGGGCACAAGGATCCGTGAAGGAAACATATCTACTGGGAGTGGAAATAGTCATTCAAACAGCTCTGGTCTTAGGAAAAAGATATTCTCATCAGGTCTGCTGATGAGGCCCATAGCTAATTCTGCATGGATGTGTTTCCCGGCTTTTGTTTCTTCTTCTCTTTTCTTCTTTTCCCACCCTGCCCGCAACATTTCCTCTAAGCTAGCCAGGAATTCACTGTGTAGACCACGACACTAGCCAGAGATAGAAAGTGAAGTGCTGAGCATCTTTCTGTCCAGCCCTGCATCTCTAACATCTGGGCAACTGATGTCTCAAGAGGATGTGAGTTGATGGCCTTTGCTGTGGGTTGCTGCTGTTGATGCCCTGACTTTTCTCTGCTACCTTGCTTCTTTCTCTGTAGCATCGGGGATCAGAGCACAGTGTACTGCCTTCTCCTAACTAGACCCATCTATTTCGGCTCTTATTGGGGTCAGTCTTCTAGCAGAGATTGGGCCATCTCTTCCTCTCGAGTGCTTGGATTAAAGGGACCACCCCACAAGCTGTTTCTCTTTTCCTACAAGTTCTAACACTGCTATGGGGGAAAGATACTTAGAATTTCTGTCTTTCAAGTTTTAGGCAAAACTCCAAATAAATTCATTTATAAAGTCGCTAGCCAGGTCTTCAGGTTGTGAGCTCTGGTGACAGAATTTGTCTGGCCTCTCAGCAAGAGCATAGAGCTCTGCCTTTTAGATGGGAAACCTCCAGGGCTTTTTCCATCTGTGGCTCAGTGGCTATGGGTAAAATCTGGGATAGTGACAGTCCCTGCAGTTGTCAAAACTAGTATTTCCTTCCTTCCTTCCCTCCTTCCCTCCTTCCCTCCTTTCTTCCCTCCTTCCTCCCTTTTTCTTCCTTCCTTCCTTCCTTTCTTCCTTCCTTCCTTCCTTTCCTCCTCCCTCCCTCCCTCCCTCCTTCTTTCCTCCCTTCCTTCCTTCCTTCCTTCCTTCCTTCCTTCCTTCCTTCCTCCGTCTTCCTCCCTCCCTCCCTCCCTCCCTCCTCTTTCGCTAGCATCAACAGCACCTTCTGCCTAGCTTGTGATAGAATGGAAGGATTCCTGCAGTCCCATGGCTTGAGAGACTAAGGCGTTATTGCTGAGAGTTAGATGGTAGCCAAGATTAAATAGCAAGAATACAATTTTTTTTAAAAAGGAATGATTTGGAAATGACAGACATCTACGTCCCCAGTAAATCCCATCTGTTCACAGTGAGGTTTCATTCTTCCGCGTCTTCTTCCCTTGTGACTTTTAGCCAGTTTGTGACCCCCTTGGGAGGCTTCTGTGGTTCTTTTTTTGCACCCAAATCTGGGGTTCTTCTTGGAACTGCTTGTCAAGAAAGTTTGGATTTTGCTGTTGTTGTGGTTCTTAGTCTGTGCTTTTGGTGCCAGTGTGCAAAGACAGTGAGAAACTTAGAGGCCCAGGGCCTGTTTGGACATCTCTGTTGTGGTCTGCAGGAGAACCCAAAGTGTTGATTTCTTCTGAGCTCGCTGGAGAGTGTGGATGATTACTTCATTCTTGTGGAACTGCAAGGCACAAGCGATTTAATATCCACTCTGATGATACGCTTGGTTTCTAGAAATGGCTGCCTGGAACACCTGGCTACTATGTCTTGTACCTTTCTGAGGTCTTGGGTGAATTCAGAGTTTTAGCCAAGGCTCTCAGGACATATCATTTTCATTCCAGGCATGGAGACTTCTACAGAAATGCTTACCCCGAGCACCCCAGTTAGGAGGTGGAGTCTCGGATGTGCCCCTAGGGAGCCAGGCTCGCAACTACAGCTTCTTTCTCTCTGACTCAGGCATTTCAGGATCCACACAGAAACATCAGTCTGTAGATACTGCCCAGTCCAATTGCTCCTCCTGAAGCTCTCTCTCTGGAGGATGGATACCACCTTTCCTAGGTATCCAGAGAAGTCAGCAAAGAGAAGTTAAGGAAAACATTGCAGCTACAGTCCGTGCCGAGAAGGGTCTGGGTCTTGACTGTGGGTTCTCTTGTCTGCTGTCTCTACTGTCCTTTCCCTGCCTCATCCTCACTGGAGTTGCCACCTCTCGGCAGGCTTATCACTGGTCCTCAGAATCACCTCGCTCAAGGACTTGCAGCCTTCTCTTGGGCTAGTGTACACAATGATGCTTCCTTTCCATCCTCACTGAAGGTGCTTCCTGCCACTTTCACTTTTTCCTGGGTCTCAGAAAGGGGTTTAAGCACACTGAACTTCATTAGCATTGAGAACCAAGCAGGCAGACATCTTTGATTTGTCTGGCATGCACTCCAGTCAGACCCATCTTTAGCTAGGAAGTGCTGGCTACCAGACAGCGCAAAGATTGGAGAGATTGAGCACTTAGCTGCCATCTTCTGCATCTTATTCAATATTGATACTCTTTCCTTCTATAAAATGCCACTGTCATGTTTCTTCCCTGGAACTTGCATTAAGCCTGGAATTACTTGATACAAAGCCATGGGTTTCTTTTTTCTCAAGTACAACAGAAACCGTCCACCGTGACAGTAGTCCCTCTTTCTCAGAGCCAGGTCCAGTCTGGGTGGCCCTGGTGTAATCACAGTGTGACCTGTGTTTTGCCCTGGTTGCCTGGAGCAGTTGCCTTAGTCTCTTCTGTCTCTATTCCTCAGGATGCGTTCACCATCTACCTCCTAGAGTAGCTTATGGCAAAAACATGAAGACCAATCAGCCAACAGAAATAAACGACTCTGAAGAGGAAAAGTCCCAAATTAGAAGACAGAGTGGCAGAGGGAACATTCTGGAAGACAGGCTCTCCGATGCTACCCAAATTATTGAATTGCTTTATAAATTTCACTTTGTTTCCCTTGGTTCTAGGCTCCCTGCTTGTGAAAATGCCTTTGTAAGATGTTTTGTGTGGTTTTCTGAATGTATGTAAAAAGAACACCTAAGAAAATCAAAGATTTTATAAATTAATAGGCAATTAAAGTCTTAAAAGTCTATATTAAGACGGAAAGTTTCAGTCTCTACACGTCACTCAAAATGGTACATTCTCATTACCAGTAACTTGTAAAAATTACATATATATAATTACATGTAATTATGAAGGAGATAAAACATATAAAATATGCACCAAGAGAAATGTACTCAAGCATACTATAAATAAGTTAAAGCCAAATTTTAACTATCCCCTTAGTTGTACACAAAAAGGCAACAAAAGGAAAAACAGGAATCAAGGAAAGCACAGACACAAAAGGTAAGATGGTCACCTTGTGTTCTAACACTTTAATAATTACACTAAATGTAAATGGTCAATTTTATTTGTGGTGGTTCCAAACTAGAAACAACCAAATGGCTTTCAATCTACAAGTAGCTGAGCAAACTCTGGTATCATACCATGCCTATAGAGTACTACTCAGCAATTAAAAAGAAGCATACTATTGAATATGCAACAACTTAGATCTCAGTGATATTACTCCAGGGTTTAAAGGGCCAGTCTTCAAATATTGCAAACTATGATTAAGTTTATAGGACAGTCTCTCAATAACAAATGAAAGTTGTGAAAGGAAGTAAGCAGAAGTGACAGTGCAAGAACTCTCTTTGTAATGACGGAAAGATAGCACTTGCATGAATCTGCACATATGACAAAAATCACAAAGGTGCAGACATACATGGAATAGTCCTGTTTTTCAAACTGTGTAAGTCAGTGATTAAGCATGCTCTCATGAGGGTGGAGAATAAATGAGGCAGTTATAGAGACTCTACTCTTTTGCAAATTTCTGTGAATCTACAGTTATTTTTAGAATAAAATTTTAAAATATTACAGTCTAAACTCAATAATAGGCCGATCTTTGCACATCTCTCCAGTACAAACTTAAAAGTCACTATGGCATGGTTAATGTGAGACTCTAGCATACTGAATAGGCTCTGAGCTGCAATTCTTCAGCCATGTCATAGAGTTAAGGCATTTCAAGCAAAAGAACACATTACCTTTAGCTCACTGGGCACAGTCATTATTGATTGTATCCTTGCAGAGTCTCAGAAACTTGCTTTGAAAAAAAAGTATGGCTTCTGTGTCTATGTTCTAGGCTTCTTGGAGTTAGCTGAGCACATGTAGCCTCTAGGAAGGATGAACCAGTAAGTTGCTTCCCACCACTCCTAGACCTTCACATGCCTATTGCACAATCCACGTTGCTGCAGGAATGTGTAAGGAGCATCCGAGTGCTAGAATATTGGTTGTCACACTCATTTTGAGTTTTGTGACAGCATTTATTCTACCTCTGGTTATAACTCTTGTTCCCTACACCCAGAGGGATGGACTAAGTCATCTTCCACCATAGACCTCTCTGGGTTTCATATGATCAAGACATCCAAGAACCTTATTGCTCCATTCAGAAAGGAGCCAAAGTGAGCTTTCCTAAAGTGGTTATGTACATTACAGATACACTGATCTCCGGGGAGAGAGACTGGAGGCTGAAGCATGGTAAGAAGGGGACTTGATGCTGAGCTTGAGGCTGCTGAGCCTGTGCCCTTGGCACTGTCACCAATCCCAAAAGATCACCATCTTACAGGGATTTCATAGCTTCTTATCACCCAAACTTTAAACATTTTCAAAGACAATGTATAAAGGAAATAAACAGAAACTCTTCAATGGTAGAACACTATGCTGAAAATTGGGTTTTGTTATAAACTCTAGAGCACTGTGTACTGTTCTTAGTGGATGATAGAAGGTTTCTACAAGGGTCTCCATTCTGGGGCCTATGTGGGAACTATGCCGGGCAGGCATGACAAAGCATAGCCCAGGCAGATCCTGCCACAATGTGAAAAATCATCACAGTTGACCTAAAAGCAGCTGTTCCATACATGTGAGAAGGTACACAAGGTCATTATCAGCCTATGGATGAGGGTGGAATTTCCAAATATTTAACCCAGCACAGAGAACTGTTGTTTACCACCTGACAGCCATCTCTATAGGGATCCCCAGGGTTGGGGGTATGGTCAATTTGTCTACCGCATTCTTCCTTCTACCTATTCTGTCTGCCTCCTGGCTAGCTGAGCTAGAAACTGAGACAGATAGGGGTATGTGTTGCTGGGGAAGAGCCCCGTAAGAGTCTGAACACAACAGCCTAAGAATAATTAGAGACAGTTAGGGATCACCACGCGTTTCACAGGATGCGTGTCTAAGAGCACACCGACCTGACGGATGAAATCATCTGGGTGGTTCTCAGGTGAACATGTAAACTATGTTCAGAAAAGAAAAATCAGTTTGTGGCTATTTTGCTAAAATTACCTGGATACAGTGTGTGGTATGAGGCAGATTTCCTACGAGACTGTTGGTTGGGAGATCCTGGGGCAGTGATGCCAAAGCATTCTTAAAGCCTGCCTAGACCAGAACTGGCCAAGGGAAGTCCTCACTTAGAGGTCAAGCTACAGCTTCCAGCAGACTTTCATGAGCCTAGAAGAGTCAGTCACACACGGAGGTGAGCTGGGTTGTTTGTTGCTTGTTTTGTTTTGTCTCCAGGCATACGACGACGACGAGTCCTCTTTTTTGCTTCTATTCATTCACTTGGGTGGATAATTACAACTTCCAACGAAATGACCTGGGGACCCCAAGTGTAGGCAATAAGTCTCTCACGAGAGCAGTGTAAGATGCCCAGGGGTGATATCAGCTGGCCAGTGATATCCTAGAGCTTATCTTCATCAACTACTGAACATCCACCTTACCACCGAAGACCCACAGTAGTGCCCCGACTCACCGTGACAACCCACTCTGTGAGCGAAGGAGCTGATGCCCCGCTTCTGTCAGCAGCAACTGACATCGGTCGGAGCTGCCAGTGATTCCGTGTTGCCAAGATCAGTGGTCATATCTCAGTTTGTATCCTGCTTGGCTTATTGAGACTGTTTGGTCACCCCTACCTGCGGCACCCAGCAGGCTTTTTTGAGCTTTCCCACACCCGCAGCCTGGGATAGTTAGCGCTCTGTCTCCCCGCTTCCCCTCTAGTGGGCCATCCCATGTGCATCCTCTCGGCAGGCTCGTATGCTTACAAGGCACCGCTCATGGCTCTCCACCTCCTCCCACATGCATGCTTTCACCGACTGCTCGTGTCCACTTGCTTGGTTTGAAATACTATTTACTCCAAATTACATCTCATCAAGATCCCCGCCATCCCCCCCATTAAACTCGGAAGTTCGCATTTCTACATGGTGCCCCATGACCCCCTCCTGAAAGGGTGGCAGACATTTCTAAATTCACGCATCCCAAACAAAGCTGATGATAGTCAGCACAGCCACGGAGCAGCGGCTCGTCCCGGCTGCCCCCGTTGCGTTTTCCCAGCCACTCAGGACTGAGTGCCCCCTCTCACCAACACCTCACACCTGTCATCAGATCCCGTCGTCTGTCCCTTCAGCCCTGTCTGCTGTCTGACCATTCCCATCACTGCTCTGCTGGCTCTGACCAGCACTGATCCCCGGGTCGCTGCAGCAGGCTCTGAACCAGTCTCTTCTGTCCTTGACTTACTAGTTTCTTTTCCTGACCCAACTGCCAAGGTCAAACATAAGCCAGGCCCCTCCTCCTTCTTCTGCTGACCCTTAGCCCCCTTCCTCCCAGTTACTCATAAAATCGCCAGGCTCTCATGTTCCCTCCAGGACTTCACAAACTCGTTATTGAGCCTCTGTCTGGTCCCTGCAGCTCCCTGCATGCCAGTGCAGCAGCCTTCGCCAGACTAGCCAAGCTCCCTGTGCGGCTGCACTTTGCCTCCTGACCCCCAAAAGCGTTTCTTCCCAGTCTCCTGCATGGCAGGCCTGTGGCTGACTATGTCTTAATTCAAGTTGATTTCTCTTATTAAACTTTCCCTCACCAGACCTTCTTTCAGTTCCCAGACTAAATTGAGATGTGTATCCTCCTCATGAGAATATAATAGTCTCAACAGCAGAAGGGAGTCTGGGGTTGTTTTGCTTGTCACTTGGTTGAGCACCAGATACCACATATCACAAGCTATCGATATTTTGAGTGAATTGGTCAGACCCACCCACAGTTAATACGAATTCACTGAATACCCCTCCTGGGATGGCAACTGCCCTGCCCATACACACTTCTGGATAAAACTAGCCCCATCTTCCTAGTTTCACTGCCACCAGAAGTAAAAACATCGCTGACCCTAGATTGGGCTTCCAAGGAGCTGGCCCCTGCAGAGGAGGTGCTACATTTGGGGATAGAAACCTTACCATTGACCAGCAAGATGTCCCACACAATAGGCTTTTAAGTTCCCATCTAATACACACACCACTCATACTGAGTCTCCCTTATGTCCAAAATGCTTAGAACCAGAAATGCTTGGAGTTTGGACATGTTTTGAGTTTTGTATATTTGCATATACATAATAAGGTGTCTGGGACATAACTCTCACTGAAAAATTCCTATGGGCCTGTTAACAGTCTGTGCGACTCCCTTGTCAGCAGGTCAATGGTCGTGTTGCATAGATCCTCTAACAAAGCCTGAGCAATTTTACACAATCTTTTTAGTGTACTTGACTGGATTGTGACCCACGTGTCACCTGAGGTAACACGCAGATGTTTCTACTTGTGACAACCCATTGGTGCTCACTGATTCTGATTTTGAAGAGTTTTGGACTTCCCGAATAAGTATGTTCAGACTGCATTGATATAATTTCTGAACATCCAGAAACCCTCATGGCTGGTGCACACCCATTCCTGATGGCCTGGATCAGGCTGTGCTGGAGTTATCCCTTCTACAGCAGGGGATGCGAGCTTTTCAGGCCTGAGACTGTCAGGGCGTGTGCGGGTGGACTCCAGGCCTATTTGTAGAAGTTAAATTGAAAGCAGAAGCGTCAGGAGTAATAATAAGGATGTCTGCAGATTGGAACGAAATTTACAAACAAATGGCTGTGCCCTGTGTATGGATCCTGAGCAGGAGAATAAGACAGAGCCAGGGCAGAGTGCACCCTGACCTGACATTACCTTAGGTTGAAGGGGTCCTCTGCGTTCCCTTTTCCTTTCAAGCTGGGCTGGAAAGTGCAAAAGCTAAACAAAAAAATAAATCATTTCATGAGCAGAGTCACTGCCCTCCCACCAGCTTACTCACAAACACACACACACTCACAAACACACACACACACCACACTCCCGCCCATGTCCCTCCTACCAGCCTGCTCTGCAGTCCTGATCACCAGGCCTTGGGTGCCTCTGAGGCGTCTGTTTGGCAGCCTCACAGGCCAGGTTCATCCACAGCAACGATGGCAGGAAACAACAGCCACTGCATTACTGCATCAAGGGGTTTGAAGGTCCTTTTCAGGGTCTCGCATTTCCATGACCAATTTGAAAACTCCTTTTGCACATTCCTGTGTATCACTGTGGGCTCTCAGCTAACATTTCAATCTTACACACACACACACACACACACACACACACACAAAGACCCTGGGGAAAAGACTTGGTTCCCAGGCTGCTGCTATTGGACTGTGATGGGACTTTGGGGAGACAAGAAGTGAAGGCCTTTAGGTCACTGTTGGGCTTGTGGGACCCCAGATGCCTTCATTTGCTCCTGTTTACTTCCCTGCCATGAAATGATGCCTTTGTCATATGCTGTTAGCATGATGCACTGTTTGACAACAGGTCCAGAGTGATGAGGCCAACTGATCAAGTACTGGGACCTCCAACACGTGACACCAAATCAACCGCCCTATTGTGAAATGGGTACCTCAAAGACACCTTTAGCAGGGCAGAAAAGAGACGCGTGAGGCTTCTGGAGAGCAGCAGGAAACCTCAGCTCGTACCCAGCAGCTAGAGGAGCACATGGGGCAACAAGTGTCAAAGTCTGCTCAGGCCAGCAGACAACACGGGTTTTAGGAGGCAACTGACCCAAAGTGGGTAGCTCTGGCAGACACAAACCTGTGAACCCCACTTCCTCCATTCCACTCCTGAGTCCTGGATATGGCAACCCACCCTGGGGTCGCTTACCAACCAGGAGCACCCGAAGGGCAAATCCAGAAGCTCCCCAGGTCAGAGGTCAGAGGTCACCTGCTCCCTCAGCTCTGTTTTCTCTACTGGTGGCCAGGACCCAACCCTGTTCTCTGCCTAATTTCTCTGTGGACCTGTCCGTGCCTCCGTAAGTCCCTAACAACAGAAATGGATCACTGTGTGCTAAGGATTCAGCTGCAGGCTGGCGTTGCTTAGACTGATTCTCATCTCTTTGGAGAAGAGAAGGAGCCAAACTGCGACAACGGGCTTCTCTTAGAAAAGATGCTTCAGCATGCGAGTGGGAATCAGGGTTTGGAGTTCTTTCCGGTTAAAATATGAAATTGGAATGACTAAAATTGGCAATTGGAATCCAAAAGAGAGATTAAGCCAAAAGAAAAAAAAAGACTTGGAAAATTAGAAAATACAGCCAAAATGTTCTGGAAAGTCCATTACACAGCCACCGTCTTAAAGAACCTCTCTCTGCAAGACTTCTCCCCGGAGTCATTACCACCATGCTACCTACTGCAGTCCACAGAGATGAGGCTCCCAGGCTTTTGTTTGTACTTCGTCTCAAAAGTCAGGAAGTTCTTCCTTGTACTTCACCTAAGTTCTGCTTGCTATGGGTTGGGAAGCCTTTTCCCAAGAACACAGCTGGGAAATCTCCATTTCTCTGCTCAGGGTTTAGGGTCAGTTTCTTGGAAAGGAGAATGTGTCAGGCCCTTACCTTTTGAAGGCTTTACCCCGGTCGCTGTTGTAGAAGACGAGGAGCTTAGAATCGCCATTTTGGAAAAAGATCTCCAGGGCGATGTCCTATGCAGAGAAAGTACTGTCAGTACAAATGACTCCAGTTTGCCATGTGGGCTTCTGGGGTAGGAAACCCTTACGGTTCGTGTAGCCCGGGGGCGTGACCACGGAGTGCACCTGCTGATGGAGCAGGAAGTGGAGGCTTTCTTTGCAGGAGGGGAAGAGCGGACAGAGGGAGAGCATGCGCAGTTGACCCCTCAAGCTGCGTGACCTTTCTGTGTCATGGGCTTGGTTCCCTAAGGCAGGAATCAGCTCCACCAGAAGCCCCAGAAGCTACGGAGGAGGGATGACGCTCTGTGTGAGCACCACTGTGTGCTCATCTGTCAACACGCTACTCTGGGGTGCTTCCCACACCCAAGGTTACTGAGTCACTGATGTGACCACACAGTGTAATGTCTGATGAATGGACTCCACATGCTTCTCTTGCCTTTTCCTTTGGCTGTTTCCTCTCCTTTCTCTGCCTCTCTTTCCCTTCCTTCTGTCCCAGGCTATCCATATAACACACTTGGAATAAGGGATGCCACAATGCCAGAGATGAGCTGAGCCTCAGGGATGACATGGCATCCGGGAGGGAGAACTCCCAGAACTGGAGGGAAGTCCAAGGAGACGGAAGCCTGGACATGGGGAGCCAAGGGCCAGACTTGGACCTAGGGTTGTGCATCCAGCAGCAAGCAGCACTTGCTTCTCCCGGTGGTCAGCAAGCTCTCCCAGCAGGGGAGGCATTTGTATGGGCACCTCCAAGTCCTCTACCAAGACATATAAGAGCCCTACAAAGAGAAAGGGAAATGACAAGAAGACAGAGGGGACAGCTTCCTCAGATCCTTAGAGTGACAGGCTCTAGCTCTCCTGGGAGACACTTCTCCATCAGCCACCCTGCCCCTTGGTGACACAGATGCTCCCCCACCTGTGGGTTCCTCAGCCATGCAGAAAACAACCACCTGGAAGCAATTGCTATTTCCTGGGAAAGAGGAAACCCATTGCTGGTAACACTTGCTATGCGCATAAGCTGTGAGGCCAGAACAGAAATCCAGGAAAGGTTTCTGTGTGTCTGACAGGTGCTCAGTGCTGTATGAGGAGGGTGGGAAAGGCGAGGCATGGCTGCCTATGCCTGGAGGGTGTGGTGCCCTGGAGAATTGACCAAGGGAGCCATACTGGGGACAAAGCCCAGAACCTTGCCTAGGATCTTGCTGGACGGGACTCTTGCACACTCGGCCTCCTCACTTCCTCCTCTCATTTGGAAAGAGCTCAGGGTCAGAAAAAAAGGAAGCAACTTCTTCAGGCAACAGTGGAGGAAAGGGGACTTAATAGAGGCCTAGACCCTGGTCCACAGGTAGCTGCAACTCTAGAATTTACTCCCTTGAGAAGGCCTCCCGAACTTCACCTTTAGGGAGGCTTCCATGAGGAATTAAAGTGTTCCACACACCCCAGATGAAGCCACAAATCCAAGGAGTCCTTAGTAGGTTCTTCCAAGTCAAATAGTGTTCCTCTCCATCCTTGGGAACTATCCCAGAACCCACAGAGAGGGCGAGGTTTGAGCCCCATTCCTCTCCTCCTAGCTGGCCTTCATCTCCTTGTGTCCCGAGGCTGCCTTGAAGGCCTTGGAGGCAGCCCTACCCTTGCTGAGGCCATTCTGATACAGGTAAGTTGGGGTGTAGGCCACTGGGCTCCAGAGCTCTCTTCCTCCTACCAGTGCTGCAGGTGATGATTCTAAACAGAATGCTCTAGGCAGAAAGTGGTGCAGGAGCTCATGACTGAGTGCATTTTCTCACGGGAGCCTCCATCTGTGTTCAGAACACAAAAAGGCCTTGTAGTCAATGGGGAGGCTCTGGGAGGTGCATCGGAGGGGAAAGCCACCAGGTCCCTAAATCACTTGGTCCGGGACATAATGAGAAGCTCAGAGCTAGACAAGATCTAGGGGAAGTCAGGAGAGGGGAGTGGTGACATGTGTTCAGGATCACCAGCTCTAAGTGATGTCCCCAAATTCCTAAATCATCAATACACTTGTGTATCACAGGAAAGATGCCTATTCCTAGATGACCTAGTAATCAAGAATAGCTCAGCAGTTAAAGGCCTAGCTGGAGAGCCTGTAGAGGCTGTCAGAGCTCCAAAACCAGATGATGCCCAGGGAAATGATATTTACAGTTTCTTCACAAGAGTCCTGAGCTGTGTATAGGAGCCACGAGGAGTCACAGACAGGTATCTCTGATGATGCCCGGTTTACTTGTCGTGATGAGCGAACCACCTCTTTAACCCCTGGGTGGTTTAAACCCTCAACTCACCTGCAGGAGAAAGCGGGCCTGTCGGAGCTCTCTGAGGTCACTGTAGGCAAAGCGTTGGCAGGAGTAGTGGTCAGAGGACCTGTCTTTGCTGCACATGTTGAAAATGAAGGGATCGCTGATGCTGAAAAGGGAACAAGACATGTGGTGTTAGGCTCCTCCCACCCACTGCCATCTCACTGGAGGAGAATGTAGTCCAGCCTCCTGTTCTGTTGGTCTCTGATGATCTGATGAGCCAAGTACCAGAAACCACATGTTCTGCCCTCGAAGAGTAAACCAAGTGCCAGCCTCACTGGGGGAGTTGTGTTGACCCAGGGTGTGGGGGCTGGGTATGTGAAAACAGCCCCTGTGTTCAGAAGTATGCAAACTGCTTACACCACATGGTTCTTTGATACCTTGGACTCACTTCCCCCATCCTGCATCTTTAATGGCCCTGGAAGCTCTTTAGATGGACCACCCAATTGTCGAATATGCCTCTCTGAGACAGAGGTCCACTGAATTAGAAGACACAGTGGAGTCAATGGACGAAAGAACTAACTGGAAATGATTTGGTTTGCAAGATCCAGCCTTGGTTGAGAGAAAAGAGTACCTTCCAAATTCTCTGAAGCCGGGCCTTGGAGGGTCAACCAGCAGCCTACCAGAGAGAAGAGCAGAGCCACATGTGACCTGAGTCCCACCTCCTACAACAGGGAGGGGTGGCCTGTAGGGTCCAGAAGGTAGAATGGGACCACACAGAGATGTCAGGTGGCTTTCCATCCATCAATTATCGAACAGTTCAGAATGAGCCTGCATCCTTGAAGGAAGTGGAGAGGGCAGAGAACCTTGGACCTGCCCGAATATTTGTTCCCAAAGAGGAAAACATTCTGTTTCAGTCACTAGTGAACCTTGAGTAGGGGAGCTTTCAGCACCCACACAGATAGATGACATCTTGGGAAATAAAATTACCTCCCTTTACAGACACATTCACTTCTGAAAAGCTAGGTCATGTACCCAGTATTTCACATTTATTTAGATTTTATTTCATCTTAAACTGTGTGTGCACCACTACACACTTTCTGACCATTTTGATAAAATTTCCATTTTAAGATAAATGACACCTGCCCCCATACATCAGTGCTACAGAAATTCATACCCCGATCACAAGCCTAGAGAGGCCAGAGATGAAGGGAGATATGGAGGTGGGACTGTTTCATCTCCTCCTGGTGTTGCCCCCTCCCCAGGAAGCCCATGAGGCTTCCATGCCACCATTCTGTAGCTGAGAGGGGTCAGACTGTCACAGACATGGTGGGGCTTTCTAGTCTAATCTGTGGACCAGGTTCACTTTATGAAGAGATTGTACTTTAATATTAGTAGAAGGTTCCCACAGGTCAGGGAGGAAGCCTGGACCCCCTGGGTAGCTCCTTATACAGATAGTGTGGAAGATGCAAAGTCAGTCTCTTTGCAAGCCCAGCTAGCTCTTCTCTAAGCAGTCTTCCCGGACCCTCTGCTCTGAGCCACAGCCCACAGCACTGTGGGTTAATCAGAGAGAAGATGTGGTTCGGGTTTTGGAAGTCTTGGCCACAGAGCTTTAATTCAAAGCTGCTGCTGGCCGAGGCCCATTGTGTGTGTCTAGTGCCATGATAGGGTCTAAGTTGAGCTGTTTCTAAGCATTTCTGACGTTCAAGGGGCAACAGTGGTAAATCTAGCTCCCACCCTTGGCTTATACCAAACAGCATCCAGGTCAAGGTCTGGTGCGAAGGACAACCACAGGCCCCAGCTATGAGTCACAGAAAACCCCCTCTACACCTTAGGTCCTCCACAGAACTGGCCAGCATCTCCTGTGCAGGCAGAGGCAAAAGCCTTGTTCTTGGCTTCTATTCCCTCATCTTCCCCCGAACCCTATGCATGTTTGCTAAGTGACTGCCATGCTCCCCATTTGCACAGTCCTTCCCCGTCCAGGGTTTACTTTGGTCTGAGATGAGTCTCCCCTGAGTGTGAGCCATGGTGCTCTCCAGTTCTAAACCTGGAAGCTGCTTGTCAGACGTGCTGCTCCCCCAAGTTACTGTATTCAAACCCAAGTCCCCTTGATTCCTAAGCCGAAGCTCAAGCAACGGTGTCCTTGGAGGCAGTAAGGCTGGCCTCAGAGTTTTCCCAGAGCTCTTCTGTTCACATCTCTCTCCTTCCAGCTACCCCAAGCCACAGATTCCACCACTGACCTGTGAACACGGGCAGCCTGAGGGAGAATGTACTGGAATATGGAAAGGGCTTTTGGGAGAAACGAAAACAGTCATATTTCTCATGCTTATAGGAACTGCAATAACCCTACAGGACAGAATCAGCAGTTGTGGAATCTCAGAGAAGCTAACATTCCATTAATATTAATATCCATTGTTGACTTCATGGATAGAAGTTCCTGTTGAAATCCATCAGAGGCAGTATTCACACATGTGCCACTGGGTTTTTGGGGTAACATCTTACATATCATGCTAATTAAATCGGTACTCAGATGTGTAATATAGATGGGAAGAAAGGGGTCCTGCTCATCGAGAGGTGGACCTGTGCAGATTGTAGGATGCTGTTCAGAATTCTGCATCCAGGCAGCCATCTTGGCTCATGAAACTGTCTAGAGTGATCTTGGTAAGTTTTTAATAGTTCCAGCAGTAGGGAAACCTACTATATCAGGAAAATGATAGTCACAACAATGAGTGCCTGTACTTTGACAGCTGAGGTAAGTTTTAAAATAAAATATACTTTGATTTGCTCCTATATGAAATTACTCAATTTTGTCAGAATGGTATTTGAAATTTATGGCTGGAATCTTTGGGGATCATATTCTCTTCAGTGACCTCACCTCTTTGTGTCCGTGCAGCTACCAAGCACGAGGTATTCAGTAACTTTGTGGAATTGAATTTAACAGAGAAATGATGCCCAATATTACCTGTGGACATGGAAGGGGGATCGGGTTTAATATCTGACCACTAAGGTTCCAGTGGATGCCAGTGTTATCGGGTAGAATTGTGACTTCCTAACAGGATATGCTTATGTCAGAATATGACTTTATTTGAAAATGGAACATTTATAGAAGTCATCAACTTAAATAAATGGATTGGGCCCTAATTCAAGACAACTTCATGAAAGGGGAGAATGGATGCACAAAGAAGATGACGGGAAAGACAGGCATGTGAGCAATGTCTGTGTATAGCCAAGGAATTCCAAGTATTTCCCAGACTCCGGAAGCCAAGGGGAAAGGAAGGCTTCTTCCCATGAGCAGCTGAGAAAGTGGCTTCCTACTAACACCTTGGTCCATCCTTTTGGCTTGTAAGGCTGTGTAACTATAAAAATCTTGTTATTTTAGGCCACCTAATTCTTGACAACACTAGTGAACTAAGGCTGAGCCTCCAGTCACGGAGGGAGCCCAGTGTAACTAACATGCCTAAGTCCAGTGGTGGGGCACTCATGGTGTTCTTGGGATTGACTGGGGATATTTTTATGGTGCATCAGCGAGCCTCTTCCAAGGCCTAATGCTCAGCTGTGCTCTACTTGATGGCTTTTAGAGAAGCATTTCAGGGCTGGCCCAGCTTTATTTTTAACATGCTTATTTATATATCTTCCTTAGTCTCCATGGTCAAAATAAGGCCTAATCCCCATTGATCTGACATGATCTGTGAGCCTGGTGGGGAAAGCAGCCTCTTTAGTAGAGCCAGCACTTTCTCAGGCCACAGACCAGACCAAGAGCAGGCGGGGTGTGTGTGACTGTCTGATTAACAAACATTTCCTGAGGGTGAACTAAAAATACCCAGGCAATTCCCTGGAGATACCCCAAGGTAATCAATCGTTTCCACTCTCCCTGTATTCTAGAAAAGTATGGTTCGAGACAAGGAAGTCATTCTTGCCTTACAAATCAAATCCCCGACCGCTGGGTTTCCTTTGTGACTACGGGGATAAACAACTTGACGGTTAAAACAAAGTGTAGCTGGTCAATAGGCTCTTAGCTAAGGCTAGTTCAATCCGAGCTCAGGTGAAGCGTGAAGTGATGGGTTGCGCATGTCATTCCACGGGCATGCTGAGCAACTAGAAAGAACAGAGAGCTTCCGTCAGCTTAGAAAGACCAGCCTGCAGACCCACTGCTGGTATTGATCGGTATCCATAAAACATGAGCAGAAAGATGGGATAAGTGTGCCAAGTATTAATTATACTCCTCCAGCTTTGGAAAATCATCAAAGACTTGTAGCGATAGGAGAAGTTTCGGTATGAATAAAAGATGGAAATTAACGGAGAGGACTGATCAGCAAGGATAATGAAGCAAATTTCAACCCTAATCTAAATCAGGTGGGCTTGCACACAGTCTTCTTTCTACATATCCTTTAACCTTCCTGACATATCCTTCCTGACCCAAACTGGAGATCATGACCGCTGGGAGTTCAGATTCTTACTCTTGAGAGGTCAATACTGAATTCTTTGCCAACATCCGAAAACAATGGTTTTCAAAGTATGGTCCCCAGTGACTAGTTGAATCAGCCTAAGCTAGGAGCTGGCAAAGTTTCAGAACCTACCATCTATTGAGTTAGAAACTAGAGATGGGGCAAGTCCAGAAGTCTGTGTTCTAATGATGGCTCCAGGTGACTCTGGAGTAAGCCACACTGAAAGTCACTAGTCGCTATGCTAAGAAGTTACTTGGTCACCATAGGAACCTTTGTAAACCACGTTGAAAAAAAAAAAACCTCTCCATTAAAAGCAAGGGCCACGGGAAAACACACAGTTTGTCAACTTGCACTATCAGTTTGAATCCTTTCATGAGCACAGCATGGCCAGTAGGGGCTAGTTGAATCCCAAAAGAGATTGTCACTACAGAAGGGTCTTAGGATTTCCTGCCGGCAATGTCTGCTACCAGTTGGGGTAATATGGGAGACTCCAGTTTCTTTCCTTATTTGGTTGTTTTGTGGTGTTTTCTCAAGATAGGATTCTCACTTGTAGCCCTTGCTGGCCTCAAACTTGGGATCTTCCTGCCTCAGGCTCCTGAGAATTGGGATAATCCATGTGCCACCTCATCTGTATGATGGCTCAAAAGTCCTGTCCAAGGCTTACCTATTGTTAGATCTTATCCACACCCTCAAGGCAGCCCTCCCTTATCACACCAGAGCCAATATGTCTCCCATGTATGGTCACGTAAACACGCCTGCCCCATGTATGTTTTGTTCCAGAATGACAGTGTGCTCAAGCTCTTTTCATGAAGCCTGTCTGTGCTGTCTACAGCACTTGAATGCCTCTGCATGCAGGGCCAGCAGCACTGTCTCATAGAGAACGACGGGCAGCCAGCCAGTTGTCGCATGTGTAACCTGATGTCAATAAAGTCTTTTATCCAAATAACCCAAGGGAAGGTCCCCAAGTGCTATGATACATTTCCAGGAAGGGGAGACATAGGAACTACCATGCAACATGTGACCCAGCCCAGAAGCTGGCTTTGGGGAACCATAGCCGTGGGTTCTAAGCCCTCAGTAAACAGTTGGAAGGGGAAGAGGAAGAGAGGGAACTGGAAGGAGGCAGGGCTGGGAGGAAGCTGCCGGGGAAAGTGGAGAACTCACTTGGATAAGCAGTGGCGGGTGCAATAGACATCGCCTGTGGGAGACAGGGTAAAGTTCTCACAGATGTAGAAGTGCTGCTGGCCAAAGAGCAGGATCCCTTCTGAGACCAGGTGGCCCTGCACAATCACCAGGGGGACCTTCTGTGACACCTGGAGGGAGAGAGTGTGCAAGAGTCAGATCGGATGCAGTTGAAACGTGCCTATGAATCTTATGAAGAACAAGGGGCAGTCACCAGTCACTCCCAGGACGTTTGGAGGTGACAGTGGTAGAGGCATGCAAGAATGACAAGCTGTACCATCCCAATTGCAACCCATGAGCTTTGTTTATACTAAATACCCCTTATAATCTACCCAGTGATACAACCACCCGGATCATGCCATCTAATCCCAGCACTTGAGAGGCAGAGGCAAATGGATCTCTGTGAGTTCGAGGCCAGCATGGGCTACAAAGCAACTTCCAGGATAGTCAGGGCTGTTACACAGAGAAACCCTGTCTCGAAAAACCAATATATATTTTAATTATACCATTTCTCCCTTCCTTTTCCGCCCTCCCATATGCCCCTCCTTGCTCTCTTTCAAACTCAAGACCTCTTTTGCCATTGTTGTTACATAGAATGTATATGTATATAAATATATCTATATGTAAGTATTTACATACATGCCTATATGTACACGCATATATTCCTAAATACAATCTGTTCAGTCTGTGTAATGTTACTTGTGTGTTTTCAGGGCTTACCATTTGGTTTTGGATAAGCAGTTGGTGTGCTCTTCCCTGGGGAAGACTATTTCTCCTGCTCCCAGAATTTCTTACACGTTACTCTGCCCCCTCTTCTGCAATGTTCCGTGAGCCTTACGCTGGGGAGTGTTTTGTAGATGTATCTGTTGGGACTTACTGCTGTAATCCTAAGCATGCCCAAGTCCTTTCTCTTACATTAAGCTCCCGAACAAACGAAGCATTCCCCAGTTCATAATAAGGCAAGTTTGACTGGGGATAAGCAATTGTCCAGGGACCCTCTGGCACTAGCCAATGAGTAGCTGAGCCAGGAATAGAACCCAGGGATGTCCAAAATCAAGTACAAGCCTGGTACTGTTGCCTCTGCAAAACCAAGGCAA
Source organism: Neodon shergylaensis (assembly GCA_025134845.1). Lineage (NCBI taxonomy): Eukaryota > Metazoa > Chordata > Mammalia > Rodentia > Cricetidae > Neodon > Neodon shergylaensis. The sequence goes on along the minus strand of JABTXL010008037.1, from coordinate 16,702,765 downwards.
GAGTGAGTTCAGGATGTTCAGCGTCTACACAGACGCTTGCTCCTGGACCACAGTTCATTCTCCTTCACTGACCGAGAGCACTTGGGGCAGGGGCACAGTCCTTCCCAGTGACAACTTGCCCCTAGCAACAGGTAGTCATGAGGCAGGGCCCCTTTGCCTCAATTCTGAGTCACTGCTTGGGTGTGATCAGCTGAGACCACTGCACCACAGCTGTGCCAGGCCAGACCTGAGTTCCACATGCCAAAATCCTTCCCGAGAGCATATGCATGTGGAGATCCTAGGGATTCTGACTTGTGACAATGACTCAGAGTCCAGCATGAATGAATAAATGATGAATAAAACCCAAAGGGGCTAAGAGTAAGACCAAAGCTAGTGTTTCTCCAAGTATTTCCATCCTTTCAAATGTAGAACTGACAGGTAGGGGTGGTACACACTGGCAATGCTGACTCTGAGGAATGAAGGAGCAAGGGTGTCTGGAGACATTAACACAAAGACTGGATGTGGCATATACCAGGAAATGCCAGTGCTAAATTCTGAGGCAGGGAAGGCGTGTAGGGGGTGGGGGTGTGGATCAAAAGGCTGAAAGCAGCATGCACCTGTATTCTAGCTACTCGGGGAGCTGAAGCAGGAGGAATAGTTGAGAGACTTGTTTGAAGCCAACCTGGAATACAAATGAGACCCCCATCTCTAAAAGGAAATACGTAGAAGTCTCGCCACAGTCACCAGCAAACTGTGGTTTGTTCCAGCAAAACCCATGTTGAGGTCAATTCCCCACAGTCACATTGGGAAAGACACTTAGGGCTTCACAGTAGATGCCATCAAATTATTGTTTGTTTGGTGTTTCATCTTACATAGTTTGCGGAGACTGGAGGGGAACCTGGCCAGGAATCAGGAAATGGCTGTGCTTCCCAAGGGTCTTCTGAATTGAATGCAAGTCAGGCTTTTTTTTTAATTTTTTTTTTTTACAATGCTCTGGTCTTGTCATAAACACCCCATTTCCACAGTTACCTTGTTATGGCTAGTCTTTTCCCTGAGCAGCCCCCATGGAGCGCCTTCCTACCGGCCTCGTGTAGACATGTCTGGTTCAGTAATAGTGACAGACTATTCCAGCGCAGTTTGTTTGACTGGTTTTTCCTGAATTCAGCTTGCTTTCAAATATCTGCATTTGCAGGGCTGTGCCAGCCTCCCTCACGCTGCACGGGTCTCTTTGAATTGACAGGTACGTCTGAGGAATAAAGTTCTAGAACCCAGGCAGGGGCCGGGGTGAGGGTGCTTTAAATCCTCACAGCTGTTGCAATTACTCCCATGCAGAGTGACACAAGATTGCTAACATTGTAAGACAGGCGCTACAACCTGAATCCAGTTTGACTGTATTTCCCAAGGACTCAAAGTTTACTGCCCATAGTGAAGCAGGAGGGTGGAGAGGAGGGGGTCTTTGGACATGGTTGCTAGTACATCATTAACTTCATCAGGATGGAATCTCTAAGAGTGCTGACCTTAAAAGAAAAAGATCAGAAGATTGCTTTCCCTGTGTCTTGTCACACAATACCCTGTTTCACCCGAGACTATGCCATCCATATGGACCCTCGGCCATCCAGACCCATAAGCCTAAAGAAAACTCTTTTCCTTATAAAATAACCAAGCCTCAAGTCTTTTAGCATAGCATCATAATACATACTGATAATGAAAAGTTATGCTAGGTTGTTTAAATGTTTTTTTTCCCTGTGTCTTTTACAGGTGAAATTCAGAGATATTACCTTCAAGTTTATAAGGTGATATGTGAAGTCACAGTGCCAACATTGGCACAGGCACCCCCAAAACCATCCCCCTCCCCAGGCATCACCCCATTAAAGCCTTCACAGTTCCAGCAGTTGGGTTTTGGAGCACATGCCAAATCTGATTGGACGCTTCCCTTTGGGGAGGCTTAAGTAACAACCAGAATAAACCAAACCACAAGAAAAATGTCTAAAGAGAGCTGGGTTAATAGCTTAAAAATTGATTCTGTTAGAAAAGAAATGGCATTTTAAAAACTAGAAGATGAGCCCAAGTGAACTATTACCTCCTCTTCCATTTAAATTAGCCCAGAGAGGGCTCCGTTCGTGTTTACTCACGACTAAGAAATCCCTCATGCCTCGATGCTATCGATCATTTGAGACAAGGGGAACTTTTGTTTCTCCAGAAGAACTTTTTAAAGACCTGCTAGATGATGTATGGTCATTCCCAGCGGGTGGATAACTGAGAAAGTAAATACACCTCCATTTGCAGACGATGGACAACAGGTTGTTCAGAAAACCAGAAAGGTTGGAGACGAAACGTGAGTCAGAGTCACTGGGTAGCAGCTCACCAGGGCACATGGCCCCAAAGCAAGGCTTCATTTTGGGGTACGTCTAGAAAGCGCAAAGACAGCTACACATTTCTGGAAGCTGTGTGTAGCAGCATTAGTCTGTAATCTAGTGCAGCATTAAAGTTCATAGGAGGAAAAACTGAGACCCAGAGAGGCCACTGGAGCCAAGGAGCCAGCAAAGGAACTGCCTGATTGGTCTATTCTCTCTTCTATTTCTGTGCGGGTGAATGATGTACCCCCACCCCGTCTTGTGTCCTCAGTATGCACTATTAGCACTAGAAAATGGATTGGGTACAGCTATTCCTTGGTATTCTTAGGGATGATTCCAGAACCTCTATCCACTGCTATCAAATTCCACAGATACTCAAGTCCCTTTTATCTCTCCTATTGCTTTAAATCATCTCTAGATGATTTTAATACTTAATATAATGCCAGCCCTGTCTACACTGGTGTATTGTATTGTCTAGAGAAAAGTCAAGTCGGGGTTGGAGCCTGCAAGATCTCAGAACAGACACAATGCTTCAGAGATAGTTTTTGATTTACAGGTGGTTGGCTCCATCAATTTAGCATTTGGAAGCATGAGAGTTTGGTTATATACTTAATTAAAAAAAAGATTGTTGAGAAAAACTAAACTAAAACTATGAAAAAGGAGACAGACTGCAAAAGCCATATTTGTGCTGATTCCCATAAACCCCGGCTCTTACATTTCCCCATGGATCACAATTACCTAGAGCTTCAGTCACACCAGTGATGAAAGAAAAGAATTCTAAGGTAACGTGGAGCTTCTGCATGTCTGCCTGTGTCAGTACCGCAACACTATGAAGCAGCACCATGCTGGGCCTTTTTACAGGAGTGCTTCTCTCTGAGACAAGGAGCAGGGATGCCCCCTGCCTGCCTGGCTGTGCCACTTCTACCATAAACAGTTATGTCAAGCCGCCCTCCTTTCTCTGCAGGCTGTGGCACCAGGTGGAAGGATAGTGACTTTGACACTGTATGGCTGCTCCAGCATAATGTAAACATAACACAAATCCCAAAGGCAGTTCAAGGCCCAGTGCCCATCACTGTCGTCCTTGAGGGTAAGCTTGTTGACACTCGATTGGTGGCGTGTGGAAGTGTGTCTAGCCTGGATCTCTGCGTACTATAACCCTGGATTGAGGGTCTTGGGAATTGTTACTGTTGACATCTGAAATATTCCAAAGGCTGGTGTGTTCAAGGTTTGGCAGCCAGCTGGTTGATGGAACTGAGAGGCGACTGAGTCGGGGCAGGGGGGTCTGGCCTAGTCCATGCCTTATTGAGATGGGAGTTCTAGTTAGAGAAGGGAAGTGACTTTGGGCCTCCCCTGGAAGAGAATGACTTTCTCTGGTTGCTCATGTTTTCTCTCTGCTTCCTGGTAATCGTATGGGGAACAATCAATCCCTGCTGCATGCTACAGCCACCATGATGTTCTCCCTCGCAAACCTGAAGCAGCAGGGCCAGAACCTGTGAACTCTGAAACTGTGGGCTCTTTTCCTCAAGTGTTCTGTCACAGTGACAAAGACAGACGTTTATCAAGAGTTACCAAAGCTGCTGCACAAATGTCATGATCCCAAGCTGCATCTCAATTAAGCAGGTGCAGCCTTGGGCCTTAGAAATAGCATTTTGAGAACACACCTAGAAAATTCTGGTACAGATGACCTGAAGAGCACACATTGACACACAGAGAGAGCCAAGAATTCGTGCTACGCGGAGAAATGCTGTTTCATCTGATTTAAGCATGTTGCTTGGAACACACTCATCTCTTTTTTCCTTCATTCATTAACTCCGGCACAACATATTAGCAAGTACCCACCCACTGGAGACACAAAGGAATTGAATCACGCCTTCAAGACGTGTGTGGTCTGAGGCTGCTGGACAGCAGTGGTGGGAAAGAAGAGGCTTTTGAAAGTGCAGTGAGGGGGATCTTTCACAAGCTGCATGGGAGAACAGTTCACAAGGAGGTGACCCCAAGGTTGAGTTAGGGATTGGGAAGGTGTGTGTGTGTGTTTGGAAAGGGGTGTGTGTGTGTGTTCAGAAAGGGGTGTGTATGTGTGTATGTGTGTGTGTGTGTGTTCGGAAAGGGGTGTGTGTGTGTGTAGGTAGGTAGGTAGCACTTTTGTGCAATTAGGTAAAAGGTCAACCATGTACATGCATGTGTGTGCATGTATGTATGTATATGAGATGCGCTGTCGAGAGCAAAAATATCTCACTTTGAGCTGGCTACGAAGGTCAAAATCATATTTTACAATGAGTTTGCATGAAAAAAAACAGTTATTTAATTTGTCATGTAGTCAAAGAGAATAACAAACGGCAAAAAGAAGCCAGCACTATAGGTCTGAGTCTGGAGGATCCAGAAGCTGCATGGAAGGGCATGAGATACTATCCCAGAATGGAGTGACTGAGGGGCCCACAATTAACATGCATTAACTCCACCACACAAACACAGACAAATGGAGATGATTGCAGGGAAATGTGCTGTGGTTCTGGGAATCACTAATCAATGATGCAAAGGCAGCGCTGAGTAACAAAGTAATTACCTTCCCAGGTATCGCTCGAGGCAACGAGGGCTCAGTTGATCACACAAGGAAATGAATTCGGCTGAAGCCACCCTGAAGTTACAGGGTTGTGCCTTGGCTTCCCTGCATCCAAAACAGACGTACAATTCCAAAGGTCTCAGCAAAGACAGACTAGGTTTCTCGAGGTTACGCACGGGGCCTCTCGAACTAAGAATAAAGGCTCTCCAGATAGCAGAAGGAAAAAAGAATAGGGATTCTGAGGGGCAAACATGGATACCCTGCCACGACTTTTCCTGGAGCGTTTAGAGATTTGGAAAATGGGGGAGACCTGGTGTCTTGTGAGGTCAGGGATTTATCTTCTTTATATTTGCTTGAGTGTGTTCATATCTCGAAGAACTCTGCCCCCACTCATTTCTCATGAAAGTATAGTTCCATGCTTGACAAAAACAATGGTGAACCCAGAATGATATCACAGTGGGCCAGGCATAAGACCATGAAAAAGCAGAAATAAGGTCATCATGCACAAGGATAGGCCATGGTAGACTAGAGATGAAGTCACAATATACCAGTCATTAGGCCATGGTGGATAGGGATAAGACCATGGTAGACCAGGGATGAGGTCATCACAGAACAAGGATAAGACCACCATGGACCAGTAACGACGGATGTCCTGGAGACCAGGAACTTGACCTATGCAGCAGGACAGGGCGCATGCTCAGCATTGTGAGTCCTAGCAGTGGAGATGGGTTTGTGGTGACTTAGACACCTGTCCACCCCTCGTTAACATGAAAAGACTATACAGGAAGTACTATCTCCGGGCTGGACGTGGGAAAGCTACTGAAGGATCGAGATAGGAACAGTTTATGTCACTTGCCCAATACAGAGACTCAGAAGACATTAGAGAGAGGAGAAAAATGACATGAATCAGAAGCAAAGAGCAGGAGGTGTGGTGAAGAACTCATAGACATAAGACTGCATGCATCTGGGTGGCATTTGTGTGAGGAGTGGAACCAGCCCCAGAGCCTGCACCACCAGCTCAACTCCACCCAGCTGTCCCTGGTTTAGAGCAGTCTCCTTCCTCCGATCTGTAGGTTTGCAGCCCCATGTGAGTTCCCGGGGCCTGTTTCCTCACATTCCTCCCTGCCTCAGTCTCTAGATCCCAAGACTCCCTTAGTTTTACCACCTGTCTGTCCAGACTCCAACCTAAGTAAGCTTCTTTTTCCTCAGAAAAGCTATATTTTATGGAATGCATTCAAACTTTGAGAGGCCTCATTCCAGCGGGCCAAAGCTTCCTCGGGTCCCACCCTGACCTTTAATGCATTCTCTACTAAAGATCCATTTGACCTCTTTTGGATGTCTACTGAGCGTGTTCTCCATAGCATGTCCCTAATACCATTCCTTGGCTCATGAGCTCATTCATCTGAACAGGCATTCCTGCTTCATAGATCTCTTGACATTTACTTTTTCCTATCCTGGGGCCATGACAGAGGTCCTAGGGGCTTTAGGAGTATGAGAACAAACTGATAGCCAGGCCACTACAAGGGAAGAAACAGCAATCACTGCCGCTGAGAGTGTTTGGTTGGAAGTATCACCCCAGCTTCCAAACATGCCTTTATACAAAAAGTCTGGATTGTTTGCCTGGGGGCTTCACCTCAGCTCCCGGAATAAGACCACTCCCACCACTGGGGGGCTACTTAAACTGCCCCCCGGAGGACGAACAAGTGGTCTCTCCTCTCTCTCTTTCCCTCTCCATGCCTTCCCAGTGCCATCTGGGAGCATTGCATTAAGCATGGGCATCTTGTCTGATTCAGTCTGATTGGAGTTATTTGCCTCAGCAGAGAGGCTCCGCTTAAGGAGAACCTAGCAGAGCTCCACTTGAGGTCTCTATACAGAGGGCTCAGCACAGGGAGTCTCTGGCTGAGGCATGCAGCACCTCCTGCAGCTTTGCCCCAAGCCAACAGACAAGGAGTAGAAAACTCCATTTTGAAGACAAAGAAAATGAAGTTCTGGGAAGTTCCGTTAAGGATCAAAGTGGCTGAGCTTGGTGGTGGTGAAAACGGAGAGGTGAGGCTGGGACGCAGAGGGCTCTATACACAGCCTTGAGTTTACAGTCCACCCAGGGCTCCCGCACTGACCTGCTTCTCCAGTGACCTGGGTGGGCATGGAGGGAGGGGCACTAAGCCCTTCCCTGCTTCTACTGAGACTAGAAGCATCAAGAACAAATAATTCAACACAAACCCAAGAATGACCAGTATGAGCGACACTTGCAAAATCCCACTACCCAGCCAGGAGGAAAATCCTCTGGTACAAAAGTCTGCTTCCGGTTCCAGGTTGCTGGTACTGTATTCCCTCTCCCCCACCGCCTTGCCCTGCAGGCACAGGGACGGGGACACTAACTAGGCACTGGCAGTTTCAGCACAACCCCCCCCCCCAACACACACTTCTTTCTACCCCTGCTGGGATTCAAACACTCTTATTTGCACATCCTGGGGACCCCTGCTGCTGCAGCCCCCAGCACTGCCACGGCTTCCTGCTGTGTAACAAGGAAACTAGAGAAGACTGAAGCTTAAGTAAGACCCCAGGAAGGATGAAGTCCCTGCTGTTTGCCTTGCCTTCTCTGTGTGGGAAAGGCAGCCTCCTGTGTGTTCCTGATCCTTGTCTATCCAAATGAGACCCCAAGAAAAAAGCTGTCACTGGGTGGTGGATACGCCGGAGAAAGCCATACAATCTGCAAAAACAAGGCTCTCAGACACAGGGAACGTGATAAGGACTTCTGTTGGCTGCAGGAGTATGGAACTGGAACTCTTCTGAGCCAGATCTATAAACCTCGGAGCTTGCCTACAGTCGTGCCCACAAAGTGTTGACTGCCACCATTACCCTGCTGGTCTTGGAAGAATAAGGACACCCAGGTGTCTAGAGAGGTTTTCCCAGAAGCCAAGGATGGAGCTTGGGTGAGTCATGAGTCCCGGGGATACCCCATGCAGTAGGTTACAACCCAAAGCATCTCCAGGGAGGCCAGGCTGCTTATCCCACACACAGTAGGCTAGCCAGCTGCTCTGAGGGGGCCTGGCTTCTGGAGATCTTTCTGGACCATCTGGTGAGGCCAAGGTGAGCCCTGGTTCCAGCAACAGAAGAGTCCAGTAGAGAGTAGCAACAGAAGAGAAGACAGAGACTGCATAAGGAGAAGCAGAGCAATTCACCAGTAAGAAAGATTTGATACAAACTAACTGCTTGCTGGCTAGAAAGATGGAATAGGGGACCACAAGGCAAGGGATGCAGGTCCTTTCCAGAAAGCTGAGGATGTCTAAGCTGACAGTCATCAAACCTCATCCATACAGAGGCATGGACCAAAGTCTGCCAGCAACTGAATGATGCTGGAAAGAATGCATTTCCAAAGCCCCCAGGATGCAGTCCTTGTCAGCATCCCTATCCTGCGGGGCTCTACCAGAACCAGAGGGTCCCACAGTGCTGGATTCTTACTAAGTTCATGGCCGTTTGTTAGCAATGGAAAACTAATACAAAGCATCACAGGGCTGAGCATCTTTCATGTTTATTTTGTTTTATTTTTATTTATTTATTTATTTATTTATTTATTTATTTATTTATTTATTTATTTTGTTTTGGAGACAGTGTTTTTTCTGTGTAGCCTGATTGTCCTGGAACTCTTTCTGTAGATCAGGCTCGCCTCTTTTAATTTTTATTATATATTATTTTATAATATAACACTATTATATTATATCTTTTATTTCTCAAATGCTGGTGTTAGGAGTCTGTGTTGCCACATCCAGCTACATGGTTCTCCTCTTACGAAAACATTGAGAAGACTGTATGGAGATGGCATGAAGTCAGCTTCCCTTTCTCTTGAGGAAAACAGAAAGAAGTGGTGCTTGCTTCCCATCCCATGGGTCTCCCCATCTCACCATAAACAATGTAGTGTGTACCAGCATTCCTGGTGTCCCCTTTCTCCCCACACACACTGTAGTGTGTATCAGCGTTCCTGGTGTTCCCCTTCTCCCCACACACACTGTAGCATGTATCAGCGTTCCTGATGTTCCCCATCTCCCCACACACACTGTAGCGTGTATCAGCGTTCCTGGTGTTCCCCTTCTCCCCCCCACACTGTAGCGTGTACCAGCATTCCTGGTGTCCCCTTCTCCCCACACACACTGCAGTGTGTACCAGCATTCCTGGTGTCCCCTTCTCCCCACACAC
>JABTXL010008037.1:16647333-16690065 GCA_025134845.1 Neodon shergylaensis | reverse complement strand
CTCTCTCTCTCTCTCTCTCTCTCTCTCTCTCTCTCTCTCTCTCTCTCATGTGTGTGCATATCCTAGATTTAAGCAAGTCAGAAATGACTCCACACATTGTCTTTAAGCCTAAGGTATTATAGGGACTGCCATGTAGGTCCCGACATAGAAGAATTTAATGTGAGAGTATTAAACATATATACCATCTATTTTCTTCTAAGACATCTTATTGTTCATCTACATATTTTGACCACATACTAAACATGTATTTAAATTGTGTTAGGGTGCTTTTAAACTCTACTCCTTAAACAAATTGATGAGGTACTCAAAGTTACTATTTTAAGCTTACTAAAAACTCTGTCACTCCCAGAAGCCTGGGTCTGGAATAAGTCCCCTTTGTTCTGACACAGTACTGACGAGCTGTGTACAAACTGCTCTGGTTTCTCAGCATTTCCTCTCCCCAAACCCACACATGTAGTAATAGCTTTAGTGAGGTGTTAAAGGAAATCAGCAATAGGTTTTTGATTATTGAAGAGAAAAACTTATTATTTAACTATTGAAGAGAAAAAGATAAATTTATAAACTTGATACCTTGGTTTTCAGCATTTGTCTGAGAAAGAGCATCTTTTCTGTCTTGGCTCTCCTGAAATAGGACCAGAGAGAAGAGAAAATAAACTCACAGACATTGTTTGGGCCCCTTTCCTTTTCCATAAAGTTACAGACTGGCGTGAACTTGTGTTTTCTTCATGTAAGTCTAGACTAAGGTACAAATGGAAGAATGTACTAAATCTTAAGGGATCATGTAAAATGCCTGCACTCATTGTCGGAGTCAGAGCGGAGACTGTAGTTAAGTAGCATTTTCAGTAGTTTCCATGAGGTGCCAGGGGAGATTCAACAGCATGCCGATGTCTGCATGTGGGTCACCCTGCACAGGTACCGTGACCAGGTTACAGAGCACTCTTATTTGCACAGCCAACAAGACACCTTTTCTCCTGCCTCCACATCCTAAACAAACGTTCTGAGGGGAAAAACGCTACCTGCCTCTAGTCATTTAGTCATAACTAAAACTACAAGGTCTACTAAATAAATTATCATATATTTATAAAATAATTTTCTCATACGTTTTCTGGAGGGCAGGCTTAGGATGGGTAAAGATGCTGGAAACTTCAAAATCAAACTAGCTCCATATCTTGAAAAGGAAGAGAGAGAAAATATCCAGCATCCCAGTGTTTGGGGATGAGGATAAGAAAAATCATTGCTACTTTTTTTTAAAATCTGCTATAAAATAAAGCCAAATGATTTCTCTTCCTTAGAATGCAAAATGTGTATGTGATGCTCTAGCTATGTAAGCTTCAGGAAAGTCAACTCCCAGGCACCGCCTGGTTCCTCCGCTTGGAAGCCAATACAGCCTGGGTGCTGTGTGGACTAAGTGGGTCACTGATTTGAGCTTGCAGAACTGCTGTGTTTGAGAGATTTTTCCACTGTAAAATTTATTACAGGATATTTTTTTTGGTGTGTGTGTGTGTGTGTGTGTGTGTGTGTGTGTGTGATAACTAATTCCCAGAAGGGCAGATACCAAGTGTTCAATGAGAAAAGATTCATGTGAGCAGACAGTGGCCATTGCCTAGCAGAATTCCCCTGGATTTCTGTGGGTTGCATTGCGGAATGGATTAGGGCTTAAGGAGAATGACTACTCATTCAGGCTCGGGGGAGGTGAGCGCTCCTCTTTCCCCTCCTAAATGGCTTTAAGTATAAACTTGAGGACTCTTTTGAAATTATCTAGGTACATTCTGTCATCTTGGTTAACAAAACAAAACAAAATAATCACACAAAAAAACAAAGAACAAGGCAGGAAGGCCACACAGCCTTCCCACCACACCCAGTACCTACCGTGCACCCTCCATGGTTCAGAGCCTCCCAGGAAAACAAGCGTCTGATGCGTTTCCTCATTCGAGCTGGTCCTTCCCTCCTGTCCAGTTCCCACTGGGAGCAGGGTGTGGATTTTGTCATTTGGCCCCACAATCCCAGCTCCCCAAAGAGCTGTTCCTGAATCCTGGCCCAGGCCATGGCTGCCTTGATGCTGCCACTTTTCCGTCTCTGGGAAGCAGATATATAACATCACGCTTAGATACATTCCCCTTGCAGGCCTGCCCCAAAGCTCCTGAAGTGGTTATTGTAGAAAAATGGCCCTCTAGGTAGCCCTCAGGATTATACAACATCCTCTCTGGAGCCAAGATCAGGCCAGGGAGAAGGAAATGGTTTCTCAGCTTCAAGACCATTCAGAATCAGGTGAGGAAGGAGAAAACTGCAGCCTTTGGCTTCCTGAGCCACTAGCCTGTTGCTGGGATTGTACAGGCAGCAACAGGAGCTGAGGATGTGGGGTTTTTCCATGGCCCCTGACTTCTGAAACAAAGCCTGTTCCTCTGGTAGACCCAGACGGGTGGCAGAGTGGAAACTAGCAGTCCTGGGATGATTGATGGTTTGAGAGAGCCAGTCTCATCTCTGGACTTCAGAATCCACAGTGACTAAATAACAAAAGGCTCAGCCTTCATGGTATGTGAGGACCTTTACATTCTAATGTCATATGATTCTTGAATATGGAAAGGTCCTAGAATAGTCAAAGAAGGGAAACCTGGAGTGAGTGTACATGCAAATGACATGGCCTTCAGGAAATTCTCCGTGTAAGTCTTTTTAAAAGCACACCAACACCCCACACTGTTTTTGTAGGCCACATTCAGGTTCATGCCACACCAGTCTAGTTTGAACTGCAGGGCTAACTTCATATGAACTTTTATAGTATTCAAATATTTGATGGCATTTGTCCTAAATATTAATTTTTCAGAAAATGGACAGGTAAATATACTAATGGAAGCAACAGATGTTTTAAAACTTAACATATATATAAAGGGAGTATACACATGCATTAGGTCAAGTTTGTAGTACTCTCTGAAGCCCACCCAGGCAGAGAAAGCAGGTTTGGCCCTTCTACCTCTGTGGGGCATTTTCCCCTGGATAGTGACAGCCCTGCAGACATGTGACTTGGCATTGAGCGGACTGGAAAATGATCTTGTTTCAGGATGAGGCTCAGTGCGCAGAGTGAGTTCACCCCAGGCTAGTTCGTTTACCCATGTGCTCTTGGGCTTCAAACTCACCAGCAATTTCACACGTGGGCATTTGTGCGAATGTGTGAAAGAGGAATAATGAATGAGAGACAGAAAGAAAAGAAAAAAAGAGAGAGAAAGAGGGAGGGAGGAAGAGAAAAAGGGTAAAGAGAGATTCAAGAGAGGAGGGAGAGGAAAAGAGGGACGGAGGAGGGGGGAGAAAAGAGAATGGAGATGATGGCCATCTGGATCCAGTTCTGCATGAAACCCACCTTTCTCCTGAGTTTTCTTTATCATTTCATCAGTTGCATAAGCCAGGTAGGGTTGATGCCCCGACCCCTGCTCCTGACAAAGCTGTGCAAAGACTTAGAGACAGAGCCCGAGAGAGGAATGAATCAGCCCATTGGTCCCCAAGGAGAGCACATGGCTCACATGTGAAAAGGAAGAGCATCTGGGGTGACAGGCTTCCTGTCAAGAGTTTAAGGCAGCGAAGGCAGGCTGAGGCACATCTGTGCAACATGGCAAGGCCCTGGCGTGGGAACAGCATGGCCAGGCACAGAACAGAAAGAAGCAGAGTGACAGACATCTGCAGAGGAGACAATAGACAGAGGTTGAACAAGGCAGAGGAACAAGTGAGCAAGTCAGAATGGAGCGATGCTGTCGGCAGAGACATTCAGGGAAGCGTCTATCGGATATGACAATGTTGGGGAGGACCTCCAGGGCACTGGGTGGAAGAACCAGGGATGCTCTGGGCTCCCTCCATCTCTGTGGGCCTCTTAGTGGCAAGTAAAGTGAAAGTTGAGGACTTCTTTAGTGGCTTGTTATTGGCAGCTCTTCGGTGGGGCTGCTGGCGGGGCTACTGGCTTCATTGCCACTTCCATGGGAGAGGGTCTCCTGGGATTCACTTAGCACAGTGATTCTCAACCATCCTAATGCTGCAACCCTTTAATACAGCTCCACAAAATTATTTTAGTTGTTACTTCATAACTGTAATTTTGCTGCTGTTATGAATCAGAATGTAAGTATCTGATATGCAGGACACCTACTATGTGACCCCAAGGAGGTTGAAACCCATAGGCTGAGAACCACGGAGTTAGTGGAAACTGACCCGGGGTAACCATGAGATTTCAAAATGCCAACTTCTGTCAGTGTTTGAGCTTGTCCCCGGAGCAATGGCTCCTGCTTTTAATCCCAACACTGTGGAAGTACGGATAGGCGGATCTCTGTGAGATTAACGTGGTCTACTGTGATCTATATAGGCAGTCCCAGGCCAGGCAGGGCTACATAGCAAAACTCAGTCTCAAAACAGACTAGACTTTGAGCTTGACTTCTGTGGATGTGATGAGTATTGAGTTAGTGTGCCGGCCCTCAGAAAAGTGGGGTGAGTGCTCCAGCCCCATTATCTCTAGCAGACATGATCACATCTGCATTCCTCTAAATATCGAAACATTTTAAATATTTAAAGACTTGGAAATGTAAAACACCTTAAAAATGCTGATTTTTCTTTAAAAAGATTAACCAACAGTAAATCACACAAATTTTTTAAGTACTTCTGAACCCCTAGTCAGGTCTCACTTATGAAACCAAGCCAAGCTGGCGCTTCAGAAGACTGGTGCCCCCCTTCTTGGCTGGTACCTCTGTTGGAGTCCTAGTCCTACCAATAGGACTTCTGACTTTGCAGAGTCAGCAGGAACTTAGAAAGCCCAGACTGCGGCTCTCTCCTCGGCAGAAATTAGTGGACCAGGTTTTCACAACAAAAATAGAAGGCTCTTGGTGAGAAGCTGATTGTATATACCCTCTGCCGCAAAATGGCCTAAGTGTGAGGTGGATTTCCCTAAAAGAGAATGCAACCTGAACTCATCTCTCTTCCCTTTTGGTGGCAACTGACTATGTTGGCAGCATTGCTCACTCCGGACAAAATCAGAGGATGAACTGATGTCCAAGGGTCTGGTCCCACAGCCACAGACAGTACGCAAACAGGCCGGGAGGTCAGGGGTCTTCTGACTCCCAGCCCCAGGCTTCCTGTGTCAGCCTTTGGGGGTCTTCACTCCAATGCCTGCACGATATGTACTAATGCTTTCTTACACCCATTGTGCCCTCACAGTGGAACATTCCAATGTGAGCCTTGTCACCCTGTCCTGGAGATTCTCCTTCACCCTTGGCCTTGTGCTAAGCTCGAAGCGCCTTCAAGGCAGAGTGCCGGCTTTACAAATGCTGGGTTTTCAATACAGAGCACAGGCTCTGGCCCAGACACATTCCTCTATAAAAGGAGAGATTGATGAGTTTCGATACTGAGTGCCATGTTGTAGAATGGGTGCCCATTTAAAAGGTTCTGTTTTTGATATCAATCAAACCCCAACGTCTTAGCAATTGTGTGAAATATCTCTCGTCTACCAGTCACAGGCTGAGGACATAATCCTTGTTCCTGCCTTCTTTATGGTTAGAAAGATATTTATGGCAGGGAAGGGGTTAACATGGCTAGAGTGCTTTGCCTAGACTATACAGAAGTCACACCTGTGTGGGTGCTTCAGATGTCAAAACTCATCCTTATTGCTGGCAGCTCTCTACATTTAAAAGCAAAACCTTAATGTGCCAGGAACCGTCTGTGGTTTGGTCCCAGCTTCATCTTCACTCTGTGACTCCCAGCCTAGGCCCTTCCAACCAGTTCTTCCAGTAAATCAGTAACGTCCAGCTCCCTCCTCCCTCGGGATCCTTACACACATTTCCTAAAATTTCCTAAAATATTTCAGCCCATGCCATCCTCTGAAGGTCTCAGTTTAAACGCTCCCTTCGTCAGACAAGGCATCTAAGTTGCCCAAATTAGATTCTTCCCTTCGCTAACATCTTTTATCTCCTTGCTAAATCCCCACTATAAGTCACAGATAGCTACTGAGTTTGTGAAGTTGTTCAATACGAATCTCTCCCTTATAGTGAAGCCATCAGAACACGAGACCCAGTTCAGTGTTTTGTAATAGCACTTGCAGCTCCCAGCAGGGTCTGAGGCACCTGAGCTCACAATGTCCACCTTCTGAATGATGCGAGACCCGAAGAATGAATAGCAACAGGACCAGGCCCTCTGCTGCTGAGCTGTGGGCGCCGTGCCCACTGGACAAGCCAAGAAACCTGGACCCATCAGTGGCGACTTTTCCATTCTAAAACTTCAAAGGCCCCCTGGTTCTCTCTCCTCTTTCTCTTTCCCTTTCTTTTTCTTGGTTCAGGGTATCTGCGAGCATACTCTGTAGTGGAAGGCATGCCTCGTTTCTTACCTGCACATAGTCTCTGTACAGAGATGCATACAGCTCCTGTCCTTTTCTTCTGTAGTTCTCGATACAGGACACAAAATCCTGGAGAGGAGAGAAAGTAGCCACCGTTTAGTGATGCTTGGGAGAATGAGATCCACTCTGAGCAATTGCGACAGGAAATGATGGCTAAGGGTCTGCGGTCCAAAACAGTCATCTTGTGAAAAATAATTTCACCTGTGCTATCTGCTAAAACATATTCACACACACACACACACACACGTGTGTGTATGCCTTTCTTTTCTGACTGTGACAGGCTCCGTCTCCCTCTTTCGAATAATCACCAAAATGTAGCTTTTGAGCAATCTACTTCATAATAGACGTTAGAGAGGTGGCCAAGAGAGATGTGGTCCTCAGTCTTGGAAAGAAAGAAAGCTCACCAAGGTGTGCCTAATAATAATATCTTCATGTTTTACTTTGAGATACTTGCATATTTTTAAATAGAACAGGGCATTGGGCCGCTAAGCAGAAAGTAGACTCTAAACAGCTGAACTCAGTGGGGCTTACGGCTGCATCGCCTAGGAGTGGGGGTGGGGTAATGGTGGTAGTGGAGAGTTACCCTCCGAATCCACCAACGTATTCAGACCACAGAGAATCAAGGTCCTGGAAATAGGGCAGTAAGGAAAATTACGCATTACTCCCATTTGCCCAATCAGACACTGAGGCAATGTGGGGATGAGGGACTGTAGGTGGAATGGGAAAGCAAGATGGATCTGGATCCTGTACCACAAGCATCCCCGCATGTACATCTTCATCTGGGGCATCTCCCCAGTGCTAAACAAACCTCAAGAGCCTGTGACCTCAGAGTCTTTCTATGCCCTGAAAAGTTGCTATCTACAGGATGCAGGAATAATAGTAAGGAGATTTGGGTCAATTCCAGGCCAGAGGCCCATCTGTTTGGACAACAGTGCATAGGACATATTGATTAGGGACAAATTCACAGTGGAGTTTTGTATCACTTATTGGAACTGAATAGCCTTTGTTTAGCAGCTGGCAGTGTGTTAAAGAACTTGAGAACTCCTGAAGCAGAGCAAAGGGTCTCCAAAAGCTGCTTAAACTTTTAAGGGGATAGAACAGGTACACAGGGTCCCGCTTTCTCGGTGTCACCTTAGCAAAGCAAGGGCTCCAGGATACAGGCTTGATGTCAAGATCGGGGATGAATTAAATAACACATAGAAATAATTTTTAAGTCACTGACCACAGCTTGGTGATACCAGAAGTACCCCTGGGGCTGGCCAGTTGCTGGTGACACGATTGTCTAAATGGGACGCACCCGCTCTCCACTGCTAAGAGTCATTATGCTCGTTTGTGCAAAGGGTCATTAGTCCTGTAATCACAGATGTGTTGCCTCCCGAAGGGAAAGGCCGCTAGCAGAGGGCTGAAGCTCAGACTCTGCTTAGGAACTTGGTGCAGAGCTCCTGTTATGAGTCCTGGTTTCTGCAGCCCAGCACCGCGCTGCCTTTAGCGTTCTGACCACTTTTCTCATTGCTGGTAATTTATCCCAAGGACACCATCAGATAACCACACAAACACTCAGTTGGCGGGTTGCTTTTTTTTTGTAACCTATTTATAGAAGCAGAAAATGAAGCAATTTGCATATCTGCATAAAGGGATGCTTTGTCCCTGTCACAGAATACTATGCAGCCATTGCCGGCTGCATAAAGAAATGTCGCAAGTCTGCACGGCAAAGGCCGGACTGCAGCTTCCCTTTGCCACCCCTAACTGAATTCTCTATACAACAGTTCACGGTAGCCTTAGTGTTAGAAAAAGATTTCATGACATGGAATCAGGTTCCTACCATAGTGAAATTTTTTTAAATGGAGTTAAAAAGTAATAGGCAATTACAATAATAACTAAAACAATAACGATTACATTTGCATGGAAAAGAAAATTAATATCTTTATCTAGATAGATAGATAGATAGATAGATAGATAGATAGATAGATAGATAGATAACCACACGTTCTAGCTCTCCCCTCCTGTACTTCTGTGGTATCATCACACTTCTTGCTAACTCTGGGCTACGTGAGATCAGGCGAAAGGATACTTAAGCTCTTCTTGAATGGACCATAAAATAGAAGATTCAAGAAAGCAACTGCTCTAGTGTAACCAAGCGAGGTTAAGGCACTCTGAATCCTTGATCAGTTTGCAATGCACGTGTAGTGTAAGTGGGAAAGGAGTTTGCTGCTTTGGGCCAGGTGGATCTGAGAGTGCGTGTCACTGGGGCTAAACTGGACTTTTTCAGAGTAAAATACACAGCAGAAACAATGGGATTGGTTAGAACGCAACTGTGTCTAAAGATTTGCGAGTACTGGAAGTTTAACTTGGTGGTTGACTCTATCTTCATTGGGCAAGAAACACTGAGTGCCACCCCAGTGAAGCCCCACCCAAACCAAACAATAACAACTGAAACAAAAACATATCTGAGGGCAGGGAAAGAGACCAAGAGGGTTACAGTAAAAGGAAGGGCGAAGCCAGGTAAATACTATGGGCGGTGTGTTAGAACAACTCAAGAAACAAGATAAGCTATTTAATGGACTTAATGGATCCTACTCCTGATTCTGAAATAAATATGGATGATTCCCTACTGAGATAAATAAAAGATTGAATAGAAAAATAGATGGAGGAGAAAGGATAACCCTTCCTTGCAGGAGAATCTCAAACGATTAGCTTGTTGTTCACCCTGCCCCTTCAGGAGGTGGGGCTCACTTGCCCCTGCAATTTAAGGGGGGGTGGACTTGCAAGTTGAATCCCAGGGAACAGGC
The DNA here is from genome assembly GCA_025134845.1 of Neodon shergylaensis. NCBI lineage: Eukaryota > Metazoa > Chordata > Mammalia > Rodentia > Cricetidae > Neodon > Neodon shergylaensis. The sequence goes on along the minus strand of JABTXL010008037.1, from coordinate 16,680,921 downwards.
AGAGGCAGAAATGATCAAATGGCAGTAGAGAAGGCTGGCAGATACAATCTTGACATCTGTGTGATGGTTTCACCCGACTATCGCAAATTCTAACAGACTTTACCTGACCTCTGTCTTGTCCTTCCAAAATGCCATGCCTCCAGAAAAACAGTAAACAAATCAAATCTGACAGAAAATACAAAATACCTGCTACTCCTCAAGCTATCAGAATCATAAAAACAACTAAGACTATGTAAGAACTGTCACAGCAGAGGAGGCGAAGGATGCATGACAACCCCGTACCCTGTGGCTCCTCACTGTCCCGGATTAATGGTAAAATGCAGAAGACAAAGTGAAGCAGAAGATGCGTGGCTTTGACGGATAAATGCAAACCATACCTGCTTGCAATCTCACAGGTAGAAGGGCGTCAACGGCCACAGATCTTAGCATCCTGGACATGTGAACTTTGTCTGTCTTGTTGACAGTTTCCCCTTTCTCTGCCTCCCTGGCAATGCGAGTCACCAACCTCACTGGCTGGTGCTGAGGGACTGTTCACAAGCCAAATAAAGGCTATTTGAACATGAGCACGGTATTCCTGGCAGTCTGTCCGATCACCCCGGCAGTCTGTCTGATCAGTGATTGCCAGAGACCACTGAAGTTAATAAGGAAATCACACAACCAAGATAGCTTCTCAGTAACTGATGGGAAATAGGTGTCTGCAGTATGGGGGACAAAAACAAAGAAAGGGGTGATCTACCCCCAGGGCAGGCAGAACGGGATGTGAAGGTCTTCACCATGCATATGCCACCAAGTATAGCGGTGTGGACTTTCAAACTTAGAAATCATTTATCTCTAAAATTTTTGCCCCAGTATTTTCAGACTACAAAGAGCAAAACTGTGGATACATCTTGCAAATAAAGCTGGCATAGGGACCTTGAAAGTGTGAGTTCTTAAAGAACACCTGGATGAGGGCAAATAAGAGAAGCAATTAATAAGAAAGAAAAACTTAAAGGTAACGTTTCCCCAGGTTGCTGACAAATCACCTGTCATGTCTGCCGCTGTGCCCTTTGACCCTAGCTACCAGTGTGAAGAAGACGTGCGGGTATTGATGGCAGTAGAGCCCGGACTCTGTGTCAGCTGGAGTTGCAGCTGAGGGTCTTTGGGAAAATTTCTATTTGGACGACACAGGCCAGGAGATTTTCTTTCTCTGTGTGCCCAGATAATTGCACTTTTCTCTGCTGTGGAGGCTCAGCCCCTGGAACCTTAATAAATGTCAAGCAATACCAGAGTAATAATCATATTTCCAGCAATAATGACAAACAACTGGGGCCCAGAGTGGGTGAAGAGGGACCGGCTCACCACAGCGCAATTCATCTCTGGTTAAACTCACTCACATATTAATTTCTAAGATGAACAGTGGGTTCTAATTTGTCTTATTTTTGAACTGTGATGTTTTTATTAAATTCAATCGTCATGAGTACATAGAGAATGACTACTTGGGAAAAAAAAACCACCAGCACTCTAGTGTAGCCAGAGTGAAGACTAAAATTGTTAGAAGCAAGGTTTCGAGAGGAAGCCCACCCTCCCTCCTTCCTCAGAGTGTCAGGGCTTCTGTGTGGCCTAAGACAGTTGGGAAATGTCACTAGACTGACCTTTCTCTAACACTGTGTCTCTGAGGTCACACCCACAAGGCTGATCCTCAGAAAGGGACAGATATTTAGGAATTACAGGAAAGGACCCAAGTAAAGGATGAATATCAGTTCTGCCCGAGAATTTGCTACTCAAGGAGACATGTACTGAGGTTTAAGACACTATCAGGGACTGAAGTGTGTTCTTATTCCTGCTTATTCAGAGGACCATATAAGAGGAATAGATACCCAGTGGACAGAACAGGAAGCTCCCTAGGAAACCAAAACAATCCTCTGCTATAGTCCCATCCAGGGAAGGACTAAACATCTGTAGTTGAGGCTGCCCTGCACAGACATTTTGTTATGTTGGCCTGAGCTGTGAGCGTCCCTCTTGCAAATGCCAGAAGTGATTCAGATTTCATACTTGGCAGATTTAAGAATATTTGCACATTCATGATGGGGTATACTATAGATAGCTTATTTGTATAAATCGCTGATTTATATTTTGCATGAATTGTAGCTTCATGGGCAAGGTGATGTGTTTTCAGAGTACCTGTGTTTGGGCTCCAACCCTTCAAAGGGAATCATGAGTGAAGTCTCCCACTTATAAAGCCAGGTTGGTGCTAAAAAGGTTTAGGATTGGGGACTTGGAAGGTTTTGGTTGTGGAGGCTCAGTCTGTAGCAGGTGTTTTCACTCCAAGGTTGCCTGACATTGAAGTATCTGGACAACTCTGTTGACATTTACAGAGAAGAAAAAAACAGGGCTGGAATTCATGGAGAACATGCCTGCTTTGGGCTTACCGAGGACCCTTAGCCAAGGCTGCTTGTTGCTTTCCCCTCAGAGTAGAACTTTGCTCTAAGTATTCAGGACGGCACTGGCTGCTACCTGAGGACCCAGATGAGTTTTCTGAGGGACACACACACACAAGCCTACCTATAGGACATTCACCAAAACTGTCTACCTGGCACTCTTGAGACCGACACCAGGGCTTATTAGTTGGTGCCCACTATTGATCCACACCAGGTCTCCAAGTCACATGGCCAGCAACCAGCTTCCTCCTCCATCTGGGTCCTCACAGGGACAGTCATTGTTGGGAAAAGAATGTATAAGCAAGAGCTCCCCTGATCTGGACCTTGTGCCATCTCCAGGGCCTTAGAGATGAGCATAGCATAGTATTTTCTCAACATGGACTTTACACTCTTCTGAGGAGAGTAAACCAGACTGAGGCAAAACAGCCCAGGGTCATAGGCAGTTTAGACAAGGTTTAGTTGGCTGCCAGAAGTAGCAATGTTCGTTGAGCCTGGGAAAGAGGATTGGCCAACAGAAGGAGAAGGTTCCAAGTAGGACCTTCGAATGCCCATGGGGAGGGATGGAAGAGAGTGAATGATTACAAGAGGAGGGTCCAGCAGGAGTGAGGACCTGGAGGACTTAAGATGAACTTGGAATTGGGAGGAAAACCAGCTGCACGGGAGTTCCCATCCAACGGTTCTGGATCTGAAACTGTTCCAGACATCACGGGACCTGATGACGGGTGTTGGTCAGTACAGGACAACCCTTGGATGTGACCTTTAAAAGGTCACAGTAGGGGAGTGAAGGTAAGCTGGGGCAGGGCTAAGCTGCTAGGCAAGGTCTGTCCACTGTGTTCTTCCTGTTCGCCTAATCTCAGGCGTCGGCCCCCATCTGGGTAGAAGCACAGTCAGTGGATGAGACGTTAATGTGTGAACTTTCCAACCTCTCGGCTCACAATGTGCCCAGACCCAAGCTGGACTTGAGACTTTATAGACTTTATATTTATGGTCCTAACTCATCAGAAACCACTTCTTCTATTATGTTTCCTAAGCTCTTTTCTTTATTGAGTGCATCTTAATCTAAATGTATCATAAATGATTTGGAGAGTGGGTCAAAAGCTAAATGCGTTAAACTATCTCTGGTATTTGAGTCATTCCAAGCTGGCAGCTGGCCCCTAGGCAGGACAGTCATAACTGGCTGCTGCTTTGCATCTGGAGGGCTTTCTTTCCCCACTAACCTGCCTTCAGACCCTCTTTCTCCTGTAGGTTGAGTTTTCCCTAACTGTGCTTAGGCCCGGGTTCTCCTTTTAAAACCTCTTACCATGCCACAATGATTGTACCTACCCAGCAGGAGAGCCACTACCGTGAGGGAACTATGCTTTTTTTCTTTTTAGCATCCCCTAGCCTTGACCAGGCGTCTGAGGCACAGTAGGACATCAGTGAATGTGTGTGGGATGCTAGAGGAAGGACTAATGGAGAATGGCAGTGAGAGCTACAGGTGAATGAAGATGGACACCCAGAAGCAAAATACAGAAAAACATGTCCCTATCACCCTCCTCCTGGTCTATACCTCCGTCTAATGTCCACATTCAGCCAGAGGGGTTTGTCCATGTCCTCCACACACGAAGTCATTGTCACCCTAAAGTTTTGCCACTCTCTTTGCTCTTATCCCACTGCCACTTTCCTGAGAAGCCTTCCAGAACACTCTAACGGGGTGCTTCTCCTCTGTTTATTTTATTCTATTCCTAGCTTCTAAACAATTTGCTCCATTTGGCTATTAGTCTGTCTCCCCGCGGAGAGAAGGTGCCTCTCTGTTTTGCTCCATTGCCCCTGTCTATAGACCGAGTCTCTGATATGAAAGTCTATGAATCAAAATTGGTCCAACCCAAGCTTGTCCACTTGCATTGTTCCTTTTGTTTAAAGTTCTCAGCCACTGCCTTAATGCTCTGTTAGGGTAGGACTAGGTGGTAAACTAGTACCCAGAGGTCCTCGGGTCTCATTCTCAGCCCACCCAGGACCAGGCTCGAAGGCTGTCTTATAGTCTCCGCATACTCTATGATCAACCTCTCCTCTTTTTCTTTGTCAGGCCAACAAGCCAAGTTTCCACCCACCCCCATCAACCACGGCAAAGCAAAGACATTTCCCAAACTTCCCGTTCTGAGACTTTGAAAGACTTTTTTAATTAATCAAAATGGTTTCTCATAATAGATGGGTCCCAGGGCGAGAACGCGGCTGTAACTCACGCGACAGGCGCCCCAGCGGCCGGGCTGCTAGCGGGGCGCCTAGCGGGTTGTGAATGGCAGCAACGCCTCAGGAGGGCCCCAGCCTGATTCTCCACTCCACGACCATCTGCCGTTCTATCATTTATATAGTTGGGGACACTTCTGTCTTTGAGAACAATAAAGCAATTTTTTTGCTTTGACGAATACATTTAAGTTTTTAAAATTTGAATTTAGAGAAATCAATAAAAATGTATGTTGCCCCACTCCAAAATTCATATCTAAAAATTGAAAGCATTTCCTGGGAGGAGGTCACTTAGCCCCAAATATAACCCCAGCTTTTAGGTTATAAGGTTACTAGGACGTCCTTGGGCAAACAGTACCTCAGAGAGATCCCTAGTAATGACTAGCCTCTCAAGGACCATATTCAGGTTTCAGAAGGATTTGAGCTAAAATTGTAAGATGAAATGATTTCAAGTGTTTTGATTTACAAAACCGTAGTACACTGAGCCTTTTTTTTGTGTGTGTGTCTGACAATTGTCTGCTGTGATTTTTCTTATATGCTGTCTAACCAGGAAGGTAGCTACACTACAAGGCCTGCTTCAATTGGGGAGCATGAGGTTCTTCTCTACAGACTTAGCAATGCCCATCACACACTGATAAACTGCACATGATAGTATGTATACGTATTCAAAAGTATCCTGAGTTGAGTTACAGACTTGAGCCTTAAGACCCTTGAACTCTTATTCCTTTATGACAGCCGTCAGGGACAATTAGCTCTACTGTGTGATGAAATAATTCACTGCAGAAGAAAAAGAATCCATAACTAACCAAGGGTGTGGTTCTAGCTAGCCTTTTACACCTCTGCCTCGGTAGAAGTCTTTGACCATCTGAGCATCTTTCTCTGGGGACTTTCCCAAGGATGATTTAGAAATGATACGTCCTTCAGTATGCAGTGGTGACCCCAGGTAGAGAATGTGCCACTGATTCACAAGCCCCGCATTACCTTTGTGCCTGCACCTGAATGGTTTTGCACTCTTGCCCCCATCCCTGCAAATAAACACCCTATTCTGTGTAAGGCTGAAGGATCAAAAGGCTGGTCAAAGAGGCAACTTCCTGCAGAGTACATGAAGTCCCATGACCGTTATCCTGAATAAAGACACAGACCACACAAGGGTGAGCATAACCAGGTGTGAAAAGGACGGCAAGCCACTGTGATTAGGCAAGCTATGTCATACTGATTATTTAGGGGGTGAACTTTGCAAGCTTAATTTATGAATGAAACAGGCTATATTAAGAGAAGCTCTACGGATAGATCAAGAGAAAAGTCATGGTGTAGAGAACTGTAGTGGGTAGGTAAGGTAGACGCATGCTGCAGATCGGCTTGGCACTCTCTGACCTTGGCTGCAGATTCCTTGGTCAGTTTTGGATCTGCAAACTGACCATGATCCTCATGAAAGAAACCTCTTCCCCAAAGTGCCAAAGCTTTAAGCTTTGGGAGAATCCAGATTAGAGCCTATGTCTATCTCCTAACAGAACAGACATGCTAGTCCATGTCTGCATAATGAATGAGCTAAGGGGACTCCAGTTTTAATGGCTATATGAGAGGAAGCCATCCTTCATTAAGTCGGTGCAAGCACGACATAGATCACAGGTTTCTGCAGAGTTTAGGGAGACAGACTACCATCTCTTCTCTGTGGAGCCCCTGCCTGGATGCTTTGATCACCCTGGCCAACCACCTCAGGGCCACTGTCATTCAATATGCACTTAATGAAGCCATCAACCCCGGAAAAGACGCCACTCTGGGTTTCAACCACCAGGTATTTGTCTGTTCCCTCAGTGATAGGCAGTAAGTGGGAGGTTCTATGGTTTTTATTTACAGCCTCCATCAACAAGACAGTCTCTGACCCATGTTCTCTGCCTTCATTTGAAATCTACCTAAACCTAAGAGACCGGAATCCCGCTAACCACCACTGGAGCCATGGTCCAAGAACAGGTTGGTGTAGTTTGATACCAGGATGAGAGACTACATCAGGGAGGCAGGCGTCTTCAACAGAACCCTCAAATGACCCAGAAATTCATGTATAAAGATGCCAAGGAGGGCATCATGTACTTAGGGCCGTCTGCTCTGTTAGGAGATAGACATAGCTCTAATCTGGATTCTCCCAATGCTGAAAGCTTTGGCACTTTGGGGGAAGAGGATTCTTTCATGGGGAGCTTGGGACACCTTTGGGATTCAGAGTGGTCTTAGTCAAAGGATGTAAGTGCTTTTAGTCCCCTTTGGGCTCTTCTCAGTTCTAATATTGCACCAGAAACCACAGACTAGCCAAGAAAGCACGAGGATGTCAACTTGGAAGCAAGGACCACTGGACCACATGTTTGAGAAGTGCAGTCTCTCTTTCCTGGGTAGGGAGAGGGACAGTTGCACCCTGCTGAACTCAGCACACTAGTTAGATCCCACAAACATAGCTGACAAAAAGGATGCATGAAAAATGGGATAAAAAGATGGCTCAGAAATCAAAAGCATTTGCTGCTTATACAGAGGGCCTGAGCTTGGCTTCCTGCATCTACACTGGGCAGCTAACAACCACCCGCACTACAGTTCCAGGGGATTTGACACCCTCTCCTGGCTTCCATGGTCTCCTGTACACTCATGTTGTACTTACAAACATATATACACTCAGGCACATAAAAGAAAAAAATAGTTCTTTTAAAATGTTTGCTCTAAAATGTCTTTAAAAGGTAAGCTTGATGAGAAAACTTAAAATATGAATTATGGACATTTTTCAAGAAAAGAATCAGTTGCTTTTTTTTACACGAAGAGCACAACAATAAGCAAATACTTTAAATAAAGTGATCAAACAGGAAAAAAAAACATTACAATGTACAACAACAAATCTGTCAACTCAAAGCTGAGTGTCGTGGTGTGCAGTCCTTGCTGTAATTCAAATATGGAACAGCACACTGGCAAGCTTAATACTCACTGCTAATAGCAAAATGGTTCTTTTTATTGAAGATGAAGAAAAAATAAAAACGATGTTGCTCTAAGCAGTTTTGAAATGAATATCTGATTCAAAACTTCCCCTGTGCATATAATTGCATGCTAATTTACATTTTAATTACTTCCTAAGAAATCAAAGCATTTGTTGACAGTAGAACATAATGTCAACTTCACGGTGCACTGTTGGTGGATGCTTAATGAACTTAATTAGATAATTAGTGATGTTAATTATCCTTCTATTATGAAGATAAAGATGTCTCACAAATGATGTACTCAGTGAAGAAACATCAGTAAAGGCCTCCGTGTTTGCTTTTGTTCATTTACACCTAGTTTTCCAATTCCTGTAACCGGCTTATGATAAACGGTGACAAGTAAAACTTGCTTAAATTGGGGGAGGGGGCCAGTCACTGCCTTCCTTCAGCCTGCTGTTAATCGTCCCCTGTATTCTGGGTGACGACACCGTGATGGGACCGCAATTGTTTTTGCCAAGTGTCTGCTGTATGAAACTACGGCTACACATGCATAGCAATGTTAGAGTAAAACAACATGTATGTCATCGGTCTGTAAAACCGTAACAGAACGGCAACATCCCCATGGCCTAACCACTTTAGTCTCCCCAATGTACTTTGGTGGTGGTGCTGAGGTTGACAAGCCCAAGTGACCAACCTTTACATTTCAGAACTGGCACACGCAAGCTCCTTGACACTAGTCACAAACAGCATAACTAACTGTGGCTCTAAGTGCTATGCTCTACTCCATCTCCTGCAGACAGCGCGCTGGGCTGCACCAGCAACGATCTGCCGTGTGCCGTTCATCTAAGGAAGAAGTTATCATTGCAGCACAGGGTGAGCTTACTCTGTTGTCAATTCGATCTGGAATGTGCTTCTTCGACTCTTGTTCTTTCCCAAGAGTTCAAATTCCTACAGTTCCTCTATTTTATCACAAGATGTGTACATTTTTATGCATTCATGCACACACACACACACACACACACATACACATACACACACACACATACACACACACATACACATACACACACACACACATACACACACACATACACACACACACATACACACACACACATACACACACACACACACATACACACACTTTGAAACCATGAACATGACCACTGGACAATTATCAAATATTAATCTCACCCTCAAATCAATAAAGTCCTTCTATTTCTTTGTTTAAGAGAGCAGTCAGGCCACCTCTGGTCAGTTCCAGGACCCTTTGGTTCAAGTCCCCATAAATGAGGCTTCCTGGTCATAAGATGATTTGATCTCCTTTGAACTGTCTCCATGTCAGGAGGTCCTACCATCTGGCCCATCACAATTAAGAAAACCAAGATCCCACTTACAAGGTCTTGCAATAGAGCTTACACCACTAAAATTTTAAAACACATTTTTTTTCCAAATGTGTTTAACACATTTTTTTTCTTTGCAGATGACTTTTATTCCTTAACAGACAGCCCTATTTAATTGCTTGCTCTCACGATTTCTTTTCTCACAACCAAGTTTTCCATTAATTCCTCAGAAGATCTGTATGTTCAGGTTGTGAGCAGCTATTTCTGGTTTCCAGTACCCCACACACCTCTTGTCTTGTGGACACAGTGTGACTCTTCTGCCTGCCAGCAAGAGCATGTCCCCATGACCACCCCTCTCTCTAAACCCTCTGCATCTCCATTTTAGAAGTTCTTAGGCATTTTAATTTTCACCCATTTTAGACTACCTACCCCCAAGCATCTCTTAACGTCATATTTGGGTACTGTGGAAGTCCTTTCTTGCCCACAAACAGTAAGTTGCATTTGCTATATGTTTATGTAATAGTATTCATGTGACGACCTTGTGGGCTTCAAATGTTCTGAGCTTTTCGTTAGCTCTTTGGCATCTCTGACTCCGGCTCTTTATGACAGGACATCCGAGAACTCTTGCTCACTTGGCAACTGTCTTTTCACTTCCGCAGCTCTTACTCTCTACAACATTACACACTTCTACCTCTTTTCAAAGCCTACCCTAGCTAATTTTGAAAATCGAGTCCAACCCTTGGGCGCTCATGATGAGAAATCTTCTATCAGGGCTTGAACTCTGAGGTTTGCCCCAGAGTGCTTTCTCTCCCAAATATGGAGGAGCCAAGGCTTTAAACTTGAAGGTGGCACTGTCACCAGCAAACTGTATTCCTCTTTTAGGCTTTGTCTGAGCAATAGCATCCTCAGCCCCTCATCAGGAGAACACAAGCATAAGAATGACAGCAAGGAACCCATAGACAACTCCCTTACACCGTCCAGTTCCGTACACTTGCTATATCTTCCACAGTTACTCTTTTAGTTTTATGATTTCTTAAGGAGACGGTAAACATGTAGGGGATGTGGGAGTGGCAGGCAAGAGAAAAGGCTGAGCAGGTACAGGGAATTCTTGATGTGATGGTTTGATAGTAGAGACTCATTTCATTGTTCACTTTACTTCTGTGAATGTTTGGAATTTTCCATGCAGAGGTGAGGAATAAAGTGCTTAAAGCAGATGGTCACAAGCATCACTTTCTTTTCCAAAGACATTAGCAAGACTGCCCTTCGATGGAGCCACCACCAATTTGCTGGTTGGGGTCTGCATCTTGCTCTTGGCCACGAGTAAGGCTGTTTCTTGGGAGGAAGTGTGTGTGGTATATGATCGGGGATGAAGCTGATAGGAGATGGGCTATGAATGGCAGATCCACAGCCACGTTGTCACTTGAGTGCCTTGCCCTAAGATATCCAAGGCCCTCAGCATGGCTCCTGATGGTGTTTATGGTGATGTTGATGCAACCGGTATATGTGGCCAAAAACAAACTTCACAGGACCCTTGAGGCACTTGGAGCAAAATCAAATGTTCTTCTGGTCTTGGCAAGGCAGAAGTCCAAGTGCTGCCCCCAAAGCTTATCTTTGGTATTTTAACAACTCCAGTAAAAACCTCACACAGCCTTTCTTTCCCTCCATAAGGCCACTTCACCTTTATTCTATGGTATTGAAAACAGCAACTAGAAGTGTGAGCAGCTGTGTTGCACTGGAGATGTGGTAGACACGGGCTCAGCACTTGGAGTGTCCTTCTTCAGCATAAGCCCTCGGCTTTGATGAAATACTAGCAGTAGAAGGTCTCCTTCCTGCAATGGGGCCAGCGGAGGCTGACCTGGGAAGCTGTGCACAAGTGTAAACATGTGTGTAGTTTCCCAAAGACAAGTGGGGAGAAGTCCAGCTCCTCTCCACCCAACAAGGAAGGCATGGGTTGGTGGACGCACGCATCCAGATGAGCTCCCATTTCAAGGACACCACCCCTGCCACGCCTTCTGACTCTCATCCACCTCCTTGCCAACAGATGCTTCTAAGCTTTATTCCCTCCTCCCACATCCCAGGCTTTCCCTCTTCTCAGAATCATTTCTTCTGGCCTTGCTGGACTTCTATCTTTACTGGTCCCAGCCTTGGATAGCAGAATTTTCCTGTATTCTTTGATGCTGGACACTCCAACCACTGTTGCTATAGCCCTATCCACCTAAACAATGGGACACCTCCTGGAGACTCTCTTGCCTCAGAACTATCACCCATTACCTAACCTGTACATGAACAAGACCCCACCACATACCCTCATTCAACCTTGTACTTATGGATACATCGAGAACAGTCATGTGGTCCTTATCTGGTGCTAATTCTTGTCTTGCCCCTGCCAGTACTCTTGGACTTTTCTTGCCTGGCAGCCCTGACCTACACCATTTTCCAAACCTCTCCTCTTCTCGCCTCCACCCTAAAGTGACCTCTCCCTTGCATGAGCTCCCAATGTCTCCCAGGGTCCAGACCCCTCTTCCGCTTGCCAATGCTTTTCTTTCCATACATGTCAGTAGAAGGTGATCTGTTTTGCATTTTGGAATAGCTTTAAATCTGTAGATTAACTGTGGAGACAATACAGACCATCTGTGTCTACCTGGCCCTCACCCTCACCCGATTTTCCATGACATAAGCCAATACTATATGACATGATAATATCCACCTGCCAAAAAAGAGTGGTGTTTGATTACTGCTATGGTTTGAACACAAATTGCCTCCACCCCCATGGGCTCATTGCATCAAGCACTTGGTCCTCAGCTGGAGGCATTATTTTAAAAAGTCTTTAGAAACTTAGGAGGTGAGGCCTATCTGAACAGCTCTTCCTACCATACTTCCTTGTCTACCATAGCATTCTGCCTAAGCTCATGGACCAAGTCACCATGTCCTGAATTTTGGAAACTACCAAGCAAAACAAATCCTTCTTATGCCAGGTGGAAAGGGAACTTCTCAGCCTGTTCTGAAATAAGGGCATCTGAAATCACATGGGCAAGAAAGCAACATCCTCTGCTATGGAGATAAATGGCTGGCAGGAGTGTCACCCAAGATTCTCCAAGCAGACAGTGGGCATGGTGAAATGATTTCTGAAGTGCCCTGAGCTGGCTTTTGGAGACCCTACGAGAGTCCAAGCCCCCAGCCCCCATCCAAATCTTCAGGTCTTCACCATGCCAGCCAACATCACAATTTGATCCCAGAAGGGACAGTGATGGGCCAGAGGAAAGGAGGAAGAAATAACATCTATCAAAATAAGTGACATCAATCAAATCGGCCTTGAATCAAAGTTCAGCTTCCCTGTCAGGAAGAGTACATATTCTTGTGAAGAGGAAAAGAAGTCAAGAAATGAGGAAGCCCACCTCACATGTCTCACTCCCAGGAACAATTTATCAGCGCTATAGAGCTGTCAGCACTGACATGATAAGGCGTAACACCGAATGAATAATGCTTCCTCCAGTACCAACTCCTTTAATTACAAGCCTCTTCTTTCCAGAAGAGAGACAGAAGATGCGAAAACACCAATTTCATGCACTCGTGCCTGAATAATGTCTCCATGCTGCTTTTTCCAGATGGCGACCTCCTCACTGGAGGGACTAATGATGTGGGCATATTTAGGGAAAAACCAATAACGGAGTCTTTAACCTTCAACAACAAAAAGCGTGTTATACAAAATGTTCCTTGGGATACATTAGAAAATATCAATTACATTGCTCACTGAGGTGTAATCAGCTGTAATAATCAAAATTAATTTTTAAAAATAATTAAACAGACCCCAGGGCAAATAGTTGATGCTCTTATCTTATGACATCACAGTGTACATATGTACCTGAGAACTGTGCCTTCTGGTAACGACAAAGACGGCTCATGGAGATGAGTGATGGATGTGGGGTGTGAAGGCTGCTGAGTTTCAATGCAGTGTGAAATCAGGAGCCGTCTACTCCCTCCTTCCAGAACCTTCTATGCCCATTCTTTAGTAGCCTCATCTGTGGCTGGTTCTGTGCCATTCCAACTGGGTGACCAGTATAGGAAATTTAGCTGATTTTAAAAATTAAAACAGGTTTGCCTTGTTTCAAAATGGATTTGTTTTTTTTTTTTAATGCAGGTTCTAAGAACGCCCATTCTTGGTACTGAAAAGTAACCCAGATCCATTTCCAGTTAATGTCAGCCCCTGACCTGGTTTTTCTATACGCGGTCCCATCTGGAAAGCCACATGCACACCCTCAAACACTCAGAGATCGTAGAATTTGATTACAAGTGGCAAACAGCAAAGTGAAGATACCACAACCGGGCTTGGAGATGCCTGAGATGTCTCCCCCGACAGGCTCACCTCTGCTCTGCATTCAGGGTTCTTCGCCTGCCGCCCTGGCATCAGTCTCATGGCTGAGGACAGACTCCCACTCCACGAAGTCACTTTGCTGTGGTATGTGACACTTGAGCGACTGACTAGTGACTTCTTCTCGGATGCTGTGGGAAGAAACAGATTTCAGAGCTGAAGTTGAAAGAAGGAGCACACATAAGTTCCACAGCTGGTTTGACTGTCCCCCTCGGGCCTGGATGTCGCCTGCCTGCCGCCAAGGAGAAGCAGCCATGCCGTGGGCACACACTGCCATCTTCTGATGTTCCTTTCGCTGAGAAATGGATGTGGCCTGTGGGGCCCCTAGACCTGCTCCAAACTCCTGGCTTCACGGCTTGTTGGTGTCTAGTGAGACATAGAACATATGGTGACCTCCCAGAGTTACTAAACCTCAGTGTTCTCGTAGTGAAATAGGAACGGAAGAACCCAGACCCGCTGTGTGTCATGAGGATGGACTAAAATAATGTGCTTAAAGGACCTGGAACATTTTAAGTGTTCAGTACATGACTGCTAGGCAAAGAGAGCCTCAGAGTCAACCTCAGCGTTGCATAACTTTATATCTTCATGGGTATATGTGTCTTGTTTTATTGCACTTCTCTTTGGCGTACAGTCTGATGCTGTGACTCCAAATTGCATGCACACGCACTGCTGCAGCTTGAGGATATTCCCTTCATGCTGCAGTATTGTCACCACTACGACGCTAGGGAGATTTGGAGAAGTGGCAAAGTCATGAGGCTTTGTCCTTACGGATGGATGGATGCCTTATGAAAGGGCTGCAAAAAAATGGGCTCAAGCTCTCTCTGTCCTTTGAGTCCCTTCTGCTAGGTAAAGATACAATGTCACAAACACACCTTGGTGGATACTGCAAAAAGGCCTGACTTATTAAAGCCAAAGGCTTTGGCAGACAGTGAATCTCATACACCTAGACCTTGGACTTCTTGACTTTTAGAACTCTAAGACATAGAATTTCTGTTATTCGTAAACTGTTCAACTTATGCTTTTATTTAAGCAGAACAAATAGACTAAGACAGACATATTCACACATATTTTCCGGACCATTTTGGAAAGCCAGTTAGACAGGGCTCTAGATCTCTGGACAGTAAGGCAACTGACATGCAAACAGCTAAGGTTTGAGATGCTGTAACTTTGTGGGGTTGAAAGACTTTGAAGGAGCATATGAATTTTTAAAAAGCCATCTCAAAACCTCCCCCAAAGCAAAATTAAAATCTCATTGCTGAATTGGTAACTGTGAAGGCAAACGTTTGGTTACTGTCATGCTCCTGTCTTAGAGTGACAGACAGGACAAAGCCTGAAACTCAAGACTGATGTGTAACTTGGAGCAAAGTTTCAGAGCTGAGAGGTTAGACTTAGTACTCCAATCTCCCAAGTCTTAGCCAGAGCCATGAACTAATGACCAGTCCCTCAAAAAGACTATTGAAAAATGTCTGCTTGGTTGGTATTTCCAGCCTTCCATTCCCCCAGCAGGCAAACACAGCATCCATTCTCTGTAAGGACAGATAGGAGTGTTTCAGTCATGTTGTCACACCCAGCAAAGGTATGGAATAGAAAAGGTCCTGGCCCTGGGTAGAACCCTGGATAGAAAAGGCTCTGCCTTTGAGTGGAACTTTGGAAGATTTGACTCTATGGGACCCAGGAGTTTTCATTCCTGGACTTCAGTAGACAGAGACCTAAGTAATGCTGCCAGGTTTTAAGCATCGTCTCCTCCCAGAGTGGGGTGACCTCTTCGATCTTCACTTCGCTCTCCCCTGCTTTCACAGAGAGGTCAATCTTGAAGGCATCTTCCAGTGTCTGTCGCCTCTGTGCCACCAGCTGCTGCCAAAGTGTCCGCACTGACTTCTGGATGTTGTGCTGGACTAACAGAGAGAGTACATAGCACAGTGAGGGTGGCCTTCCCCAAAGAACACCAAGAGGGTTGCAGACAGGACATCATTTCATGGTATCTTGATGATTGCCTCAGCTTGGTAAACTCCCCCCAGAAGTCAGAACGTAGAGCTAAAGCTACCAACATCCATGTCAGCTGGGTTCTTCCTTCTTCTCATGTCTAACTACATAGCACAAAGTGCTGCCTGTCTCTCATGCCCACATCTAGAAAATGAAATGAGAGGATCAAGGAGCCTCTCTCCAATCTCCAATTCTGTCTGACACCAGTGGTATCCCGTGTGTGACTCCTTGGTAGCTAAAGCGTTAGCCTAAGCAGCTCCCCACAACCTCCCTAGACATGTTGGTCTCTCTGGAGAATGGAGCACAAACGCAATCATCACATTGGATCTGCTTCTCATAGTCTGCCCTTCTCAGTGCTGTTGGGTTATCTGAGACCTAGAGCTGTCTCCAGCTTCCTGGTACATTGAAGTCCCTAGTCCCTCGAACTATATCTGAAACTCCTCTAGTCTTAAACCACTGGTCCCTCTCTGGTGATAATCCTAGAGTCTCTCTCTCTCTCTCTCTCTCTCTCTCTCTCTCTCTCTCTCTCTCTCCCCCTCCCTCCCTCCCTTCCTCCGTGTGTGTGTGAGTGTGTGTGTGTGTGTGCAGGTGCAGCCAGACATGTGTGACCATGTGGAGGCCAGAGATCAATGTTAAATGTCTTCATCACTCTCTACCTTCCTCTTACTGAACCGGCTTACTGGTTTGGATAGAATGATTGGCTACGTAAATCCCCAGGATACTCCTGTGTCCACTCCCCTGCTGCTGGGATGACAGGGGTTTTGCCACTGTGATCTTCTTTTTCCATGAGCAACAGGGACCAGAATTCAGATCTTTATGCTTATTTAGCAAATGTTTACTGACTGACCCCCAGGCCTAGAGTCTGTTTGGCTAACCCAACAGGGATGGACACCTGTTCAACTTAACCAAATGCTAGAGTGGAGTTATTCATGCTCTAATTAACACTGTGTTCATACAAAGTTTAAAGCCACAGACTTCTGAAAATGGAAAGGCTTAGGAACCTCTGTGACTGTAGCCCAGATGTGTTCAACCTGATGCTTTATATTACAGGGTGACACAAGGCAAGTGTCACAGACTTCAAATCAAGTGGCAGAAACTTGGGACTTCTCAATCAAGACAGAATGAAGTTTTTTAAATTCATAGATGTGATTGTCATGTACGAGCATTCATGCATGCGTGTGTATGTGTGTGTGTGTGTGCTTATATAAACTTTCAGTTCTGAGGAACAAAGCAGGGAAGTAGCAAGGTACTGGTTTGAACTAGTTGATATGGCATGTCAGTTTCAAATTAAGAATGAGGAGTCAATGGATTGAAGTAAACTAAGTTTCCTCTCTATCTTTTTGTCCATCCCTTTATCTCACCATCCATTCATCCATCCATCCATCCATCCTTCCATCCATCCTTCCACCCTCTCATCCATACCTCTATTCCCCAGTTATAACATCTATCCATCCATTTCCACTCTATCAAGCCTACACAGACCACTCCAGTGCCTTTCTTCCTGGGTTGCTGTGCTCTCTCACCCCTCTAAGATTTCCTAGGGTTTCTTTTGACTCTGGAAGCTTTTTTAATATTCTTTGCACACTTCACTTGGGAGAGAATCGATGGGAAAATGCAACACTGCAAACTGTTGCTATCCAACCCCACTCCCGCATGGAAAACCCAGCAAAACGCACCATCGCTCAAACTTGGGAGGCCTTCCTCCTTTTTGTCTTTCACTTCTTCACTTGGAGAAAGGAAGACTTGATGATAAGGAGTAATTCTGGGCTTGGGCTCCAATCCAAATCCTTCCGGATAACTAGTAAACAGGAAAATTTTCATTGCAAACTCAAGTCTTCTCAGGACCATGCCATGGTTCTTTATGGTAAAAGGCCACCCCTTAAAATCAGTATATATCAACATAGAAAAGCACACCAAGTCAATCTAAAACAAATACATCATAATGATGTCCACAACTGATACTGAACAATGGCTTTCCAGTCAGCTGGAGAATGCCTTATCCTTATAGGTTGTCCTAGCTTATGAACTTTACTTATGCCTGCAGTAGAGACTCTGACTCGTCTTTCAGTGCCTCGTTTTTGGTCATCAGAACCACACTCCCAAAGCACTGATGACTCTGTTGAACTTTGATATCACCCTACAGTGCCAGAGCTGGTTCCCACACTCTGAAGGACTCTGCTATAACCATCTTGGAAACGTAGTAATTTGTAAATACACACTTCATATTTTAGTTTTATCAGGGCTCCACACTTCACACATCCAGTTCTAATGGAAGCCCAACCATTCACACATTGGACTCCCCAAAAACCTTACAGGGCGGCAAGCCCATTCATGCTAGTGTCATGTGTCTTCTTCCAGAAGCAGAAAAAAAAATACTTATAATCTGCAGTTCAAATATAAAATAGCAAACATAAAAATAAATCTTCCCATGTATAAGAATGACCACTGCTGAAATTTTGAGAATAAGATGTTCTACAGAGGGGCCTGAGGAGGATGCCAATCCCAATATGCAAAAGGGCATTCAGGTGCCCTCACCTGGGCTCCCACATCAAGAGAGAAGGAAAAGCTGCCAGATTAACCAAGCACTCAAAATGGATGTTTTACAAATTTAAAAAAAATATAAGAGCAAGTGTCCCCTCTCAGATAGAGGCTTCCCCGGGGCTCCCCAAGGCCTCTATTTAGTCCAGGCTGGCCTTGACCTCCCGACCTTGCTGCTTCAACCTCCTGCGTGTACAATGCTTGGCTTCCTAGAGAGTCGTAACTGAGTCAGCCCCAGTGACAGCTGATGTTCAATAGGAATAGCTTCAGGATTTAGAGAAGCCATTGTTTTCAAGTGATTAAACTTATAATTTATACTGACACAAATATGATCCAGAAAAGCCACACTGGGCATAGTGGTAAATGAGGCCAGACTAAGCTACTTCTCAAAAATGAAACTTGGGGGGGGGGGAGAGATGCTTGGAAAGCCAGTGAACACCTGTACTCCTAGCGTGCAAGAGGCTGGAACAGGGGGACTGCTGAGAATTTGAGGCAGCTTGGTCTGCGCAGGGAGACCCCATCTCTACAAACGGAAGGAAGGATGAAATGACAGAGCCAAGTTTAATACCCTGCTGTCTTTTTCTTACTTCACTCAACACAGCTCTCTTGATGAGAAGCCGCATTCACGGCCTCGGTATGAGCAAGCATCCCCAGCCTGACAGCTGGAGGTCAAAAAATTCCAGAATCTGAAATTTTTCAAAACAAAATGATGCTGTAAGCAGAAAATTCTACACTTGACCTCATGTGGTGTTTCCCAATTGGAACAAACATGTACTAAACATAGTGTACATAGGCCACATATGTAAGGCATATTTGAAATAAATGAACATGTTGTTTACTTCTTGTACCAACCCCATTATATTTAATTTTATATACATTATATGAATACATATATGCATATACATCATATATGTAGAGAGATACAGACATGGATATAGCTAGAAATGAGTGCAAATATTTCAATTTTTTTAAAAATCCAAAACATGAAACACATATGGCCCCTGAAGAGTCCAAGAATATAGAAATGTAGATTCCAGAAATAAGAATGTAGAAATAAAGAAACATAAAGCTGTAAGCCTAGGAGAATGAGAGCAGCTTTCTCGGCAGCTTAAGGATTAACTGTTAACAGGGGGCCTTTGCTTTACAACCCATAGCTCTGTCTGCAAGGCTGTAGTGGTGCAAACTGAGGGTTAGCTTTTAGATGCCCCCCACCTCTCACCCCCAGCCACTCATGACCAGCAACTGATGTGAGCTGAGTTAACTTCTAAATGATGGGACGTGCCTGACTGTTTGGTTGTGCATTTTCCCACACCCTACCCTGCTACACAAAACTGGCAGTATCAGGGGAGGGTAGAGCTTTGGTAAACACCATCAGAAAGCGCCAGAAGAAACAATGGCCTAAATACAAACACTAGTTTAACTTAAAAACCCAGTTAATGGAAATTGTTAAACACACACACACAAATAGGCAAATTATATCTGAGTTTTACCTCAAAACTAAAAATTCTTTTGCTCATGCCTTTTTCCTATAAAATGGGGAGGTCGGAAGCAGCCCATTGCCACAGCCTAAGAAGTCTATCTCTGGGTGTGGTCTCAGTTAGCTGATAAGATTTTCGTGCCCCATGGAGATTTATTTTTTTTTTATTCTAGTTTTATTTTTTTCCTGGAATAAAGTTTGCTTCTGGTTTAATTGACTTTGGTAGAATACCCCCATCTTTGCGTGAGCCCCGTGGACCCAACAGTCCCAGGCATTTGAGATGAAAGAATAAATGTTTTCCACCTAAAGGTGCAGGGAGTTGAGCTAAGCGTACATGGGGTCAAGCACCATGACTTCAAGTGGGGCTTCCAGAAAGAGGGGCTATTCCCCAGCAGTTTATCAGTGTTTCTTGAGCAAGTGTGTCTGTTGATATTGTTCTGGATCCCTGTAGCTTCTGCAAAGAAAATTATCTCTAGCTTGCATGGTACATTGAATTATGAAATTTTTCCATACTAAGAGTGCATTTATCAAATATTAATGTTTCTGAAATCTGGCTTTTTCAAAAATCAATGTATGTTCTTAATGTTTGCCATCTTATGCCTCAAAAAGTGAAATCAATTAAATATCTTAGAATTGTGGAAATAAGATAAATTATTATTATTTTTTGATGCCTCTAGTTGCTCAGTCACACAGATTAGGGGATGGCTTGGCAATTATAAAACACTATACACCGCTCTTGCTATCCAGCTCAACGGAAAGCTTCTTCCGTTTATATTGACCTATTTATTGATATGACCAGATAGCCTTCCCCTCTGTGCTGACCACTGGCAGAGAAGAAAGTCCCAGTTCTTACCTCCTGGTATTCAGCAGCAAAAGACAATGCATGAGGCACAGGAGGAAGCTGACATTGGAATTGTAAGTGGCAAAGATAATGTCCCAGTGCTCCTGTAGGAAGTCCAGGATCCTGAGGAGGCCAAGACACTCAGACAGGGACTGCTGGGGCTTGGAGAGGCAGTGCAGGATGACTTTATTCAAACTGCTGTATAAAGCACTCACGACAGTATCCCTTTGGGAAGACGGGCTCTCAATGACCTGAATCACCAAAAGAGGACATATGCGCACTCATGAACAGTTTGCAACTTTATACACAGACCCAATTTACAACAAAACCTCTTTAGAAACAGAGCCTCTATTGAAGAGGTGGACCCATAAAGGTAATTTTCAGAATTTAAGTAGAAACTCATGTAAAGACAAAGATGCTTAGAATGGTCCACAGCCATATTTTGGGACATGAATTTAGTAACCAGAAGTTTCAGAAACACTGGTCATGTGGCTGATATTCAATATGAGAAAATACGTGTTAATATCTGTGTTTAGAAACAAGCACATTTAATAATAGTCACAACAATATTAACAATTGAAAATGTAGTTAACAATCACAGTATTGTTATTATATAGCAATATATTAGATTATATGTAACAAATATTTATATATTTTTATATATAACAAAATATTACATATTTTGTTGTTATATATCATATATAATTAGATTATATATGTATATATATTTAAATGTATCACTTTATTTAGATGGTATGATATCATGAAGTAGACAATTAAATGACCTCACATTAGGGATGAGAACCTGAGGTCAGAGTAGTCAGGTAGTCAGCAGGGTCACCTGGGATCCCTGAGCTGTGCCTTTCTTTCATATGCCCCCTAAAAGAGTTGGAGGCAATGGATTTTAACCCGTTGATTAGCAACTCAGGCAGAGGTGGCTGCAGAGGGCCAGAGTATGTAACCTTAGCACAGGGGACTCCACAACTCCATCTCCATCCATCCTCTACAGGCTATGGGTCAATCACAGAAGTTTTTCATTCTGTCAAGTTGGTTTGTTAGCTGGGTTTCCTTGTAGCAGAATGGCTAGTGCCCTATTTCTCGGCTGTGAAGTCCCATTTGCCTACAGCCTGCTGATAGATAGAGTTCGTGTTCTCATCATTATCCTGTCCCCACCTCTCAAGCCACACTTAGGGGCTGTGGGTGTGGAAGGTCGATGGCAGGAAAGCTGAACTGGGCCTGAGGGACCACCCTTCAGGGTATGCGGTGACTACCAGGCACACCCCGCATTTAAAGAGCCCCCAGTTCCGTACCGACTTGGATTCTATCTCAACTCCTGGACAGATCTGGAGGAACCAGGAGGCTTCTTACCACCACGATGTGCTCTATGATGAAGAGGAGGATGTGCCTGGGATCCGCGGAGAACATCCCGCTGTACAGCTTCTCCACCAGCTTCTGGGTGAAGTGGGAAATACTTGCAAGGGAAGGAACAGCTGCAGCTTCTGGGTTTGCCTGAGACTCCGTACTCCCTAGATGGGGTAAGGAGACAGATGGATACTAGAGTCCAGTGGGCTTCTCCACCCCACAGTCTACAAGTCCCTTGTGGGGATCATGTCCTAGTCACATGTATGCTCCAGTGTTCTGAAGACGGAGCCCCTAGTAGGTGCACAGTGAGCACGTATTTACTTAAAGCCAACAGATCATGACTGAACCAGTGATACAAATCAGAGGATGAGAAGACACGCAAAAGAATGTTCCTTCTGGGGCTTCTTTGACATGAAAACAAGGGAGCTGAACGTTCAAGACAGATGAGGAGGGCCCCCCAGGCCATGCCGTCATGTTGGACTGATGTGCTGGCTAGATTTTAGTCAGCTTGACACAAGATAGAGCTGTCTGGACTGAGAGAACAGCAGTTGTGGAAATGCCTCCATCAGAGTGGCCTGCTCGCAAGTCAGTGGGGCATTTTATCTACTAATGATTGAGGTGAGAGAGCACAGTTCACTGAGGGTGGTGGGACCCATGGATACACGATCCTGAGTAAGAAAGCAAACTGAGCAATTCCTGGGGAGCAAGCCAGTGGCAGCGTTCCTTCATATTCTCTGTTTGCATTCCTGCCTTAACTTCCTCAGTGACAGACTGATCAGGATGCGTAAGGCAAACAAACCCTTTTCTCCCCAAGCTGCAATAGGTGATAGTCTTTTACCACAGAATAGAAAGCAAATTAGAACAACCGAGGAACGAGCAGACAGCCAGACTCACACAGCAGGCAGTGTGTTCTCCTCAGTGTGTGGAGATCTCAGATGATTCCTAGAATCATCCTGAGTTAGCCAAGACTGTCCTCCACACCATCCAGGTCCCCAACCAAAACAAACTGTGGGGTTGCTATGCCAACACTCTGCCTTTGTTATCCCCTACCCTCCTCTGTGCCAGATACCAAAAGAAAGTCACAAACAAGTTTCAACGCTGTGCCACACGAGAAAATCCTAGAGGCAAGACATGTCACATGGGATTCTTGTGGCTCGGAAAACTCTGCGGGGACATGGGCTTTATTTTGAGAAGTCTCAGCTATCCTGTAATGAAGACCTCAAGTGTTGAGGGATAGTGGCAGCATCTTCATTGGGCCCTTTGATTCAAGAGATGTTTACTGTCAGTGATTCCATCATCAGCATGGTTAAAAAATATTAGAGTGTGCTGGGCTCAGTTATCTCACACTCCCGCAGTAATGAGCTGGGTTTCTGATGACTTCGGAGGAGACCGATGTGAACCCAGAAGACAGAAGGAGTTTCTAGCTCAGAATGGCCCAACTATCGCAGGGATGTCATGGAAAATAGAAACTATTCCCCCATCTGTGTCAGCAGAGGTCAGCAGACTCTTGCTGAAGATTCATGCAGAGATGGACATGTCAGGGAATGGCAACGCTCAGCCTGAGATCTTGGTGACCCAATGAGCTGCCCCACACGAGGAACAGAAAATGCAGAAGCCACTCACCTCTTAGGGTCGGCATGCTACCCTGTCTTGTGACGTAGAATATGTCCATGGCACAAAGTAGGACCTCAGACTGGAAGTCCCTCTTCTGCTGACTGGTGACACCATCCGGAGAAGCCTGCAAACATGGCCTGTGACTGAGACGGCAGCCACTGAGTCGTCATGTCCTCTCAGTGACCACATGTCCTCTCCTGCCTAGTGTGGGCTGCTGCCTGGTCAGGATTGCCTTTCTCTCAGGAGTAGAGGCACTGCTTTTTGATGATCCAGGAAGTGATACCCTCCCCCAGAGTGAAGAAGCCAGTCCTAGGAGCACACAGTCAATAGGCAAATCTCTCTAGGTGAAATTGACTCTGGGACACAGCATGCCACTTCCCCCAGGAACTGGAGCTGAGAATTCTTGAACAAACTTCTCCCCCAGAATTCACTTCCACAAAACACTCTGCTCTAAGGATCTCACATCTGTTGCTCCGCCAAGACTGGAGGTTCACAGGCTCCACACCAGGCCACTGCAATACTAACAGTCAGTCTCCCAATAGCCAGCTGGTCCCTTCAGTCAGGAAGTGTCTGCCCTTGGGGGCCAGTCCCCTCCCACCTCCCACAGTTCACAAACACCCCAACACCCCCTTTTAACCTACCTCCAGGAGTATCTCCAAGGGCAACCATTGCTTGGGGCTGGACACTCCAAGCAGCAGCTCCCTGAGGAGGATTTGCATGAACTCTCTCAGCTGCCTTCGAGCTGGATGTGACTTGAAAGAATCCTGGAACGCCTCTGCAGTACTGGTGGATTCAGGGGAGGTCCCAGGACTGCTGGTGTTTCCAGAGGGCTCAGATACTGGCTCCTGGAAGACAAGCCACATAGCAGCATGGTTGGCCTAGAAGCTTTTCCCCACGTCCCTCTGTTCAGAACAGTGTGAGCAGGATTCTCAACAAGCCCAGCTCCTACATGGAAATGCCTATTCTGCAGAGGCATTAAGGCTGGCCTAAGGCTAAACTGCCTGTACTGTGGCCACAGCTGTCTGAGATGCCCCATGAGAGCCACAGAGTCAGAGACCAGCAAGGAGGTCTAGAATGCCGTACTGGCCATGATGATGTCTTGCTTTGGGATACAGCTCCTGTCCTGAGTCACCAGGCCTCCACCTGCCCCCACCCTGCTAATGCTGACAAACAGCACCCCCAGGTGAGAAAGACAGAGAGACGGAGCTGGAGGATCTTCCCCAGATCCCCAAAGATGTCTGGAACTTGCTTTTCTTTTCTTTTTTCTTTTCTTTTTTTTTTTTTTAAAAAAAGTGGCCAGAGTTCATTCCCCTAGATAGCCCAGGATGACATGGAGATGCTGGAAGCCAAACGACAGACCCAAGGACACATGGCCAGGGACTGTGGACTCCCGCCCCGTGAACTTTTCATGTGCCTTCATCTGTTGGCACCTCCCTCTGCTCATTCATAAAATTAATGCAGCTATTCTTAATTAAGCCATAAAATGAATTTAATGGCACCTAGGGATGTGGTGACTGCATTAATTAGCTCCGTGCAGTCTTGCCTGGAAAGGTGCCATATAAATTCACAGCAAATGGGAAACTTTTGCCCAGCCGCCGCCTGCAAGGGGAGGTTCCGCCGCATTGTCTGTGCAACAAAGGCTTGGCGAGGCTGACTTAGTTGAGGCAAGGTAGGATGAAGAGAACTTCGAAACCAGACCAGAAACCCTAAGAAGGGCTTGTTGGCTGGAGAAACGACTGTGAGGGACTCCTTTCCTCTGCTTCCCTCCCACAGAAGGTGGGTGACTATATGGAGGAAGCCCCTTGGGTCAGTGTGTATTTGGCCAAAATCCCCCAGCTCAGCAGAGGCTAAACCTGGCCCAGACACAGCACCAGGGCCACAGCGCCCAGCCGTGGACTGTGGGTGCCTGAGGAGAGTCAGAGCAGCCTGAAGCACCGTCCTTCTCCCTGCCTGGCCCAGGTCACCTGACTCTGGAATGTAGGCCTCTCCTAGCTGCAGCCAGCTGTGGGCTTCTTTGGGTCTTCCTGGATTTTTCACTTATTTTTCTAGTGAGTCGCTCGAGTTTATGTGAATTTGTCAAACCACTGTATGACTACTTTCTCATTTTTACGTATCTTCTAGCCTTTATCTTTAACCTCCTTGTTTAACCTAAATGTTCTTGTCCCGTAGCATCCATGGGATATTGAGTCTAGGAATCCCTGAAGATATCAAAGTCCCAAGATGTCCAATTCCTTTCTAGAAAATGATAGAGTGTTTGCATAGATCCTGCCCATATCCCCCCCCGCCCCGCCCTAATATTTCATCATCTCCACATGTGTGGCAGTGCTTAATGTAACATTAATGTTGTTAAAAAGCATTGTTTATGGATGAAGAATTGGGCATGTTGTCAACAGATAAGAACAAGTTTAATGCCTAAAAGTTTTTCCATCTGAGACAGGCAACACTCCCAAACATGGAGCCCATGAATACAGAGCACTGGCTAGACGCCAGTCCTAGTCCGATGTTTACTTTCAGCTGACCGTAATGGAGAGAACACAGGTTTGGAGGACCACATTTCTTAATTCCTGGAAAGGTACTGGTTCTTAGTCTTGCTACCCTTTGGCCAGATGGACCCTCAGGACACCTCGCTCAGCCCAAGGGTACACAGGGCCATTTTGCTTTCTGAGTCACTGTGTTCTCTGGCTGGCATTGCCTTCATCTGGTGCCGTTGGGTTATACAAAGCACCAGGGTCAAGCCTGTGTGCCGGGGGCTCAGGAGATGAGCGCTGTCGCCATGCACACACTTCAGGAAGGGGCTAGATCAGGGCACCTCACTCAATACACTGGCTTTTCGGCATGCGGAGATGTATAGCCGTTCCACGCCCAACTCTGTGAGAGTTAGTGAGGGGCATAAGTTCTGCTTCTAATATGCCCTACTGGCCTTCGTTACAATACGCAAGCAAACACCTCAGCTCCCTCTGGGTCTCTGCTTCCTAATTCACCAGGCTCGTGACAGAAGTGTACATTTCTGCCCTTCTTTTTCTATTCTGTCCTCGGGCCCTTGTCTCACCTCCTCCCCAAGGCTTTTGACTCACCTGCTCCCACACAGCTCTGACACACCCACCTTTGACCTATTGGGACTGCTTCTGTGCCTCAAACTCACACATCTTCCCAAAGCCTCAGCTCTAACCTTCCGGCAGTCAATATTCAAGACCTCCTCTCCTCACCTCCCAGTGAGTCCTGTATCCTCACTCTTCTTGATCCATCTGGCTCTGAGCTGGGCCCTCACAAATCTACTGCCCAGAGAAAGACGTGGATCAAGCCCAAGGGGGGCAAAGATACAAAAAGTGCTAAAAACAGAAGGTGGACGGGAAAACAATGGCACCACCTACTCCCTGTCTGTGGGACAGATGGCAAGAGGTCCCTGGCATGGGATAATAACCAACACCAGGGTGGTATATATTCCATATATATTTGAACTTGAACTATGTCCAAATATCTCAGTATTGAGGTTTCTAACAGATAAAAAAGACAAACAAAAACCTGGACTCTGGAGCTGAACTTGACCTTGAGCTGCACCTCAGCTAAGAGAAGGGAAATGACCCACATTGTTTATTCAGTGTCCAGTCAAGATGCTTAACATGCATTTTAACTTTGGGAGGCAGGGAGGTACTCAGTCCTTCACCCGTGAAGGGTGATGCTGTTCATAGCTGCTCACCCTGAGGCCTCAGAACAAGGCGAGTCCTACCTTCTGGGCTTCCAGGGGGAAAGTGATGATGGCCAAGGTCTGAAGGAAGTCAGGGGTCCTCCATGCTGGGTCCTGGGGGTAGGAGCGTTGCACCAGGCCGAGGAACTGAAGAATACTCCTGGGGAAGGTTCGCTCCCAGGCACTATCTCCTGAACCTGCAGGGGGCTGAGGACACACTCTGTGAGTCATGGCCTGTGACACAGCATACAGCAGCATGACGGGGGCAGGGGAGTTGTGTGAGAGACGGAGGAGCTGGAATCCGGGGGACACCTTCCAGAGACTCCATATGACAGGCTGGACAGCAGCAGGCACTGCTTAGAGAACAGGTGTGGACATTGTTCTAAGTGTTTCACACACAACCCTTCACACACCCCAAACCTTTAGGGAATAGGTTCCATGTTTACCTCTGTTTTGCAGTTGGACACATAGGCCTGGGAAGGTACACTCCACCAAAGACCACCCAGTAGGTGAAATTCAAGAGTGAGTTCAGGAGGTGTACTAGGGGCTTCTGGGTCCACACTATCCCTGCTCTAGTAGACTTGGCATACTGGACTTGGAAGAATATGCCTGTCAGTGCTCAGCCCAGCCTTATTCAGCCCAGAGCCGATTTCCCCACTAGAGACTCCATCCTGACCCACACTGGGGCCCACCTTGACTGAGCAGGGCTTAAAGAGACCTAGCCCTGCCAACCAGGAGCCAGGAGTTCTGTGCTGTAGTAAGCTGGTCCCCGGTGCCATATCTGGACATGAGTTTCTTCCCACAATGTGATCTCTTCTCTGGTCCAGGCTACATGAATGAGCCTCCAACACCTGGATCCTGATCAACCCTTGTGTCTTTCTGGACCCCAGTTCCCTTGTCTAATGTGCACAGCTGCCCATCTAGAAGCCAACATATGCCCCAGCCGGAACATCCAACCATTGTCTGGGGTCTTGCTATTCTGAACAGACACCTGGAACTTCAAATTGATCAGCCTCATGCTTATGCCCATTCCCTGTATAGTTTCACCAATGCGGAATCAAGACTCCGCCTATGACAGATGACTCCTATTTAGACACTGGTGCCCTTCCTTTGAGGACCTTGATTATTCAACAGCAGACCCTCTCATACATGGATTCCTTATTTCCCCAGCAGCCTGCCCGCTGGTGCTGACCTGGTGGGCTTGGGTGGGAATGGCCTGTGCTCCAGAAGGTCTGGACTGTGCCTCATGCTGGAAAACTAAAATCTAGGTGTATGGAGAAGGGATAAGCAAGACATGGGGGGCCCCTGGAATCACATATCCAGGCCCCAAGTGAGTTGGAGTTGGGCTGGAGCAGATAGGCAGGGAGGAACTCCCCGCAACAGCCTACATCTGGGTCTCCTGTTAGTTCTACAATGTTGGGTTTAGAAGTGAATGCGGAGAAAAGAGTTCCCAGGGCTCCCTCCAGATGGAGCCTTTCCTCTACCACTTAATGCTGTGTCTTTGGGAGTGAATCTTACCCTTCCTGCAAGGTGGGTTCCAGTTCTGTCAACTGAGAACCATGCTAGGCCCATTTTGGAAGATTGTTGCCATGAGAATAAAATGAGAAAGTGTAGCCATGTGGGTATTTTCAAGTGACTGGCCTGGGGTAAACACAGAAGCAGCTAGAAGATGAGGTCAGACACACATATGCAAGACTTGGGCTTTTGGAAGAGGAACTTGGATTTTTTTTTCTGCCACTCAACGGAGATCCCTAAAGCTCAGGGCATACGGCACTAATGCTGAGGGCGTGTGTCTTTGCTGCCCTTCAGCCAGGGACTCTGCTTGGGTGAATTAACCCCCACAGCTTCAGTTCTGACATACCCACAGTGGAGACATTGTTGTCGACTGTCCCACACAGCAAAATGAAAAACAAACCCACCACCAAACCTAACAATGGAAAAAACATGTCAAGGACATACAGCAGCCAGAGCCAGCCCAGAGTAAGACCTGGTGAGCACACACATTGGCTCTTCCACCTTGGAGAACAATTTGGCACTATAGAGCGAAGTAAGCTTATAACCCATAACTTCCCTCCTAAGTACATTTCCAACAGAAAAGAATGTGTGCCTCTGCCAAAACACACATGCTACAGGCTTGCAACAGCATCATTCATGATACTTCAGAATGGCAAGATCTCAGCATCAGTAGTGATTATCTACTTACTATAGGATAATCCTCAGCAGTGAAAACCATGACCTTCAGAACCATGGGAGTTCTGTGAGTTCAGAACCATGGAAGTGAGTGAAAGCCAGGTGCAGAACGTATGCCCTGTGTTTCCATTTATGCTAAGTTCAAGAACAGGCAAGCTGATCTATAGCACTACTTGGCAAGGGTGTGATAGCAAACAAAGAAATTTTCTAACTGAAAATAAAATAAAACTGTTTCAGAGCTAGCTTTTAGTGTTTTTCTTGTGTTTAAATTGCGGACTTTGCCCTGCATCCCTTTAAATGTTTGCCCTGTGTAAAATCTTATCTACTGAAATTGGCAAATGTTACTTTCAAAGCAGGCACTTTCAGTATTAGATCAGTCTCTGAGTGGCTTTGTCTCTGTTATGTATATATCAAACTAATATCCTTAATATGTGGAGTCAATGTGTTGCTAATGCATTGAAAACATTTGGTCTTTCATTTCCCTCAGCACATTCTACAACTTTTGTTGTTGTTGTTTTTTGTTTTACATGAGTGTCTATCATTACTCTTGATAGACAACAGATTCCTCATGCTACAAACAGAAAATATACATCTCGGATATTCCAAAAATTAATTGCATATTAGTCCTCCAGTAGAATGAGTAAATTTAGAAAAGACAAAACTGTAAATATATGTGTGTATGTGTGTGTGCATATGTGTGTGTGTACATACACTTAGCCACATGGAAATTGGGAACCAAGAGATCTTTAAACACATAACCACAGGAATTCTTGGAAATAACAACTGAAGATGTCAAATATAACAGTCTTAGAAACTGATATAAATAAATTGGCATACTGATCAATATATCCAAGATAGTGTTCTCAAAATAAACCCAGGTTCTTAAAAAAAATAGAAAAACTGGTAGAAAGAAAGCATGAACTCAGAATTGAGAGTAAGAAAGTGGAAACAATCACCCAGAAAGTAAGTTAGAAGAGACCAGTCCCCATCTGGAGCTCCTATGTCCCTCAGGGGCCCGGTGTTAAAGGATTGGTACTGTTAAAGGTGTTGGAAACTTCACAAACTTGGGACGAATAGGAAGTCTTGAGTCATTGGGAGTGTAGCCCACAGGGGGATTGTCGGACATGAGGTTCGTCTCTGCTTTCTGACCATTGTAAGGGGCGTAGCTTCACTCTCATGCACCCCTGCCATGAACAGACATCACAGCCCCAAAGCTATAAGGCAGCCTCCTAACCACCAATGCAGGCTCTAAGTGAGCCAAAACCAAGCAACACAATATGCATGTATTATGGACACACCTATTCTATACATGCATAAGTCTTACATTACGTTATTGATATAAAAATATGTTCACAAAATATTGGAGAAATAAAAGGAAACTTGTTATGTGATTCTATCCTCTAGAAGGACATTGTATGACTTCCAAAGGTGCCAGACTATTCCTCTACAGTTCACAGTGGCCATGCCTAGGTGAGGGGGTGCCAGACTATTCCTCTACAGTTCACAGTGGCCATGCCTAGGTGAGGGGGTGTCAGATGACTTTTAGGTTCACGTTTCTATTTTGTTTATATGTGAAAGATGATAATTACATACGATTTTAACAAAAACAGTGATGTTTCCTCTTGTCAGGCTTGGTTTCTGCAGAATAAAATTGACTTTCTCGGCCTCTTACCCAAGTCCTTGCTGACCTAGCTTGACGTTGGTCAGTCCTTTTTCCCAGAACGAATAGCCTCCACTGGTCACAGTTGCCTCCACATCTAAAATAACCCCTCCTCCCCATTGCTCATGAGCCTTGATGGTCAAAAACAAGTGGTTCCTGTGCCACATGCTAAGCAGGTGCTGGTACTACACTTATGGACATCCCATGATTCATATCTTTGAGCTACCTCAGCCTCAATTCCTTATAAATTACAGTCACAGGCTTTCTTCTGTGTAATAGAGAATGGATTAATAACACCAGCATTACTGGGAAGCTTCCGGAACAAAATAAGTTGGCCCTTCCAAATTCCTTCCCCTTGGAATCTTCTAGTATATTGTGTGGGGAACAGGTCTCACCTGGCTCATGATGGCTTTTATCATTCCCAGTAGCAACAGGGCACCTTCTGTGCACAGCCCCGCCTGGAGGACTTCTTGCTGGTGATATTTCTGTAGAAGCCACTGAAGCATTGAGTCTAAGCTCTCCTGGTAGAGGAGGAAGAATCATAAGGCTGTCCACTAAGGTGGCGAGTTTTATCACAGTGCATTGTATTTCCCAGGGGTCTCCAGTAGGAAAAACGTAAGAGGACAAAAAATAGGCTAGTTCATTAGCTCTTATGAAACCTTCATAGAAACGCACAACTCTAGGGGTGCTACATCTCCCAGCAACTTGCAGCAAGTTGAGCTCTTCAGGGCTCAGGGTGTAGAACAGGGAGCAGCACGTGTCTGGGATGCTCACGGCCCTGGGCTCTAATCTTGAAAATACTCAATGTCCCAACCAAGCATGGTGGGCATGATAAATGAACTTATAGAAGACAAGAAGGATGCCAAGGTTCAGGGAAAGAGCAGAGAGGGATCAGGGCGTAGACTCAGGAGACCTGCCACTGCCCTTTTAATAGCTCAGACAAGCTACTCAGCCTCTTGGCGGTTCAATTTCCTTCTCTATGAAATGAAAGCTCACATTATCTACTCCCACGGGATTGTTTAAATATCAAGTGAAATAGAATATGTAAAGTGTCTCTTCCGGGTCTTAGACCTTTAGATGTTTGCTTCCCATACTACAGAGAGAAATCAAAATGCTGGGTCTCATTGAACTTAACACAGCATATTCAGAACCTTGTGCTGAAGTGATAGACATACTATTTGTGTCTATCAAGATGTAGATCCAATCCATAAAATATGGGATTAGGTAATGGGCTGAATGTCCTAGCCATGTCTTTTCCCATTCCAATTCAGTTCAGAACAATGCAACTAAAGGCTAAGAAGTGATTTCCAGTCCTGCCATTCATCAGGGACCCAGGCAGATGAGCTACAGGTCACATTTGTTCCCTGCTTTCTCGGGGTTTTGGGAGGCAGCACCCCCTAATGTAAGGTCAATGCTATGTAAGGTACAATGGGGCACAAGGAGGACTTGTCGAGAGCTGTCAGAAGTGGCAGGTGACAGTGGGAGAAAGGAGCAAGGGCACCACAGGTAGACACATGACAGGTGAGCACAAAACAGCTGTCTTGTAGCCATGACCCAGCAGAGTGACAGTAGGAAGAGCAGGTAAGTTGAAGCCAGGTGGAAAGTTTAGCCAAGTCACCAAACTGAAGGAGTCCTAGTGCTGGCTGGGGTCTACATCCACCTCGTAGGAATAAAAGCCCAGAAAAGCTTGAGTAAGAGTGGATGGATGGTGAGATGATGCAGTGGGTGTGGGCTCTTCTTTGGGAAAATTTAGCGAAGGAATTCGTAAATGTGAAAAATGGGGCAGGAGTAAGCCAACAGTATGAATTAAGGAGCAACTTCTGGTCTAAGCAGGACATAGTTGAACTTGCTTATGGTCTATGGGGGAGGAGTCAATGAAAAAGGAAAAACTAAATGAAAGAGAAAAAAAATGCTGTGTAGGGTGAGCCACTCAGGACTACAGAAAAACAAAAGCTTCGTCTCCTAGTGACACTGGAGTGGGAGCATCTGTGATGAACAGAGCTGAGACCTAAGGTGGAGGCACTGGGGCATGACCAGTCTAGAGTCCTTTAATTTCCCTAACCATGTCCAGAAAGAGAAATATCAGATTGATCACATCACATAGTATAAGAGAGATGGTGGGAGCCAAGAAAGTCACTAGAAAAAAAGGGAGCAAGAAAATCAAACACTGGGTGGTGGTGGCGCACGCCTTTAATCCCAGCACTCAGGAGGCAGAGGCAGGTTATCTCTGTGAGTTCAAGACCAACCTGATCTAAAAAACAAGTTCTGAGACAAGCAGGACTGTTACATAGAAAAACACAGTCTCAAAAAACCACAACCCCCCCCCCCCCCCACACACACAAAAGGCTCTAAAGCTAATAAGCGGGAATCTGAAAGTTATCTAGAGGGTGCAAGGAATGAAAAACATCAGACATAGTTCCAATAGGAAGAAGTAGAGGGATAAAGAATCTTAGGGAACAGCCATAATCATACAGAATCAGAAAAACCAAGTATGGCCCTCCTCCCCTGGGGTGTATCCAGAACGTACTCTGGGTCCATCAGTCAGCTCTGTGAGTGGTGTCTGGAGGAAGAAGGAGGACACAATGAGGTACACTTCCGGAATAAGGACATGGTAGGCCAGAAAGTCATTCAAGACCTGGAACCCAGGAAGCAGGCAGGGGCTCTGGTCAGGCACTGCAGGGCGGCTCTTCAGGTTGTCTGTTGATCAGGTAGGGGAGGCATAAGAGTCAGATAAGAACAGATACTGCTACAGAGTCAATGCACTGGCCACCTCACAGAAGCACTGTGACAGAACATGTTTCATCTACAAGAGCAAAGGAAAATGCTTCACGATCATTTCTTGCCAGTTCTTAACATGTTCATCCCTCCACTCATCCACCTATCCATTCATCTATCCATCCATCCACTCACTCATACACATGCCCATCCCTTTATTCAT
>JABTXL010008037.1:16561373-16647323 GCA_025134845.1 Neodon shergylaensis | reverse complement strand
CCCATTCATGTATCCATCCATCCATCCATCCATCCATCCATCCATCCATCCACTCATTAATACACATGCTCATCCCTTCATTCATCCGTCTACCCATTCATCTATCAATCCATCACTCTTTCACACACATGCTCATCCCCTCATTCATCCATCTACCCATTTATCCACTCACTCATACACCTATTCATTCATCAAAAGCAGATACTAAATTCCAATTGTGCAGAAAGCAACAAGGCAGCTCTGTACTTGGCAAAAGAGCTATTACACTTCAAAAAGATGTACAGATTCCAGGTACATATGCAGCAGACAGTATAGTGGGAAGAACAGGCATCAAGCCATTCATATAAATTGGTATGTGTCTATGGATTGTGACTGGCATCAGAGAGATGTTATATAGAAGGAGAGAGATGTTTTTCAATCTCTTCCTAACTCATGTTTGTCCACTCCTATATTGGGGGAAGTGGTATTGAGCTGGGACATGAAGGACAAATTTGCATCCACCAGCAGAGGCGTCCAGCAATGCACCCAGTGTATAAAGAGACAAGGCGATTTGAGGAGCGGACGGCAGCTTGCAAGAGCTAATAAGCATTCAGCAAAGTCAGTCTAAGGAAGCAGGCCTTGGGGACAGAGCTACACAGGCCCTAAATGGGCAGGGTGGGGTAGGGCTGATCTTTGCTCATATCCAGGACAAAATGATGGTGGTTTCCTGGAGGCAGCCACACTCACCCATCACAATGTCCACACCCTCCATGCTGCACTCCACCCAGCACCCAGCAGACAGGCCATCTCTAAACCGCCCACGGAGAGAAGGGTTCGACAGAAAGTACAGCAGCAGCTTCAATGCCAGCGTGGTGGTGCTGGGATGCAGGTGACCCTGTAGGAGCAGCAGGAACCAGTCGGGTCCCAGGTTCAAAAACACCTGTTCCTTTGTCCTAAAGAGGCAATACATTACAAGAGGTCATCTCTCATCCCATGAACAAGAAGCATGCCCTGAAAGACAAATGTGGCCTCACAAGTCACCCCACATAGGGAAGTAAGGCAATGCTTGGCCATTGCATATGGAGTATGGATTATATTTTGAAGGAATATGATAAAAGGTTGGCATGGTCATTGCACCACAGATTTATCCTTTAACAGTGCAATGCAAGCAACCGGAGCTTCTCAGGGCAACTGGGAACTAAGTACAGACCTGAAGATGAGTGTGCTCCTTGCAGCCCTACTCGCTACTGTTCATATTCTCCCATCTCGCTTCATTGCCAACAGCATAGTAATCTAAACACACTTTTATTTACGTCTGTCTCTAGTCAAAGCTGATCATAAATGTCCAGTGATTAGCTGTGATGAACTGTCACTTCCAAACATGGGCTTTCAAATGCTGTGCTTAGATCTGCTAGAGGGAACTGGATGGCAGGGAGGTCAGAAGCCTGTCTAGAAATGACAATAGAGAGCAAAAGTCCTAGCCATTTGAGTTATAGAGAGATCTGTCTGTGCAGGACAGGCTCTCAGCATCAGCTGCCACAGTAGGCATGCTGAAGGGACGGCTGGTGGCTACCAACATGATCTAATACTGGACTAGATATGAAGAAACTGCCTCTCTTTGTATTGCCTTTGCTGCTTTTTAACTGGGTGGCTTTGAAGGGGCTCTTAGTGTGCTCTGCCATTTCACTCAATGACGATACAGATGATAGTGATGAACGTAATGGTACTATAGATGATGATGGTGATGATGTAATGGTGGGGACCATGATGACGCTAGCAATGATAGTCATGGTGGGGAAGTCAATGGTGGTGGGAAAAGTGGTGGTGAAGATAGCGATGAGAATTAGCTTATAGATCTTCATGATATCTTAGGCACCCTTCTCAGATTACCTGGTAATTCACTTCATCCTCACCCTGTCCCTCTGTGAAAACTGCCCTTTTCACTCTCACAACGAGTAGAAGGAGACACACAAAGGTCATGGAACCTCCTCAGGGCCTTGGGGAAAGAGTCAAAACTCCAGTCGAGTTTTCAGAGTGCAGATGTGTGAGAACCACACAAGACAGAGTTTCTTCCAAAGAGAAGAGGAGCCGGGCGGTGGTGGTGCACGCCTTTAATCCCAGCACTCAGGAGGCAGAGGCAGGCGGATCTCTGTGAGTTCGAGGCCAGCCTGGTCTACAAGAGCTAGTTCCGGGACAGGAACCAAAAACTACGGAGAAACCCTGTCCCAAAAAATCCAAAAAAAAAAAAAAAGAAAGAAAGAAAGAAAGAAAAGAAAAGAAAGAAAGACCCAAAGAGAAAAGGAAGGGACAGGAAGGGAAAGGGCTGGACTCACTCACCTCTAAGACACTTTCCAGATTGTGTTCTGATTCTAAGAATGTATAGATTTATAGACAGAGAGATTGGCTTTAGTGTGTGTATGTGTGTACGCACATAAATTTGTATCATGTGTGCATGTATGTGGTGTGTGTATATGTGTGTTGTATGCATGTGTATATACATGTGTATATGCTGCATGCATGTGTATATGCATGTGTGTGCTGTATGCACACGTGTTATATCCACGTGTGTGTTGTATGTGTGTATACATATGTGTTGTATGAAGGTGTATGCATGTGTATGCTATA
The DNA here is from genome assembly GCA_025134845.1 of Neodon shergylaensis. Lineage (NCBI taxonomy): Eukaryota > Metazoa > Chordata > Mammalia > Rodentia > Cricetidae > Neodon > Neodon shergylaensis. The sequence continues at coordinate 16,644,719 of JABTXL010008037.1, read as the reverse complement.
TGTATGTATGTTGAATGCATGTGTGTACATGTGTGGTGTATGTATGCATGTTTGGTGTATGAATGTGTGTATGTGATATGCATGTATGTCATTGTATGTATGTGGGTGTTATATGCACATGTGTGGTGTGTTTATGTGTGTGCATACATGTATGAAGACTACAAGTTGATGTGAGAATCTTCTTCTATCATACTCCAGCTTATTCTTGGTACCAGGGTCTCTCATTGAATCTGGAGATCACCAGTTCAGTGGACTAACTAGCCAGTGACTGCCTGTGACCCATGTGCCTCCACTATGCTCCCCAACACTGGAGCTATGGACACACAACATGCAACTGCTTGTGAGAGCCAAGGATCCAAACTCAGGTTTCCATGCTTACAAAGCAAGTGCTTTACCCACTAAGTCACCTCTCCAGCCCCAAACTGAAAGTGATTAGCCACTATTTGCAGTTTCTGTGCTGCGGTGTTCCTCTCCACGACACCACCAAATACATCTACTGACTCCTAAACTCAAAGAGAGAGCAAAACCATGGAATGGCTGGTTTAAGGCTGCATCCTACGAGCCAGGAATAGTATACTGTATACAGTATTCTGGTATACAGTAGGTACTCAACAAATAATTGCTAAGAGAATGACTACAGAGTCTCAGGCGGGCAATAGGAAAAGTAATATACTCAGCCTTGTGATTAAACATTGTTCTGACAGTTAATTGAAGGCAGATATTTCTTTTTATCCAAATTGGAAGAGCTAACTAAACTGCTAAGTGAACAGCACAAGAATTTGGCAAACCTTCTCTCTGATAGATGTTATTTAGGCTAACCGTTTCTCTGTTCTGTTGTCTGCCAAGCATAAGACATCAAAGACAACAGTGGTTACAACTGCCAAAACAATAGCCATTATAGGATACGATGGTGACAAAAGGATTTATTGAAATGATTTCAAATCAGTTTCTAGTTCTCTGTGCCCATGGAACATTACATCAGTACCTCTCAGGGCAAGGTCTGGTTTATTGGGTGGAGAGAATATTATTTTCATTCTGACTAGTGAGGACACAGTGCAGCAAGCAGGCTCGGAGATGCTTTTCATTAAGAAAAGGTTTTAACACCCTACCCTGCGTGAGGCAACCCCAAGCCAAGTCACTCTTCCCGGGTACTCACTCAGAGGACAGATGAAGTTGGGGAGAAGATATTACACCAAACAGCATCTCCAGCAACTGGTTTCTAAGCCAGATTGCCTTTCCAGATGTTTGGCTTCCAGCTAAAGAAGGAAAAAAAAAAAGAAAATTCGGATTTGAGAGCAAACAGATGTAAAGAGACATAATATTTGCTACAGCAAGCAATTGTATTCATCAAACACATAGTTTACTTAGAAAGTGGGCACAGATAGGGCTCAAAATCTTGGCACTGAATTCTAGACTTCCATGTGACACTTGAAAAGAGTTTTGGAATATGTTGTTCTGTTTCCCTTTACTTGGAGGTAGATTCAATGTTGTTTACTCTTGGGGAAAAATCTTTAAGATGATAAGGTCAAAAATACCTTTCAGCGAGAAGCAACCTAACTCATCAAGCATCAGAAAAGCTCTAAAGGACAAGCTCATGACATTTAACAAGGATTTAAATAGAAGACTCATAACAGGCATGGCCATGGCCATCTTTAATCCCAGCAGTAGAGAGGCATAGGTAGGCGATCTCTGTGAGTCCATGGCACCCTGGTCTAGCTAGGGAGTTCCAGACCAATCAGAGCTATGCTACACAGTGAGACCCTCTCTCAAAAGCTGGGCAGTGGTGGCACACACCTTTAATCAGGAGGCAGAGACAGGTGGATATCTGTAAGTTTGAGGCTAGCGTGAGGTCCAGGACAGCCAGGTCTACACAGAAAAACCCTGTCTCAGAAAACAAAAACATCACAGACTATACATTATAAGAAGCCCTTGGACTTCAGAAATAAAGCCTGTAGGACTGGAAATGACCAGTCTATCAGAGGAGGTGGGGGATGGGGCAGGCAGGGGTGGCATTCCTGGAGAGACAGCACGCCCCCAGTATGAACAGAGGTTGTCCCCTCATACAAAGCTCTGTGTAGCGCTTCAGAGGGCCAGGTTGAGGCTCCTTGGGATACTGAGAAACCATGAGTTTCAACCAGGAAAGGAGCCTGAGGCTAGCATGTAAAGGATGCCTAGACAGGGAATTGTCCATGCTGTGGGCCTTGGAAACCAGTGCAGGGTTTGAGGCAAGAATATATGACTTGGTGGATTGTGTAACCAGAATTATTAAATGTAGCTTCCTCAGCCACTGTTTTGCCATCATAGCTGTAGGTGTTTCCCCTTTTTTCCCACAGCTCATTTTCATGCAAGGTGATCCCCAGTGTGTGCTTCAGGTGCCCTGAGGGTCATCTGATGCTTTGGCATCTGAAGAAGGGGCTCTCACCAGGTGCGGAGGGGTCCTGGGCTCCATCCAGGCAGCTCTGCCTCTCGTTCACTGACGAAGGTTTGAGGGTGTATATGACAAACAGTCCGATCCTGTGTGCAGCAAGAGAAGGATGCACTTAGGCAGGGCTCTCAGCTGTGCCCGCTGGGTTTGTGTCAAGTGCCCTCTACATGATCCACTCGAGTGGGGCTTCTAGTGAAAGTCTGAGGGAAACGGGATTTTGCTGGGATCAGCACAGAGTTTCTAGAGACTTCTAAATCTCTAAATCTATCAGGGTTGGGCAAAGAAGTTAACTCTGGTTCTTCCAGGTCAACTTTTCAGATAGGAGTGAAGAAGAAAGGATGGGATGTGGAACCGTCTGACCGTCCGAGGGAACTCAGAGGAGGCAGACACAGGGGCCATTGCTGCTAAGGGTGACTGTGGGAAAGGATGATCCTGAGTCTTTGGGATGGGTATGTGACTACTTGAGGCTGGGAAATCAGCCTCTTCCACCCTGAGTAAGCAAATCCACTCTTGTCCCAATGCTCCTCCCTGGCTACAGATCTTTACAAAGGCCTAGGTTTTGTTAAGTATGGGGGTGGGGGTTGGCATATTCCCGTGTAAAATAGTTCCAGGCTCTTCCACCTGTACTGCCACCACTCCCAGGAGCTTGTTCAAGTACCTGAGTAAGTCCTGGATGTTAAAGTGGCCCTTCAGTTGACAGCCCAGAATGGCGATGATGGTGGAGACCTTGGACAGGGCCAGGCTCGGTTCATTGAAGAGGAATATGAGCTTGGGTACCAGCTGTGCCTGATGGGCTACTTCAGCATTCCTGGGTCCTTCCCTGGTGAGCCCAAGAGAGAGGCAGTAAAAGCTTTGGCCAGAATGAACCAAATTCTCTCTCTTTCTGCTAAAAAGGTTTTCCAAGCTAGGCTTGTTCCATGGTCCTCTGACTCCAGTGTTCTCCTGGCAACTAGTCAAGACGCTAGAAGACGCCCATCAGGTATGTGTCTGCCAAGTGTCAGAGTTGCTGGAACATGTGCTGATTGTCCCTTCCCATCCCGGGAAACCACCTTTAAAGACAACCCCAATTACTGACTTGCATTCTGAGCCTCAGGGAGAGCTAATGCCGGCCTCAGAAAACCAAGAATAAAGACAACAGACACACATGTGACCCAAGAGCACTTCCCAACAAGCAGCAGAAGCAGCAGCGACCTGCAGAGCCCGTCTGCATGCCTGATCTTCCTGCCCACCCTAAACCACAAAGTGGATGAGCCAGAGGAGAGAGATGGAATTCAAGTGCCCACACCCCTCCTCAGGATAATCACGATCTTATTTCCAGTAAGTTCTACTCTAAAGACAAGAGCCACAGGGGCAATGTCTGTTACTTAGACAACAGGTACAGAAAGTAGAGAATGTGGAGGGTGGGAAGGTGGATGTGTGTGTGTGGGGGGGGTGCTCCTTTGGCCCATTCTTGTTGGCATTAGTATCTTCAGTTCTGCAGAGTTTTGTATCCCAGACACAAATGGGAAGAGATCACAGAACTATGTGACAGGAAAGACCCCAAACCTTCCACCCAAAAGCTGGGGCTACCGACACAGAGAGTCAGTAATAGGAGTTTGAATGAAAACTCTATTTACAAACACATTCATAAGAAGGACAACATTAGCGGTTACCAGGTCGCAGGCAGAGGGATAGTCCACAGCTCTGCTGCCCCTTTCTCCCTCCACAGCCCTTTTGTGTTTGCTGAAAGGACTCACTAATACTCTTCACCTTCTGGAAAGGCAAAGCCATGCTCTCAGGCTGGCCACGAGACCGCAGTGGCCCATCAGGACTCAGTCCTGCCCTAGGACTATGGAGTAAAGCCCATGGAGGGTGCCCAGCAAAGAGGAAGACCCAAGGAGGTGTCCCACAGCCGTTTGGCTGCCACAGAAGAATGTCTGCCCAAGTGAAGCAGTACACACTGAACCAAGGTCAAGAGGGGCAGAGGGAGGTACTTGAGTGGTACCTTAACATCCTTGAGGCTATGCACCCTCCACTTAACAGATGCTAATGAACTTCTTGACTACTTCCTCCAGCCTCTCCATTTCCAGCCCCCCTCCTCCATGCATTTTGTCTTCCTCAGAAATTCTGGGGTTTCATTTCTGCCATTGGAACCTCCAAGTGGCTGTTTCCAAGTGACTTGGAGAGGTCAGTTAGAGAAGCAATGACAGAGAGCAGCTCAGGGCCCAGAGCAGCTATATCTTCTGCAGGCCATCTCGCCACTAGCTGAGCCCTAACTCGCCCAACTCAGGGCTAGTCCTTAGGCTGTAGACCTCTAGTCCCCAGCACTGTCCTCCCAAGATCTGTCAGAGGAGAAAAAGCTTCTTGTTGCTCTGCAGGGCAAGGTGAGGACCCAGCATACTGGGAGGCTGTAGACGATACAGATGCTGGACCACTGGTTGTCCTGTCCCCTTAGCCCCTACTATTTGTTTGGAGACAAAGTCCCAACACAATGAAAGACATTCGTTCCAACCCCCGGGCTACTGAAACCCAGCCAACCTTGGTGACTGAAGGATCTCCAGGAGGTGGGAAAAGAGAGCAAGCTCCAGGTTATCCGCAGTGTTTGTCCAGAGCTGGAAGAGAGAACGGTCTTCTGTTAAGACCAAATCATGGGTGTAGCAGGGTCTGCTGAGTCTGAGACTGGGATTGCCGATAGGTTTACCGCTCTGGAGTCAGGCTAACACCCTGATACTGAGCAGGCACGGAGGCCATCCCTAAGGGGAATCCCAAGCATCTCTCCCATCGCCTAGTGCCTCACTGTGGGTCTAGATTCTCATCAAGGACATCTCCATCAACCACATCTCCCAAGGTTGCTCTCATGCTGGGATGTTTGCAAATATGCCCTCTATTGACAAAGCCTTTTCCCACTGAACTCTGCAAACATGGCCCAGGATTCCTGGTCCCTAAAGTATAACTGGCCTTCACTCCTCAGAAACCCTGTGTCTGACTCTCTGTGGTACTGGGCAGGTGGGGGGAGGGCATCAAAGTGTCTTCTTGTTCCTTGTGGTAGTGAAGAAGGCCTGGGTCTTGGGCATTATGGCATCTTCAGGATATAGACAGCACCTGGGTACCATAGACACTCAGTAAATGTTTCTTGGGATGGACTGATCCATCCAGAGGTCTGTTGATCCTTCCATTTGTCCTCAGAGTCTCTAGCTGCACCTCTCAAGTCATTCTTTAAAAGAATACTTGGAACAACAAAGCACCATGCAAAGGGATTGGGATATTATCTTTAATCTTCATATCAGATTGTACTTCACGGCTTTAGAAGCCTTTCCAAGACACTATCAGATGTAAGCCTTATGCCAGTTTGTAAGGAAGAAATGATAATCTTGGTTTCATAACTAACCATAATAGATCAGGGCATAAAGATACCTGCTTGGGTTCCCAGCACTAGATGGGCTGAGGCAGGAAAAGATCATGGGTTCAATGTCAGCCTGGGTTACATACCAAGACTTTATCTCAAAAGAAAAGTAATAACAAGATCAGAGTAATCAAGAAGCATCCCAAGGCCAAGGCCACACTCATCAGAGATACCAGGGCTAAGCTATAAACCCAGATCTATGAGCTTGAAAGTTGTTACAATTTTTCCCAGCTACTATCAATATGATTATGAAAGAAGGTGAGGTGCCAGGCTTTCTTACTGTGTTTTATTCTCATACACACACATACCCCTGAGGGCCCAGTCTCCAGTTTACCTCAAAATTGCAGAGCACATGCTGGAAGACACACGTATTAGTGACAGCAGATGGTCGGAAGCCCAGCTCTGCAGTGCCAGCCACTGAGAGGATCAGCTGGAAGATGCGGTGGTTTAGGAAGGCTGTCTTCTTCCTCAGGAGAAAGGCTAAGATCTGGAAAGGAGAGAAGCACTGTGGGATTCCTAGATGAGTCGCTGGACCTCTTTCTCCCATCACCGTTAGTTCCCACAGCACCCCTGCTCCAGGCCACACCCCTCTCTCTGGAATGGCTTTCCTTCGTTCCATATTCTCACAAGACTCACCTGCACCAAGCTCTGTGGGACCTTCCCTTTCTATGCCCGTCTTACTGGCTACTGAAGATGTGACCTCTCACAGGGACCTCTGCTTCCCCCTCATTCTCACCCCTCATTTCTCTACGCTTTTCCTCATCTCTCACTGGATCTATGCATTCATCACCATTGGCTCTCATGGGCGCTGCAACATCATCAGGAAGCCACTATGTGTCCACAGCTGATCGCGCAGCCTTGCTCAGGCTACAGCCCCTGGCTGTGTCCTGCTATTATGCCGGAAGGTGAGCAAGGCATAGCATCCACTCCAGGATGGAGACAACAAGGCCCTTGTTTCTAAAAATGCATTGCAGAGCCAAGGAAGAAGCTTCCCCTGTGTCCTCAAGAGCTTGGCGACATAAAAATCAGGCTACCCGGCCACCTGCTAACATCTGAGCCATCACCTATCCCTTCAGAACTCAGATCACTGTATACAATTCAGTCTCCAACTTCCGGTTCTGACAAAGCTCACTCTCTGTCCCTGTTCCCCCAAGACATCCCGTTGCTCTTTCAACATGCCTTCTGAAAACGCTGCTCACGGTCAGCAAATATGTGACATTTTTCACTCTCTTCTGGTCTTTTTTTTTTTTTTTTGACACATCTTCAATTTGACATCCTTCTTCCCCCAAATAAGACCTCTCTATGCTTCCTCTCAAAGTTACCATCCGACCCAGCTGGGGGGTGACTGGAAGGAAAGCTCCGTATCAAACCTTCTTAATTGCAGAGTCATGACAATGTCATGAACATGTCTGTAATGACTTTTCTGAGTGGGCACTCATCTAAGTTCCCCATCTCAGTATCTGCTAGTAGTCCTGTTACAGTTATCCTCATCTCTATATCTACTAATAGTCCTGTTACAGCCAACCACATCACTATATCTACTAGTCATCCTATTATAACCATCCTCATCTCTGTATCTTCTAGTAGTCCTGTTTTACACATGAGAAAATAGCATCACAAGGAGGTTAAGAACTCAAAGCAGAAAATATTTGCTGAGCCCTGACTCTTGGTCAGGCTTAATCGGAGTGCTTCATTTGTATGAAATCCTTCAATCCTCAAGAGGCAGGAGGGACGATGTGGATTTTATAGGTGGAGAAACTGAGGCAGAAGTAAATTGTTTTTCAAGGTTAAACAGCAAGTTAGAAGATGGGGCAGGATTTCAAGCCAGTCCAGGTCTATAATCTGGACTCAGCCAGTGTGAGGGAGGCAGAATGAGACATCCTAAGCAACTCTGGAATCATTGAGGAGAACGCTACTTAGCAGACAAGAGAGCAAGCTTGCCCAGACAGAGCTCCTTGCAGCTGTCACCTCGGCACTTCTGTCAATGAACGGCTGAGCAATCTATTGGCTTGGGTGGACAAGGTCACGAGGGATGCAAGACTAGCTGGGATTCTCTTTCCCAGAAGTCACTCCAGACCCACTGTAATGCTACTGGGACAAGAAAAGCTCATCCTGGGGTTGACACCTCTTTGGGAAGATGCAGGGCCAGCTGCAGGGTCAGCTGCGAGGGTGGGATTACCTGGTACCCACAGATGTGCTGCATCAGGTAGTCACACATGGCGTTACTGGTCAGAACCGAGTGCAGGACTTTCATGGCTGCATACATGGTGTGATCATCTGTTGCCAGGGAGATGAGGCCCAAGAGGATGGCAGGTCCTCCAATGTAGTCCAGGCTGCAGGCGGCAGGGCTGGAGTGGAACACCCTCACCCCTGAGGGAGCCAAAAAGGACATGTCATCAGTATGGTATAGCACTCCTACACTGCAGGACTCCTGGCTGCCGCCTGTTCCTCTCTCTGCCCACGTACAGGAAGAGAGGGCTGGGAAGAGAGATTGGAGCTCCAGAAGTCTTGGCAACATGTCTGTTATTTTCACTCTAATATAGCCACGGCTCCTGCTCACAGGCTACACTGTGCTCCAGAGCAAGGGTCCTGTGGTCCAGGGGTACGAGTGTGTGTGTGTGGGGGGGGGGTAGTTGAGCTCGTCAGTCAGGAAGCAGCAAGCTGAGCTGAGCTTCACTCCTTGGTCACTCTCTGGCTATGCTTGTTATCAACTCTGGCCCTCCTCACAAGACCTCCCCAGGACACTCCATCTTGCCTCCCACCCACAGAGTTCTAGCATGCACAAGCCCTTCTTCCTGAAGTAGAGTCTGTTGCTTGACCTACCTAAGTGGCCCACAGCAACAGCACCGAGAGTCCGAAGAGACCCTGAGAGGTGGCCAGCACAGTTTCTCAGCAAGAACACAGGCGTAGCATTGTCACGGGAAGCAATATTCATCTAGAGGAGGTGACAACAGTAAGTGCCACAAAACCCCTGCGAGAGAAGGGTTCAAGAGACCTAGAGGATAGACACCCCAACGCCCAAGGCTGGTGACATGTGTGACAATTAGTGGAGGATTAGCCATTTTGGGGGGCTGAAGCTAAAGTGTGGGATCACTGTCCCATTCCTCATTTGTGGGGCAATGGCAAGTGAGTCAGCTATAAGCACACAATCTGTATACCCTGTCTTCTCACAAAGAGGAGACCATGGGTAGGAGGAACCCAGGGACAACAGCGAAGCAGCACTACTAAGGCCTTATCAAGCTGGGTGGCGGTGGTGGCACACTCCTTTAATCCCAGCACTCTGGAGGCAGAGACAGTCTCTTTGGTTCAAGGCTAGCCTGGGCTACAGAGTGAGTTCCAGGACACCCAAGGCTGCACAGAGAAACCCTGTCTCAATAAACCAAGAATAAAGACTATCTCAGCTCAGGCTCCATAAGGCCCCGTTGCTACTACTGATTCCAGAGACCCAGGAGGAGAGGAATCCTGCCTTCCATAATCATGATATGCAGGAAGATACAACTTTGGTGCATGCCAGGGTCTCGATCCTGACCCCTGGGGCCCTCTGCCCATCAGAGTGAAGAGAATATAAACCAATCAACCAACAGTCCTCAGCACCAGACTCAACAGAGATATTTATGCAGCGATTAGGAAATGGTGAGGTGCATAGCATCTTTCTTTACACTTGTTCTGTAAGGACACTAGTGTTCAAAGCAATGATCAGTAATAGGGTTTCCAAAATCAAAATGATATTGAAAGAGTTCTGAGTCCATCACCAGGAAGGGCACACATATTCCTCTTTAAACAATTTTAAAAAGGCTTAGTCCTAACAAATGAGGCAAGAAGTATGGTGTGCACCTGTCTGTCCGTCCACGAATGGACAAGCACAGGATAGTAACTGAAGCCCTGGAAGCCAACAAAAGCCACACAGTGAAGTTTGCAGTGGGGAAGAGGGAGGCAGGGACGTGCGACACTGTACCTCCTTGGCGATTAGGCGGCTGTCCACCTCGTTGTAGGTGTTTCTGATGTTCATTATGCTGGTGATAGAAGAGCTGGACACATGAAGGCCAAAGGAAACCCTTTCCTCCGCAGTGAGGGGTGTGGCTTCACCATCCGGGCCTTCTCCTAGGACAGCATATCTCTAGTCAGTTCTAGCCTCCCTTTACAGAGAAAGAAACTGACCTTTGACCATTAATGTCCACCGCCACACATTAAAGCGGTCACGGGGCGGGTGTCTGCATGTTGCTACATTTTGTAGATCTGTGTGTCAAAAGTTTTACTCCAGCTATGCTTCTCTGGTTCCTAATATAAGAATGAGATTGGAACCAAGTGTGGTGGAGCACACCTTTAATCCCAGCACTCGGGAAGCAGGGGCAGGTGGACGGATGTCTGTGAGTTTGAGGACAGCCTGGTCTACATAGTGAGACCCTATAAGGACAAAAACAAACAAAACATTGGCAACAAATAAACAGACAGCAACTTTCAAGGTGGACTCTTCTAGAAAATGAAGGTGCTGCAGGTATGAAATTAAGAAAAATAGAAACGTCTATCAAAACTTTCACTTCACTTCCAAGTGGCTAACTTTGTCTGAAAGAGAAAGGGGGTGGGACTGACAGACCTAAGACTTTGAGCGCTGCTTGGCTACTGTGAACATCCCACTTAGCATGCGTATTCTGGTCCCCTGGTGACTGACAGCAAACCCTTACTAGAGGAACGCTGTATGACTACAGAGTCAGTGAACCTCGGGCTCCAGACCCGAGCCAGTGGCTCTGGCCAATGTCGCTGGCCACAGGAAATGAAGGCCACACCAGACCTGGTCCTGGAAACTGAAGCACTCAGCAGCACTCAGTCGCCTTGGCCGCACATAAGGCCTTCAAACGCGGATGCATTTGTCTTTATTTCCAGATGGGAACTGACCCCCTGGACCTGGCAGAGCTCAGAGAGCAAGCTCCCTGCTTGAACAGCCAACAATCAATAAAGAAAATGGGGATGCTGTCTGCCTGTTTAATAATTGAAGACAACAGTATACTTTAGTTAAAAAGCGTCTTCATTAAAAGGAATGTAACTTATTTATCCCATTCCCCCCTCCCTTTCCTTGCCGAGAGTATTACTCACCTACCCTCCTCCATTAGGCACTGAGGAGTTGAAATCTAAAGGCTATTGTCATTTCCTCTTCTGTGACAGTTTCTCTTGGGTTGTAAATATATAATGCTCCAATTACAAAGGCCTCCCCTAAGATTGACCTCTACTGAGTTTATTCTTTATAAATATGCTATAAATAACTGGGTACCCACTTAAAAACTCATACGAGCAGAACCGTTCTAAATCAAAACACTCCGTACCTTGAAGGTGCACAGCCTGAAAGTTGCCACAGTACCTCGGGCCAAGTTTGATAATAAGGGCTAACGCATCCACTGATATGTCCTCTTCAAAGAGGTATGCGGGGCCAAGACGCCAGATTAGTGACGACTTCTGTTTCCAAATTCTAGGGGTCCCAATATAGCCATAAACATCCACAAATGAAGATGGGTCCATGGAAAGGAAAGTCCCTGGTAAGGCCTGGATATACAGCATCTGTTAAAACAAGAGCAGCACTTACCCCAGAGCCATCAAAGTTGTATGTGATGATACAATGTTATAAGCTCATTTCCCTCACCAAAATAAAAATTTATTTTATCTAAAAAGTCAGAAAGATGGCTCTCAAATCTGGGAAGCACACAGCAGAACACCCAGAAAGTGTAGATGCAGAGGGGCGTGGCACTTCGACGCCACTGTTGGAAACAAATTTGACAAGAAATATCAAGAAACACAGAAGTCCAGCTTCCTTGACCCAGTCATTGCACTAAGAACACTTCACTAAGTCCATTATTGGAACATTAATAGTTGTGTGTACTTACAATAATTACTGTTGAATGGTTCAAAAAGAAGAAAGAAAAGGCTTCTATTTGCAGATGGTATGCCCATGAATATTTTTAATCTCCCTGCACTACTGAGCACATCAGAGTCATAGGGTATCCAACCAACACAAAAATCAACTGCATATCTATAAACTAACAGTGAAACCAAATCCTTTCACAATTATTCAAAGAAAAAAATGGTGTTTAATAAAACATGAACAGGATCTGCATTCTGAAAATTCCAAATTGATAAGAGAAAATTCAGAGATCTATGTTAAGGGAGAGATACACCATGATCACGGATAGAAAGACTCAACATGCTAGAGATGTCACATTCCTTCTCATTGGTTTGTAGGCATAATGCAAGGTCCATCAGGATATCACACCCACACCCATGTGTATACACACATGCAGATACACACATATATATACATAAATATACACAAACACACACACACACATATATATACACATAAATAACAAGTAAAAATGGAGAGGTGAGTAATTAGCAGATCATATCAAGGCAACATCTTGGCTTTGACATTGACCTTGGCTGAACCAATAGCTTGTCCATCCAGATACGTGGTCACAGTGCAATTCCTCTTCATTTCTTTGCTGACCACTACAGCCAGGTGATACCACTGGCCACAGGTCAGCAGCTGGCTGCACCTGACCTGCAGCTGGCGCCCTGCAGAGGGCTCGGCCTCATCTTCAGGCTCCATGACATCTGCAGAAGAGAACAGTGGACCTCACATGAGGCAATATGCTACAGAGACCCAAGAACAGTGACAAGGGTGATACCCCCGGCTAGCCCACGTGGGCCTTATGTCTGTGGACCAGACTCCCTGCAGGAATAGCTGCTGCCATCACTTCCCGTGCTCAACCTCTGTGCCAGACACTAGTTAAACATGGCTACCAGCATTACCTCACTAACATGCCCACAGCCCTGTGAGGTGCATCATTGTACCCATTTACTACCCTAAGGCAGAGAGCAGGCCAATCACACAGTCAGCTCTAACAGCTTCAGTCAGGCACCTGTCAGGTGACCTGAGAGGGAGGAGTCAAGCAGTCTGACTGAGCGCCAAGAATGTGGTCATTTTCAGGAATTCCCATAGACTTAGCTGGGAGGCAATGACTCTTAGCGCAGGCTGAGGTATCTAGGCTTGGCCCTAAGGGAGGTGAGCTTGGGGATATGCTAGAGTCTGACGGGCAGAGCCAGGATCAGCCATCCGTTCTACTGAGCCAGCCCGATCAGGCTTCCAGGCACCCAGAGTTACCAACCTGCCATGTGGAAGAGCTGTCAGCCCTCTGAATTTGGGTCATTCGTAGACAGGTCTAGGGCTACTTCAGCTCCAACTAAGTTGAGTCTATTCTTCATAAACCTTTCCCTAATGATGTAGTTTGTGTTCCATATGACTAACCCCAAGTCCCAACAGTGTTCCTCCTGTCAGGGCAGAACTAGTTTTCTGGAAGGTCATTGAGCATGACCTCTAGAGCCACGCAGGGCCCAGACCAGAGTGGCACACTACAAATATTGACTTAGACCTTTCACCGCGTACAGAAGTCAAGGGAGCATTTAAAAAGATAAAGAGATACAGGGTGTCACCAAGTTTCCATGTACATCTGTGTGAGAACATCTGGCTGGGCCTCATTCCCCAGGCAACGACCAAACAGGCCTTGGAACACAGGGCCTTACCCAGGGGCTGAAACTCTTTCTCTTCTGTGGACACAACCAGGGAGAGGTCATCCATGCAGAGACTGACGGAGAAGCAGATAAAGGGCTGCTCAGTCCTGGCCAGGTGGCGCACCAAGGTCAGGAAGCGCAGCGGGTGGCCCTCCATGACAGTGGCCTGCCGGCTGATGAGAAACCAGCAGGAGAAGGTGAGTCCTCCTGGTGGAGGGAATGGCCTGGGGGTTCCTGGGGGTGGAACACAGCATAGCTTTACACTCTGTCCTGCCAAGGAAGTGATTGAGACACAGACACCAGGCAGCTCTGACTCCACCCTGCAGGGCCCCCTACCAGGAACTAGCTCTGTATCTGGCTTACTCTACACTCCGCACTCAATCCTACTCCACCAAACCTGGGGTGCTTCTCACTGTTCATGCCAGGATAAGGAGGCTCCCAGACCCGGAGCCCTGCTGCCCCGTGCCTCTGCACAGCATGTGGCCTTGCCAAGGGAGCAGAGAAGTCGCTGTCCCTGAGGCTTATCGATATCTATGCCTCTGCAACTAATCTCAAGTCAGGCTTGGGGCCCCGTGGAGGGGAGGACCCTAGCTCAGCTGAACCTAAGGTGAAAAGATGGCCTGGTCCAAGGAAGCACCACGTCCTTGTTGCAGCAGAGTTGGCAATACCGATGGCACTACTGTCCCCACTAGCATAGCAGCTGCAGCCATGTTAGCACACTTGGGATCATTCGCAGAGAGGAAGTCTGTCCTGAACTGACAGGCTAGCCACGAACCACCAGGAACCAGGCTTTGATAATAGGGAGCGCTGACCTTAGGTCAGTCTGGGCTCTTGCGCTTCACTGCCCAGTGTGATGTAAGTTCAGTGAAAGGCTTTACAAAGCATGGCCAGGCTCACAGCTGATGCCCAGAAACCACCTATCATGGTTTCACCTCCTCCGGATACCCCCCATTCCAGAGCTTACACCACTATCTAGAGAAAGCTGACAGCATACACGGCTCCATTTCAGCCCGTTCCGGGCTTCTGTGCAATGGCTCAGCCTCAGAGGCAGCTACTCCACAGCTGTCAATGCTACCTGAGCGCTGGCTGTGGAGTGAGCCCAGGCAGTGCATGATGAATAGGGTAACCACTCTAAGGGACCGTGAGCAGATTGCAGTAGGCAGAAGTCTCCTTGTCTGCAGAAACTCGAGACTGAGGAAAGACTCGTGCTTTCTAGAGATGTGGGGTAGAAATCTGCCAGGGTCCCCTAAGGACTTGGAAGACGCTTACCTGATCCAGTCCCCCCAGAGATGGAGTGCTCTGTGCTGGACCCCATGACCGTAGACAAGGTAGGAATAAAGAGGCATCTGGAAATAGGAAGGAATTTCTGGTCATTGGATGGCATCAGCAGTCTGGGCTGTGACATCTCCCTGCTCTACCCTACTCCAGCAGCAGTATGCCCTCTTAGGCCATGAGGTTCCAAGAACAGAAAACAGTTGGCGCTGATGGGACAACATGAAGAACATTCTAGAAGCAGGTACCGTAGGAAAGAAGAGGGCTCTGGTCCCCCATGGATAGAGACTCTGTGGTTCTCCATTGGACAGAGGTGTAACTACTTAAATACACCTCTGTTTGAGCAACGAGAACCAATAGGGGCCAAAATTGTGTAGCCAGTATTACATATCATCAGAGGTACTGGGAAATTAATAAGTCATTTTCCAAATATATAAGAATTCTCCATACCCATAACCTTCCACAGACATGTCGAATTCCACAAAGGATGGAGTCAGAGCTGCCCTCTGAGGCTGCAGATTGCGAGGGGAGGTCATGGAAATGAGGCTCAATGTTGTCTGGAGGACTGTGGCTGAATCTTGGGAGGTCCACAGGAATCTGTGGTCCTGAGACCCTTCAGGGCATGGGCTGGCATCTGAAGGTTTGTCAGCTGAATCGGCACATGACCCTGAGGAAGGGAACAAGAAAAAGATGTGTCCTTGCCTGATGTACCACTCCTGTTCTGGCAGTATCTCTGATGTTTCTGCCACAGCCTAATGGAGCATCCTGCAAGAGTCCCTAGGTACTTCCCAAATACAGTGGACCCTCAGCCTGGACTCTGCCCATTTAGACACCATGCAATGGTGGCAATAACCACCTCTAAGTGACTTCTTTTAAGTCTAGCATGTTCCTCTCTCTGTATAACATTTGCAGCTGCTGCCAGAGTCTTGCTTGCCTGGCTGCTATTCCTTGCTGGCCTCACAGTGACTTGACCAGCTCTGTCTTCCATATTCGCATGCCTCTGACTGCCAGCTCTAGATTCTGAGTTGGCCTTTGCTTGCCTCGGTGCTGTGTGTGATCTTACATTCAAGGTGACTGTAACATCCTTCTTTCCAAACTGGATCCCTAGCATGGCAAGCTCTCAGATAGCTCGCTTGACTCTCGGCATCGTCCAACGCTTCCACTCCCAGCATCCCACTTTGCTCCTGAGCTGTGAACTTTACAAAAAGTTTTGCTGCTCACTTCTGCCCAGTGCAGCTCATGGAACCCCTGGGTTATAAAGAAAAGAGGATCATTGTTTTGTGACCTCAGTAAAAGGGTCAGGCAGCTGCCTAATGCCACCTGTCTCCTGTGGAGGCTGGAAGAGATTCTATGACCCCAAGCCCTATGCAAACTTCATCTACCCCACTGAGCAGCAGGGGAAAAAACCTTTTAAAATCCGCCGACTTTTCTATCTTATAACAATCATTCATCAGTAATAAAAATGGGTTCTCTCTGACTCCTCCCTTCTTTCTCCCAGCATCAGTTTAGTTTTCCTCACTTAGCTCTGTTCTCCTATAGCTCTGCTATAGGCCCAAAGCACTTCCTTTATTAACCAATGGTAATCACAGCATACATAGGGGAACCCCACATCAGTTAACTGTTCACTCCTCAAGTCCTGTTCTGTCTCCTCACCTGAGTTCCCAGGATTGTCTTCATGCCCAAGAGATGAATGGAGGCTTTTCCAGGCAGCTGGCTGGGGTGAGCGAATACCAAGGCCTAGGAACTGCCTGAACATCATAACATCAAGAGAGGCAGCTAAAGTCACATTGCAGGCAAACTTTTCCAGACTTCTTCCCTAGATACCACCACCCCTGACATACAATTTCTAAAAGTCACACAGAAACTGTGTGCCCCTGTCTTGTTTTCTATCCAGCAGAGTTGGTGAAGCTGGGGACTTCAAACTGGACTTCATTCTATGCACTATTTACAGGTTTATAAATGTATTTCCTGTGTACTTAGCTTTGTGGTCTGGTCTGACAGGTCTGAGAGTGCCTGAGAGGCTTCTCCACAACCTGGGTCCCAGAGCCACTGTCTGGGGGGTTATTCTCTGTCCCCTCTGCTCCTTTGGAAGTAGCAGTCTGCTGAGTGTGAACCCGGACCATCTTCTCCATCCTGCTCCGGGGCAGTAAGGGCCTTAACTTTTCTTGCATGATGCATGTTCCTCCTCTGCTTTCTTGTCCCTTCTCCTGAGTCCTTTCTATCCCGTCTGTGTGCAGGACGACCTCTGCAGGGTACAGTGGACTCCTGCATTTGAACCTCTTCATGCTGCCCTGGCCACTGCCCCTGAAAGTCTGGCTCTTTGCAATCTGACCCTAGATCCAGTCCAGGCCTCCGGGATTAACTCTCGATTTACCTCCTTGACATTTCCATTCCCCAGAGAATGCCAGATGAGGCTATGCCTGCTCTGTGTGCATACACATCCGATGCTGGAGCAAAGAAGAGGAGGATGCACACACCTGTCCCCGGTGACTTGATTGTGCACAGGGTTCCCATTATCCATCCTGCCTTGGGGTCTGTAGTGTTGGATGCTTAATGCATGCAGTACCTTAGCACGTCTGGCTCTATGGCTTGGGAGCCAAGCTTTTCAAAGATCCTGATGAGAAGCGAGTGCAGGGCACTGCCACCCGTGCTGAGGGTTCTGCGGCAGAAGGTCATAAGTGTCCGGAGCATCCCTGCCTCACACATGACCTGTCGATTCTTCTCCGATTTCACCAGGGATAGGAGGTGACTGGCCATAGAGCACTGGACCTCCTCAGAAAGCTAGGAGGCAATCAAAGCAAGCAGTGAGTCTGGGAGAGCAGAATGTCCTCTGGGTGGCTCTGTAAGGCCACCTGTGCCCCACCATAGCTGGCTATACCCACTATCTCAGCCGTTCTTCTGAACGCTAGCTTTACCTGCAATAACAGGCCAGGGAAAGTCAGCTACTTGAGTTAGCCACCAACTCAGAATACAGGCTGCACACAGGAATGCAGGAATCTGGGTCCCCCTCAGAAAGGTGATGTCGGAACCATTTAACACTGGGAAGCTTTCTGAGTTGATTGCTAACACTAAAATGTCTACAGATTTCAAAAATCAAGACTTACATCTCCTACGAAAGGCAGTAAAATCTGGTCATACAGCTTTATGACCTTCTCTGAGGAAGTCACTGGTCCTGAAGAGTGGCTATGCCACTAAGTGGACCCACATTCCCCAAGCTGAATTTATTCAATAAATTTCTACATTTTAGTTTGTACTTGAGTACCAAAGCTAGGGTCCACCTAGTTGCATGAACAAAAAAGTCAACACACACACATGCATGGATGTATACATATGTGTGTGCACACACGCATGCACACCATCTTTTAAATATTTTAAGTCTTTGTTCTACTTTGTGGTTTCAAGAAGAGAGATCTATGCCAGTGTCAATGATGTTAGGATACCAGAGCCAGGAGAAACCACAATGGCACTTACCTAATACAGTCATCCCCACCCATCCCACGAGAGGGACTCCAGCACTTTCTTCAGGTGCCAAAACCCACAGATGTTTGAGCCATTTAGATAAAGTACCGTGGTATTTCTGCCTAGCCTGTGGACATCATCCTACACCTTTTAAATCACTTTTAGATTATTTAGGACACGCAACACAATGCAAATGCTGTACCATAAACATTCCGCTCTATCAGAAATAATGACAAGATACAAAGTCCACACGTTCGGTACGCACGCAGCATATTCTACTGTCTCCAGTCCATGGAATAGGCTGATATGGAGGCCGGCTGTGATACCTCTCTCATGAGCACTGGCATCCGATCTCACCAAGCCACAGACGTGTGCTACTCCCATCCTCTATGGAGGTTTCCCGGGAACCTTTCCAAGCCTCTCTTAATCTTGTTCCTCCAACAGATACTAAAGGGCCCTGCACTGGTAATGCAGACACTGCCTACTCTCAAGAGAGTCACAAACTAAAAGTGATATGGATGAGAAGCCAGGGAGACCATTTGTACACAGCAAGGAAAATGTTCTAACACAACTCAGTATCTGGGAGAGACGGCGTTTCCCGTGGCCCTGTGTACATTTCATGGACTCTTAAAGGTAAAATAGAGGCCAGGGCTGATGTTTGCTTTAAGGGTCATGTTTTACCTGTGACAACAGTAACTTCTGGGTACTTAGGATGTGCTCTCAGCATTCCAACAAGGACAGAGTATGTAATCACGGCATCATGGCAGTCTCCGCTCTGCACACAAGGAAGCCGGGCTCAGAGAAGGTAATTGCCCAGAGTCACATGGCAAAGGACTGGATTGATGATGACCCTGGGACTCATGCTCAGAAGCATATCACTTCATCACCTCCTTGCCAGGTTTATCCATTTGTGTAGCTTAGTGCCAAAAGATAGCACCTTCCTGTTGTTATGTGATCCTCAAGACTTATCTGCCTAGTGCCTGCAACTCCTGTCTCAAAGTTAGACATTCAGTAATTCCCCTCTTTCTTTCCACCCCCATGTATGTGTGTGTGTGTGTGTGTGTGTGAGAGAGAGAGAGAGAGAGAGAGAGAGAGAGAGAGAGAGAGAGAGAGAGAGAGAGGAAGGGAGGGAGGGAGAGAGAGAGAGAGAACGCACTTATGTGCATGAATTTGGGCATCAGTGCATCACAGCCTGCACGTGGAGGTCAGAGAACAACTTCAATCTCTGTCTTCACCTTCTACCTTAAGACAGGATCTTTTGTTGGTTTTTTTTCCCACAAGGATGACACACCAGCTTCCAGGGATTGTCGCTTTCTGCCTCCCATCTCCTAGTAGGATGAATGCTAGGATTATGGACTGGACGCTCGTGTTCTGGGGGTTGGAACTCAGGTTCTTAGTCTTCTGTGTCCAGCTCTTTTACCCTGAAGAGCCCTCTAGCCCTTTAACGTCCCATGTCTAAGTTACCTTGAGTAATACTTCTGGCTTAAAATTTGGGGGCATGCCACTATGTGAGTGACTTTAGTAATGACTTTCTTGCTGGGCAGGATTTTGTCATTCAAAACTGTCAATATTGTCAACACCACCATTGACTGACGTTGAAGACATGTCTCATCACATGGAGGAGATGCTGCTAACACTAGCCTGGTTTCTGTTACTCTAAGGAAATGACTAGTACTGTATATTATAAAGCAGGTCCATTTAGCTCATATTTCTGGAGGCTCAAGGGCATTTGCTTAGCTCTGGCTATGTTATACCTACTTGGCTGTGTCACTTTCAGATGGCAAGGACAGAAGAAAAGGGGGGTGGATCACAAAGTGAGACAAGAAGCCAGAGATGACAGAAGGACCACACTTTCTCTTTTAAGACAACCTGCTGGGGTCCTTTGAGAACTATGTCAATTCCTGTCAAAGGCAGCGTGCTCACGGCCTCCTACTAGGCTCTGTCCCTTAAAGCCCCCTGGGCACTCACCAATGGGAATGGAGTTTCTACCACAGGAACCCTTGAGGGACACATTCAAAACCACTTCTAAAGTATCATAGACTTATATTTAAAAGTGATCTCTGCATAGCTGGTCTGAGCTTGCTGATACCCACGCTTAGACAAACAAAAATCAGAGTCTAAAAGCAGACATGATTAAGTTGGTGTGCATAAAACAAGTCCTGTGCCATAGCTGGTACACCAAGGGCCTCATCTGTGTGGAAATGCATCAACTTCCCTGCCTTTGCCTCCCACATCTTTCCTCTGATGCTGTCTCTTCCTGCATCCATGTGAACCTTGTCTGCCTTTCTCTGCACTCCTGATAGCAGAGAGAGAGCATTCATCTTCCCGCCGTGACCATCCTCTCTACCAGAGTCGGGCTATCATTTGGTAACTGTATTCTTTTAATTTGGGGTAAGAGTTGGGGAGACAGTCTGCATGAAGCTAGATGCAAAAATAATATCAGAATGTATTATTAATAAGAATTAAAGAGAAATGTCTCCAATCTCCAATTTTTCATTACCAGTAAGTATTTACTTATTGCTTTAGGGACTTTGACTCTGTTTTTTGTCTTTTGACTCCCTTCCCCCACCAGAGAGCTATAATTACAATCTAAATATGCAAAAAGGAAAAAAAAGAGAAAGTTTTCAGAGGGGAAATGCTGATCCTGTCTAATGCTGCCACAAGTTCACTCCACAACTGCTCAATACCCCATAATGGAGGAGGCGAAATTGACTGTTCTCATGATCACGGCAGCCCCATCAATACCAATATTGTCTTGTTTTGAATAAAATGTGCTGGGTTTTTTTTTCAATGCTGGTTCCAGTAAAATAGGGTTTTAGTGAAAATATGAGCAGTGGCAGGAAACCAGTCTGGTTTCTCCCCCTGCAAATGGATTGATTTCCCTAACGCATTGTACTTCCCATGCAGGAAAGGGGAAGGTGGTTCAATTAGGACTCTGTGGTAAGGTCAAGGGTCACCAAGCTGGTGGGTTGGATTCTCAAAGCTAACTCACAAAGCGATAGTGGGGTGGCCCTAAGTCAGGTTCTGCTTTGTCCACCTAACAGTCAAAACTTGGGTCCATCCTGGCTTTTTTTTTTTTTCATTTCCTTCCTTTTCCCAACTTTCTTCCTGGTCCAAATTAATAAGTCACAGTGTCCAGAAAGAACTTGGTCTCAGTGGGATGGTGACATCCTTTAGATGTGGCTTGTCCCCCAAGGGGCCACGTTCTGGAAGCTTGGTTTGTAGGATGGTGGCCTGGGATGTGGTATGACCTTGAAGAAAAGGGCCTGGTGGGAGGTGGATGAGACGCTGGAGGTCATGCCCACAGAGTTAGCCTAGTTTGTGGGACCCCAATTTCATACCATCGGGGTGCTTTCTCTCTCTCACATTTCCCTCCACTATAATGTCATCTGCCAAGAGGACCTACCAGAGCTGAAGCAATTCTAGTTCTGCAGCCAGAGGCTTTTGAGTCTCCTCTTCTTACAAAGCAAGCAGCACCACTTGCTTTCTTACAGCTGTAGAAAACGGGCTAACACAGCTAAGCGTGTTCAAGGAGGGTTGAACACTCCAGTGTGCAGGGTGCCTTCCCGACACTAACCCTGATGACCTGAGAGACAAAATCTCTACACCCAGAGTCGGCTTCTTCTAGAACTCTGACAGTACCAAGGGCTTTCTTAGTCACTCATATTGGATTTGTTGTTTAATCCAATTTGGTTGAAATGTTCTCCTACTTGGGGAGCAAGGTGACAGGTTTTCCATGACATTCGCTTTTCTGGTTACTAAAAATTATAAGAAGGTTGCTAGGGATGGGGGCCCTCTGGAAAGCAGTTCCTGATAAGTTGTGGGGGTTTTGTTTGTTTTCAAATTGCTTACTTAGAATCACTTTTTTCTCCTTCCATGGCTTGGAGCTGCTGCCTTGCCGTGGTTCCATGTTCTTCTGTGCTATTCCTACAGCATCCTAGACATGGGAGTTTGTGATCTCAGCTCAGTTTGCATCTTAGCTAAACTAAAATGTATTTTCTTCCAGTTAACATTTGCAGAGCTGGAAATGCCATGACCTCAGCTCCCAAGAGCCAAAGTTCTGGATGAGGAGCATGTCTGGCATACGCATGCTAAGGGCACAGGGCTCAGGCCTCCTGGGCTCCCTCTCTACTGGTCTTTTCAATAGGAGCCATTACCCACTTTGCAGGTGAGGCCTGAAATGCTTCCATCCATCTCCTTGGGTCATGATAGTGACGTCAGAACAGGTGCTGTCTCTAGCTGTCTTTTGAAGGTGGGTAGTTTGCCACGCATGCTGCCTTCATTGTAAAGAGAACTTGGCACCTCACAAGGGACGTAAACGGTGGCCCCAGATGTGTTTGGGTCTGCTAGGTACAGTTTGCTTTCATTTCTATTTTCCCCTTAGTTAAATGTGAACTCCTTTATGTGGATAAATTTACCTCCTGTGACCAGAGGACTCACTACTCCTTACCACTTGCCTTTATTTATACATTCCCATGATCCCTGGCCCCAAGAAATTCTGTCTGCAATTTCTGTGACCTGTACATAATTTGAGGCACTAAACTTGAGGCGCAAAAACAGGAAATGGTATGGTAAGATGGCAGAAAAAACTAGAATGATCAGCTGCCATTTGGGCCACGAGAATCCCACTTGACTTTAATGTCTACCCCACCACCCCGGGTCCCAGTGAGCATTTCGTTCTCTTTGTCTCCATGTAAGATTGGGTCCATTTGCTTTGCTTAACAGATCGCCCCAAGAAGCCTCCTGGATTTTGAATGCAGCCTGAAATTTTTCATGGGAGAATAATGGAAATATTTGAGGTTGGGCTTTGTGGGAAAGGCAGAAAACACAGACTATTGACTGCGGTACAGTGTAACAAGCACAGATCTTTACCAAGTTCCTTGTTGGGCAAAATAGCCCTTTTCAGTCACTCTTCCTCATGTAATGCTATCCACAGCTATTAGCACTGTCGATATTTTAGGTATTTGAAATTTGATGTTTAGGTATTAGTTCAAGTGTTTGAAATACAAAGGCAAATTCCAGAAAACGACACCCATTTCCCAACTTAGACACAAATAAGAACACAGATACATGAATCTCATGTCCCTCCTCTCTGCCCCATTGGGCCGTGTAGGAAGTTTCCTTCAGGTCTCTGGAGCACACGTGGCACTAACTCACTGGAGACAGACAAGGTCTCTCAGATGCCTGGATCCGGACAGATCACTGTTTTCCATACTTTCTCACGGCCATGCCTCTTGCAAAAAGGGCAACCTGGCCAGGAGCAAGTGGTTCAAGCCTTGCTTTGGGATCATACACCAAAGACTCAGCAATGATCTTAATTTTGCCCATTGCTTTCTAAAGCTCCCAAGAAGAAAGGTCATATCTGTATTGAACATCCTACAAGGTTCATTGACCAATTAAAATATTCATGATTGCGGAGTTAGTTGGGATGTTACAGACCCAGAGCCAAAACTGACTTGGGCTACCTTGAGTCCCCTTAATAGACAATTTATCACCCAAATCTGTACCTGACCTAACAGTTAGCAGACCACTAGCTTGCACCAACTCAAAAGTTACGAATATCCATCGAATAGCATCTAAAACTCATAGCGGGGCTTTCCCTCCTTTGCTGTGACCCACCTGCCTGCCATGCTCACTCATTGTCTTTGCCAGATGCAATGCTTTGTCTCATTATGCATGCTTCGCCTATAACAGTTCACGTGACCACATTCATAGTGGAGCATGTCATTCCAGGAAGCCGGGAACTGTGATCCCAAGCCACATTCAGTTCAGAATAAACTACTTCTTACCCTCTTGAGGGAAATTTTGGGTTGGGGCCCAAGGACAAGTCATTTTCTTGAATGGAGCCATCTGGATCAGTGCCAGGCACCAACACAGGCACTTGCTCGATTGTCCATGTTGCCTGACTGGGCGGATGTCACTGAGTCCTTCCTGCCCAGTGGTTTATTCTGAGCTGGTAACGAAATATCCTTTTATTTGTGGAAGCATTTCTCAGAACCATTGCTTGCTAGCAGTCTGTCCTTTCCCTCCATGCCTCCTGCATTCAACTCTGCAGCTCTTGCTGTCTCCTCTCCTGCCTAAGGGAACCTTGCCTCTTTTAATTTAGAAATGCAAGGGATTGGAGAGACAGCTCAGCGGTTAGGCACACTGGCTCTTCTTCCAAAGGACTCAGGTTCAATTCCTATCACCCATATGACAGCTAGCAATTGTAACTTCCATTCAAGGAAATCCAGCATAAAGATTTTTTTTAAAAGAAAATGAATAAGAGAAATACTAAGTGTCTAATCATGAAGTTACTGGAAAGAAGAAGTACTTGCTCCTGCCAGCCCAGTGAAATGGGCATGTTTTGGGACTCCTCAGGAAACACCATAGCCTCAGCCAGGATAACAAATACCACAGTCTCAGGGCCCTTCTTGTCTGCATAAATATGTAAAATAATTTGAGTGGGAGGAACCGACCTTGAGGCAAGCCCAAAAGAGCTCCCTACCCACCTCAGAATACCCAGTAAATCCATACATCCACCAGTTAGCAGAAAGGCTGCGATTTCCCAAAAAAGGAAAGTTAGAAGTCACTAAAACAGGAACTAGGAATTCAAGGAAGATGGAAATGTTTGGAGACAAAATATGGAACATCTGACATTTTAAATGGCTTTTGTTTTGCTTTGTTCATGCTGCCAGAAGTCCTAGATAAAGAAAGTAAATGGGTGACCAGATTTAATTGTCATTTTAAAGCATCTGGAAGCAAAAAATATGAAATTGATAATTCTCAAGAAATTAGAAGATATTTTTCAAAGATAAGTGGTTTTTTAAAAATTAGGAAACTCCTAAGAAAATTTTAGAGGCTTTGTGAAAAATAATGATAAATTGTAAGGAACCTCATTTTTCTCAGCCCTCCTCTCTCCTCTCTGACCTAGCCTCTCCCCTTCATCTTTATCACCGTCTCAGGTCTTGTCTCCTTAGAAATCCCTGAACAGAACAAAACTCAGTATTGAAGGAAAAGATTCTTATGATGTCCCCTAAGACAGAGCAGGAGGCATAGGAAGCCTGAGACTGTTCGGCCCTTGGACTGCAATGCAGCGGACTGTGGTGCCCCTCAGAGCTCTTTGGGTTTTGCTAAAGACTTTCATTCAGGCCACCCTGTGGACCCCACACCAGGCTTTCCAACCCTTAGTACTGAATTGGATGCTCCCTTTGGTATCGGTGCCTCTCTCTGCAGAATAGCCGCTGAAACAGGGATGTTAACCTGAGCCTGAGGCATGAGAAGCCTCCTCTGCTGACCTCTTAGTTTTCACTTAAGGGATACAATTTTTTCCCTCTGTTAAGAGTTATGTCTTTGGAAGTGAAGGCTTAGAATTAAGGGTTGCTTAATGCTATGGGGGAAATAATCAGACCCGTGGTCTCTTAAAAATGACAAGCGATGCACCTAAACGAAAGCTACAATGTCTTTAGGGGCAGTGGGCAGCCTGCTTTTTTATGTATGGCTGTATGTATAACTCGTCCTCAAGGGTGTTTATGTCTGTACCATATTTACACAAAACCCAAGCTTATGTTTCCATAAACTGCAGTTGTTAAATTAGCCCAATTTTTTGTAGTTCCCAGTTTAACAGAGCGTTTAGGGCAAAGGGATCAACTTCGAGGCCAGGTGAGGTTCAGCCTCCATCACAATATGCCAACTGGTGGGGCTTACATAAAGAGAGGAGATCTGGGTAATATGATGGCTTTGAGGGAAACAGACACAGAGCTCCAATGATGCTGTGCCCATCTTCAGGGTACTGACCTGGTCTTTATATTTAAATGGGAAAATGGAGCAAAGAGGAAAGAGATGCTCATGATTATGAGTCTGCTCAATCACTGTGACATCTATATGGTGCTAAGGGGAGTCCAGAGGAGTCCTCATTCCTTGGGTACTGCTCTGCTCTGGGGTACAGTCTCATTCTGCAGAGAATTGCTTCTCATGGAAAATGACCTGTTCTGGGGACCTTTGCAGCTCCTGGGGCCCAAGGTGACTCCAGCTTTGCAACAATCATTTACTTCTGTGTCTTTGACTTTGAAGGAGAAGGAAATAACTCAGTAGTCGCGCCTTACGTGATTGGCCTATCTATGCAGAGCTGGGCATGTGTCTGCCTCCAAGTAAAAGAGACAGACACAAAGTAAGGGCAGGGGTGCCAAACTTTCATCCTGTTTGGAGTTACCTTGTGGGTCTAAGTTGAAGAATCAACACTTTTTTTATTTTTAGCAAAAGCAATAGATGAAAGCTTGTTATGAGACTTTTACATACTTAACCAGTTAGTTAACTCAATTATTTCTGCAGGAAAAAACAGAACTGTCCCCGGACTGTTAATGTTCGTTACCCGTGCTTCCTTCTGCAGCAGCTTCCTTGGTCTTCGTTGGAATAGGATGTTGGTTTCCTTTTCTAAAAAAAGCTTCCTAAATTTTAAGGAAAACTAAGACACAGAAGCGTCATCAAGCAGCTGTGATACTGACAGTTATGAGGATCGGTTGAGAAGCTTGAAAAATATTAAAGAAAAACTCTTCAACGTAAGGAAGGACCTTGTATGGTGAAATAAAATGTTGCCCTAATGCAAAGAATTTTCTACAAAGGAAAGGTGAAAACAAAACTAAGAGGTTAAAGTATGTTGCATGAAGTTTCATGGAAAATAAAGCTTAAAGACAATATGTATGCAGCAAGGCTTGTTACAAGGCAGAATTATCAAAAAACCCAAAGGTCGGTATTGAATTCATGATATAAAAGCAAAGCCTAACTTTCTATGTCTAACAATGAGGGTCCACATTTAGAAACAATACTTCAGAAAGTAAGGGTTTCATGTTTTACCCTTCCCTGCAAGGACCATTTAAAGCCTGACGATTATATTTCACTTAAATTCTTCCAACATAAAAACATAAATATGTCTTGATGCTAAGTTGGTATGCTTCCCCATTGGATTAAAGTCTTCCCTTGTCAGACAGCCTTGGCCTTGGCTCTCATTGGCCTTCATGATTGTCCTAAGAATAATGATATTATTGAGTGAGAACCCTAACAATCCCCATGGTACTGGGATTATTGGATGGCACACGAGAGACCTGACCACGGTCTACTGTCTACATGGCCTTTGAAGAGTAGTCATTAAATCTAGAAGTGTTAGCTGTCACAATGTTTGATAATCCAAGATGGTTCAGATCTCTTAGCTTGGCCCATGAGGCTCTTGACATCATGGCTGACCTTCCCAACCCCACTTACATGTTAAAACATGAAAAAACCCAGCTGAACAAAACCAAATAGGCCTCTTCTTTTGTACCTTTCTGTGTCTGAGCTCCCCCCCACTCTTTCTTGGTGAGGGTGGTCATGTCTTTTGTTTCAAGCCTCGCACCAGTGTCCCTCCTTCTTCTCTCTCTGCCCCCAGGCCTGTAGAGGAACTATCCTACCACCAGGTCAGTGTTATCCACCTATCTTCTGTGACCTCTGCCCCTCCATCCGCAAACCCAGAGCCCGAGTTCTCATACCACTCATCTGTGAAGAACCAGAGGTGCACGCTAGGGGATTCCAGTTAGTCACGGAAGCAAGCCATCCCATTGGTTGCTCCAACACAGACTGGGCTACAGCCAGCTCTGTTAAGTTGGATCCTACTCTGTACTACAGCTCTCTGATGCACAGGCAATATCTCCATGCCGACAGCTGAGTGACGGCCACAGCCCTGGGGGAATCAGAGAGGCATTTAGAGCTGGTTAGAGCTCCCGCCCACAGCCATGTCTTTACAGTGTCAGATCCTTGCCTCTGCTGAGAGTGATGGGAAAGGAAGGCATCTTCCCAATGAATCTGAGTTTTCCGAGCCCAAGACACTGAGCTGAATTCCTTTTTTTTTTTTTTTTTTGCATTGTGCACCACTGATTTTCTACCGTTTTTAATATGGGTGAAAATGCTAGCGGCAGAGAGAGAGGAGAGCGGGGTTATCTGTTTCCAAGAGCAGCCTGCGCTACTGGCATTTCTAAGGGCTGCACACAGAACAAATTTAATGTAGCCGTGATTGGAAATAAACCAGAACGGGACACCCATAAGGTTAGTTAAGCAGTGGCCTCTGGCACCAACCATTTCTCAGTCAAGGGGAGGAAGGGTCAGAGGAAGATGAAGAGCGCAGTGAGCATTAGGAGTGGCCTGCAGACCCTCGGGAGCTGAACAGCAGCCGTTCTCCATCCCTTCCTAACACTGCCATCTACTGAGACACCCAGTCCTCTCCTTTCCAGGCAACAAGGTCGGCAGGAGCTTAAAAGCAGCTCGGTTTCAGCAATTTCTCGTGTGGCTTCATTTCTCCTTTGATTTACTGTTCTATCTGATAGTATGAGGTTTCCCCTACCACCACCCCCCTTTTCAGAAATTAATTACTGTAATTATCCAACTTTTAATAGCTGCTGATTTGGCATCTGCAGAAAATATCCGAGAAAATGCATCACTGTGTTCATTTGCATATCTGAGAAACGGTGAAGACCAATCGGGACTTTCCCTCAATTACATATTGACCTGAATAGAAGAAGAGGATCATGCCAAATGGATTTCTTGTTTGCATATTTAATTTGCATGGTTGATACCATGGAGTGAGCAAACATCTGAATGCCAGGTTCAGCTACATCCATGGGGATAAGCAGCAGCGGGACAGCCCTCTGTACGTCAGCTCTGTCCCCTCACTGTCTGTCACTGGAGTGGGTTTCTGCAGAACATAGCCATCAGGTTGGTTGCCAAGACACCCAGACCACTGGCATAGCCATTCCCATAGTACTGTATGAAACAGCCGAAGGAGTCAGCCTCGTGGGGAGGTGAATGCCCGGGAAAGATGCACCATGCCAAGGCATATCCCTGCACTTCACAGGAGCTGCAAAGACCAGAGACCTACTCACTGAGCCTGCCCTGGGGCCAGGTCTTGTAGATCTTCTCCTCACCAACTATAAGATTTAGGAAGTCACGTAACTCTCCTGAACCTCAAGCACTTGCACAGCGGGGCAGGGAAGGGCTGCTTATGGGCTTTTAAGAACTGCTGGAGAATATGGCTGACATTGCACTCCTGGCAGAGAGGGGCTGTCTGATGTTTCCGGTATGCTTAAGACAGGCATATGGAGGCATTAAGGTAAAGAAGGAAAGCTCTCAGAGTTTAGGTAACTCATTGACTACAAGGCATTTGATTTAAGGGCAGAATGCCTCAGGAAGTTGGTCTTTAAATCTGATCCCCTTTAAAGTCCCCTTTCCTCTGCACACTTGATAGCACCCACATTGATAAAGGGGTGTTTAGTTCCCTGTGTGCCGAGGCGAAGCTGAGCTTGTGACTTTCTCACTTGGAATGATGAAACACTGTGGAGACAATGTTGACTTGTCCCAGACCTGAATTTCCAGAAAGCCTAGAAGCCTCTGTTTCTGTGCCTTTAGGGACTCTAAGCTGTTGTGTGCCTTCCTGGAAATCCACATAGAAACACCGGCAGAGGCCTGATGCAAATGAACCTGTAGAGGAGACCTGGACCAAATTGACAGCTTGAGACAAGCGCACAGATAGATGACCAAGCTGAGCTGGCTCTTCAGTGGCCCCTGGTCACAGGTGCTGGCCCCCTGAAGTGTTGTGTCAATTCATAAAGAAGCCTTTTGTGGGGTTCCACCCGAGCCAGTACATGGGGAGTATGTTCCCATCCTTGACGACACACAGTGTTGTGAGAAATACTGTCATGTGCTGCTTAAAAACAGGGGAACACTCTCTTAGGTCACTTCATTGCATGAACACAGGAGGAGTCTGACCTTGGTGGAGTATCACCCCATGACCCAGGACTGTGAGGGCATAATTATCCCTAACCCCGTAGCCCATGTATCCGGTCCATTCCACACTGCTACGATGCCCCTCCCCCCTCACCAGCTCTATGCTCACTGTGTCGCTGCTCTTCAGGAGAACAGCATGCAGAATGAGAAGCGAAGTCACCAGGGAACAAAGGCGCATAGAACGTAGTAGGGCTATTTTCACTCCTATGCCAGACACCACCATTTCTTAGTTAAGACCAGTCCCATCTCTACCAGCAAGAGTCTCCCGTTCCACTTCACCTTTCTCAAGTTTCAGAGACCTGAAAATTTGTGCCATGTCCCAGTTACATTCAGATGGTATGAACACCAATTAGCTGCTGTTTCTTCCTAAAATGGATGCCCTCCGTGGATGAAGCAAGGCTGATTTTATTACCTTTAACTAGGGTCTTTCACCTGTTGTTTTGAGAACATCACCTAATCCAGGAGTGACTGCTTTGAATGCCCCTTGACGGCTGGTTACAGATCTGTCCAGGGTCCAGGACACACTGACGCCACCCTTCAAGAGGTTCTACCTAACGGTGACTCTGCTAACTGCTGTACACTAAAATGAAGAAAGTGTCACACCAGATGGCACTCTATAGACAAGCCGGGCAGCAAAGACAAAATACATGTGTTCACCAAGAGATACCTGTGGGTGGTCGTCAAGGTACAGGCGAGGCAGCAGTCTCACCATGATGCATATGATCCTAGGATGCATGATCGTGACGTCACTCTCGTCCATCCTGCATTGAGAAGGGAAACAGGACATGTGACACTTCACGTTAACCTCTGGCATCAAGCCAGTGTGTGTAACCAGACATGAGAATATGCATAGACATATGCACATACAGCATACACCATGCACACACACACACACACATGCACACACGCACGCATGCGCACACACACACATGCACACAAGGAGATTTGATTTATATCTTTAAGAAGACACTGTCTGAGCAGGACAGATTAGGACAAGGCCACAAGATGACCAACAGCAAAGGAAGACATGACAAGGGACTGCCCGTGGGCTCTGCCCTGAAGAGCACCCACTGAAACCTTTCCATTGCCCGGTGCATGCCAAAGTGTCATTGAAAAAAAAACACCCCCTTTATGAACACAAACTATAGACATAACTTAAGCCCAGTCACAAGTGTCTGGGATTGCTACTTTGGCAGACATAAGGAATCGAAATTAGCCTCAAAGGCCTGGCCAGGGCCAAGAAGAACAAAGGCTAGGTGAGACCTAAACCAGGAAGGAGAGGGCGGTCCCTGGCTGAAAGGATTGCCTTCTGAACTCTAGAACAGTCACAGACGGTGACTCTTGGAACTGCCCATCCTGTCACGTTACAATCCTTTCTACAGACATCCATGTCCAGCACTGTCCGTGGAAATCAGATAGGCTAGTGTGAGGAGGCGGAAAGGATCCCAGCATCACCTTCCTCGTCCTGCTCCACCCATGTCCTCCGCATTGTCCACTGGCTGTTGAGACATCCATACTCCCTCCCAGACAACATCAGCTGGCAAATTCCAGCAAGGTTTGTTCGACATCACAAGCGCATCTGCATGCGGGGAGTGTGCCCACATGCTTTACAAACGCTTGTGCTCTGTGATGTGTCATGATGTGAGGTGTGTGTGTTTTGTGGTATGTGACGTGTGTAGCACAAGTGTCCTGTGTATATGTACTCCTATGTTGCATACAGGATGTTTGTTCATAGAAATGACGCTTATGGACTTTGGAAATCACAGCTATGCTTCGGGATTATGTAATATGTAACTTCTATTTTGATGTTTTAAAGATCTTTGCTAATGAATTCCTAATTTATTTGTTGGGGGCACCTGCCTTGGCATGCATGTGGAGGTCAGAGAGCAACTTGGGAGAATCAGTTCTCTCCTTCCACCATGTGAGTCCCAGGACTCGAACTCAAGTCTTATGACTTGGTGGAAAGTGCCATTGCCCACACAATTATCTCTCTGGAAGCTTCTATTTTGTGGAAAAGGGTTTCTTAAATTATAGAAGCTACACATATGGAATGAAGTCTTGCTGTGAAGAGAGACAAGCAAGGCCCTTGGTGCGCACATGCTCAAGAAGCAAGAACTGTGATGGTTCTGACACTGCCAGCTTCCATAACCCTCTCCTCAGCAGGATCTCCCACCGAGTCTAGAAGCTGAACATGCAAACGGTGGTCCCAGGAAACACACCTGCCACTAAGGCATAGAGTCAGCCTGACTCCAGCTCCCACAACCTCTTCCTCTGAATGCTGGAGAGTGGGCTGTCACTGCAGAAGAGAGAACGGAAAGGCCTCCTGCCCCAGAGTCGATGTCAGGGTGGGGCAAAGATGGATACACTGCCTGTGATTCCTGACCTGTCCATGGCCCTGCCCTCTACCCTGGCTTTCTGGAGAGCTGGTGTTTCACTTCCTGTTTTTAAACACCAAGAAAGGTCAAGGCTAACTGAAGGAAAATGTTCTATTCAAAATGTAACTCATTTATTTATTTATTTATTATGTGTACAACATTCTGCCTGCTTGTATGCCTGCATTCCAGAAGAGGGCGTCAGATCTCACCTTAAATGGCTGTGAGCCACCATGTGGTTGCTGGGAATTGAACTCAGGATCTCTGAAAGAGCAGCCAGTGCTCTTAATCTCTGAGCCATCTCTCCAGCACAAAAACATAACTCTTAACACATCTTAAAATTACTCACTAAACCAGGATGACACCAGACATCGGTGTCATTATAATGAAGCAGGGCTGTGTGCCCTGTAGAAGGGAGCCTGAACTTTAAACAGCAGCCCTTCAGGCCACACTGAGAGACCGATTGGGCAGTTCACTGCCTCAATTGTGCAACGTCAGGGAAAGGCAGGAAGAAAACATACTCAAAGCATGTGTATGTTTGCACAAGTGCACACACACACACCCATACACACTCTGGAAGTCAACTGGGTCATACTCTGACCCTCACATGTGGCCTTGGACTGTTCCTCATTCTCAGGCTTGGCTTCCTCATTGATAAAATTCTAGCCTGTGGAGGAAGTTAAATAAAGATAAACACTGAAGCTCAGTGTTGGGGACAGCCATCAGTGAACTTCTCACTTGCTCCATGTTTTCTGATGCTAACAAACATGCCTTGCCCACCAAGAGCTGGTAGAATAAACTGAACAAGCTTCCTGACCAAGATAACAACTTAACCCTGCACAGCATCAGGTCACCTGAGCAGAGGCCCCTCAGAGCACTCCCCTGGAATGCAGAGATCTCCTAAGAATAAATGCTCCCCAAGAGAAAGACAGCAAGAGAGCAGAGCATGAGTATCTGGCAAGGCCTGGCTGATACAGGAAAGCCAGCAACTCCAGCAGGCATTTTTACAGCGTCCAAAAGTCAAGGTAGCCAGGGAGACATGGCTTTCATGGAGACCTTAGAAGACATGGTTAACAATCACAACCCACACAGAAAACCTTCAATGGCAGACATAGAATCAGAATCTCAAAAGACACAAAAGACAAAATCATTGTGATTCATGTGGTTGAAGAAATAAAAGAGACAGAAATATGAACCAAGGAAAAGGGTCGTAAAAGTTGATTTGTAAAAGACCAAATCATGTGTGTGTGTGTGTGTGTGTATGTATGTGTGTGTGTGTGAACTGCATCCTTTAAATTTTGAAACAAAACCTAAAAAGCTAATGGTGCACATCAGATTAGACACAATTAATAGGAAACTTGGTGAATTGGAAGAGAGACCAAAATAAACTCCAGAAAGACTATCTAGAGATTAGGGGATGGAAAGAAGATGCGGAGGATAAGAGGGGAGAGTGAGGCACATATTTGTCTGTCTTAACATCTATTATAAGTATGTACTAATATACATTAATTATATGTTTTTGAGACAGACTTTCTCTGTGTGTCCCTGGCTGTCCTGGAACTTGTTTTGTAGGCCAGGCTGGCCATAAACTCAAACTCAGAGGTCCACCTGCCTCTGCCTCCTGAATGCTAGTATTAAAGGTGTGCACCACCACCACCAGGAAGGTCGTAGTGTATTTTTTTAAAGGTTAGAGAAGGGTAATAAAGTTACATGGAGAATTGATGAGGAAGCTCGATGGATGTCAAGCAGAATAATAAAGTCCTAAAATACTCCCCATCAGGATCCATGAGGTGAAACCACAAAGCAGAAATGATGCAGTTCTTTAAAGACCCCAAAGGAAGTTGAAAAAATAATTTCTGTTTCTGGCCAAGATTTTTGCAAAGAAAAGAAAATTAGTTAATAGCCACAATTTAAATCAATAGCTAAGGGGACTTTTTATATGCTCTGAGGGGGGGGACCTCTTGGCCCAAAAGTGTATACCAAGCAAAACTATCTTCCAACAATTAAGGAGATAATTAATATATTTTTTCAAACCAATAAAACTTAAGAGATTTTTTTTATCACAAATAGACCTTAAAGAAAGAAAAATTCCAATGGTGTTCTAAAGGGAAACAAAATACCACATTAAAAGATAAAGATGCAGGAAAGAATGGGATATGGGACATATATAGTCTAAATATGGAGTTTAAATTATATAGAGAGTCTAAATAATATATGAAAGTCTAAATAAACTTTGGATAAAACAATAGATAACAGATTTGTGAGGTTAACTGAACTAAAGTGGAACTAAACTACAAATCAACACTGACATACAAGTCTGTATAGTAGTGCTAAGATCTTTGGGTTCTTCTTGTATAATAAAAAAGAAGAAAAGATTTAACTTTAAACATTTTTGAGAACGCCTATCAAATTACTTTGGGCAACCACTAAAATACTAAGCATAGAGGATATACACTGAATACTAATCGATGGAAAACATTAAATTAAAAATATAGCTATTTGGATACAAAGAAAAATAAGTCAAATATAAAATAAGAAAATATCAAGTTTCCTCTTCATCATTTTATACTGGATATGCACCTGCAGAAGAATGAAATTAGATCCACAGCACTCACCCTGTTAATCAATTCAAAATTAAATGTCTTCATCTACAACACGAAACTGCTAAAGGGAAACACAATATAGATCCCGGCGAGACTTTCTGAGCAGAAGCCTAGTAACACAGAAAGTAGTTGCAAGAACTGGCAAGTGAGATGGTACAGGATTAGAGAATTTCTCTGTGGCAAAGGACACTGTCGTCCAAGTGAAATGATGACAGCCTACAGAAGAGGCAAAACGTCTTTACCAGCTGTCTTTCAGAAGCTGTAACTGCAATACACAGAGAACTGCAAAAATTAAATAAGAAACAAAACTCCCAATCAATAAAATGAGTGAATGAATATGCAGTTCTCAAAAGCAGAAACACAAAGTGCCAATAAGTATCTTTTTAAAATGTTCAACATCCTTAACTTTCAGAGAAATGCAAATTAAAACTTTTATAGGATTCCATCTCACCCCATTTAGAATAGCTAACACACACACACACACCAACTCAAAAAAAAAAAAACCCTGATAATACGTGCTGACAACTACTTGAACGGAAGTAGACTTTTAATCATTGCTTGTGGGAACGTAAACTTGTACAACCACAGTGGAAATCAACTCAGAGGCTTCCCAAAACACAACAAATAGAACTAACCTAAAACCAAGCTATAGCATTCTTCGCATATTCCCAAAGGACCTTGTCCTACCACAGAGGTACGGTCACATCCATGTTTACTGCTGTTTTTTTATAGCAGCAAGGAAATTAAATCAGTCTAGATTTCTGTCACCAGATGAATGGAGAATGGCAATGTGGCTCATACACAATGGAATTTTATTCAGTCATAAAGAAACATAAAAATTTCAGGAAAATTAATGGGTGGAAAATATTTTGCTAAGTGAGGCAAGCAAGGCTCAAAAGACAAATGCTTCTGAGGTGTGTGTGTGTGTTAGTAAATGTGAAAGAGACAAGGAAAATAGAAGAGTCTCTGAGATGGGCAGGGGATTTCAGGGAGGGAAGTATGGAAAGTTGGGGAGCACACGAGATGTAAAAGTGGAAGGGGAAGGTTGGGAATAGGAAGGTATAGAGAGATGGGTCAGGGAGATGGGGGCGGGGAGAATCAGTCAAAAACAGTTATATAAGAAATTGCCATAAGGAAACATATTACTTTGCATGCAAATTAAAAATAAACTAAAACATTAACAGATACATATTTCCCATTTTAGTGGTTTTTAGTGTATTTGTCTTGACAAGTATCATGCCAAGCTGACTTAACAATTTAATGATATAAGGAAACAACTATAAATTTGATCCAAAAACTGAATATTGTTCGAACAGTTAGAGGATGGGCATTTTTTTCCAGACCCATGTGGAGTATTTATGAAAATTCACCACCTGTATGGCCGTGGAGGTGGCAGTGGACAGAAAAGGATAAGCAGGGCTGGTCTGCAACACTGCAGATTCAAAGACAAGCAGCACAGATCACAAGGAAAGCAGGAAACACAGAGCTGTGTAATGATGTAAAATCAACTGTATTGAACATGAAACAAAAAGATTACAGAGAAATGCATGTGTTTAAAGAAGACCAAGATTAATTTCCTAATGGTCTGAGGCAAGGAAAGGATTCCAGAATGAGCCCCAAAGGAGAAAATGATGACAAATCAAAAGAAACTGGAATACTCAGGTAAGAGAAACAGAAAATTCCAAAAGCTGTTCAAATAGCAAATTAAAGATGAACTTCTGACCCAAATGCTGAGGGAGGAAGAGCCAAGGAAATCACTATGCAGGACGATCAGGATGCGATGGGGGAAAACTCAGCATCAATCACTATGTGGGATATTCAAGGATGAGTTTGGGGAAAACTCAGCATCACTATGTGGGACGTCCAGGATGAGATGGGGACAACCCAACACCACAAGACAAATGCTAAGAAGAGAACAGGGCCTGCTGTCACACATCTGAATTCCCAGCTACCCACAGGCTGAAGCAGGAGGATCCCTTGAGCCCAGAAGTTTGAGGATAGCCTGGGCAACATAGTCAGACACATACCCCCTCCAATCCTGAAAGAAATTTTTTTTTTAAAAAGCAGCCTTTTCCAATAAATTGAAATTTGGATAAATGAAATGGGGGTAATCTTGAGCAGTAACTTACCTTGGTTCAAAATAAAATTGTTCTCCAGTAAGAATTGTTCTCACAAGAAAACACAGGCCCACAGCAGCTTGGCAGTAAACCCTAGTACAAAGCCCAGGTCTAGAAGTGTTTTGTTTTTGGTTTTTTGTTTGTTTTTTGTTTTCCCCACCAACTCTGCCAGAGAACAGATGACAGTACAACTCATGCCTGGACAATGTACATTTAACAGTAAAACAGCTAGAAAGGAATAAGAAAATCAAATGCTCTCATGAACATAGATACAAAATCCCTTCGAAAATTAGCAAATCAGGTGTGGCAATCAGTAGACTGTGAACACCTTGATTTGTGCATGGATGCAATAGTAGACATGATGGGGTATGTTGAGGATGGAATGGCCACAGACAAGATGCATGATTAGAAACACAAAGCCCATTAACAGACCAAATTATCCATGAAACAAAAATATCTAATCATTGCCTCAGTTTGTAAAGACTTAACAGCCATCTCTCTCACCTCTGGAAAATGGGGACTTTCTCTGGACAAACTGTAGAGTCTCCTGGGAGATGTCACTACAGTATTAATGTCATCTGTCTTTGTTGCTTGTGTGGTGTAAAAGGGCATCAGCTATTGATACTACGATTTTAACATACACAGAAAGACAAACAACATTTTCTCTAATTTGTGGCTCCTCAGTTTCTTTAAAGACATGTAAAATACAGAAGGGACAGTGGAGGAATAAAGAAAAACGGAAAGAAGGGGACAGTAGACAGCGTACTTAGAGTGCTGAAGGACCCTGGGATGAAGGAAAAAGTGCATAATATTTGAGAGAAATGCTTCCTGGAGAACCTAATTCTTCGTTTGTCTGTTTGGTTTTCAAGACAGGTTTCTCTGTGTAGCCCTGGCTGTCTTGGAAACTCACTCAGTATTGTAGACCAGGCTGGCCTCAGATTCACTGAGATCCACCTGCCTCTGCTTCCCAAGTGCTGGGATTAAAGGCATGCGCCACCACCACCCAGTGTAGAACCTAATTTTGTGTGTAGAGAATTTACATCGCTAAAAATATTTTTGGATAATAAAAATAAATAAACTATGATTTTTTTACACACTGCAAAAGAAGTATTAAAGTAATATTTAAACTGGGTGGGGTGGGTCCTCACATTCCTTGCATTAGTGGGACTATGTTCTACAGTTAAATGTTTTTGCAGAAGTCTGAGTCGTGGAGAGGTATGCTTCTGGAAAGAAGGATGTCTTTGCTAGGAAAAATAGAAGTGACCCAAAAGACAAGAAAGAGCCCTGTGGTTTGAGACTCAACAAACTGAAAAGGCTCACTCAAGCCCTGGCAGCACTCTGGGGACAAGGTCATAGAGGCCAAAGTCACCTGAACACTCAGGAATACTCAACCTAAGCACCCACAATGCCAGAGCACAGAGGATCCCAGAAGAGGAAGTCTATCTTCCTGGAGGCCAGCTCTTGCCTTCAAGGTATCTGGAAGCCTTACAGGCTCTTGTATAGACCAACAGACTCCTCCAGGCTTACGCTGACTTGAGTCAAATTTTCTAGGAGCTCCCAGAATAGAGGGGCTTGGAGTCCTCTCTGGGACTTAAATTCTGGCAACTCTAGCACACCCAGTCTGTAACTTGACCTGTCTTCCCACTATACACACAAGGATAGTCGTATAAGAAAGGAACGGGCCCTGGACACACTGGTGACCCACAGCAGAAGCAGCCAGCCCAATGCTAACCTCTCCTCCAGGTCTGGCCACTGCTTGAGTTTGCCTTGACGGCCACTGGCATCTCCCTTTTGAGCATCCACAGAAGGCTCCTGCCCAGCCTTGGCCGGCTCCATCAGGTCCCTGCGGAGGTGGAGGGTGCCACTGGCCATGCTGTCTAGGAAGCTCAGGATCTGTAGGCAGCTCTGCAACCTGGGTGGGAACGGACAGCTGGAGGAAAAGGCACAGCTCAGCAAGTCCCCAAAGGGTCTGGCCTTCATGTCAGATGAGGAGAGTCGCTGGGCACCCTCCTCCTCTGGAGCTCCGAAACAGCCCAACAGACAGAGGTCCTCGGCCAGTTTCTCAAAGAGCCCATTGGTCCTGAAGAAGTGCCCGTTGACCGGGTCCAAGTGCAGTGCAGCAGACACTACACAAAGAGTGTGCAACACCAGCTCCAGAGTCTGGCTGAGGGACACGGAACTCCAGGTTGGCACTACAGGCACTTGGAGGGACCCCTCCAGGTCCGAAAGCAGGGACAGCAGTCCATTGAACCCACTGGAGACTCGGAATGCAGCGTGGCCCTTGGGGGTCTCCAGGATCTGGAGCAGGGACTGAAAGAGCAAGCAAATAAAATGAGTGAAATCCAGAGGCGGGTCAAGGTCACGTACAAGCACATCCATCCAGGTTCAGCCCTGTTAACCATGGACACCAGAAACTAGGTAAGCAAGATGGGCATTCCTCAAGCATTGTGATGGCAGTCTTGTTCGTTTCAGCTGTTATTTTAGGTTGTCTGTGTATACCTTTCCTCAAAGGGTGGTCTTTGAAGGGAGGTCTATCTACCTGCTCGCATCTTTATGGAAATATTTTTCCCTAACAGCAGTTCTCAATCTGTGGGTCACAACCCCTGGGGGAGTTACGTATCTGATATTTACATCACAATTCTTCACAGTAGCAAAATCACAGTTCTAAAGTAGCAATGAAATAATTTGGGGGGGGGGTCACCACAACATGGAGAACTGTATTAAAGGGTCTCAACATTAGGAAGTTGAAAACCACTGGTCTAGAATGAGTTTTGACCCCTGGCCCACAGCCTTCACCCCATCCTGAGAACAAAACTCTTACACACACACACACACACACACACACACACACACACACACACACACACCTGCTGGGAAGTTGCCTCAGCTTGCCAGCAAACTGGGGCTTCATTTGTTAAGGAACCACACCAGACTTGCTCACCCCAAGAGAATTCAGTCCTATTTAATTCTCTCTGTGAGGGATGCGACATCCCTCCGATGTGCGGAAGACCCAAAGAGACAATGTAAAGCTTCAGCTTCCTATCCTCTATCTCCCTCTCCATGTGAGCAGCGGGCTCTGTCACATGAGGAGAGAGCAGAGGCAGTTTACTCAGCCACAGGCTGGAAAGATGAGTCCAGAAGGAGGACAAACCTTCCCTGGAACAAGATCTGTGGCTACCAGGCAGCCTAGACCCTGTGTGGGAAACGGAGCTCAAGGGGTGAGAGCATACACAGAATCTCCCACCCTCCAGTTGGCTGAGACTTCTGCAGGAAAATGTGTTTCTCACAAAATCAGACCTTCACAGGGCACCTACATAGTACATTCTCTGCCCATGGTACATGGTATTTGATAGATATTCCATACGTGGATGAGAAGAATGAGAAAGAGGTGAAGGGAAGGAGGGAGGGAGGGAGAGAAGAGAGAAGACATGGAAGAAGAAATGAAGCAGGTATGGCCAAGTTTATAGACATATTTAAACCCCATGGCCTTTGACCTCCACGATAGCTAGCACTGGAGCCCATCTGAGACTGGAAGCCATCTACAGCATGTTTTTGGACAGCTTATGGTCTTTGTGTAGTAGACTATGGAGAGAGGTTTGTTTAGAAAGTCAACGCTGTACTGAATCAAGAAAAGGAGCACAGTTCAGGATCAACTCTGGGTCGAAACTGAAAGAGACTCACACTTTGAGCTAAGAACCAATGCTGTGACTTAATGATGCAGCTTAAGATGACCCAAAGCTGGACAGGTGGAAGTCAACAGAGGGAAACCTGGGTGCTCAGAACAAAAGACCCAGACTAGTCCTTCAAGACAAGCATGTATATGATCAGAACAAGGTTCTCGCAGAAGGGCAATGCTCGGTAAACGTGAAAGCTCATGGTACACCCCGGGCAAGGCCCTTGTCTGTATAGACAGGGTCACAGCTACCTGCCATTACCTCTGAGCAAGGCCCTTGTCTGTATAGACAAGGTCACAGCTATTTGCCATTACCTCTGGGCAAGACTCTGTCTGTATAGACATGGTCACAGCTTTGGGAACCCTGGTCTACATGAGCAACTCATTCCCAACTGAGAAGCATTTCTTCAGCTAAACAGGGAACTCACGCTATAAAGTAGGTGATAGTTTAAGCCTTGTCCTTCTAAATGGTAATCCACACCGCAGTATGAAAGAGAAAATTGGCCTGTAATTGAGACTGGCCTTGGGCCTGGTCGTGTGATATGTGCCATGAAAACATAAATCAGTCACCAAGACATTAGAAAGCCTTATGAAGGCTCACATCCAACAGCCTACATCTCCATGACAACCTCTAGTGGCTCATGACCACTAGGAGGTTGGTTTCAAGCAAAAGGAATGAAGAAAGCCCTTTTGTTTGTCACGTGACACAGGCCAAAGCAAATGCAAAGGGGGAGAAAGATTAAAACTGAAGACTTAATAGATTGTAGCTAATTGTCTGAGCACTGGACCCTAGTCCACTTAGGAAGCAAATCCCAGTAGCCAACCGTTTGCCAGACATGGCTAAGAAGGGTTTCATCTATCCTTCCAAGAGTGGTGGGAACATATATTTCAAAGGAGAATCAATCCAACAATAATATTTACCCATGATCTGTGTCTCTCAGTGGGTGTCACCTAGATGGCTACTTTCTTTCCTCTGGTTGGGAGGGGGAGGAGAAACGGATGCCCTTAATTGTTGCTTTGTTCGATTTATTAAATTCCGGGTCATTATCTAAAATGGGGGTAATCTCATTAGAATGTAGACGGCTCTATTATTTCTTGGGATGGGGTTAATTTCATATTTGCAGAGTCATAAAGTAAAGAGTCCAAAATCCAATTACAAAGGCTTAATTTCATAGCAACTAAAGAGAAACATTTCTATCATAAAGGAAAATAAATATTTCGGGACTTCGGGAAATGATTTGTCAGGAGCTGGGGGCCCAGGAGGAGGGGTCTCCATTACTGTCATTCAACTTTGCATGATAATGCATCACACAGGGTTCCAAGTCTGCAGAAAGGGATAAATTGAATCAACAGAAGTCACAGTAATCAGGGTAGGGTTGACACATTTCAAGAAAGGTCAGCCTTTAAGCACATTTTCTCATTCTTAACTCACTTACCATGTCATCGGCTCTGAGTTAGTATTCCTCTAGCCCGAACCTCTAAAATGGATGTCTGCGGCATGGCGCTAACTGCGTTAGGACTAACAGGATTTATTTCACATCCTATTATTTGTTATTCCTCATAATTTTCCATGTGTCATGCTGGAAGACTGGTGAGGTAATGTGATTAAGCTCCAAGTTGAACAGCTAAATGTATATTAGCAAATCAATCTGAATTTGTGCATAACCCAATCACGGTCCCCCTGGCCACAGGGAGGAAATTCATTTGCTTATATTATCCTTTAAC
This sequence comes from Neodon shergylaensis, assembly GCA_025134845.1. NCBI lineage: Eukaryota > Metazoa > Chordata > Mammalia > Rodentia > Cricetidae > Neodon > Neodon shergylaensis. The sequence continues at coordinate 16,602,347 of JABTXL010008037.1, read as the reverse complement.
TCCGTTATCCTTTGCCAGAATCGGTGGTGTAGTCACACAGCTCTGGTGTTGGTACGGAAGTGCCACTGCATTCTGGAAGCATCTGCCCCTAAGGTGGCCTTCCTTCTCCATGTGTGTGTTGTGACTGCCCTCCAGAGACTGGAGAAACGCTATCTGCCTCCTTTCCTAGGGTACCAACATGCCACGATGGGTCCCCCACATCCTCTATCTGACCCTCTATGGAAACCCTATCATCTGAGCACAGCTAGCCTTCAGCTTCTGAAATGGCAATCCAGCCAGAGAGCTCATTTCACACGGATGTTTGTGAAGTTGCAAGGGGTTCTCAGATGATTTTAAACCAATCAGAGATCCCACATCAGCTTCCAGGGAACATTCACTAGCGACTACTCGTGTACTCAGAACCTGGACTAGGCTCTGGGGACCCAGCCCTCTCTACCACCCACTGCACAGCAGTGTATAGCAGGTCCTACTCCACTGAGGGCTCCTAACTACCAAGCAGAGCCCTGGAATGAGGAGAAAGCGGGAGGAGAGCCTGTGGGCTCTGACTTTGTTAAATAAGCTCACAGAGGGCTCATTCCTTATGAACTCTCTTGACGCTGTGATTCTGAAATTATATTGAATCTGTAAAACACTATAATGGCTTTGCATTGCTAATTCTAGAAGTTCCGTCCTATTACCCAGGGGCTAGCACTCCAATAAGATGCCTCTGGGCTGCAGAGTAAACGAGATGAACTCGCTGTGAACAAGACGGAATGCTCTCCTCCGCTTTGGATGAGCTTTCAGTTTCCCAGCATAGAAAGCATAGCTTTCTTCTCTGTGGGTCTGTTCGGATTTCACTACTAACATTTCAGAAATAATTTTGCACCCCATGGAAAACCAAAGTTCTGGCTGCGGTCCTACCTTCCCAGTTCCTATCAGAACACACAAATCCAGCCAGCAAAAACTTGACATCAGGGAGTGGCTGCCCCGTTCTGAGCTGCTGGGCTTATCTTGAGTGACAGTGGTCTTGGAAGCCCTCTGGATGCTTCTGCTTCAAACAGGAGAGAACTAGCCCATATCAGTCTCAGGTCTTTCTCGGCGCTAAATTCCAATGAACTTTTTGCCCTTTTCTGATGCTAGCTATTGGATCCCAGAGCCTCCCCCGTGCTAGGCAAGCTCACTACCACAGAGCCTCACCCTAACCCTCATTGATCTTTGTTTTGGTTCAAATTACAACACCATTAATGTGTCTTTCAAAAGACATTTATTTTTCTTTTTTCGTTATTAGTAATTTTTTCACTCATTTTCTTGCTCTGTAATTATATAATTACTTGAGTTCTTTTCATCCACAAAATGCATAATTATGATCACAGTGCCATTCTCCTTTGAGCCTCTTGGGATGCCTTGTGTACCTAGGACTTCAGGTAGGTCAGGACAACATTGACTTCTTCAACGCCTGGCATGTGCTCTGCAGAGACTCACACACCACACTCCTCACATTCAAAAGGATAGTGGAGAGAGAGAGCCAGAGCTGAGGCAGTATGGTTCAATGCCAGGGCAATTGTATATTTTTCCTAAAGTTCCTCAGTAACCAAATATAAAAAGTTTGGGAAACAAGAATGTGTGTCTTTTGTGTTGTGTCACACATAGAGACAACAGCTCTGCTTAGATCTCCAGGGGAGTGTTTGCATTTATGTCCCTTCATTCAAATACCATAAAACAAAGAGAATTAAAAAAAATTACCAACCGATAGTTCAGCCATTAAAGGCTCAAGCTCCCAACCGAAAAGACAAAGAAAAAACTAAATAAATAATATTGAAAAATTAGAAAGTTTTTTTTTGAAACACAGGGTCACAGTATAGTGATAGCTCTGGCTTATCTGGACCTCTTTATAATAGATCAGACTGGCCTTGAACTCACAGAAATTTGTCTGCCTCTGTACCCGCCCCAAGTGTTGGGATTAAAGGAATGCACTACCACACCAACCTCAAAAGAGAGTTTTTAAAAGGCATAGGTCACAAAAGAATAAAGGGGAAAAACAGCAAAAAAAAAAAAATTACAAATGGATGGTAAATTAATAGAGTATGCATTTCTTGAACTCCTTTAAGACAATGTGATGACTATTGATCATACCACAAAAACAAATCCTCTCTGCTCTGCACATGTGCTAACCCAGACTCACATGTCCATCTGTGTTCCTGCCCCTTCAGTTTTGACTCTTGTGAGCTTCCTTTCCAGCTCCCACTATCCTCTGGGAGTCCCTAGATGAGTCTGGCCTGTCACCCTCTTCCCACAGCTCTCAATACCCACCGGGCATCTACCCAGAGTGCCCACCACCTTCCCTGATGTGGCCAACACTCATGTATTATGAGCACTGCTCCCTAAGCTCCCAGATAGCAAGGGTTATGTCTCATTTGATGTGTGTCCCAAGCACTCTCACCAGACCTGGTCACTGGTAGATGCTCAAAAATAGAAGTCAGCAGAGCCCCTGTCAGGTCACCACTGATTCACACACTGATTTGGGGGGTGCACACCTAGAATCCCAGCAGTTGGAAGGTGGAGGCAAAAGAATCAGGAACTCAATGTAATCCTTGTCTAGACAATGCATCTGATGCCAGCCAGAGCTACATGAGACCCTGTCTCAAGAAATGTTTGTGTCAGGTAACTAAGTATATGGGAATTATTTATTACAGCAGCTCAAACTGCCTGGCCCAACTATCTGCCTACCCAACACAATGAACCAATGCACAAACAAAGGTAGATCACTCGGAGCATACACATAAGAAATCCAATTACAAAGGAGGTCTTGACCTCACCTTGAGGAGATCCAGCTTCAGCTGCAGCTCCCCCTGAGTGGAGGAACACAAAGCACCCACAATGATGCTCATGTACTCCTCTGCGTTGATGACTGAGAGCTGCTCCAAGATGCTGAGTGAGGCCCCTCGGTAGGACTCGTCATCCAGGAAGATCTTGATGAAGGGCACCATGCCATGATCTTTCAGGACAACTGGGAAGAAGACAGATAGCACTAGAGAAAGGTGGACCATGGTACTGCAGTTCTCTCATAAGGAAGTTATTTTTTCTTTCAGCTTCCCAAATTCATCATGCTGCATTCTCTCTTTGACCCTCTGGCAAATAGTTTTATGTTTTATAATCCATAATGGATTAATGGGAAAGAGCAACTTTGGTGTTGAGAATTAACAAGAAAAACCAGTTCAAACCTTGCTCCACGACTTTGTTAACTCCCCATGGAAAGCCTTACTCTCTCTGAGGAGTGGATAGGGGTGGGGTGGGTGGAAGGTGGGAAGAGCAGGAGGAGAGGAAGGAGAGAGGACTGAGATTGGAATGTAAAATGAGAAAAGATTACTTATACAAAATAAATTAATTAAAAAAACCATATTCTTCACCAATGAGGATTCTACTCGGGGGGGGGGGGATTATTTGGCCAACACCTTCCCATAGGGGAAAGTTCAAAATAGGAGGGATTAATTCAAAAGATTTACTGTACAAGATAATGATTAATTGTGGTTTTGAAAAACTTCAAAATCTAAGTAATCCAGCCCTTGAGAGTCCACTCTCCATCTGCTTACCCTCATTCCCTAATCCAGGGCCTACATCAATTCTTCATCCTCGCTGCCAAGATACTTTTTTCAGTGTGTTGACTTATTCTTTGGGAATTCCATACAATATATTTGATCATATTATTTCCCTTCTCCAACTCACCTGTCTACCTTCCTGATGTCATATATTTTGTCTAAAAAAAAATTTACAAAAACACACGGAGTCTGGTTTGTGTTGAGTGTTGTTGGCCAACTGCTCCTGAGCACGAGGCCTGCCCTGGGTGTTTTGATAAGCCCACTGTCACTCCATTGAAAATAAAACTGATTTTTTTTTCTCCTTTCTCAGCAGCTATCAATTGAGAATAGCTTCCTGGCTGAAGTTGGGATCTTGTCTTCTATTCAATGCAAGCTAGAATTTAAGTTAGGAACATATTTAACATCCTAGGTCTTTCCTCGGGGAGAAATTAAAGGAATCTAATTTTGATTTGTTTTTGTTTACGGGCAACCTCAGGACAGGCATTTTCTTGCCCAGGACTAGCATTCAGGTTCATTGTCAAGGAATAAAGACTCAGCATTGACTTGCCAACCTAAGAGCTTAATGAGTGAGGATTTGAGAGTTGCAAGTCCTGAGTCAGGATATTCAAATCATGGCCACATTCCCTCTAAATGGAAATCATGCTAGGAGGCCTGTTTAAATGCAGATTCCTGATACTGACCTCCATCTGCTACCACCCCAGAGTCTGAAAGTCACCGTAGAAACGTGAATTCTAACCAGCACTGGTGGGGAACATTTTGCAGGCTTTCCTCTGCTGGAAAGAAATAGCATAGACACTCTGTAAGGGCCTCAATGCCCCTGGGATCTAAATCACCAAGCCTATGGATGACAGGAATCTGTGCTGCTGCTTCATGGCATATACTGATATGCAAAGAGGAACCTTTTTAAAAAGAAAACCATGAAAGACACATGACCTTAGAAAACTAAAGCAAAACAACCAAAACAAAGATAAATAGAATGGCTGAATTTGTCCTTCACTGGGGGAATGTATGCATGTATGTATGTATATAACACATACACACACATATGTTTGGTTTTTTGATTGGTTTTTGAGACAGGGTTTATCTGTGTAGCCTTGGTATTGTAGAATAATCTTTTTGTACAGTGTGAAGATGTGTCTTTCTTAAGGCACCTTCTGATTGGTTTAATAAAGAGCTGAATGACCAATAGCTAGGCGGGAGATGATAGGTGGGATTTCCGGGGAAGGGGGGAAGAGGAAGAGGAGATGAATCTAGGCATGGAGAGACACCAGCAAAACAAGGAACAAGTCAGACATACAGAATGGAAGAGAGTTAAAAAAAGAAAAAAGCCACATAGCAGAATGTAGAAGTTGTAAGAGCTATTTGGGAGCAAGTCTAAGCTAAGGCCAAGCTTTCAGAATTAATAAGAAGTCTCTGTGTTGTTACTGGGGAGCTGGTGGCCCAATAAAAAAGATCGATTACACCTTGGCTATTCTGGAATTCACTCTGTAGACCAGGCTGGCCTCGAATTCACAGAGATCTACCTGCCTCTGAGTTCTAAGTATTGAACTGCCACTTCCCCCCAAGTTTAAATTGTACTTCTTAAAAGATTAATGCATTCAATGTTTTATTCTGTAGTTTATTTAAAAAAAAACAGTGTCTCTAGTTAATGAAGCAGGGTACCAACACGTTTTACTTAAAAAGAGGTAAAAGGAATTTTAATGGTCTCATTAATTTAGAAAATACTATCTTGAACAGAATTTCTTTGCCACCAACTTTATTATAAAATATTAAGAGATATCAACTGAAGTGTGTATTTTACAGATGATCACCAAGTACCAGTGAGCACATGGATATTAGCCACCATGGTCACACTGACCATTCCTTGAATATTGCCTTTAAACACTCATAGGTAATTCATAGTTCTTGTTTTGTTGAAGACTAAAGCAGCACGGTTAGTACCATCATTACCTGCATTGCGAACAGAGCCTTGCAGAAGTGCGACCACAGTGTTCAGCATCACACAGGTGAGTTCCCTCTCTGGATCTTGCACACCTGGACTGGGCACTTTGCTTCCTGCCACATTTAAGAATAAATAAATATATACTAAGTCTGCATGGAACAATCAACAATCTCTTCCTCCTTGAGTGTCCTGCCTTCCTGAAGAGATGCTCTTGCAATGCCTCCATTAGAAGGGAGCATGTATCCCAACCCTGAAGAGACGGCCATGAAAACTCTAACCACATTGACTCTCCAACGTGAGCTCATCAGAAGCCTGAAAATACTAAGGGCAATGCTGAAACCCTTCCTTGGGTTAGGAGATCTTGGATGAGACCAGGTAATTCTTGTTTCTAACACATTCCCAGATGAGGCCGGTGGGTCTACTGCAGCAACCACTCTCTGAGAAACATTGCCCTTGATGACAAGCCAAGCCCTGCTCTCTTGGTCTTCCCCTTACAGGCTAGGAGGGATGGCTGCCAGTTTATTGACTGAACTAAGAAGCAACTTGAGGGAATCTGGAACAGGTAGATGAACCACTAGATCTTTGAGACCCAAACTGGGTCTCTTCATCCACCGCTGAGTCCCACAGCTGGGACTTACCAACAGAAATTGGAAGTTTACCTCCTATTTGGGAAATTAAAAATAACTAAATGAATGAGAACAAGAAGAATTTATTTACTAGAGACAGAGTATGTAAGAATCAATAGGTCACATTTAAAAATACAAAGTAAGACTGGAAACATTAGCTCACAGAAAGAAACTAAACCCCTCTGGGAATGGTCGTAACTCTGAGGTCAGATGGAAGAGCAGATTTGTTGAAAGGCATTGTCTGTTCAGGGTACCACAGGAGCACTGAAGGAGACTATGTACCAACTGCCCTGTGAACTCCAAGGAAAGCAATGGAGCTGATAACCTCATGCAGGAGGCGATTAAAGACAAGGAGGAACTGTGAGCTCCCCAGTCCGTTTCAAGAGTTCCCTCAAAGTGGCATCCATCCCTCTCACCTCTACCAGGAAAGACCTGGAGACTGTCTGATCTTTGGGACGTTACAAGTGCCAGAGTTCCTTTCTCTCTCCATCCCAGTGTGATGCACAGGCTCACATTCTCCGTCACACAGTAGGGTGGGTTGATCAGCAGACCCAGCCCGGCTAACAATGGCTCAGCGCAGCTACCCACCTGACTTCCTCATGATCTTGGCCTGCTTCCGGAGCTGGGCCAGCAGCAGGCCTAGCAGGCCTGAGTCCCGGAAAATGTCTGTGAAAAGCTGGTCACTGGCCGTGATCCTGAGGATGCTCTGCAGGGCCACAAGGGTGCAGGGCTGCTCAGGACTCTCCTTGATCAGATGCTGCACTTTAGCCAGGATCTCGTGGGGCACATAGAGAAGCTTGAACACCAGCGTCTCCAGCAGCTGGAAAAAGTGCACCTGCACCGGGGGTGGCTTCAGGGGCACGAACTCCACAAACTGTGAGATGGGCTGCAGGGTCCACTCCAGCAGGAAGAAATTCCGAGGATTCCAGGCCCACATGGTCTTGATGGCCAACAGCACTTTGGTGCAAAGGACAGAGTCATTGGCTCTGTGGAAAACATTCTGCAGCACCTGGAAAGCCTGGAGATTCTTCACGGTCACCCCTGGAGACGGAAAAAAGCGACAGTTCTGCAAGTCAGCTCCCTGTCTATCTAGAAACACATGCTTGTGCTCTCCTTGGGACACGGGATTTAAAATTTCATTTTTATAGTTCCAATGAGTACATGTCTAGAAAACCTACAAACTCCAGCCTGCGGTGGGGAAAGAGCTGCATCAGCATTTTGGAGACAGGTTAGCTAACTGAGTCTTCCAGCTATGGCTGCTCTAAACCAAAAGGTGTCCCTGCAGGCCAGATACACAGGATCCCCAAGGGGCAGAAAAGAAAGGAAGCAGGAGTCTCATTAACTGCTCTGCCTTCAACTGCACATTAGGGTATAGTATCTGGGATCTACCGATGTAGATTAAAACATGTGGTCAGAAGTAACTCAACCAGCTTCTTCTCATTTAAAATCAAAGGTAGATATTTCCACTGGACAAAGCTGGGCCAAGAAGTTTGGTTTCAATCAACTAGAATCAAATGTTGCTGGAGAGGACCTTACAGGATGAGGTTCGTTTCTAGGTGGGAGAATGGATACACCTTCCTTAGTCCCTTGGCCCTTCCCCCATTTACTCTCTCTCCACCCCGGGACACCTGGTCCAAAGCTCCTTTCTGTCTTGGAGTTGCTAAAACTCAGGGTCTCCATTACCAGTCGTCTCTGATCCTCTGTGTCTGCCCAAGCCCCCACCCAATGTCCTTCTCTGCCTGCTGCCTGCTGCACCAGTTCCCTCCTCTCGCAATTTGTAACTTCCCGCCTCAGCTCACGTCTCCAGACCCACCCAGCTGTTTCAGACAACCGCGTTTCTTCCCTGGTCAGTACTCTGTGCCATTAAATGCTTCCCTTCGCCTTCTTCCTAGACAACCGGCAGCTTAGCCTTCAGAATTCCCTCACCAGCAGCTCTGTGCAGGGATTCCTGACTGACCCACTAGAGGTCAGGCGTGTGCCAGTGCTCTCCATCCAGCAGCCTGCAGTGTGATATGTGCTTGGCGGTCTCTGCAGGGGGCCATTGGAGAGCTGACACTAGCTGCTCACACCAGCACCCAGTAGGGTGTGGAGCACCTGTCACTCAGAAAGCATCAGTGCTCTTGCTGGCATCGTTGATTCATGTTCAGCATCTCGGGAAGAGAGGTCACCGACTCTGAGCCCGGGTGGCTACTGCGGGTATTAGTCTCCATTATACAAACAAATGGTCCAGGGTAAGCCACCCACAGGTAGGGCTGGAATCCAGAGGTTGCCTATGTTACTTGACAGGGCCTTTGCCTATGTTAAGCAATATTCCCCCCACTTGCCACACAAAATAAACTTCCTTGTACAAAGCCAAAATCACACAGCTGGAATGTAGATTGAGGGGATATTTATTATCCACAGGTTTGGGTCATGTCTCTGAAGGTCAAAGAAGCATCAGACCATGCAACTTCATTGACAGGTGTAAATGAATCAGAAACACACAGGGCCCTGTCAAGGACACCACTCTGACCGCCCAGGTACTTGGAGACGCAAGAGGACCCACCAGAAGCCTCTTGATGGAACTTGAAGCCTTCAAGCTGGGGATAGGTGACACTATCAAACACCTTCAGTTCTGAGCGCCCACAGGTGGTCAGCCACATCACCAGCTCCAGGAGCTCCTCGAGATGGGGTTCCACCTCACCCTGGGTCAGCCCGTCATACCTGCAGGACAAACAGAATCAGCTCCTTGGACTTCCTGGATGGAGCAGCCATGTTTGTATGCAGTACTCCTTAGACAGGGAGAATTCAGCACCAAAGGTGACGAGAGAGCCCTGGATAAACATCACTCCATCTACAATCTACCATCTTTCACCCAGAGAAGTGCAATCAGACTCAGTTATATCTAGTTTATGTTATGGGTGTTTTGCCTGCATGCCTGTATGTGCACTGTGTGTGTGTGTGCCTGCAGAGGCCAGAAGAGGACGCTGGAGCCCCTGGAACAGAGTTACTGATGGTCACAAGCCACCATGTAGGTGTTTGGAACTGAAACCAGGTCTTCCACAAGAGCAAGGGTTCTTAATCATTGAGCCATTTCTTTGGCTGCAACACTTCCCTCTTCTTAGTGCTTTGCTCTCTAAAATGTCCATTGTTGTTAGTCAGCTGCAGCCTTGGAACATCAGCTGAAACTGGGGGTGTAGGTCAGTTGATAGGGTGCTGATCGAGCATCCACAGCACCCTGCATAAGACCAGTCATGGTGATGTATGTCTAGAATCCCAGGATTCAGAAGGTGGAGGCAGGAGGATCAGAAATCCAAGATCATCGTTGGTAGTACAGAGAGACTGAGACCAGCCTGAGTCATATGAGACCTTATCTAAGTAAAATAAAATAAAACTAACTTTAAAAGCACACACGCACACATCAACAAAGAATTCCAAAAATAGAAAAATTCATTCTTCAAATTAAATTTGCTGTAGTATGACTACATACAAATATTGTATTTTGCTATTAACTGTTGTTGTTAGCTTCTTACAGTGCCCAGTTTGCAAGTTCAACCTGATTATCAGTATGTATGTACAGGAGGAAACAAGCATGTGTCAGGTTCCATGGGATCCTTTGCTGCCGACATCCCCTGGAGGTCCTCAGAGCATCCTTCCTGCCAGGAAGCAGAGATGCTATATAGAGGAACCTTCTGGAGATTAACCACAGTCCTGAGATGAGAAAAGCTGCTTTTCATGGTGGATCCCCAAAAGGCATGAATTTAAGGGGCTCACAGAGCAGAGATCACCTCTGAAATGAAAGACTTGATGCTTCCAAGGAGGAAAAAGAAAATCCAGACGGCATGGGGAAGATGTGGACTTCTGTAACTTCCTCATGCCTAGCCTATGGCTGATGGTTGCTCCCATGTTTATATGGTGATGGCCAGGTGCTGCCTTGCTCTGCTCATGGGACAGGGCCCCTGGAGTCTCTGTCCAGCTCTATCCTTTCTAGATCAGGAACACATGAAACATGGCTCCTGGGAGGCAGGAAGGCAGTGTGCTTCCTCATTCTGGTTCTTCCTTCTGTCTTCTATAAGAAGCCTAGAAAAAGCTGCCCATGCAGTGAACAGAAGAAACATGTAGGAACTGCAATCCAGAGCACCACAATGACCAAGGCAACTGACCATCAGCCAGACTGCTTACTGTGCTCTGTGGGCAATACCCAAAGTGTATTCTTTGCATTGTTTTGAAGGAGGGTTTCAAAAAAAAAAAAGCCCTGTAGAAATGGAGACTACACTCAGGGCCTTCAAATCTCTCTCATCCAAATCATCTTCAATGCATTTGAAGCTTGGTTCTGTCATGAAGTCTGTAAAAGACATTGCTAAGGGCCATATTCACTGAGAACCTGGAAGAGCCCACCAGAGTATGCACAGCCTTGCTCTGAGGAATTTCCCCCAGCTTCAGTGGAAGAGCCTGTGCCACCATGAGGTTTATTTATTTCCATCCTTTGCTCTTGCTAATACCTAGGTGTTAGCATCCACCCCCTGAATACAACACAATAACCAGAGTGGAGAAGCTGATCCAGCCCCAGAAGCACAGTGTCTTTCCCAAAGTTCATGGGTCTGGGAGGGAAGACTTTCCCTTGGAAGTTGATCTCAGAAAGGACAAGCAGGGGGCAGGCCTTATGAAGTGACAAAAGGAAGGGAACTCCCTGAAATGCATTCTCAAGCGGGTACCTTCCCAGACTACTACGCTTGTCCTTCTGATGGATTTGGGATGGTGGAGCAGAAGCATCCAAGGGACAACTTTATTGGATAGTTACCCATCAGCTCCTGACGATGGGCGGTGGAGCCAGGGGTGAGACATGGTTTTCCCAAACACAGTCCTCCAAACCCTGAGGTAGGGCAACTTGCAGAACCCAGAAAGCTTCTGAGAAAAGCATAGAGGCACATGAGCTCTAAGAGGTGGAAGCCAGGTCAGCAACACGCGTAGTGTGTGCCATGCAGCAGACTTACTGAAGTGGTGATTATTGTTGCTCATTGATTCCCTTAAAGAAGTGGTTCCCACATCTGTCTGCATGTTGAGTTACTGCTGCCCAGAGAGAATGTTTCTAGTCATGCTCTTTGGAGCCTTGAATTTCATAAGACACACTTAGACACTCTTGCTGCTGTCTGTCTTCCCCAAAGGAGTGGGACAATTCTGAGCACCACAGCTTGACTAGTCAAGCTTCTCCCAGCTCTCACCAGGCCCAGCCACTTACCGCAACAGTACCTTGAGTAGCAGAGGGTAGCCCTCCCCGTTCTCAAACTCCAGGAGCAGCGCAGAGGAGATGGGGTAGGAGTCTTTCACGAAATTCAGGATGAGGCTCACTGCCTGGCTCACCTCGGGTGCGGGGAGCGTGTCAGCCAACTTGGAGAGGTTCTGAACTGAGAGCCTGACACAGTCAGCAGCTGTGGGAGGGAAGCACAGCCCTGCTGAGCTAGGAAGCCAAAGGCCCGGCTGCTGCCCCCTCTCACCACCATCCACCTCCACTCCAACTTGTAAGGCAAGACTTGAGTGAGAATAAATTGAGAATGTTTTCTACAACCGCTTGTATTCAAGAAGAGGTTCCCTCCCTGTGGAAGGTGCCCTCCTGGGAGCCACCGACACTGGGGTATGAGAAGTAGACTCTTAGCTCCTCCTTCCTAGAATATGAGAGTTCTAGTCCCTAGATAAGAGATGCCCTATAAGACTAGAGCAGTGAGGAAGGCCTCAAAAAGCAACATGGAGCCACCATGGGGTGCTGAGCAAAAATCAGCTTGATGAGAAACCCCGGGAAGGGGCAGCAGATGAGTGAGGAGGTGGAGGGCCTCAGAGGGAATGTTCCGGAAACTCAAGAAGCCATGGCATTCAAGCAGAAGTGTGAGGGGTGGGGAAAGAGGGAGGTGGGGTCCACTCGTAAGGAGCCTGCCGTTGACTTTGTTGGTCACCTGGAGTGGTGGGAAGGCAGAAGAAGGATGTCCTCAGAGTGGCATTTGCACTGAGTGGTGACTCTCCTAAGTAGCAGGCAAGTCACAAAAGTGGAACTGAGAGGATACAGGATCAGACAGACCATCCGCTGTAAGGACTCAGAAAAGCCGGAAGTGGAACCTTTGGCAAGAGAGGACCCAAGAGTACTGATGATGTAGTGGCCACCAGCCTCCCTTCCTAAGCACCTTCTAGCCCACAGCCCATAGCAATTACCCAGGCTTATAAGAAGGTTCTGGGATGAGAATATGAGCAAAGAGGTCAAGACCATGATGGGTTCATCCATTAAAGCAGTTTACCCAAGCTAATGGGAGCTCTCCAATTCCAGCTGGACTGGGAAGGAACAAGCATAGGACCAAACTAGTCCCTCTGAATGTGGTTGACAGTTGCATGGCTGGGGCAGACTGAGGGGCCACTGGCAGTGGCACTGAGATTTGTCTCTGCTGCAGGTACTGGCTTTTTGGGATCCTATTCTCTTTGGATGTATACTTTGCTCAGCCTAGATGTAGTGGGGAGGGCCTTGGACCTTCCACGGGGCAAGGTGCCTTGCCCTCTCTTAGGATTGGAGGTGGGTGGGGTAGGAGGGTGTGCGGAGGGAATGGGAGGAGGGAAGGGAATGAGAATTTGGATTGGTATTTTAAAAAAAAAATCTAATAAAAAAATTTCCTCCAGGGGAGGAAGCTTTGTGAGGCCTTGGCCGGAGTAGCAGAGGATAACAGTCAGAGAGCCCTGCGGTCCCTGCCTACAGCCTTTCCCCAGCCACTCAGCCTCTAGCTAGGACGAGGGTAAAGGAAACTGAAATGTCAAGGCATGACTCAGCTTCAACTATAGGCCTAGGCTGAGCTTCGAACCTCATGGTGTCTCCTCGGGAACTGGCTTACAGTCAGAGAAAAGGCTGATGGGCATTTTCCATTCTAACCAGCAGATGTCCCTTGACACAGAAAGAGGAACAGATCAGAGCACGTATTTGGGAGCATGCAGGTGATATTAGCAGCTCAGAAACCCAGCTTGTTCCCAAAGAGCCCATTCTCTGGGATCAGCCCAAGTAAAGAAGTGTTGTGTTACAAGATGACTGCTTTGCTCATCTGGGAAAACTGAGAAAATGTTGGGCAGAGGGTGGGAGGTGAGCAGAGATGAACGCGAGCTTTTCTCGGCATGTGCTCCTTCGAGCTGGGTTTAGAAGGCTTACTTCTCTAGACCAAGCACCTCTCCTGAGACTTGTATGCAGTCTCAGAAGTCTCCATGCTTATCTGGAGTGTTACCTGGCTCCTGCAGAGGCAGTGGATGCTAAGGAAGGCCCCTGAGAGAGCTAAGAGATTGACAGCAACATTTCATCTCTAATAAAACCCCCAGGGATGCATGTGATGCTGAGGCCAGTATCCAGGTGCTGTCTAGGCACTGTGGGCATACCCACCCACTGAAAATCAGAACACAAGCAGTCAGCGCTATCCTACTGCCCGTCTTAGAGATAAGACAAACAGGATACCCCTGTGATTACAGCCCTGAGATCGTTCACTGGAGTTCACAGCTGTGGTGCCAATCGCCAGCCTTCAACCCAGCGCACTCCCTAACACAGGCACTAAGATGCAGGAATCAGATGTCTCCGTGTTTGACAACAGAATTTGTCAAATTCTTCTTCCACTCCTGAGCTCCACTTTCACGGTGCCAATACCTACCTCCAAGGGACTAACAATGTAAGGAACACGCAGGCCCTGAGTGCTCTCTGTGTGGGCGAACATATGTGGTAAACGAGGCCCCCTTTCCTCCCTCCTCCGGTGCAGCCTCAAGAGGAGCGACGCACATATTTTCCCAAATGGAGCCATATAAAGTGGGGTCATGTACTGGGTACATGCAGAAAGAGCAGGGGGGAGGGGCTGGAGCTTTGCTCTGAGTTGCAGGAACCCCTTGAGTGACCCACAGCCCACACCTGGTCTCCGGAAACCTACTTCGCAGATACTGGATGACGCTCGGGCTCTGAGCCTTGGAGATCGCCCTCAGCACACAGAAGGTGGGCTCCTTCCAGAAGTAGCAGCTGTGTTCCCGCAGACAGGTGGTAGCAATCAGCAGAGACTGGAGCTCGCTTCCTGAGAGAAGTCCCTCCAGACCCTGCGACTCGCTGCAAATGTTTAACAACATCTGGGAGGGATGCGAAGTGGGGAATCTGGTTAGGACAGGCGCTCCTATGGCAGCTTGCTTTCCCGCTTCTCTGGAGCATTGACAGCCATGCCTCAGCAGAAGGCACCGAAGAGTGTCCACGACCACCCTCTGGCCCAGCCAGGACTGTCCACACCGTCAGCTAGGAAAGGGACGTCCTTTCTGCTTACAAAAAGAACTTCCTATAAAACATATCCTTCTTAAACATATCGAGAGGTCACATAGGATGACTGACGTGGACAGTCTAGGCCTGTGCACCTGTACTCTATGGTACTCAAACAGTGAGAGGTCACACTGGGAGACTGACGTGGACAGTCTAGGCCTGTGCACCTGTACTCTATGATGCTCACACAGTGAGAGATCACACTGGATGACTGACATGGACAATCTAGGCCTGTGCACCTGTACTCTATGATGCTCACACAGTGGGAGGTCACACTAGGAGACTGACGTGGACAGTCTAGGCCTGTGCACCTGTACTCTATGATGCCCACACAGTGGGAGGTCACACTGGGTGACTGACGTGGACAGTCTAGGCCTGTGCACCTGTGCTCTGTGATGCTCACCCAGTGATAAATCATGGCACCTAGCGATTCACCTCTCAGAAGTGATGTAGCAAGTGCCGTGTGACTCCGTTTTTAAAAATTTTGGTTCCTGTCTTGCAAGTCAAACTGGGGGGGGGAGGTGCAAAGAGAAGTGCTCCCATATGCCAGGAAGGGGTGGAACTTGAGAGTACAGGTGGAAGGGGAGCTGGGGCAGTGAGGGGAACCACGTTGGGGGAGAATCCCACTTTTCATAGCACAGGGGAATGTGGATATTGATACATGGATGCTCTGAAGAGAACAAGGGAGAAAACCATCTTGCAGCCACCCGGATGTTGCATAGTGGAGATGCAGGAAGAGCAGAGCCTAGAGAGGACAAGGCATTTGGAAGCTACAGTTGAGATGGGCAAAATCCTCTCTTGGAAGCAGCCAGGAGCCTGGCCCCGGCCAAGTAAGCTCAAGGCATGGGAAGGCCAGGGCCCCACTCACTCACCTGCACAAACATCCTCTGCCCTTGAACATCACCCTCTAAGAGCTCATCCTTCTCCACTGGAAAAGCAAAGAAGAGGTACAGGCACTGCAGGAGCAGGGCTGGGAGCCCTGACCCAACCACTCTGCCCAGCGTCTCCTGTAAGGGAAAAGCACAGGTCACCCACAGCGGAGGCAACTCTGGCATGCACGGATGTGAGGACATCTGTGGAGCTGTGGGGAAACCACTTCCCCTCTCTGCATCCCATGCCCTCAGTTGGGAAATGTAGGTGATCATGGGACCCATATATGGGGACTGTTTGTTGAAAGATAATGCCCTCCCTCCGTTTACTGGAGCCCTGGTTGTTCTTAATTTCCTAGGGTGTCCCTGTCCTCCTCAACAGCAAGCTTTTAGCTTCCCTCGCTGCTCCAGGGCTGTCTCTTTCTGTGGACATAAAGTTCCCACTTAGAGTGCAGACAGTCCCTGCCCAGGACAAACACTGAGTACAAGTCATGGGCTCCCTTGCAGTTGGCATTTATGATAATGCTGTGAGCCTGTCCCAGACAGCCATGACAGGTTATGCCACCCCAGTTCCACCCAAACATCCAAATACCTACCTGCTACTTCATGCCAAGGGCCGCTGCACCCCAGGTCCCTTGCCATAGCCCCTACAGGATACTCATTCCCACTACCTCTGTACATTGCTTAGCCTGTCCTGCAAGGGTCCGTGGTCATTTCTTCTGATGACCACAACTGCCAGTATTCCTGAGAGGGAACTAGCTGCTCATGCACTAGCCACCTGAGAGGAAGCCTTCGACACCCACCTCCGTGGTGAGAGGTTACAGTCACAGCCAGCACAGGGCACAGCACACTCAGGACAAGAGTCAAGGGGGGACCTCACTCTCATTGGACCAATTGGGAAGCAACATGCAGCCCAGATCAGGAGCTCTAGGGATACCGGACAGGAGTCTTCACACAGGAAGCATGCCTTCTTCATGCATCTCTGTAACCCAACTCAGGGTCCTTGAGAAGACTAGTTGGCACCCTGCCTGGGACACACCCAGCCTAGCCTTTATGGATAAAGTCAGCCATAAATGTTCTCACACTGACCTTAGGAGAGAGGCATGACTAACCCAACCTCTAAAATCAGAAGCAACAACACAAGCAAGTAGAAGACGTGAACTAATTCACTTGTGGTTATACACTGCTCGTCCATTGAGAAAGCAGGGCCCAAGCCTGAACCTCGGGTCCTGAAATCCATGTGTGACATCAGAAAGGGAGAGGGAAGCTGAATATAATGAGTCACTCTATGGAAGGGCACCGTTCATTACCCTGTGCTGGACCTTAATTCTCTCTGTCCACAGCTAAGGGGCACTGGGGACCCCTGGGCAAAAGTCTGGAACTCACCGAGTCGGTCCCCGTGAGCACATACACCGACTTTAGAAGCAGGTAGCCATCCTGATCCACGTCCCCCTTCCACCTCAGTAGCTGTCCAACTGCAGCCCGGGCTTGCTCTGCAAGATGTCAAAAGCTGATTGGTGAAGCATCCTGCCCACCCAGCTTCCAGGACCTCCTCTTCCCCCAAGAGGTGCTTACGTACTGCTGAAAAACACAGTCCTTTTTGTCCAAGCCTCAAAGCTACCTGAGTATGTCCCAAACCCCTCAAGATTAGTAACTGGGGGGGGGGGGGATTTAGTACCCATAGTAGTCATCCATGGTTCTGTATTGCCAAATGGGTAATGACTAGCCCTTCACATTGGACCCCTACAATCCAGACTTCTCACCCCACTTCTTGATTCACCCAACAACTTATACCACTGAAGACCCAGTAACCCATGACATGATCAAGCTTCTTTCTACCTTAAATTCCAACCCTCAGCTCACAGACCCTGTGGCACCCCCACTAGCCTCCAAGGGCCAGCTCACATGATTGGAAGATCACTAATCAGGCACCCCACAAAAAAGGATGCATTCTCTGATCTCAGCATGTTTACCAGACCAAGCTTTCCACTGAACACATGGGTCCTCCTCTGAACTCAGGAAATCTTCCCAGAGACCCAGTGTGTGTGTGTGTGTGTGTGTGTGTGTGTGTGTTATGAATGCAGCATTTGCGTAAGTGAAGTATTCATGTTTAGTGTCTCTGTGTATGGTGTGCAATGTATACAGTGTGCTGTGTATGGCTGTGAACATCTCTGTGCTAAGTATTTGTGTTTTGTATCTCTGCAGGCAGGTGTAGTGACCATGTGTGTCTGTGCAGATGTAGTGTATGTGTGTGTGGAGAGAGAGAGAGCTCTGGGGGTCAGGTGGGTCTCCAGTCAACTCTGTTCTCCATCCTGCACATCCTACAACACCTCTCCTCTTACCTGCAGGCTTTCCCGCAAGTGCCTGCTGTATTTCTTGGGCGAGTTGGTCGGACACATCTTCTGCCAGCCTCTGGAGACTACGAAAGCAGATGATGCCCACGGAGTGTTCCCAGGCCTGAAAGGCAGCAGACAGACTCCAATTAGAGGGAGCCATGCAACAAGCCATGCGCGAAAGTCACCTGGCCTGCTTCCAGCCAGCCAAAGGCTCCGCCTTCAGTCCCAGGTGTATCCAAAAGGCTCCCCATCATCCACTGTGATGGTTAGTCTTGCTTGTCACTTGGCAAGATCTGGAATCACCATGACAGCTCACCTCTGTGCGTTTCTTGAGGGATTTGCTACATTAGTTTAACTGAAGTGGGGAGAACATACATATGAGGGTCTGCTCTCAGT
Organism: Neodon shergylaensis; assembly: GCA_025134845.1. Lineage (NCBI taxonomy): Eukaryota > Metazoa > Chordata > Mammalia > Rodentia > Cricetidae > Neodon > Neodon shergylaensis. The sequence continues at coordinate 16,584,322 of JABTXL010008037.1, read as the reverse complement.
GTACTCGACCCAGACTGAATAAGAAAGAGGTCAACAAGCAGCGAGAGAGATGACTGCTGTTGCTTAGCTCCCTTTTTCCTTCTTATTCATCCACCCATAAGGAACGCTAACTAAACTCGCAGCCTCGCCAAGCTGGACTTGAGTAGGAATTGTTTGTTTCTGCATCCTATTTGTGGTGAGAAAACATTTCACTCACACATCTTCAGTAGTTTGCCCAATAAGTGGTCCTTCAGGTTTCCTTCCTCGCCCTCCCTCACCCAGTCATTGTTTTATCACACTGATTACCTTCTCAGGTAGTGTGCGGGTTCTGCTGCTATAACAAAATGCCTGAGTTTTCCCTCAAAGCAGGGTTTATTAAACCCATAGTGAAGTCTGGATGGCCAAGACTATGTGGTTTCATCTGTTTGGACTGTGGTGAAAGCCACTCCTCTGTGACACAGCACAGCAGAAAAGTAGAAATAGCAAAAGTACATGCAGAAGCACCAAGACATGGTGACATTGTTTTCTAACAACTTACTCTTTTCTAATAGTTTATTTAACTTTCTCTTATGTGAATTGATGTAAAGTTGTCAGATCCCCTGGAACGAAGTTGCAGACAGTTGCGAGCTGCCATGTGGGTGCTGGGAATTGAACTCAGGCCCTCTGGAAGAGTAGCCAGTGCTCTTAACTGCTGAGCCATCTCTCCAGCCTCTCTACCACTTACTCTCGTGAGAAGCCACTTCAAGAGACCAGCATTAATCCCTCCTAAGAGCAAAGCCCCCTACTCACTCGCTTCTGGGTCCCACTCTGAAAGGGCCCTCTCCTGGGTCCAAGTTTCCAACAGCTGAGCCCCTGGACCTCAAACCTGACCTCAAACCATGTCCAAACTCCAGCATACTTACACATGTCAGTTTCAGTCACTGACTTATGTCACTCAGCTAAACTCTAAAAGGTGGTATTGCAGGCTATCGCGCGGCCTTTGGTTTAGTGCTGTATGATGTTATTACCTCCTCCAGCTGAGAAATGTCTTCAAGGGTTCATGCATTTAAATACTTGGTCACTGGATGGTAGTGCTCTTTGGGGGCTTGGGAATAGAACCTTTAGGGGGTACAGCCTTGCTGGAAAAAGTACATTGCATGGACAGGACTTTGAGGGTTCCTAGTCTCACCCCACTTCCTGCTTGCTCTCTCTGCTTCCTGTGTGCAGGGAAAGGAAGGCGTGGCGACAGGCGGGCACAGTAATTGGAACCAGAAACTGAGCAATCCCGTCTCAACTGCACGCATGCTGTGTCCAGCAGCTGTCAGCATTCTGTTCCGGCTGAGCTCGAGAGCACTGTCGGGTCTCCCGTTTACAATCCTTTGTCAGTTAGGTCAGCATTTACAGAATAGAGAATTTAAAACACAACACCAAAACTTCAGACCTCATGCAACATTTAGCTCAAAAGGTAGCATATGAATCCTCACCACCTAGTATATAAGAAATAAAACAAATCCTGTGGCCACACCATAGATCCCGTTCTTGCAAATGTGTGGGGACAGTGTGTGTGTAGTTGAGACACGATTGCTCAGACTGTTGCTATGTTACTATGCCTGCCTGTTGCCATGCCTCCCCTACCATGACACTCTAGTCCCCTGGAATCTTAAGCCAAAATGAACCCTTCTATAAGCCGCTCATCATGGTGTTCTATCACAGGAACAGAAACGTTACTGACACAACTGCCATATGCACACCATGGGCTCTGTGGGAGCTCACTGGCTTCTCCACACCCAGCCCTCCTGACAGTCCTTGTTACTGTCATCTAACAAATGAAATGTCGCTTGTCTCAAGTTCAGAATGTGGCATGCAGAAGTGTTTTTTTTTTTTTTTTTTTTTTTTGCTTCTTACACTGCAGACTCATCAATGAACTGAAAGGGACCCACACTCTAGAGAACCCCAGGTCCACTCCTAGACATATTCCCCCAGAGAAATGTTGGCATTGGACACGAACTACTTCTGCAGCTTTATGTGTGATTGGAGAGAATTGGAGAAAAACCTTGCTATGAATAATAAGACAGTGGGTGAATGCATTGTGGAATGTTTATATAATAGGTCACAGAAAGTCCTGAAAATAGGTATTCACACAGATAAACACCAGAAATGTAATGTTTTGAGAACCAATTATACAAGTTCACCACGGTAGGCATCTTCAGAACCTGCTGGATTTGTGCTTCATTTCCCATATGCTAGGTGATAAAAATTTGTGCGCGATCTTGTGAGCTAAATATTGCATAGGGTCTGAATTTTTAGTTTTGTATTTTAAATTTTCTATTCTATGCATGCCGACCTAACTGACAAAGGACAGTAAACAGGAGATAAGATGGCACTTTAGAACTCTGATAAAACAACGAAACTGCTATTGACTGTTGGACACAGTATGTCTTCAGCAAATACTTGACAAGCAGAGAAAATGATTATAATAACCACAATGCACAATAACAATGATGGCCAGATACATAATACGATGGTCCTTTTTCCACGGATCTTCACACCAGCCTTTGATGTCGGCACTGCCTTTAGCCCCACTCTGCAGAAATGGAGTGGTCTGGTTAGTGCCTGAGAAGAAAGCCTGGATAAGAAATTTTCTAATCAAGTTTGTCTGGGTGCGTGTCTATGGGGATTTGCTTTGGTTCTTAATTGATATAGCAAGACTCGGCCCAATTAGATAAAGTAAGATTAAGATTAGATAAAGTTAAGTGCAAGCAGGCAGACAGTGTGAGTGTATTTGTTTCTCTCTGACCTTGACAATAGAGGTGGAGCAGACTAAGTTGTTTGAGTTCATGCCTTGACTTCCCCTCAGTGATGGACAGTACCCTGGAATTATGGGTCAAATAAACCCCTTTTTCCCTGTGTTGCTTTATATGGGTTTTTTGTCATAGCAACAGAAAAGAAACTAGAATCCTGGGTGTGGGGGAAGGATTAAACAAAAGAATCAGTTAAGATGCCACCTCAAGAGTTCAGTTGTTTCAGCTGGGTAGGGTGGTCCACACCTGAGGTGCCAGCACTCAGGGACTGAGGCACGAAGATCACAAGTTCAAGGCCAGCCTGGGCTACCTAATAAGACTGTCTCCTGAAGGAAAACAGAAAGAGGAAGAGCTGAATTATTTCACACACGGTGAGCCCAACCAAGTAGCTTTTTTATGTCCATGAACATGGCAGCCATCACCTGGAAACCAAGGGTCCCTCAGACACGTGATCTCTAGGTGGAAAGTAGTGCTTCAGCTTGGAATGAGGTAGGCTACTACCCTTCCCCAGGAACACAAGCTGGGTGGTGCAAACTTTCAAATAAGCTCCTTACTTCCTCCCTGTACTCCCAAGCCTTCAAAGACCAATTTCCAGGCCATTGACTCTGGAGCCTGGATATTGTCTCGGGAGCAGTGGGACTCCTGGAGGCACGTGGCAATAAAGCAGATAGGGCCGCTGTGATTTGAGCAGTAATTGTACTCAGAGCTGGGGCTCCCAAGGCACAGCTTCTTCCTGGGACTATGATGGGCGCTTTCTCCGGCTGCTTTAACTCTTTCCGGCCACCAGGGTGCCGTTTGATGCACAGAGTCAATCAGTCACTGAATGGTACCATGGAGACTCCAAAGAGTTAAAGCAACTTCCAAAAGGCCCTAATTTTTTCCCCAAACTGGGACTTGCATGCTGAGAGAATATTGCTCAATATTTAAAAAAAAACTTTTATTTACTAACATTATCTAGGCTGCACCATCATGCCTTGTGGCTGTCCCTTCTCTTTCCATGTAGGAAAGAAAATGGTGTTATGATCTCCAAAGGAGAATAAACAAAGACAAAAGTTCGTGAGGAGATAAGAGAAAAACCCCAGCTTCTGAGGACAAAAATAAAAACTGTGGCTGGGTTCCCTGCCTGACCACGGTATTATTACTCTCGCTGTGGTCTAGGAGGTTTGCCTTTCAGTTCCAGCCATTCCCAGGCTTTAGGTGGGGTTTTCTGCTTAGTGTGGGACCAAGAACACCACCTTTCTAAATCAAAAACAAAAGTAAAAGTGCTACAGGGAAGCTTCTGCTAAAACAGCAGAACTGCAGGTCCCTTACGGTGAGAATGAGCCATGGCCAGTCTCCAAGGTAGGGCAGACTCGGGAGCGAGCCCAAGGTAGATAGACACAGGAGTGAGCCCAAGGGTAGATTCAGGAGTGAGTTCAAGGTAGGGCAGACTCAGGAGTCAGCCCAAAGTAGGGTAGGCTCCGGAGTGAACCAGGAGACAATGACTCTCTGTGTCCCTCTGGAAATCACACTAGAGAAATAATTGTTAGTTAACCCTTCTATTATATTCAGCGTTACTTAACTTTCTTAAATTACCAGTAGATTTACTTTGTAATTGACCACATCCAATGAAACAAACACCATCAGCTCAGTAGTTAGCTATAAACTTGGGTATACCACTCTCACCCACGCACATACACACTCATTCACACACACTTATTTACACAAACTCATTCACACACGCTCATTCACACATGCATGAACATACACTCAGGCACGCGTGCGCGCGCACACACACAGGGAGGGGGAGATGAATGAGGGAGAATGAGCACATCCCTGTGCACATGGCTCTCTACTCAGGACTATCTGACCTTCTTACTACTCGTCAGCAACACACAGGAAGTGAGTGTGTATCCCAGCATTCCAAGGGACAAGAAGTAGACACATGAGTTTCCTGAGCCCTGTGCCTAGAAATGTTTTTCTTCCCTATTCTTTTAGCCAAGCCACCAAAACCTACCTAGATTCAAGAAGAAGACTGTGGTAAAATCAGAGATGTGGAGGCAGTCCCAATAGACACACCTACGATAGAGTTCCCACACCTAAGGCTAAGGGATCATGAGGAAGAGGGGACAGAAAGACAGTGAGAGCCAGAGGGTCGGGGAGTTTGCTGTAAGATGGTCTCTTCTAAGACTGTTGGAAGCTATACTCACACAATCTCACCAACATGATTCTCCAAACATGAGATAAACAAGTACACAGCAATACATACACTGTGTACACAGAGAAAAGCCCAAGAGGCCTATAAGCAAGAGGTCTATGGTTATATAATCCTATACAATGACCTACAGGCAACTAAAGAGTGCTGAGACCAAAAGAAATAGTCTTCCCCAAGAATCACACACCAATTATTATCCAATCCCTAATGGTCAACCCTGGAAGTAATATTATATGAACTGAGCATGTTGTATTTATGTATTTCAAAATGTGTGTGTGTTTGTAATTTTTAAAGTGGAACATCAAAGCTTTTGCTGAAACAAAAAATGGTGTGTGTGTGTGCGTGTGCATGTGTGTGCGTGTGTGTGTGTGTGGTGTTAAACAACAATTAATGAGAAAGAAGCCATAAATTTAAAAGAAAGCAAGGAAGGGTATATGGGAGAGTATGGAGGGAGCAAAGAATAGGGGAAATGATAGAATTATATTAGAACCTCAAAAATTAGAAGAAATAAGTTTTACAGAAGGAACAGAGACCTCCTCCCCTCTTCTATGGAGGAATGAACCCATTGGCAGAACCCTAGCTCACCACATCCACACAATCCCCCATTTCTCCCATGTGCCTCCCCAGTTCCATACAGTGAAGGATTTTACAGTTACTTCTGGGCTCTCTCTGCCTCGCTTCCTGTTTTTCTCAAAGCACAAATTCTAAGAACAGTCTTCAACAGTGAGACCTATAGTGTTAGCCCTCCCGGTGCCTGTATCTTTGCAGGACTTGGTGTGCCTCCCATCTCCTGGAGCAAGCTCAGCCAAAGGCTAGAAGCCAGCCAGCCATCCGTGCTTCCCCCAGGCATACTTCTCCTTCCAGCCTGAGACCCTGTGATGGGGAAAGTGCTCATCAATCAAAGACACTGTTGCCTGGACAGCAGTCCTGATAACATTGCCCTATGTGCGGTAGAAGCCACTGGCCCTGTGCTGTTTCCTATGTGATGCAATGGCACCTCTTCCCTGCCTGCCACGCCCTGAAGTCAGCTGCCCAAATGTCATGTGTGCAGGGAATGACAATCATTTTGTCACCAAGGGAAAAGTAAGATCCTAGCCAGGCTATGTCCTTGCACTGTGAGTCATTGGTCAGGGAAAGGGAAAGCAGACAGGCCTGTCCTACAGACTCGAGCACTGAGCAAGGGAACCCAGTGGTTAGCAATGCTGCCTTCAGGCAGCCTTTCCAGTTCATTTCTGCTCCCACCACCCAACTGGATAACCTTAGGAAGATTCTCAACATCTGCAGACTTCCTCACAGAGTTGGCATAAATTTAGTTCTGTCCATAACGGAACTATGGTGAAAACCTGTAAACCCCTAGCCCGGTGGCCCAGTCAGATACAATGGTGGTGAGTGCTGTCTAGGTCTCATTGATGACAGTGTGTGTTCAGTTGACATCACAACACTGGTCTGAAGGTCTTACTTCTGCCCCCTGCTAAGTGTTTGAACTTGGGATGTCACTCTACTTCAGGTGCTGTTTGTTTCTATTATGCTCCTGGACTTACTGAGTTTGCATCCCAATAAACCCACTGTAAAGGAAAATATATCAAACACAGCTAACCTACTGAGCATGCTCAGCCTTGGCTTCTCAGCTGTCATGCCTAGGCTAACTAGGAGCTGGGACTCACTGCGGAAGTCCAGTAGAGAGAGAGAGAGAGATCATACCACACACTGCCTGACCCAGGGATGATCAAGATCTTAAATCTAAAATCCAATTTCGGCTGACCACATAATACTTTGTACATAAAGTCAAAACATCATAAATCAAACCAGGTAAGTCAGTGAACATCTTCATATAGTTTTGGTAATGCTAGTTAAAGACAGAACAAGGTAACACTAAAAAATACAGATAAAGAGAGGAGGAAGAGTGACCCTAGATCAGAATGGAGACACTGTTGACTTTGGCCTGCCTGGGAGCTCTTTTTCCTGTGCAGAGGGGACATGAGCCCCAACCATAGGGACAAGCCTATGATCCCAGAGGGGACTTGCCCCTCAATAAGCCCCTGTCAGAATTCGGTACGCTTTGGATTCCCATAGGTTTTCTGTTACTAAAATGGTAACCAAAATCTTGCATGGGTCAGTGACTCTTCTGTCATTCTCAAGAGTCCCTGGGCTAAAGCATGTCTAACTGCTAACCTTCTTCCAAGCTTAACTCCACAAGACTCTCGCCCCTTCAATGTCAATCTGACTGAAAAGGAGTCCAGCTGGGCGTGACCTCATACCTCAGAAAATACTCCTTTCCAAGCAGGAGCAGCTCAGACTCACATGTGTTCAATGCCTTTCATTCAAAGAACATTCTAGATCACCTTATTTTTCACCGGGCAAAACATTAAGAGTCAAGTTTAGACATTTCATCTCCATCAACTAAAGCCATCCAGGGCTTTTTATATACACTCAGGGGTTTAACTATCTGGTTACTTGTATTATATCTACCAATATATTTTTAAAATAATTGGAGAAGTGATTTCCATATTGCTCATAAGCCATGACAGCTCATAAACGAACTAAGACAAGCCTTCTCCGGACTCATCAGAGATCCTTGCGCTGCTACCCAAACCACCAACTCCATTCCTAGCCATTCCTCAAGTGTCCTCAAAGCACTGTATCAGGGTATAGTGGCAAAGACCAGCAAGGTCCCTGTGCTAACAGTGGCATGCGTTTCCAGATAGCTAGAAATGGGGCTTCCGCACAATCTCGCCAGACACAAAAGGTAAATGGCTGAAATGCACAGCTTACTAAACACTCAGTTGTGACCGTTGACTGGTGAGTGTATCACAGCCCCACAATGTGCCCCCCAAATGGCTAGAGTCCTTATGGGCCAAATAAAAATGAAATGAAATTTGAGGTTCTGACCTTTAGGAACAAGGGGAGCAGGCTCAGCAGGTTCTTCCGACGTTCTTCTGGGTTCTTGTGCGTCAGCTGTTGGTATTCCAGAAATTTCTTTTCGAGTGTATCCCAGAGGGCAGTGGGGCCAGGACACTGTCCTTCTAGTGGGAAATCAGGCTTCATAGCAGGGGACTGGCCTTCATTTTGGAAACCTGGATCTTCAGGTCTGTCCTCAGCCTTTGAGAGATCTTCAGCCTCCATCTTCGGCAAAGCAGATCTGAATCCAGAACAAGCAATTGAAAATGAAAAGTCCTGCTACTTCCCTTCCTGAAGACTGATTGGGAGACAGGTCCAACATTACTCAGTTCAGCTTCTGGAAAAGTATCTGAAACCTACTACAATGAGGAAGCACTGCCCAGGAGATTCAGGTTTAGACATGACTAACACACACATAGTTCACAATACCAAGTGTCCCAGGCACTGGGCAGCCTTTACTGCACAGATTCTCATACAGTGACGCTGGGGGTGGGGGTGGGGGCTTCTGACACTCTCTGCGGATACCTAAGGAAAGCCGCTGGGCCAGAGGTGTAGGGGGAATATAAGGTGAAGCCTTATAGCTGCTCCCCTTCTAAGAGACTGTGAAAGCACAGGAGATATGCAAACTCTTGAGCTGTCTCTGTAAGGGAGAAGGAGCTTTAAAAACAGGTCTCGGGTGCTGGAGAGTGCTCACAGGTTAAGGCCACTTGTTGCTTTTGCACAGGCTCCAGGTTTGATTCCCAGTACCCACATGGTGGCTCACAACCATTTGTAATTCCAGTTCCAGAGATCTTACACCCTCTTCTGTCCTCCGTGGGCATGAGGCACACATGTGATGCACACATACACACACAGACAAGATTCTCGTGCATATAAAATAAGATAAAAACATCTTTAAAAACATTTAAGTCTTAGGTGCCTTTAAAATTTTAACTAAGATATAATTCATACAACACACAATTCACTTACTAACTTTTCTAAGTTACAGACATATATGTTACAAGTATATACAATTGGCATAAATGTATGTATCTATAAAGAGATGACATATTAACAATTTTGAAGCATTTAAGTGCCATAAGTAGAGCTAAGGATGGCCTGATGCACCCTCCTGTGATCCCAGAACTTGGGAAAGTGAGGAAGGAGGATTACAAACTCAAAGCAAGCCTGAGTTGTGTAATGAGTTACACGGAAGCCTAGTACATTGTAAGATCCTGCCTCAGACAGAGAGAGAGATCCAGGAAGAGAGAAAGAAAAGGAAATGTTCACAGTTGAACAACCATCACCATTAGCAATGCCTAAAACTTTTTTCTTGGCATGTAATCTATGTCTAAGTCATAGCTTCTACCACTTAAGTTCGAAAGGGTAGGTTCCCCACTCACTCTCAGCATTGTTTGCTTTGTAGTCGATATTTTTAGAAGACTGTGTCCTCAAAATGACCCTTGAAGCTCTGAGCATGCTGGGGTCTGTAAATATATACAGGGACAGTCTGTGGAAGCCAGCACCACCCAAGTCAGTAAACACAAGAACAAAGCCTTGAAGACGGTAGCTGCTATATCCAGGTCACCAGGCAGCCGCCCCTCCCCCCCCCCACACACACACCAGAAGCTGCTTTTGTTTATGTCCTTGGCTCCACTGTTAAACATCTCAGATGAAATGTAAGCACAAACCAGGCTTGCTTACGGTCCATTTGTCTGAAGTGAAACACACTCCAAATAAAGACCAAAATATCTAGGTTGTCAGAATCCATCCTGAACTCGAACACAGAGGCATGCCTGTTACACTTGACTGCAGGGGGAGAAGGAAGGGAGACTAGATGTTGTCCCTGCATTACCTGGCAAAGCTAACCACCCCCCACCCCCCCACCCCCCCACCCCCCAACCCCCCACACACACAACATTCTGAACTTGCTTAGGTACAAATCTATGCTTACCCCGTCCTCTTCTGTCACATGTGTTTCCTACTCTCAGATGTCATTCCCAGAAATCATCATTACTTGCTTTTTAATGGTTAAAAAAAACTTGTGATATATCCATGCAGTGTAATATTGCTAATCCACTTCAAACACAATGAACAAACTGATAAATATTAAGTATCAGTTATGCTGGATGAAAGAATCAGGACGCAGGACACCACAGCTAAATGATCTCATGTGTGTAAAACATTAAAACATTCATAATCTCTGTTGACCGAGTTGGTCAGTGGCCACCTGAGTCTGAGGGTAAGGGGGAAACGCCCCTAGGCAGGGACATAATGGAAGTTAAGCGACCATGAAAATATTCGTTGTTGCTCACAGAGTTAGTTAAACACACACTTAGCATGTGAGTTTAAAATGGGCACAGCTGTTGCTGGGATGGAGAGCGCTCCTAACATGCTAGGGCCAGACAATGGGGTCCCTCATACCTCTCAGTCCCTTCCCTGACCTTGGCAGGCTTTTCTGGTAGTCTGTTTATTTTCTTTGTCCCTGTCTTTCTATTGCCCAGTTTATCCCCATGCCTGTTTGGTGGGTAATGTTCTCCTGGCATGGACACTCCAGAAGCACAGCCCACAGCGTCTACTTTTCAAGCAACCTGATGGCCAGATCTTGTCAACATCTCACTCAACATGGTGTCTTCAAACAGGAACATGTAGCCGTGGATTTGTCATGTCCCTGTCCTCCGACTGCCACCTGTTTGCAAAGTGATGTTCCGTGTGCCTCCACTTGACGGCTGTCACAGCGGCAGAGGGCTAAATCACTCACAGCCTCCGGTTCTGCACACCTTGCTGTCGGGGGGCAGACCATGCAGGCAGCCTCAGGGGACTATATGGAATTGGTATGCACCCCAAAGCAGCAGCGCTGAGTAGAGAGCCCTATGCATGCTCAGTTCGACCAGATACCACCAAAACACCTCCAGAAACTAGGCACGGGGCACGCTCCCTCCAATAGACATTGGGAGGCTCCCTTCTCACTCCCCAGCCAGCCCCCTGGATTGGCATTATCCTCATTCCAGTGGCTGAGGATGCCATTAAACTGAGGGGTGCCTCGCCACCATGTTTGTGTATCTGCCTGAGGAGAAACCTTCTCCCTGTGCCTTTCGGCCTTCCGGCTCCTCTGTGGTCAGCTGGCTACCCATCATCTTTGCTTATTTGTCTTTGTCTTGTTGGTTTCCAGGAGTATACTAGAGAGGACGGGCTTGGTGGCTTAGCGAATTGTAAGTATCAGGAATATGGTTCAGTCTGTATAGTGCTTGGGCTAAGGACCTGAGTTCCATCTCCAGAACCCACTAAAAAAGCCAGGCATGGGGGAGGGAACTGGAGGAGAGGAGAGAGGGGAAAACTAAGATTGGTATGAAAAAAAAAAAGTCACAGCCAAAAAAAAACAAAAAACAAAACATAACGAAAAAACAAAACCCAGGCATAGTGGCTTATACTTGTAATCCCCCAAAAATGGGAGTGGAGACCAGTGGACCCTGTGGCTCCCTGACCAGCCTGCTCAGTAAGCTCCAGACTAATTAGAGACCCGGTCTCCAAAAAAAAAATATGATGGGGGCTGAAGAGATGGCTCAGCAGTGAACAGCACTGGCTGCTCTTGAAGGGAACCAGTCTGGTTCACACCACCCACATGGCTGCTGATAACTTCCATCACTCCAGTACCAAGGCCTCCATGCACAAATGTGGTACACGTACGTACCTGGAGGCAAAACTCATACACATAAAAAATAAAAATAATTGAACCTTTTCTTGAAAAAAAAATGGAAAGATACTGAAATCTGACCCCTGACCTCCATATACATGCATATACACACATGCACCCATGCAAATACACATAGATAAACACAAGAAAAAATACAAATATCTTCTAGGGATATTTTTCTCTTATGAACTGCTTCATAATTTATTTTGTTTTGTTATAATGAATCTTTTGCATTCCCCTTGACGTCTCCACAGAGACTGAACATAGGAGGCGTGAAGGTGTTTGTGCTCACACACAAGCTCCAGGGGACGCTGGAGTTAAGCACATCGGGGACCTGTTTTCCACCTGAAAGGCTGGGAGAAGATGTGCTTCTTGCCTGGTGACCTTTGCACTATCTGTATGGCTATAAAAACTATCTTCGAACTGGAGAGATGGCTCAGCGGTTAAGAGCACTGGCTGCTCTCCCAGAGGACCCAGGTTCAACTCCCAGCACCCACATGGCAGCTCACACCTGTCTGTAACTCCAGCTCAAGAGAATCTGACACCCTCACACTAATTCACATAAAATAAAGTCAAATAAATTATTTTTTAAAAAACAAACAGACAAGACCTATCTTCGTGGGCTTTACAAAAAATTTCGATGTAGATCTGCATTTAGCTTATTTTGCTCGTCGGGATTTATGTATGCTTTTTCGTGGATTGAGTTACCAACAGAATAGCTGTTATCGTCACCAGAATAGTTTTCGCCAAATTGCGCTGTACTTAAATATGCCTAAAATAAACTCCTGAGGGTCAGACTTCAGGAGTTTAGACCGGCTGAATCCTTTTGAATTGAACTGCCTTCCCAAGGATCCTCGCTCTGCTGGCTGTGGAGGTTGTCAAGGCTGAAGAGTGATGATCATTAATGATTCCACACACCTAGGCCAGCTACTCACCATTACAAACAATCTTCCCATCTAAATGATGAGCCACAATGTTTTCCTACATTCCTAAGAGGAAAGAGCCAGCTCTAAAAGTCAGTACACTGTCTAGGCTCTGGATCGTGTTTTCAGTGAGCTTTCTTCTACCACCACTGGGCACAAGGGCACACTGTAAGTCTTGGATAGTCCCAGTTATTTTATTAACATATATTTATTTTATGAAATAATGGATTTCTTTATGACATTTTTACACACGTGCATGGGACACTTTGGTCTCATTCACCCTAATTACCTCCCCTTGTCTCCAATCCTCCCAATACCATTTAGTTCTCAAGTCCTGCTGATTTTACAAGTACAACACACACAAAGCAAACACCTCCCTGTAGCTTCTGGTTGTGACTGCTACAAAGTGAGGAGCTAAGGGTGTTACTCGTCCAGCCCACTCCAGAGTCCCTCCAAGGCTGCTATTCTGAAGTCAGATTCCAGTATGTTCTTGCCTTTTGTTTCCTTGCAAGGGGCTCAGCTACTTTCTGTGGTCTTACTCCCAAGGGCACATGTCTAAGGAGCGTCGGGTCTAAACACTAAGGTACTTAATAAAGTGTTATTGACTAAGTACGTGAAAGAATATGTGAGCCAATAAAGAAATCAGCCTCCATGTAAACTGTACAACACACACATTCTCTCTCTCTCTCTCTCTCTCTCTCTCTCTCTCTCTTTAGAACATCACTCTAAGATTTTCATATGCTTTCCCCAAACACAGAGAGACACTTTCTGTCAGTCAAACTGCTATCCCTATGAAGCTGGACCATATCCAGATGGTCCACCCAACACATAGTCCCAAGCATGGGCTCTATCATATGTATCAGTCACACTGTGACCACACTCACAGGCTACACCCTACACCAGCCAGCCTGCTCAGTAGAGGCTATATCTGAGGACCCACACAGCACCCGATGATGGAGGAAGGTCATTGGCTAATAAAGAAACTGCCTTGGCCCATTTTGATAGGCCATCCCTTAGGTGGGTGAAGTAGGCAGAACAGAATGCTGGGAGGAAGAGGAAGTGAGCTCATACGCCTTAGCTCTGCTCTCTGGGGCAGACGCGATGAAGCAAGCCACCAAGTCAGACATGCTCAATCTTTCCCGGTAAGACTGGTGCTATACAGATTACTAAATATGGGTTAGGCAAGAGTTAGCCAAGAAGAGGCCAGAGCTAATGGGCCAGGCAGTGTTTAAAAGAATACAGTTTGTGTGTTGTTATTTTGGGGCATAAGCTAGCCAGGTGGCCAGGAGCCAGGCTGTGGGAAGAGGCCCACAGCTCCTTCAACAACCCGACATCAGGGATATGCAGTGGAGAAACAAGCATCAGATTATAAAAGAATGTGTGTGCCTGACCCAATTAAAAAATGGGGTACTGAACTAAACAGAGAATTCTCAACATAAAAATATCAAATGGACAAAAGACACTTAAGAACATGTTCAACTTCCTTAGCTATCAGGAAAATACAAATCAAAACAACTTTGAGATACCATCTTATACATGTCAGAATGGCTAAAACCAAAAACACCAATGATAGCCTTTGCTGTAGAGGATGTGGAGTAAGGGGAACACTCATCCATTGCTGGTGGGAATGCAAACTTGTGCATCCACTTTGGAAATCAGTGTGGTGGTTTCTCAGAAAATTGTGAGTCAACCTACCTCAGGATCCAGCAATACCACTCTTGGGAATATACCCCAAAGATGCCCAATCATACTACAAAAGCATTTGTTCAACTATGTTCATAGCAGCATTATTTGTAATAGCCAAAACTTGGAAACAACCTAGATCCCCCTTAATGGAAGAATGGATAAAGAAAGTGTGGCACATCTACACATTAGAGCACTACTCAGCCGAAAAAAAAAAAAAAAACAAAAAAACAAAAACAATGGCATCTTAAATTTTGCATGCAAATGGATGGAAGTTGAAAACACTATCCTGAGTGAGATATCCCAGACCCAAAAATATGAATATTGTATGTACTCACTCATTGGTGGATTCTAGCCATAAACAAAGGACATTGAGCCTATAGTTCATGATTCTAGAGAAGCTAAGTAATAAGGTGAACCCAAAGAAAAACATATATAGATTCTCCTAAAAATTGGAAGCAGACAAGATTGCCAGGCAAAAGTTGGGAGCATGGGGGTGGGAGGTAAAGGGAAGGGGAGAAGGGGAGAGAGAGGGGAGAAAGGGAGGGTTAGAAAGAGCTTGGGTGAGTGGGATGGTTGCGATGGAGGAAGGACAGATATGGGAACAGAGAAGGAGATATCTTAATTGAGGGAGCCAATTTGGGGTTGGCAAGAAGCTTAGCTGTGGAAGGGTCCCCAGAAGTCCATGGGAATGACCCCAGCTAGCACCCTGGGCAGTGGAAGAGAAGATGCCTGAACTGGCCTTGTCCAGTAATCAGACTGATGACTATCTTGAATATCATCATAGAACCTTTGTCCAGTGAAGGTTGAAGACAGAGACAGAGACCCACATTGGAGCACTGGACTGAGCTCCCAAGGTCCATTTGAAGAGCGGTAGGAGGGAGAATATGAGCAAGGAAGTCAGGACCACGAGAGGTTCACCCACTGAGACAGTGTGCCTGAGCTAATGGGAGCTCACCAACTCCAGCTGGACTGGGAATGAACAAGCATGGGATCAAACTGGACCCTCTGAATGTGGTTGACAATTGAGGCAGACTGAGAGGCCAATGATAATGGCACTGGGATTTGTCTCTACTGCATGTACTGGCTTTTTGGGATCCTATTCTCTTTGGATGCATACCTTCCTAAGCCTGGATGTAGCGGGGAGGGCCTTGGACTTCCCACAGGGCAGGGTGCCTTACCCTCTCTTAGGACTGGAGGGGGGGAGGGTGTGGGAGGAGTGAGAGGGAAGTGGGAGGAGGGGAGGAAGTGGGAATTTTGATTGGTATTATTTATAAAGTAATTTTAAAAAAGAATGTGTGTGCCTGACAGGTGTGGTGGTGCACACCTTTATTCCCAGCACTCAGGAGGCAGAGGCAGGAGGATCTCTGTGAGTTAAAGGCTACCCTGGTCTACAGAGCATGCTCTAGGGCAGCCAAAGCTACAACCAAAACAACAAAGAATGCAGGACGTGGGGGTCTGACAAGCACCAGACATAGCCTGTCCCCTCTGGGTGGAGGAGCAGGGTTTGCTGAACTGAAACATGTGATTCACCTTCTCGGAAACACACCGAGACTTCAGAGAAACAGAAGTTTCTAACAAATACGGATCCATGGAATTAGCTTCTGACTCAGATATGGAGCTGGGGCCACAGCCCTCAGCCTCCTGGCCCTTACCTCTGTCTGCTTCAGTTCTGTTTGTCAGGGGAAGGAAAACCAGGGTGGAGCAGGTGAGGTTGGTCAGGGCAATGACCATCAAGAAGAAACAGTTGTAATGGCCCTTTACCAGGAAGCAAGCACCATAGGGAAGTTCCAATACTGGTTCCTACCTAGAGAAAAAAAGGAACCAGTATGGGGTGAGGGCCACTGGAGGGGTCTCTGGGGACAGGACCAGCACAAGACATTCACCGCACACACTAAATTCAAAGATTTTGTTTGTTTGTTTAATTCCAGTGTATTTGTGTGTGCACGTGCATGCATGTGTGTGTGCATATGCGCACACATGCCTGAATATACATATAACAACCAAGTGTGTTCAGCAAGCACACTGTTTCTAGACCTGCTAGAAATATTGAGCTCAGGCAGGATTTTAAAAACAAAGCATTTGCATTTCTTGCCTCTTCTCCCCAAGCTGCCATCTTGAAAAGACTGGAACCTAAGAAAACTCCCGAGATGCTGATGCCTTGCTGCTAAGGAAACATTTGAGGGCTGGGGAGATGGCTCCATCAGTAAAGTGACTATCACGTAAGCAGAAGGACCCAAGGGCCCATCCTAGCATCCATGCAAAGGCCAGAGCCACAGCACACGTTTGCAGCCCCAGTGCTGGAGCTCACTGTGGGGCCAGCCTAGTACAACCAATGACCTTGCTGGGTGACCAGCATAGCACCAGCCAATGAACTCAGCTTTCAAAGAGATCCAAACTCAAAAAAAAAAAATAAAAAAAAATAAAAAATAAAAAAAATAAAAAAAAATAAAAATAAAAAATAAAAAAATAAAAAAAATAAAAAATAAAAATAAAAAAAATAAAAAATAAAAATAAAAAATAAAAAAAAAATAAAAAAAAAAGAGATCCAAACTCAAAACATACAGTGGAGAATAGTCAAGAAAGACACTCAGGGTCGACCACTGACTTCCATTCACGTACACACATGTGTGAGCACACCTACACTAACACACACACATACACCAGAGGTAGGGGGAATCCTACTGCCATTTCTGAATTTCTATTGAGTTACAGGCAGGCAGACCTTTCTAGCTGTGTGCTGTGACTTATCAGCCTTTTACACGAAGATTCCAGAAGGTGCTTTAGGGAGAAACTAGTCTTGAGCTGTAGACTCTAGAGCAAGAAAGCACGGGAAACAGCCACCACAGGACTTGACCTCTCAGATGACCCCCATCAAACCCCTTGGTGCTTCCCCACAGCCCTGCCATGAACAAGCATTCCCACTTCCTACCCAAGGCAAGCACCACACACGTACCTCAGGAAGACAGCAGCAGAGCCGGGCCCTGCAGTCTGCTTCACAGGTCCCAGAAGAGAGAGGTAGCTCAGGTTGTTCCCAGAAGCTCTGGAATTCCCCTAAAGACTAAGTAAGTGGGTCACCCTTGCCAGGAACCAGTTGGGTCGACAGAAACTTTTAAACACTGAGGACTTCCTTTTTCTAATCCCAGGCCATAAAAGTGCTCAAGGCTAGCACACACACCTCTGTGGTTTTTGCAACAGCAACTGAACACAGGAACTCTTCATACCCTGCAGAAGGAGCTACTTTTGTATCTTGCTTGGTGTGTGTACCAACTTCCACATTGCAAAAATGGCCAGGGAGTGCTTCCTCTGCCTGAGACCCTAAAGCTAAGCTATGGCATATGCCAGGAGCAGCTCAATGACAAGAGGTTCAGCTCCAGCCGTAAGCCCCTCCATCATGGAAGCTGACATGTGACTTAGCCTCACTGAGACTTAGGAAAAGTTGCCGCAGAAAGCCTGGTCACACATAGATGACATCTTCTAGCAGAGAGATGCGTGTTTTCTACACACAGAAAATCTACTAGCTGAGGGTCATCACTCCCATGTGTGTGGATGGGCCTTGGGAAGACTAAGAATCCCAGACTCCAAAGAGGAAGCGATAGACCTGAAACCACACTGCTAACAAGCATCAGGATCTGGGCAAACCCTCCCATTCCTTCACTCCAGGCTGGCTTGACACAGTAGTCAACCATGGAAAGAATATGACAGGATCCCCCTTGGACACCCAGGCTAAACTTAACAAAGTTTTTACCAAATGCTGTTGACCCCAGATAACACCACAGTCAACCAGGATCTGAGCAGGAACCCCACCCACTCCAGAGGCACCAGAACATTTAGCACAGGCCCCTGTCTTGCAGCCTAAGTCAATGGACTAAACCCTACTTGCCAGGCTCTGTATTGAATTATCAGTCATAGAAAGAGAACCATCATCTAAATCCACACCTTAAACCTCAACACTCGCTGTCAGAGAAGTCAGGGAAACCGCTGAACAGATGTTGAGCAAAAAGGTACCTACAAGAGGACATGGAGAGACCTGTGGCCCAACCTGTGGATAGCCTGGGGATCTGGAAAGGCTGCTCTGAGAATCATGATGGGCACTGTAAGATTGGGTTGAGCAGCTGGGGTAAGGGGACAGGCAATCCAGGCAGCGTAAGCATTTGAGGACATGTTCTGTTTCTCAAGAGAAAGCCGAGATTGGAGAGGGTCATGCACGTGATAGGGCTGAGAATGCCTAGCTGACAGGCCCTGGTGACCTAGCTGACCTTCTCTGGGGTGATCTCAGCAGACAATAAGATGGGTTTCTAACAGCAACCTTCTGCTGGCTTCCACTGTCTTCTGCTGGCTTCTCCTGGCTTCTGTTGGTTTCTCCTGGCTTCTGTGGACCCAGGCCTATTCTCTAATTGCTCACAGCCTCAGGAACAAGAGTCAGGGAAAGTGATACTCAGGTACAAAGACTGAAGTAGCCTTGGGAGGAGAACAGAGTCAACTCTGGGGAGCCCAGAGAAGGAGCTGTCTGTCAAAGATGATGTGGAGTTGGTAAGACAGTGGGAGATAGAAAAAGCTCTGCAGAATCAAGGGCGGAAGTAAGCCATATGGAAGTGTGTCGGGGAAATTGAAGGTATGTGGGTGGTTTGAATTCGAATGGCCCCCATAGGTTTACATGTCTGAAGGGTTTCCCTGTTGGTGGAACTGTTTGGGAAGGATTATGAACTATGATCTTGTTGGAGGAGGCATGTCCCTGCAAGTGGGCTTTGAGATCTCAAAAGCCCACTCGATTCCCAGTTCTCTCTCTCTCTCTCTCTCTCTCTCTCTCTCTCTCTCTCTCTCTCTCTCTCGTGTGTGTGTGTGTGTGTGTCTACCCTCTGTCTTTCCCTGACACTCTCAGCTACTGCTTCGGTGCCACGCCTGCCTGCCTGCTGCCACACTTCCCTCCATGACCATCATGGACCACTCATTCTCTAAAACTTTAAGGAAGCCTCCAGTCAAATGTCTTCTTTTATACGTTGCCTGGGTCATGGTGTCTCTTTGCAGCACTAGAACAGTACCTCAGACAGCACAGGAGAGGCTGAGCTGAAGTATGTTTGCTTCTGTGCAACTGGAAGGGTGTAGGGTAGGTGTGGGGCAGAAAGCAGGGGCAGGTCACACAGGTCTCCAGACTCAGCTCCCCCCACCTCGTTTGTCACCTTTATACCTCTGATGTCACTGGCTCAGATTAGGAAGATCTGTGACCTTCCTGGATAGCTTGGATGGCTGCGCAACCATTCTGTTTAGCTAATTCAATAGCTCATATAACTCGTTCAGAATATAGGAAAAAAGATTCAATTGTAAAGCATGTCTGGAGGTTTACATGCTTGGCCTTTTGAGAATTCAGTACCTCTCGGGGCTGGAGAGATGGCTCAGCAGTTTAGAGCATTGACTGCTCTTCCCGAATACCTGGGTTCAATTCCCAACATCCAAATGCCAGCCCAAAACTGTTTATAACTTCAGTTCCAAGGGATCTGACACCTTCACACAGACAAGCATGCAGAAAAAAAAAAACCAATGAACAAACAATAAAAATAAATAAATCTTTTTAAAAAAATTGAGTACCTCTCAATTTTCAGAGATCATGAAACCCTTTAAAACAAGGGCCAAACCACCTTGGAGATCACCAAACGCATCACAAAACAAGAGCCGAGCCCTCAGTCGCTGGGAGTTTTGGTTTCCATGCTGTACGAGAATTCTTCTCTTCTGCACCAGGGGACTCTGGGCCTGAGAACACTGCTTTCTGAAAAGCTCCACTCTCTCACTATGGAGAAACAGACCCTTCCTGATGAACCTTTTACCCAAGATGCTTCTCTCCCCATTTAAGGTAGAAGTCAGCCTCAGGTAGAGTCTCCCTACCTATGCAACTCAGGTTCCTATCACAACAACTTGAATAGATGTTCTCTAAGGAGCTGTTTGCCTATGCAGGTCTGCTTCACTAGGAAGCCCAATGCTGTTCACAGACTATAGTCCTCTCCTCTGAGAGCTGAATGCTTCTTTAACCAGAATGAGTTTCCCAGGACGTGTTAATGTGCCAGAGTTATTTCTTAAGCCAGACCCAATCATTCTATGTGTCCAGGAGGGGTGAGAGTAGAACCCACAAGAAACAGGAAGTGCCAAGAGAACCAATAACGCTACTCAAGCGGGTGAAAGGCTGACCGGGTGCTTGGTTTCTCTGGGGTGTCTCCAGGCAGTGGGGGCAGATGCTACATTGCCCATCCTTGCTTCACGGGCCTTCGTCAACCTTACCATGGCAAGCCTGGATGCCTACAGCTTCCGCTCCACCCTACACTGTCAGACTTAGACATGTGGATCCATAACGCTACTGCTCCTTCTCTCGAATATCTACACGGCTCCAGTATCCTCCAGGAACAGAGCCAAGCTCCAAGCCTAAAGCAATATTGACCCATTGTCTTCCTTGTCTAGTTTCCCACTGCGTCCCCAATGGGGTCTGGCCAAGGTGACTGTTCACGTCCTTCCATCTTGACCCTCTGCCTTTACTCAGCCTCTGCAAAGCAGAGACTGCACACAACAAATCACACAGCCTTCCAGACTATTCTTAGCAGTCTCCTAGACACCTCCTTAGCCCCCAGTTCCTCAAGTGTGGGATCCCCTCACTGCCTGAGATGCCAGGGGCTCTCTCAAGTTCTTCCCTACTTCTCATGACTCATGAGCAGAATTCTTTCTTTCTAGGGCTCATATTTCCTCAAATAGGCTTCTATCAATTATGAAATGTCACAATGATTTCATTAATACATTTTGGGGATGAGTCATATTAAGCCAATCAAAAATCAACCTGTTCAGGGATGTTAATCATGTGAGCAAAGATGTAATCTTTTGGTAGGAAAGCACTGTTTGGGGCATGCAATTGGGATAACCTTCTTGCCAGGAGCAGAGGCACTATCATTCTGAAGGGCATAGATCTCCCTTCCCCTCTGCCAAGCACTGCCTGGACACTCAGCTAAAGTAACTGTCACAGCCCACTGGCCTATGAAAGGAGCAGCCCTGCATTCTGGTGTCAGGGGAGTGGCTCTGAAGTCCCTACTCCACCCACTACCCTTGATTGAAGGACATCTTCCATCTGAAGATGGAGGAGCTTCTCATCATTGCTACCCAGGCCCAGGCGCGGCCCTTCCCACTTTCTTCAGGGCTGCGGCTCAGGCATAGATTTCCCGCCCCCACCTTCATTCCCCACCACCACCACTCCCGCTCCTTCCTGAGAGGAAGCCAGTGCTCATTCAAGCCTCGCTGCAGAAGCATCCCTGGCTGGAGCTGCCAAAGGCCGTCTTTCCTCTTTTAAAAGGCACGTAAGACACAGGGAACAGAGCTGCAAAACCTTTGACCCTACCTTGGTCACATCGACCTCACCTCACCTGCTGCATTGGGGACTCCCTCCTAGATTCTATTTACAGTTCCAGGGAGCCAGGGGCAGAGATGTCGGCTCTCTGTGACGCTATGACACTAGCAGTCATTTCAGTCAGCCTCCAGGATGGTTTTCTCTCTCTTTTTCCCATTTATTGTTTACTGAATATCTAAATTTCTTTGCAGATATATTTTAATATATTTTATTAATTCTCTGAGAATTTCATACAATGTACTTTTATTATGTTCACACCCCATCTCACAGCAATTCCCTGTCCTTTAATGTTTTTATAACTTTTTCAGTCCAGTCGCCCTTATACTCCTGGGTGTGGGACTGCCCACTGGAGAGTGACAGATTTATCAGGAGCCATGCCCTTGAAGAAACCTGACCCTGCCTCCTCCTGGAACCATCAGCCGTCCACAGATACTCGGGTCAGAGCTTGGGGACATCTCACACACATGCGCACACACACACACACACACACACGCACACACACACCATACTAAAATATTGACTGGCTCCATCTTGTGCAGGCACCTACACAGCTGCCAAGAGCTCGTAAGTGCGGCTGTCCTGTTGTTTCCAGAAGACACTGTTCCACTCTGGTTCTCCCAGATCTCAGACTCTTACGATCTTTCTGCCGTGATCCCTGAGCCTCGCAGCGGAGGGTGTGTGTGATTCATTTCTAACTGAGCCCTTGGACCAGGTGTGAGTTTCTGCCTTAACCACAATCCACAGCACAAAGAACTTTCTCTAATGAGATCTTAACATTTATATAGAAGCATAAAAGGCCTCAAATACCCCCAAACAATTCTGAGCAATAAAAGCACTGCTGGACAAACCCTTGTTATCAAGTTCTTCTACAAAACAATGGTAACATCATAAAAACAAACTCAAAGATCCATGGGATGGAATAGGAGACCCATACATAGCTCTGTGTAACTACAGATGCCAGGGACTGGCAAAGATGCCAAAAACATGCATGGGAGAAAAGACAGCATCTTCAACAAATGGTGCTGGGAAGCCTGGAATTCAACCAGCAGAAAAATGAAACCAGATCCTTACCTCTCACCCTGAACAATTCCAAATGAATCAGAGGTCTCAGTGTGAGAGTGGAGCCTCTAACACCTCTAGAAGAAAGAGCAGAGAGTGCATTTCAGGGTAGAGGTTCAGGGGACGACTCTGGATGGGATCCCAACTGCCCAGGAAATGAGACCAGCAATCAGCAAGTGGGACTATAAGAGGTTAAAAGGCTTCTCTGCTAAAACAGTTAACTGCCTGAGGAGGCAGCCTACAGAGTGTGAGAAAAGCTTTGTCACATATATACCTGACAATGGATTAGTGTCTAGAATGCACAGGAACAAAAATAGATAGGTAGGCAGATAGATAGATAGATAGATAGATAGATAGATAGATAGATAGATAGATAGATAGA
>JABTXL010008037.1:16549665-16561363 GCA_025134845.1 Neodon shergylaensis | reverse complement strand
AGATAGATAGATAGATAGATAGATAGATAGATAGATAGATAGATAGACAGACAGACAATTAAAGAGTGGGCTATGAAACTGAACAAAGGGTCCTTGGACAAAATATCAATGGCTGAGGAATATTTGTAAATGTTTGCCATTTGTAACAATCCACCATGGAAACATAAATTAAAACTACTCTGAGCTTCATCTGACCCAGAATGGCTATTTTAAGAAAGCAAAACCCAACAAGCGCTGGCGGAGGTGTGGGGGGAGGGGAACGCGTGTTCACTGTTGATGGGGATGCAAATTTCTGCGACCATCGTGAAAATCGGTGTGGAAGTTCCCCAAAAACGAGAATAGATCTACCATGTGACCCAGCTGTACAACTCCCGGGCAGATACACAAGACTGCTTCCTGCCACAGAGACATGGGCTCATCCATGTCCGTCACTGCACTATACACAGTAGCAAGGATGGGGACACAGCCTAGAAGCCCACCAGCTAACGAGTGGATGCCAAAAATGCTGTGCCTATGCATGAGAAAATTTGCTTTAGATGTAATGAAAAGCAAAATTCTGAAATCCGCAGGTTAACAGTTGAGCTGGAAAACATTACCCTAAGCGAAGTCACCGAGACCCAGAAAGACAAATATCATACAGTCTCACTCCCATGTGGACCTCAAGGGTAGGTCCTTTGATTTGTGCATTTGATTTGAAGCATTCAAGGAACCCAGGGAACTAGAAAGGGACCATGGGTGGTGGAGAGAGGACCAGAGCAGAGCCCAGAAGATGCAGGAAGGAAGATGGGTAGTAGTGTTGTGTGAAGTGTTTTTACTCTTTTGGCTTTTGAGGGCACAGCTCCACATAAATCACACACAGAGGCCTTATTCTTATTTATGATTTCCTGGCCTTAGCTTGCCTTGTTTCTTGTCAGCTTTTCTTAACTTAAATTAACTTGATTATCTTTTGCCTCTGGGCTTTTATCTTTCTCTATTTCTGGATACCTTTCTTTGCTTCTTTCTCCCTGGCTGGGCAGCTGGGTGGCTGGCCTCCTCTCCTTGTTCTCTTGTTCCTCCCTTCCTCGGTTCTCCTTCTACTTATGATCTCTGCCTGCCAGCCCCGCCTATCCTTGCTCCTGCCTCGCTATTGGCCATTCAGCTTTTTATTTGACCATTAGGTGTTTTAGACAAGCATAGTAACACAGCTTCACAGTGTTAAACAAATGCAGCATAAACAAAAGTCACACACCTGAAAATAATATTTCCCAACAGAAGAGGGGGGGTTAAGTGGAGGGAGGGAAGGGAGAGGAGGGTGGAAGATGGGGTGAGAAGGAATAACTAGCATGAAGGATGTTTTATATATTTTAAAGCTGATATTAGAGTATTATTTGGACAATTTTTTAATTTAAAAAAAAGACAGAAATCTTTTATAAATAAATAAAAAATAAATAAAATGTTAAAAAAAATAGTCAATGTGTATTTAGAAAGTTTTCTAGTTGTGTTGAATAGGAAACATGACAAAATGTATTTTGCATGCTCTAATTCCATCCAAGCATGCTGTATAATTGATAGGTAAATTGACTGGATTATGTAACCGCTCACATTCTATCATAAACGTATGGTATGTTGGCATTTTTCTTACGTTATCATCCTGAATCGCCCTCTTTCTTGACCTGAGTTGCCTCCACCACGGCCCAGTGTCAGTCACCAACACTTTGATAAGGGTTGCTGGCAGAGGACGCTTTCCACAGTGATTCTGTTTCCTTCACATCATGTCAGATTGTGAATTTTTAAGGGATGGTTTAGTTAATCATTTGGCCGGAAGTGAAGAGAAGCGTCACAGTTCTGCCAGACGGTGACTGTCATCTGGAGTCCTAGTCCTTGAATGCCTTTGTGGTTGTGCTGTCCAATGCCTAGGGCATGGTATGACCAGGATCAATCCCAGCTCACTCACCATCTGCGAGCCTCTGTAGAATGGGGTGACACTAGTCTCACCCTGGGGTGTAGATGACCTCCAACTGGTCACTGTGGGCTCTACTCCATTCTCCTTAGCACCAATACGCCCTTCTTAGAACTAGGTGGGCTAGCAGCCCTTCACTTCTCTGGCTTCTCATCCTTCTTGAATCATGTTCCTCGTGAAAATCATGGAACAAGAATTCCCCTGCCTCTGACAGACACTATGCAATACAAACATCAATGCAAACATAAAGCCAGCCATGAGCTCGAGCTATGTATATAGCCTATATTGTACGATAGCTGCCATAAAAGAAAACTAAAAGTAAATAGATTAAATCCACTTGAGAATATGTTTCCCGGTAAGCTCCCTACATCTTCAGGCTCTAAACTTGAAACACAAAATATTACAGGAAAATTTGCATCTGCAAATAGGCACGTATAGACTTCCTTGTCATCTATCCCTATCAATGTAGTACAACTGCTTACATCTCATTTGCATTGCATTAGATAAGTTAAGCATTTTTAAATCATTTAAAGTATAAGGGAGGTGTGAATAGGTTGTATGCAAATATTATGGCATCTTATGTCAATGATTTAAACGTCCTTGGATTTTGGTATGAGCGGTGGCTCCTAGGACCTTGCAGATTCTTGGTTCTAGGGGTTTCATGTGCAAAATAGTTCCATTTTATTAGTTACCAATATTTTTAAGTGTTAGTGAAACACTTCAGATTTTAATATTTATTCATAATATCCTTAAACTTTGGTATGCTTTTCAAATTTCCAGTGCATCTCAGTTTGGACTGCCCAAGTTTCAAAGGCTTAAGAATATTGTCTGGAACATCATTCTGTCCGGACATTTGTGGTTCAAAACACTTGCAGGAAGATAACAAATGCAAAGACCTCATTGTAAATGCAATGAAAGATGGCCCCACCATGATGTAGAGTGAACCTGGTGGCGTCTTCTTCTTCCCTCCACAGTTGGCCAAACTGCCTTGTTCACTTAATACAAACTAGGTCTGGGGGAGGGGTGGTACCAACACTTGGTTTTCAGGTCCATGTCTATCTTTACCTTCATGTCCCTGAACTACCACCTCCCAAATCTGTATCTATGCCCTTGGCCCAGCTCTGTGCATAGCAACCCAGGAGTCCTGACATTCTGGGTTTGTCATCCCTTTGCCTTTTCTAGAATGTGTTCAAACCCCACTCTCAAAACATGGTTTAAAGTCTAACCAACCTCCACTATCTCTGACCCTATCTCTTTGTGGCAAGCCACTATCACCCCAGTCTCCATGATGGCACAAGTTCCAAAGCCTTGCTCTTTCTTCTTCTGCTTTATAATTAACTAATTTTTTTCATTTATTTTATATCCTGACCACAGTTTCCCCTCCCTCCTCTCCTCCCATCCCCAACACACACCATCTATACCTGTTTCTGTTCAGATGGGCAGGTCTCCCATGGGTATCAACAAAGTGGGGCATATCAAGTCGAGGTAGGACTAAGCTTCTAAGCTCCTCTCTTGCTCTTTCTTTTGCTTCTCACAGCCTCTTCTCCAGGTAAGAACCCAAACAACCCCACTGTAACAAAGGCTCATCAACAACAATACAAAACTTCTTGTTTAACAAACCTTAAAATGATATAAAATAAAAACCACTTAGGAGTCAATCTGAACAAAATGTATGCTGCTTTTAGAAGATAAAGCATCAAATTTTACTGGAATATTTTCAAATACCTGCTTAAATAGGAGGACAAAACACATTCATGAGCTGCATGAGTTATCTTCATAAAGACAAGACTTCTCCCTGAATTCTGTTTTCATTCAAACATGAGCATTGCTTTTCTGTTGAGATCAATAAGCTAATTCTAAAATCTACATGGAAGAGCAAAGTACTGAAGAAGAAGAAGGAAGAAAATAGCAAAATTCTTTCCAGACATGAAGATTCATAATAAAGCCCAGTAAACAATATTGCTTGGTGTTGGCAATGGTAGTCAGACGATAGAATTGGGAATGGCAGCTAAAACAGCCATAAACAGAGCCAAGTGTGGATGGTGACCTGACTTACTGCAGGGCTGTTACATAGTGGTGGCCTTCATAATAAATGCAACTGAGACCCTTGACTATCCGTGTGAGAAAACCAATGATCGTGCATAAATGACCAGAAAGTAGATGTGAGAGAATCTGGAGCAAAGAAGAAAATTGTGGGAAAATGGGATGATCTCAGGATGTGGATGTGGGGAATGTCATGATGGACTTGAAAGAAAGCATCCTTAACACGCCATGAAAAGGAGAAAAGGGTGCAGGCGCGACACTGCAACACTGCAACACTGAGTAGATGCGCATCCAGAATTTTAAATAAAGATAAAACCCAGCTAAACTGCTGTCGTTTTCTTAAACCAACATGACTTCTAACTGCATCCTAAAAACTTCTGTGTACACGCACAGATATGTGCAGCTCTCACCCCTCATCAAGGGAGCTCCTTTTTGCAGCAGAGAGCATTACAGAAAGCCACCCCTGCTCATAATGGAAAGAATAAGGAACTGTGGATGCCCCACACCAATGCATGCCTCAATAATGCAATCCCTACACTGAAGGCTCAGGGAACGTCATGGAAGGGGGTGGGAAGATTGTAAGAGCCAGAGGCCAGGATGCCTGTGCTGAATATGTCCCCCAGGCATGACAGGGAAACATGCACATGAATTTTGGCAATACAGTTGCCTGAACAAGACCAGCAAAATGGCAACACCAGCTGACATGCCAATATAGATGGGGAAAACTCCACAGGGTTCCAGTTCAAGAAGAGCTGCAGCGTTAAAGGTTCTGAGAGAGAGAGCAGTTTCCCCATGGATGAGCTCACTCCTAGGATGTCAAATCCCAAGTCTCAATCCAGGACACATACACATATGAGCAGCATTAAATGGACTAAGCAGGTTATATATACATGTGTGCATATTTATATACATATATAAATGCATGTATATGTATCAATAATAAAGAGGCCATAGATTTGGGGAAGGGAGACACAGAAGGGGTTTGATGGGAAGGTGGGAAGGATAGAAACATAGCATTCACATACAAAAATCTCAGAAGATAAAGTTGAAGAACAAGAACAACCAAAAAAAAACATTTTACCTCCTACTTCACACTGAGTAGGGGAAAACTAATTTCCAACTGGATAAAAGACTGAAAAATGAAAGGCTAAAGTACTTTGTAAAAATATTGCCACTGTCAAGTGTTGGCGGGAATGTGGAGCAGAGCAGCTCTGCTGCATTGCTGGTGGGGAGGTAAAATGGTCCACACAGTACATCTGCAGGCTCCACGCCTCTGGGTTCAGCCATACATGGGGCAGGAGGAGGGTAATATGGGGAGGTAACATGCAAATCCTGTACCAATTTTCAGAAAGGTCTTGAACATCTACAGATCTACATGTGAGGGAAGCCGTGGAAATGATCTTCAGAGTACACACCAAGACTGAAGGTAAGTTTACCTGTGGCCCATTCCATTTCTAGAATCTACAAGTTAGAGCAATTCTTACATATAACCTAGTATATTTTGCTTGTAACAGTTAAAAAAAAAAACAGAAATAGGTCACGTGCCTGTAAGCAGAATCTCAAAGAACAAAGTTCTTGGGATAGAATGCTACACAGAATTAGATAATAACAAATTAAAGGGATATGCAGTAATACAAATAAATTTCAAAAACAGCTTCGAGACAAGCAAGTCTTCAAAATACTTAACTCAGGCTGGAAAGATGGATGGTTCAGAAGGTAACAGTGCTTGCTGTGTAAACATGTTGACCCGAGTTCAATTTCCTAGCTCCCACAGAAAGACTAGCACAGCAGTAGAGATCTGTAGCCCTGTATCTGGGAGACAGAGATAGGCAGATCTCCTGGGCTTGCTGGTCAACCAGTCTACTCAAAAGGGCATCTCTAGGTTCAGAGACCTTGTCTTAATGATTGAGATGGAAAGTAATAGAGAAAGACACATGATGTCAAAGTCTTCCCATCATATGTACATGCTCAGGGAAATGCACCTGCACACACATGCACACACACACACACACAATATATATATATTTCAGGCTAATGAAGTTCAAGAATGTTTAAAACAAAACCACATACTGTCTTTGTTCCTTTTCTGCTGCTCTGATAAAACACCATGACCAAGGAGACTCATAAAAGAAAGCAGCTAATTTGGGGGTTCCAGTTCCAGAGGATTAGAGTCCATGATGGCAGAGCAAAGAAATGGTGGCAGGAATAGTGGAGAGCTTAAGATGCATCTTAAGATGTGACCAGGAAGCAGAGAGAGCACACACACACCAGAAATAGGGTGAGACTTTCGAAACCTCAAAACCCACCCCCAGTGACTCACCTCCTCCAACAAGGTCACACCTCCTAACCCTTCCCAAACAGTTCCACCAACTGGGACCAAGTATTAAAATATATGAGCCTATGGAGGGCATTCTCGTTCAAACACCACACATTATTAAACAATACAGAGATTGTGGGAAACCAGAAATAAAAGCCAGGTAACAGTGGGACAGTCAAGCCCATCCTGGGACAACAGCTGCCTCTGAAGGAAAACGATGAATGCACAAAGGGCCTCAAAGAAGTGGTGGTCTTTAAATACAGAACTCAGGGGTCAGCACATGGGGTCAGGTATTCTTAATCCTCTGGCCTCTAGACTTTGTCTAAGCTGTCCCTCCATCTACTCAATGCTGAAAATACTCCTGGGTGTGGGGAATGGCTCAGCTGTCAGGAGCACTGGCTGCTCCTCTAGAGGACTAGGATCTGGTTTCTAGCACTGGCATGGTAGCACACAACCATCTGTAGCTCGGGTCCCAAGAGGTCTAACACTCTCTTCTGACTTCTGTGTGTACTGCATGCAGGTGCCGCACAGACATGCACACAGTCTGCACAAAATAATAAAATATTTAAAAAAAAGAAAGAAAGAAAATTCTTCCAGGCCCATAGAAGTTCATACCAGACATCCAGGATGGACAGATAGGAAAATCTTCCCACACTTGAGCCCTGCACCTCACCTCAAGCTGGGTCCAAAGGCTTCTAAGAGCAATTCTCAGAAACCACAGTGCAGGTCCGGGCTCCTCCAGTCTCCTTTCGGCAGATGAGAGCCCTGCCTGTCCTTCCTGCACACTCACCTCCAACCTACTTCACATCACTGCACAGAGTACCACAGGCCTCTGTCTGTGAATTGTCCCTTTGCCAGCTTTGAGTGTTCATTGAACAATTAAATGGACGGAGACACATAGACAATTATACTGACATGCAAATATTCCCTGGAAAGGTAGTACTCAATGCCTTAGTTATCACTTCAGAGAGACTGGGACAAAGGTTCGAGAAGGCTGGATTTTGAAGAAGAAGTATCAGTCCTCAATCAGAGAACTGTTCCTGTTTCTGCAAAAAAGTTGACATTCAAAGGTTGGGTGTGACAATTCAGGTGAGGAAATGAGGCCTAAAGGGACTTCTACTTACCAGATCCTGGGGCAGGCAAGAGTAGGGCCAGCTAAGGGCAAGACCAGGTCTGCCCAGCTGTCCTGAAGGCCAGCGTGGACGGTCACAGAGACAAAGAGGGGGAGTGTCGCAGGCAGTGCCCCTCTCTATGCCTTGACACCTGGCACATAGGCCAGACCTAGTTTTCCCCAGCTGTGGCAGATGCCCACTCCCCTAGAAGAGCACAAAGAGGAGACTTAACCTGTGCCCAGAGAATAAGGAATGAGCCGCTGCCTGGTCAGCTTGGCAATTCCCACAAGTGACAAAACCAGGGACACAGTCACTGAGTAGCGCTAATCACAACAGCTGCCCTCACCGCCCACTTCCTGCCACTTAGCTCTCCTCTCTACCACCCCAAACCCAGACTAGGTACCCGTGGTCACCCATGTGCCCCACAGTTGGCTTTGCAGGAGGCAGTGAGGTACCCACCACAACACACAGCCCCCAACAAGCTGGCCTATCTTGTCCAAGAGTAGGAAGTCCTACCTGGATGGGTGGCATTCAAAGTCTGCTGACGTCACATGGTGTGGGTCCTTCCATCCCCAGCCTCCAATGGCTCAGCTCAGGGGAAGGGAAGACCTGGCCTCACACGGCAGCCATCAACAGTGTTTCATTATGAATCACTTGGACTGAGTTAGTTTCTCTTCATTTCCTGGAGAAAGCAGAAGTGGGAAGTCTGCAGATGCCTGCCCTGCTCGCCCAGCCAATGACAGAGCTGCTTCGCCGATGACTGGCAGAGCGACTTGGGTTTCACAAAAAGGTCCTGTGGGACTCTGTGCTCAGTGGTCAAGCAGCGCCAGGTGGGACCAAAGACCAAAGGGGAAAGGAGAGCTGACTGCCCACGTCTGGATTCTATCTGTGTCCGGCAGGCTTAGGTCCACGTGGCTCCCAGTCCTAACCCTCACCTGCCTGAGACTCAATTTCAAATCCCTAGGAACTGAAGTTGAATAGTTTCCTTTCTCCAAACGGTTACAGTATGGGAACAGACATGTGGAATACCAGTGTGGGAGAATGGTTTTCTAAGACCCCAGCAGAGCTCTTGGAGTCTCCACTGGAAGGGAAAGACTGGGTTGAAGCAGAGGCTTAGAAAAAGTCAGAAATACCCCTAAGGCAGGCACTCAGGGAGAAGGAGAGGCAAAGCCAAGGGCTGGTGGGGGCAGGAGTGTGAGGTTCAGAACCACACCAGGAGAAAGTGCACATTCTCCTGACAATGTCTTCATTCTTTTGGTTGATGTTTGCCCAGGTGACCCACAGGACGATGTGGGATAGTGGTGGAAGGGCAGAGCCGGGACACTCACAGAGACTAAGTGGTGTCTCTAATTTTGATGTTGCTGCTTCATGTGCTTAGAATACATGAGCTCTGATAACCCCACCTTTTCCCGGGGGAGAATGGTTATGCAGTGGTTCACAGCTGTGCTCAGCAAATAACTCAGGCCCAATGCAGAAGCTGCCCACTAGGGAGCAGAGTGACTCCTTCCAGAGGTGGACACATGGAAGGAAAACACACTTAAGCTCTTCATGGTCAAAGTCCTGAAAGTAAAAAATAACGTCACCAAAAGTGACAAAAAGAAATGCTCCAGGGAACAACTTGATCCACCTGAAGCTGATGTTATAACAGAAACAACAGAAGTCAGAAGACAATGGAGGCTCGTGTGGGCCTCCTCATCTGTGTCAGACTGTTGACTGGCTTAATCTTGGGCAAGTCTTATGCAGGCAGTCACAGCTTCTGGGAGCTAAAGAGTACCGAGTCCTGTCATGTCCAAAGGCACTGTTTGACCCCTGTTCTTCATGACCTCTGACTCTTACGATCTTTCTACCCTTCTCCAATGAAGTTCCCTGAGCTATAGACAGTTGACAGTGGCTGCTACAGGAAGTGAGAGTCGACTTCCCCCAGAGGGAAGGTCCCTGGTAGGTTAGCTATGCTCTGGCGGATGACCCCACAGCTAGGAGTATACGGGCAGCACTTACCAATCTCAGGGATTAAAACTGAGACAGAAAGACAAAAGAAAAGGAAAAATGGCATGAACAAGGGAAGAAAATGTGGACTCCAGGAGAAGCTGGAGGGGATGGAGATGATGGAGGAGATGGAGACGATGGAGGGACATTGCATGTGCATATGAAATTCTGAAAAATAAATGTCTCAAAATGTAGGATAATAAAAACTTAGGTAGATGGTGGAAAGATATCATTAACCTCTTTTAAGAAAAATAGCAAGAAAATGTTAGCCCATTTATATATTTCTATAGCCAGTGAAGAAGACTGAGCATAAAATAGTTATTTCAGATAAGTGAGAGATGGGGCCATTCATGTCCAGAGGGCTTGCAGTAAGAATTCCAAGAACCTTCTCGAAGCTAAAGGAGAATGTCTCTACCAAGAGCAGCAACCAGAGCACTGCTGGTAGTCAACACGTGAGGGGATTTTGCTCTCGCCCTGATTTCTCTAAAACAGTATGAGTATTTAAAAGAAAAATTGCATCATGCACTTTAGAGTTTACGTCACTATTAGATTATAGGCAGATGGTTCTCAACTTTATGCTCCAGCCTACAACTGTGCTACTTTACAATGATGCAAAACCACTGTGTTCAACAGAAGCCTTATAGCAGATTAAGACTTAAATCTTGTCCCAAGCTGGAGTTGTGCGTTCCAGTCCTCTCCCATGATTCTAGGCGGCGACAGGAAGTGGAGCTCCCGCAGTCGTGAGGGGAACAACGCAGGCTGGGGTACACTGCGATACGAGCATTTTCAGATACAGATACTTGATCATCTCATGAGCTGCTCAGTCCTCCAGTGTCCATAGGTTTTGGGATCGAGCACTTTGGACTAACATAGTGCTCTGAGCCTGGGAAACGAGCCTCCATGCTGGGGCGCTGGGGACACGGTGCAGTGGGGTGCTTGGTGTACAAGCAATAAGCACTCGAGCTAGGATCCCCAGAACCCATGTAGAAACTGGGTGCAGCAGAGCCCATCTGCAGCCTCAGCTGACTTATTTTATGTCATGCTAAAGCATGTTAATTCTACACATTATGTAATAATGGAAAGACTGGGAAATGAGATCTAAAGTTGCTGCCCTGCTGACGGCTGCCAAGTGTGTAAGGACATTGTACTTTCTCCTGGGTTTGCCTTAGCATATGCTTCTGTCTCGTTATTATGTTTTGTTAAAGTGTTGGAGTCAGGGTCTGTATTCTGCTCTGTTCCCCACATTTGTGGGTGTTGTTTCACTGGAAGGGGCCACAAAAGCCTCAAGTGTTCTCTCTCCAGAGACTCCCTGTCCTCTTTAACTGCCCCCTGAGCCTGGCACTATGCAGGGTTCACATCCCCTGCCTTTGCCAAGCTCATGGACATCGCTCCCACCCCTGGGACTGAAACACCATGCACAGCGACACACACCTCAGGTTTTCTTTGGAGGAAATGGTAGGAGACAACCAAAGCTTCATTTTAACTCTTAAATACCTGTATAAAGCCTTGTGGCTCATGAGGCATTCCTAAAAATGGCATCTGTGTAGTTTAGGTTTTTGTCAATTTGACACAAGCTAGAGACAGTCATCCGAGAAGAGGGGAATCTCAGTTGAGAAAATGACCCCATCTGGCTGGCCCTGTGGGCATGGCTATCGGGCATTTCCTTGATTGCTGATTGAATTGGAAGAGCCCAGCCAACTGCGGGTGGTGTGTCATCCCCTGGCAATTAGGTGTATAAAGAAGCAGGTGGGCAAACCAGGAAGCAGCACTCCTCCGTGGTCTCTGCTTCAGCTCCTGCATCCAGAATCCTGCCTTGAGTTCTTGCCTTGGCTGGCCCTGATGACGGGCTGTAGCTAAATAAGCCATTCCTTCCCCCAGTTGCTTTTGGTCATGGTGTTTTATTATCATAATCAAAACCCAAATAAGACAGGGTTCTACCAAAGGAGTATACTTCCCCCTCTTCTCCTCTTTCTCCTCTTCCTTCTCCTTTTTCTCTTCTTCCTTCTTCTCTTCCTCCTCTTCCTTCTTCTTTTCCTTCTTTTCCTTCTCCTGCTCCTCTCCCACTTCCTACTCCTTGATGGGGTTGGAATCCAGAACTCTGCCAGCTCTCTGCCCCTGGGCTACCACCTGACTCCCAATTGTGTATGTATTGGGCTCTGGCACTTCCTTGATCAGCCAGCATATGCTTTCCCTTACTAACAATGTCTTCTTTTAACCAGAAGAAAACAGATTTGGATGAAGCCAGATGCACAAGTCTCTCTCTCTCTCTCTCTCTCTCTCTCTCTCTCTCTCTCTCTCTCT
>JABTXL010008037.1:16469210-16549655 GCA_025134845.1 Neodon shergylaensis | reverse complement strand
CTCTCTCTCTCTCTCTCTCTCTCTCTCTCTCTCTCTCTCTCTCTCTCAGCTGTTGCTTTCTATGGCCCCTCTAAGAAGTCTTTGTTCTCAGTTGCACAGATATTTGTTTTCTTCTATAACTTTATTTTCAAAGTTTATGTTTAAATCCAATATAAACACTCAAAATTCCAATGTGGTTATTCACAGAAATGTACAAAAATCTTGAAATGAACCCAAAGAAGACTTGACTTTTCGGCATACACGCACACATCCTCATGATGTCAAATTTCAAAGTCAGAGTAAGCAAATATCACAGCACTGACATGGAAACAGACGCATCTATCGGTGGAGAAGGATAGAGCTCAGAATAAAGTCATGAAGGTCGGTTGATGTCTGACAAAGGTGCCTTAATTTATTTTCTTTATGGCTCTCCATGCTGTTGAAAGAGGTTTAGCTTCCTATATGGCTCCTACCATGGGCCATTTCCTGGTATGGGAAGTCCTTCTGTCTGTGTGTTGCTTTTATTAGTTAACGAATAAAGAAACTGCCTTGGCCTGTTGATAGGGCAGAACTTAGGTAGGTGGAGAAACTAAATGGCATGCTGGGAGAAAGGAGGCAGAGTCAGTGAGAGGACGCCATGGAGCTGCCAGAGACAGACCCTGGTTGGAACATTAGCAGGTAAACCACAGCCACGTGGCGATACACAGATTAATAGAAATGGTTTAAATTAATGTAAGAGCTAGCCAAGAAGAAGATAGAGCTAATGGACTAAGCAGTGTTTTAATTAATACAGTTTATGTGTGATTATTTCGGGGCTAAGCTAGCCAGATGGCTGGAATGAACAAGCAGGCACTCCTCCTACAATTTCCCTGTGAAGCCAGCCCCCCCCACTATGTCCCATTGTTCATAAAGTTATTCCTCCATGTGGCAAAAAAAAAAATCCATTTGCGAGAACGTAAGGAGGGGCTTTGCCTTGTCCTGTGACCTTTCTCCACTCAAACAAATGGTCACTAGGCATGAAGGACTTTAGAGTGTGGTGTTTTCTGTGAGACTTGTAACCAATTCTCCTCTAGAGTTTATTCATGTCAAGCAATGCCTTAATATAAAAGCTCGGGAAACTGGCCTGGAGTGAGGCTTAGTGGGAGAACAGGTTCTTCATATGTGCAAGGCCGTGGGGCAGATCTTCACCCCTGAAAAGAAGCAGTGGGAAGAGATGGGAAAGAAGGGGAAAAGAGAAGAGGCGAGGAAAAATGAACCTAAAAACCATCAGGTTTGCACAGTCTTCTCTCTTCCCCTGGCTCCTGAGTGGTCTATAATATTTTACTTTACTTTTCTCATAACTGACTTTCTGATTTTGTTAGTTATATTTATTTGGCTTTTCAGTAATTTTCTCTGTGAAATTAAGTAGTTGCATTCATTCTTACAGATACCCAGTTAAGATATTTGTTCTATGAAGAGCAAAGACTTCAGCGTAGCTGCTCCCCTTCCCTCTTCCCCCCTCATCTTACTTTGTTTACTGTGTTTATATCACCATGGTTAAAACTATTTATGTTAACTACTTGTTCTGCATACTGTAGGTCCTTTTTTGGGAACTAGTGTTTTTCCAGCATGTACGTACATGCACCAAGTGAGCGCAGTGCCCCCAGAGGCCAGAAGAGGGCATCACATCCCTTGGAACTGGAGTGACAAGTAGTGGGAGCTTCCCTGTGGATGCTGGGCTCTCTGGAAGAACAAGTGCTCTGAACTGAGGAGAAATCTCTCCAGTCCATATCTATGAAATTGAATTCTGTATAATTGATCCAATTCCTGTGCCATTCACACTTTAAATTGTGGGAACTTATAACTAAATAATGCAGATTAAAACAAAGGCAGTGCATAGCAATTATTTATTGATTAGGTCTAGCCACCAGGGACAAGTTCGAGGTGTTGTCATGAGTCTTCCCAGCTCCGCGTGTGGCGATGCCAGTGGGCGGCTTAAAATTGACCATGCTGGGAGGATTTACACTGTAGGAATTGGAAAATGCTACAAACAGGGGCTTGGTTTATTGTTTTGGTCACTTGAATTTTAAAAAATGGATAAAGAATTGGATTCTGTTTGTTTCAGCTCTTTCTCTTCTCATTTTACTGCTTCTTCGAGAATTGTGTGTAAAATATATTTCGATCATATTCCCTCCTTTCCCCCTCCTCCCCTTCCCAGCCCACAAAACTGTGCCTGCCCCGTTTTTTAAACAAGTCAAATTCGTGCCGCCCACATACTCTCCGGTTTGTAGTCTTTGCGGAAGGGTGGTCAACCCACGGTAGACCTCTCCCTTCAAAAAGCTAAACAAAGCAAAAAACCCTGACCCCTCTCCCGGCTGCTTTCATTCACCAAACACAGCTCCTCGGCTGGGGGTGGAACTCCGTGCCCTCCTTCCCCCCCCCCCCACGCTGGTTTTGCCTGGCTCCAGCGTCCCCAAAGCTTGTGAATGTTGTCTCAGTTCACAAGCGAACACGTCCTGCTGAGTGCAGAAAACAAGCCCTCGCAGTCTCTAGCGATCATTCCACCCCCTGAGCCTTGGGGAATGGGGAAGGTAGCAGGAATATACTAATAAAATAGATGAAACTTAAATTGCTTTGAATTGATAAACTCTATAATGTGAAAGCCACAAGAAACTGGGGGAGTAGTCTTCAGTGTTTGAAACTGTTACCCCAAATCAGCAAAGCGACTTGTACCGTGGACAAACGAGTGGAACCCAACCCTCACGGA
The DNA here is from genome assembly GCA_025134845.1 of Neodon shergylaensis. Classification (NCBI taxonomy): domain Eukaryota; kingdom Metazoa; phylum Chordata; class Mammalia; order Rodentia; family Cricetidae; genus Neodon; species Neodon shergylaensis. The sequence continues at coordinate 16,546,930 of JABTXL010008037.1, read as the reverse complement.
GCTGGGGGTGCGAGTGTCTTCCATCTGAGAGCTGTAGCGTGTGAGAAGGCCAGCCCATCACCAGTGGATTGCAGGTCAGGGTTTATGCCTGTGAATCTATTGTGTAAGCTGTGTGGACTGCGATGTGGGCCTATCTGTCAAATCATGGGTAAACTCAGACACAAGAGTTGGGCAAAAATAAATGAAAGCATTAAGAATCAATCAGCCGTGCAGAATTTCTAATGAAGAGCACTGCATGCTCCATTGTTTGTAGAGAATTGCTGCCTATATTCTAAATTAGCACATTTATTTCAATTTATTTTTATTTATTCTTTTTCTGCCAGGGAATGAGCCCACAGCCTTGTGTGTGCTGGATGATCATTCTACACCCAGCCACATTTCCAGCTCTATCAGTAAGTTTATGATAAACTCAGCTGTTCTGGATACGCAGACAGACAGACAGATTTATCCCTCGGCTTCCTTGGTGATTAGATCTGGAAGCCCCAGTTGTCACCAAAACCTACATATGTCACCATCCCTTCTACAAAGTCATTTGCATAGAACTGTACCCACAGCCTCCGATATTTGAAATCCCCTCCAGATGACTTTCCTACCTAATGCGATGTAAACACTACGTGGATCCTTCCTATACAGCCTCTCAGTTAGATGAATGCCAAGAAAATTGTGCATCTGTGCTCAGTACAGAGAGGTACACACGTCTCTGGGTACTTTTCATCTGAATAAAGGGTACAAACCTGCAGAAACAGATGGGGAGCTGTACGGTCTGCTACCACCAAAAATCCTGAGCCCTGACTAGATACCGCTTTCTCGGGGACTTATCTGACCTTCCCATCACATCACCTAAGAAAGCAGAAGGAAATGAACAGAAATGCCCTTCCTCTTTTTCCCAGAGCCAACGTTGTCCAAAGGTGACAGGACTGTCCCAGAGGACTGCAGAAGCAAAGGCTGGGAGGCTGGGGCGAGCCACCCCCTAGGACCTTCTACCCTCAAAGGACTGCCTGCCTGCAGCTCTCGCAGCCTCCCGGCATGCTTGCGAGACTTAAAACAATATCACAGCTGTGAACGAGGATATGCAGGCCCAGAGGAAGGCAGAACGGGGATAACTCTTCTCACAAGAGGATTCACCATCCCCGCTACCAGGACCCCATAGAGTAAGTGACTCATGACAATAAGGCCACTCATGGGAGGCTGGCCCCACCAGGAGATGCTGGGCAGTAGCCAGCCTAAACCAGTTCTGAAGGGTGAGGATGGGACAGAGGCAAAGCCACTTCCGCTTTCTGTTGGGGGGGGGCGCACCGAGGCACCAGCCCAAGGAGCAAATTTGAATTCTCAGACCTCAGCACAGGCTCACTTCAGATTCTGAGAGGAAATGTGGGTGCCTTCATGGTAGCTGTCTTGGCTTTCTGCAAAAGACCCCTTCACCACTTCCAGAGGAGCTGTGGACTCAGTGTGACCCTGTCACTATCAGCTCGGACACTGATAGCCTTTTGCTTTTAGACATTTCTGAGAAGAAGAAAAAAAAAATCACCCTTATTTCTCCTGGTGTAAATCCATCCTGAGGACATGAACCAGTACCAGTGGGGATTTTTGTATTTGCCTCAGGCGCTTGTCAGTGGTGGGAAACTGAGGCTATATATGAAAAGCAGATTCCTATGTGGAGCGGTGTTCTCTGAGTGTGGGAGACAAGCTGAAGGGGACCATTTCAGGAGACTTTAAAATTGCAGGCTCAGCCATCATTCCGGCTCCACAGTCGCGGCTCCGTTTGCAGCGCTCCGTTATAGAGCTCAGCGTGGCTGTGCGCACGCGCTCTGGGTTCAGAGGGCCTGGTCTGAGCAGCCTCTGTCCCTCCTCAGCTTGGCCCTGGGTGTGTCACTTCAGCTGTTTACCCTCCAGCGTCCCAATTGGAACTGAAAACTATCACATCCTTCTCTCTGAGCTGTTCTGTGGGGAAGGACACTGAAGGACAGGCTACCTGAGACCGCAGCTCCCTAGCCCAGAAGCCTTGAGCCCAAAAGTCCCCAGTAGAGAGCTTGTGTCCCTTACACACTGCGACCACAGAGCTGCGAAGAAGCCTTCTCATTCGACTCCCCAAGGACCCTAAGCTGGTTCCCACGCGCCGTGCCCTGTAGGTGGAGACCAGTGTAAGCAGGACGGACAACCACACTCTTCAGGAACCTCGCATGCTCTCTAGGCACGAACCTGTTAATGCCTTGCTAGAGATATCGGTGTCTGTTTGGCCCCAGAAGTCCTGGAACAAACTGCCACCTGCCCGGGAGAGCAAAGAGTGTCCCAACTAAAGCCTCGAGCTGCAGAGGACCATGGGACCCCAACACAGCACACAGAGTGCGTTCTTCTGCCCTTCAGGGTGTGGGCCCAGTGCTGACCTGGCCTGACACAGGCTGCTGACCCAAATGTCTGCACGGTAGAGTGTGTCCTTCATCTGGCTCTGCGCGCCCTCCAGAGGAGAAGTGACTGGATTCGAGTGCTCTGGATTTGCAACAGGTTCAGCAGTGAGAAGCAGGTAGTGCTTCAGGTGGGCAGTGCTTCGGTCTCCAGGGGAAATTAAATACGGAAGCGAAGCCCTCCAAGCCTTTCTCTCAGACCTGCTGAGTTTCTCGGGCTCTCCACAGGCAAGTCTCACTTTCCGATTACAGTAGACCCCACGTCCAAATTCACATATGGCAGGCATGTACACCCAACAAGTCTGTGCATGGAACGTGTGCATACATGTCACGGCAGTGTTGACAATGCTCAGACCTTCACGGCAGCCTGGAGAAGCTTCACACAATTGAACAGCTCACTTCCTCTCTCAGCAGAGAAGCCCTCCACACTGGCTACTGGAGGGAGAATAATCAGTAGATTAATCCACACCATGTGCATTCATTTTTATATTTTTTTAAAATAGAAGCTTTATTTTCTTAAAAATAGTTTTACTTACATTTTTATATTAAACATCACATATTATCAATCTTTTTAAAAGATTTGTTTTTATTTTCTATGTGGGTGTTTGCTTGCAGGTACTAATGCACCCCATGTGTATGTGCCCGAGACTGCCAGAAGAGGGCGTTAGCTCTCCCAGAAGTGGAGTTAGAGGTGATCGCGAGGCGCCTAATGTTGGTGCTGAGAGCTTAACCTGGGCCCTCTGTAAACCTCCGTAGGGTTTCTATTGTCATGGTGAAACGCCAGGGCCAAAGGCAACTGGGGAGCAAATGATTATTTCATTTTCCACCCCCAGTCACACTCCATCCTGGAGGGAAGTCGGGGCAGGAACCTGGAGGCCAGCGCTGGGGCAGAGACTGTGGAGTGGGGGCGATCCCTACTGGTCTGCTACCCACTAATTGCCAAGCCTGATTCCTTATACCACCTGAGACTACGAGCCCAGGGCCGGCACTTCCCACAGTCATCCGGGCCCTACAACTTCCCGGACGACATGGTGTGGGCATTTTCTCAGCGAGGTTCCTCTTCGCAGGTAACTCCGGCCTGTACCAAGCTGACAGGAGAAGAATGAGAACAGGACAGGTGGTAAGTGCTCTCAACTGCTGAGGGATCTCCAGTTCCTACACTTACCTTCTGACTCTCATGGAAATATTTTTAAATGTAGCAGTAACCATGGCATGACAGCTCCCACTACGTGCACACAGTAGGTCAGAGTAGACGGCAGGGCAGCTGGCGGGCATTCACTCTGTAAGATCTGTGCTAAACCCTTGCTTTAAAAGTGCTCATAACCGCCCAGCATGGCAGTATTTACTCTTGTAATCTCTCCACATACGAGGCTGAGATCAAGAAGCCTGTGTATCCCTGCGCACATGTGTTTGTGTCTGTGTCTCTGTGTGTGAGCGTGTCTGTGCACAAGTGTTGGTCCCACATCGCTGGTGAGGACCGCGGTGGGTGACAGAATACACCGTGCAGAGAGAGCTTGAGTGTGGAGTTTTACTGAGAAGAGGGTATTGAGAGGGGAGAGGAGAGGGAGGGAAGGGAAAGACACAGAGACAGAGAAAGAGAGGAAGGGAGGAGAAAGAGGAGAGGAGAGGAGAGGAGAGGAGAGGAGAGGAGAGGAGAGGAGAGGAGAGGAGAGGAGAGGAGAGGAGAGGAGAGGAGAGGAGAGGAGAGGAGAGGAGAGGAAGAGAAGCCAAGATGAGCTAGCTATCTCTGCAGGAAGAGAGACCAGGAGTGGGCAGAGCTTGTCTCTTAAAGGGACCTTTGCACTGCCTACAGTCAGAGCTGCTTGCCATAAGCAGAGACTTACTGTGCCAGGTTTCCAAGGGGCGCCAGGATATTAACAAGTGTGTCTGTACATTTGTGCGCGTCGTTTTAGTTGTTTGTTTGTTTTTTAGCACATGTGTAGCCTCACTCGTCTTTGTCCGGTAACACATACATGCAGTGTCCACAGGAGCCAGAAGAGGGCACTGGGTACCCTTGAATTGTAATCGCAGGCAATTGTGAGCCTTCCCTGGGCACTGGAACCCAAAACCTGGTCCTGTGCAGGAACTGGGCCGTTTCTCCAGCCCCAGACTCGAGTGGCTTTGCTTAAAACAAGGGCAAACCTTCTCTCTCACTTCAAAATCGTGTGAGAGCTAATTTAGAGATAAGAGATTTTCCATGGAAATTTGGCACACAAATTGAATACAAGTAAAATACTCCCCGGAGTTTGAAGATGTAGTATAAAGATGATATAATATACCTCAATCAACAGTATTTATACTAATGACATGTTGAGGTGACATTTTGCAAGTGTTGTGTTGCGTGAATCGGTTAGGAAACTGAATTCTCCTGCCTCTTTTTACGTGGTAAGTAGCAAGCTTCACCCCACATGGCACCGATATCTCTATTACAGTTCCCTAGGCACTGGTTGGGGCTTAGGGTAAAGCACCCGTCTCCCATGTGCCAGGCCCCGGGTGCCACCCTCAATCCTTCAAACCGTGAAGCCTGGGGCACCAGAAGCATCCCTGCATCCCATGTCCTGCTCTATGACCCGCGGTGTGATTGCGGGTCAATCTTGTCCCGCCACACTTTGTCTCGTCCACATTAAGATGTTTCTGATTTACCAGGCTCACTCAGGACCTCCTCGCGCAGTGCAGGTCAGCCTGAGCGGAGACGGGACCGTCCAAGGCATACTTCGTTCAGCCTCCATCTCTACTGGCTACCTGAGATTGGCCATGCCCTCCATAGCCTCTGAGGCCCAGTGGGAATGGGGACAGGACAGGACAGCACCGAGGGAGGAGCTGACTGCGCCCGAAGTGTGCATCCTCCGTGACTTATCCCGCCCCTAGCCTTTCCCCTGCAGGAATACGGGCTTCACCTAGTTGTTTTTCCAGCTAGTCCCCTGCGCCACTTGGAGAACACGGAGCCTGTCCTACTGAGAACTCCTAGTGCCCCTTGTCAAAGCACTGGAGGAGGGGGGCACAGAGGGAGGGGCGGCACGGAAGACCACATACACCCTAAACAGCGTGCTTAGATCGCCTTCTTGTGGTCATTATTGTCAATTACAGACAGGAATGTTTAGTATGTCCTTTTTCCTCTTTTTTCCAAATCCATGCACACTTTGTTAGATATCATTATGATGATATTCAATAAAGGATGTCTTTGTGATTCTCCCCCCCCCATCCCTTCACCCCTCTTGAGTCTCTGTTCCCTCGTCGTAGGCTCTCACTGATACTGCCTCTTATACGTCCCCTGCGTCCTTTTGTCCCTTCCCATCCTTCACCAAGGAACATCACTCCCTGATGGGCTCGTTTCTGGGTTTTTAGGTTTCACCCAGACTTACACCTGTTACACACAAACACCTCGTGGGCGAGGATCTTCACACAGGGGCACATACGGGTTGTTGTTGTTGTTGGTGGTGGTGGTGGTGGTGGTGGTGGTGGTGGTGGTTTTTCTTTCTGAGTTTTGGTCACCTTACACTTTGCAGATCCATCTGTTTCCTGAAAATTCATGATTACAATTTTCTTCACAGATGAATAATATTGCTTTTAGATAGCATGCAAAACTTGATGTCTTATGCATGTATAACAGTATAAAATTCCATCAATTATTTTCCTTTCTCATGCCAAGTAGCCTCCTTTCCACGTAGACGACGTGAGAGCAGAAACTATGTTATTTGAAGTTAATACACTCTGCATATCAGGGTGAAAGTGTCATATTTTGCCTCCCCCACCACTTTTCATTCCTTCTTTTGCATTTATACTATGTATCATATGCAAATGAATATTAATATGTAAATATTAATATACATACATATGCATAAAAGAGAAAACCTGTGCTGTTTGTCTGAGTCTATCTTATACCTGACATGATTTCCAGATATAACCATTTTCATGCAATGCTGTAATTTCAGGTTTTTATTTTAGTAGTAGTAGTAGTAGTAGTAGTGTGTGCGATGTGTAGGGGTGAGACCTGTGTGAGCCATGACTGAACATGTGGAAAACAGATGGTTCCCTGTTGAAACGGCCTCTCTTGTGCCTGCCATGCTGGTAGCCCAGTTTAGCTGGCCCACCATCTCCAGGCTATATTCCCGTCTCCACCCCCATTTTTGAAACGGGAGAGAGCTGAGATTACAGATGAAAACTGAAACCACGGCACCTGACCATAGGCCCCAGAGGTCAAACTCGTGTCTTCAGGCCACCAGAGTCCTCTCTCCCCAGCCCAGAGTTCCATTTTACAGCTGAATCAAATCCCATTGTATATACGGACCACATTCTCTTTATTCCTTCGTCTGTTGATGGACATCTAGACTGGTCACTTTCCCCATTACTGCGATAAAACGCCGGACAAGAGGCAGTTTAAAGAGAGAAGGGCTCATTTTGGCTGTCAGCTTGAAGTCAGGGAGGGGTGTCAGCAGCCAATGGGGCTCTTGCTTTCCTGTCAGCAGCCAATGGGGCTCTTGCTTCCCTGTCAGCAGCCAATGGGGCTCTTGCTTCCCTGTCAGCAGCCAATGGGGCTCTCACTTCCCTGCGTCCTCATCAATAGTTGTTTTTGTGGAGTTTTTTTTTTTCTTTCTTTCTGATAATAACCTTCTGACTAAGGTGAGTTAGAATCTCAAAACGGGATCTTCTTAAGATGTATTTTATTGATTATATATATGTTCTGTCTGCATGTTTGCTTGCAAGCCCGAAGTGTTCATCAGATCTCATTACAGATGGCTAGGAGCCACCATGTGGTTGCTCGGAATTGAACTCAGGACCGCTGGAAGAACAAGTCAATGCTCTTAACCACTGAGTCATCTCTCCAACCCCTCAAAACAGTTTTAATTTGGATTTCTCTGGTGTCTAAGGATGTTGGCCATTTTTCAAATAGTTATCAGCTGTTTGCTTTTCTTCTTTTGAAAATTACCTATTGAGATCACCTGTCCACCTACTGACCGGATGATTTGGTGTTTCGTTTTTAGAGTTCTTTATTCTGGATGTTGACTCCCTGTTAAATGCATAGCTGGAACAAACTCTCTACCCTGCAGACTGTCTCTTCGCTCTGCTAATGACTTCCTCCGCTGTGCAGAATAATCTCCACTTTAGATAATAATCTAGTGCAGTTCACCCTCAGTTCTTGGGATTGTCTCCTATGTTGCTGTGTTTCCTATGTTCTGTTTGGAACGCCCTCACCATGCCTACACTGACGTGTTTTCCCTGCTTTCCTCTAGAAGTTTCAGGATTCAGAATGTTTTGAGTGTAGGACAGGAGATGCATATTTACTTTCATTCTTCTTAGGACTGATATCCAGGCTTGCTGGTATCCCTAGATGAAAATGCCAGTGGGCGTGGTTTGGGGAGACACCAGATAATTGGATCATAGTCTTCAATTCGTCAGATGCAATTCATCAGATGGTCTCGACTACATTGGTGCGTTGTATCCACTTGTATTTATAGTTATTATTGAGAGAGTTTGCTTGTTCCTGTAACTTTGTTGCTTGGTTTGGGTTGGATTCTAGCTGGGTTATTTGTTGCTTTCTCTTCTCTCCTATTCGAGTTAGGACTTTGCTGGTTTACTGTGTTGGACACAATGAATCCCTTCTTAGTCCATCATCCCGCTCGCTGTCATCCCACTTAGGAAGTGTTTTCTTGGTTGGGATTTTCTTCCTCCTCTGTGTTTAGAGTTCTGAGGTGTCTTCGGCAATGCTGGCTTTGTGGCTATTAACTTCATTGTGTCATGTTCATCTTGATATGTCTTAATGTCTTCATGAATGTTAAAACATAATGTTGTTCATCCCTGTTGCTGTCTTCTTCGGGCCATGGGTTGAGTCCTTGCTTCATATGTCGGCTCATACATATTCCCTTTGTAGTCGTTGATTCTTATATAAGTAACTCTTGAATTCTTCATTGGCATCTACACTAGCTCTGTGTCTTCGCACTTGGAAGCTGAGTTATCTTGTGGAGCGGTGGCATTGCTGTCCTTGGTCATGTCCCTTACCATCCTTCGTTGTGCCCCTTGTGTTTCCGCATTGTAACTCGCATCTCTATTGGTTTGGGTCTCCTTCCTGGTCTCAAAGGGATCCCCTCAGGAGTGACCGTCTCTTGCGGGCTTCCTCTTCAGAACCATTGGGAGCAGAAGAGCAGATGCTGTGACAGCCACAAGACAGAGAAACACACTTCAACCTGATGAGAGTCCACAGCTGCACCACACCACCGATGCCTGAGGAGAAAAATATGCAAAAAAAAAAGAATGAAATAAAGACTGGAAAAGGATGAAAGAACAAGGGATTAAAATAATAATTCATGATTTTGGATAATTAAAAATCATAAACATAAACATAAATGAAAGAAGAGTAATGGAAGTTAAAAACATGAAGGACGATTAAAAATACAAAGAAAGTCAAAATGCTACAAAAGCGGAGGCAACTATCAGCAAAAATGTCTGCCCACCAGGCAGTGGTGGTGCACGCCTTTAGTCCCAGCACTCAGGAGGCAGAGGCAAGCAGATCTCTGTGAGTTTGAGCCAGCTTGGTCTACAAGAGCTAGTTCCAGGACAGGCTCCAAAGCTTCAGAGAAACCCTGTCTCGAAAAGCAAAAAGAAAAAAGAAAAAAAGGCTGCTCAATAATGGAAAAAACGTGAAAGGGAAATGATGTAACTACATTATAATCTCAAAAATCAAAAGAAATAGTTTGAAAATAAGGTAAAGTAAAAATTAAAAAGAAAAATGAGAACAGAAAGAATCAGAAAAAAAGAAGTATAAAGAATCAGAACAAACTCCTGGGCTCTCAAACCTTGAGTTTTCCATTGAAGAAAACTGATTTTCCCTTAGAGTGGGAGTCAGAGCATCTTGGTTGGGAGTGAAGTCGTCACTCAGCAAACTGCCCGATGTGACCTACTGCGTTTGGTCCTCTAGAAGATCCACGGAATCAGTTATATCCCTACCATCACTTCACAGACAGGGAAGGGGGCTCAGGGAGGCTGTGACACTACCCGGTGCCCACCACAGAAGTCAGACCCCTCCTCCTTCGGACTGCAACCCCAGCCACCTTTTCCAGCAAGCTGGAAGACTTGAGTTCCTTATCCCAGCGTGCACAAGGGAGACCTGATGTGGGTATTTTCCAGCGAGGTTCCCTGGAGCTTGGGGGCTGATGAGAGGCCCAACAATACCGGTCCACATCCTTGCCTTTTAGCCTGTTAGCTTAATCAGAGGCTCAGAGGCCATTCCTGACAGTGCCTTTGCTGAGCCCTGGTGAGTGGGAGGCTGGCCCATCAGTGTGAGCATCTTATCTCTCCACTTCTCTCCTGGGCCTTGGTTTTTAATCTCCTTTGCTACCCAAGGGTTCTTTGATTGATTGATTGACTGATTGATTGATTATGTACATGGTGTTCTGTCTGCCTGTATGTCTACAAGCCAGAAGAGTGCACCAGATCTCATTACAGGTGGCTGTGAGCTGCCATGTGGTTGCTGGGATTTGAACTAAGGATCTCTGGAAGAATAGCTAGTGTGCTCCTATCTGCTGAGCTATCTCTCCTTTGCTGAATTCTTAGGCCTAACCGTGAGGCAAGGCGGAAGGATTGATCTGATGAGAACAAGAATCTAAGCAGTCCCAGGAACCGCACACAACTCGCTAGCAGCTCCTGAAGGGTAGGAACGCAGTACCTGGAGGCCACAGGGAAGCGCAGACCAGCTCAAGCTGCCTCCAGACCCTGGAAGGAAAGCAAAACTCAGCAAAGCCAGGGTCTCGGAGCATGGGAGACAGCACCTCAAATGACCACCAGAGGGCGCTCCAAACCAGCCAACCCAGACCCTCCTCAGCGAGGCACTCACCCGCAGAGGTCAGCCTTCCGCCAGAACACTTTCCGAGCCGCTGAGGCTGCTGCAGCCTTAAGAGGCCAGCCAAGGATTGCCGTCAGAGCATCATCCCCAGAGGCACCGAGGAGACAGGAAACCTGCATCCTGCCTGATGATGTTCAGCCTGGGTTGCACCCCCTGGTCCTGCCAGCGGGCTCATCCCATGGGAGCCCAGGGCAGGGCCAAAGGCAGGGCGCCCACGGGGTGAGAAGAGGGGCCCTCACCCGAGTGCTCCCTCCAGGCGCCGAAGAAGGAGTCCCCGGAGGATCAGGCAGAGGCAGAGAAGCCTGCTCTCCAGGTTCAGGTGAACAGAGGTGAGGTCCAGGTGAGCCAGGACTCTCGCACACACAGCAGGTCTCCCACCCAGCAGCGACGCTTAGCAGGGAGAGTGCACAGCCGGGGCTGCACAGTGTTTCCAGACTATGGGGCTGTGAGTTCGTACTTTCAACTGGATTTAAGAGCCCCTCCTAGGCCTCATTAAATTTCTGCGTGGCTCGGAGCACCACGCTTCCACAGTGAGACCCTTGCCCAGGTGCTGGCGGGTGTCAGGTAGATAGATGTCTTTGGTTGGTGTACAGTCCTATTGCAGTTGTAATTAACGCCCGCGGGTGAAGCGCTGTAGGCCACAGGGGCCCTGGCCTGAATCCAGGGCAAACCGATTTGTTGTGAGCCTGGTGCAGAGCCATGGCTGGAGCTGAGTCACGTTCAGAGAGGCATCCAGCTCACCCTCTGAAGGCAGGCCCCCCGCTGTACTTGGCTTGGCTGGGTGTGGCCTGCTCTTGACCTAGCTTAGAAAGGTGGGTTAAGGGGAAGGCCGAGGTGGAGGGTCGAGAGCAGTTTGTTTCTCTTTCACAGAGGTGGCCCCTCTCTACCGCATCCCCACAGTAGCATAGGGGTTTGGGCGCCCCCCCCCCCCCCCCCCCACCGTCCCCCCGGGTCTATTCCAGAATCCACTTCTCTCCTCTGCCAGCCCTCCCTAGAATTGTGGGAAGCAGCGCCGCCCAGCCCCCCAACTCCAACCCAAGGCCAGGAAAACTTTAGCCAATCAGCAGTCCCACTGGTTTGGATGAATCTAATCTCAGGTGGGTTGGTTAGTGTCCCCAAACAAGCCCTGAGGAAAGAAGGGTTTTAACAGTGGTTGGGAGAGGCCCCTTGGTTCTTCTGAGACTGGAAAATCTACTCTTTCCTTCTGCTGGGCGGGAAAGAAAAACATATTAGCTCCTGAAGCTGATCCCACCCAGATGGAAGAGTAGGGGGGAGGATGAAGGAAGAGGGGGAGGAGACCCCAGAAGCAAACAGAAGGGGAGAGAAACCCCCAGTCTTGGTTGACAGAGTCAACCTGGATCCAGCCATGCCTGCCACTGGGGTTATGAGGATCTTCCTCCTAATGTTTAGGAGCCAATACGGAAATTTCAACTTTAACTTTAGTCTTCTGTTTTGTTTCATTTTTTTAAAAACAGAGTCTCATGTAGCCCAGGCTGGCTCTGAACTTACTATGTAGCTAAGGGGAACCTTGAATTTCTGATCCTCTGCCTCCACCTCCTGAGTGCTGGGATTACAGATATACACCACCCCTGACTTTGTGTCCTGCTAGGGACTACCCAGGTATGGACCCAGAACTTTCATGCTAAGCATTGCTACAATGGGTTTGGGGGTGCCCCACCCCATCCCAGTCCACCGTGTTTTCAAGCCCTGCATGCTTCTAGGACAGAAGGAGGGTGTCACTCCAGACCCATCAGGGTCTCTGAGATCAGTACCAGCTTCAGGGTCCTTATTTCTCAGCCCCAGATCTGTCTCTGCCCTGACCTTGGAGGCTTCCAGCTCTCAGCTGTGCACTCTAGGCTGTCTGTGCTCCTGGACAAAAAGTCATGCTGGCATCTTGGGCCGGGGCCCTTGCAGATTTACTACCTACCCACTGTTTTCTTCTCCCGGCTATCCCAAAGGCAGTCTGCCCTCTCCACTCCAAGTGGAGACCAGTCAGTGACAGGGAATGTGCCCAAATGCTTAAGTGTGTGCCAGAAGCACTTTGACCCAGCATAACCCACAGAATGCCAGCCACTAGTCCAGAGCCCCAAGCTTCCGTCCTGTGGCGTGGTGATGAACTGATGAAGGCCCACATCCCTATCTCCCCTACATTCCGGCTTCCCCCGGCCCAGGCTGGAAAGATCCGCCAGGACTCACTTTGTAACTTCAGGTCTGGTACAAGCTCAGCTTATAGAGGTTAGCAGAGTAGCGACAAGGTGGGTAGGGGAAGGGACTTGTCTTTCCGGGCTTTATCTGCAGGTACGTCAGATGTACTAAGACAGGTGACATTGTGCCTGCCACCTAGAGCCCAGCTCTGCCTTAGGTTACTTGGGCTACTGTGTGAAGAGTGTTGATGGCTACACAAACACCACTTGGCTTGCTATAACCAAGTTCGTTTGTGTGTTTATTTTTATCAGTTTTCCACAGCTTTAAATGATACAAAAATGACAAAATTTCTAAAAATACAGTGGAGAAGTGGCACCCTGAGGATGTGACCTAGCTTTCCTGGGTTCTACCCCTGCAGCTGGATCATAAGCCCCAGAAGCCATGGTGCAAACCAGAAACCACCCACATGTTCAGAGAAATCTGCACATGTTCCCTTGTGCAAATGGCTCCTTGGAAAAATCTAATCCAGCTGCTGGAGCCCTCTGGCTCTCAAAGTCCTCGCTTCCGCTGACACATCTGGCATCTCTTCCCTCTGCGAGGCAGTTGTCACTGCTGGTCCCATTTTACAGATTTGAGGAACTGATACTTGGACTTCCCCAAGTTCGCTCTCAGATCCCCAAGGTACATGCTCCACAGAGAAACTCATCCCTCCTAGCAAGGCTTCACGCTGGAAATCCAGGCAAATGCCTTAAAGGGCATTCTAAATATATTTCTTTACTATAGATGCTGATCGCCTGCTACTGAAACCAGGAATTAGCTTGTCTGCCTGAGGACGTGGCTGCTGCCTTCGAAAGAAGGCACTGGAGAAATCTGCCGACTGCCAGCCTAGCGATGCTGCCGACGGCTTCCAGCAAAAGAAGAACCTTCGCTGCCAAATACTTCAGTAAGGATTTGATTCTGTGTGGCGAATGACTGTGTGTTTGACTCCTTGCTTGAGGGTGGGGTTGCTCAGGGCCACTGAGAGAGGCTTCTTGGTCCGGTGGGCACCGTGCAGTCAGCACTCAATCTTCCTTCACCTTTCAGAACTGACTGGTGGCCCAGCACTCAGCCGTGTACCCCAGCATCTGCTCTGTGTCTGCCTGAAAAACGGGCTCCAACATGAAAGCAAGTGTCAGGGGCCCTGGGCTGCGGTGGCTGAGGACTCTAGTGACATTTAATGTCCGTGAGGACCACCATGACCATAGCCTGCTCGGACACTAGGTGAACCCCCACAGGGAGAGCTGTGTGACCCAAGGCTCCCCTGTCTGCACCAAGAAACAACCCAGCCTGGCAGTGAGCTAAAAGATTTGGAGGGTGGTTGAGCCTGGAAAGGGCTGGGGAGGAAGCCATTAGCCACAATGGGACTATTGTCTGTTTGAGTCACAGGCAGATGCTGGTCGGGTGTGCCCTGAAGGTGCTGGTCCCTTCAAGAGCCAAGCCTTGTAGGTGCTGGGTCACACCGATGTAGGTCCAGATGGTGCAAGGTCATACAAGTCTTGAGCCTTGCAGGTGCTGTGTCTTGCTGACGCCGAGCCTAGCAGGTGCTGGGTCACATAGGTGTTAGGCCTTGCAGATGCTGGCTAGATGTACCCCTCAGATGCTAGGCCCTTCTGGAGCTGCCCCACTCAAATCTATGGGCACTGTCTGGAGCCCAGACAGGAAGGAGATGGTTGTGTTTGTAACTGGGTGATGTTCTCTGGTTGTAAGGACCTGAGAGCTGGATTCTAGAAACAGATGCCGTCTGTGGCACCCTCAGGGCCTCTCGTCCTGCGTTAGAAACTGAGGGAGCTCTTCAAACTCCCCAGCCTCCTCTGGAGACGTCTGCTTAACCATCTCAGGTGGACCCCAGGCTTCAGGACATTTTATGTCACTGTGAGCATGGGGAGAAAGTAAGCAAAGCCACAGGGCTTGGACCCCAGCTGTGCCGCTGCTGTGCCCTGAGCTGGCGTGGGTGGGATGAGGAGAAAATTTTCTCTTTCACAGAGGCAGGTCTGGGTGGACTGGAATCTGAGTCTGGGCTAGAGTCTAGGTGGAAGTTCCACCGGAACCAACGCACAGAGATCAGGGGAGAAGTCGGGCTGGAACGTTGAGGTCACAGCAGCTGATACTCTCCTCCAACTGGGGTCACAGTGTCATTCGGTTCCGAATGAAAACCCCTGGCTTCTGTGGGAGGGTCAGCTGCCAGATTTGTCTGATATGATGGTTTGTGCCCCACCTCCAGAGGGCATGTGCCAACCTATTGCGAAAGGGCAGTGGAGATGTTACATGAGATTTTTATATGAAAGTGAAACTCACGTGGCGGAGAGTGAGCCATTTTGGAGTATAAAATTCAGTGGCAGTCCATGCATGCACCACGCTGTGTGGTCACAACGTCATCGTCCATGGTGTCCTGCACGGGCTAGCAGTCCCCGTGCACAGCCAGTATGTCTGTGTGTGGTGACTTAGCTGCTGCACAGGGCTGATAAGTGTGTGTGTGTCCCTCTGTGCCAGCCTTTTGCACTCAGCATGCTCTCATCCAGGCTTGTGTGTGATGGAGCAGGTGTCTGTGCTGTCTTCCTCTTGACCACGCTGGTTTTACGTAACCATCATCTCAGACTCTTAGACAACTTTGAAGAAAATGTTAATGTCATTGCACAGAAGGCTTCAGACAAGGACGGTGTTATGGGAACAGTGGGGACAACTTCTCTCTCTCCAGCCTTGATCAGGTTATCTGGTTCTCTCCTCCTCCTCCTCCTCCTCCTCCTCCTCCTCCTCCTCTTCTTCTCTCTCTCTCTCTCTCTCTCTCTCTCTTCTGGTTTAGTCAGGGGATGTTTTTGTTTTTAAGATTTATTTATTTATTATGTATACAGTGTTCTGCCTGTAGGCCAAAAGAGGGCACCAGATCTCATCATCCATGGTTGTGAGCCATCATGTGGTTGCTGGGAATTAATTTCAAGAAACTCAGAAAAGCAGACAGTGTTCTTTTCTTAACTGCTGAACGATCTCTCCAGCTCCCTTAGTCAGGATTGTGGGGGGGGGGGGTTGTTGTTGTTTCAAATTGTTTTATTTCCATCTTTAACACTAGCAGGAGTCTAAAACAGACTGATATCCAAAGCATAGTTTAAATGTAACAAAGAAAGAGTTAAACTATATACATTAAGGAAAGAGGAAAGGAGTAATTTTTTTCTATAACAACCTTTTCCTATTAATTCATTTTCTGATTAGTAGAACTAAACACATCTAAATTTAATTTAGGATGAAGTAATAGGACTTTTAAGATCTACTTCATAAACTGTCTTTAAAGAGAAGAAACCAAATTTTTAAGTGGGTGTCACTAGATTCACTGGTGAGCTGGCTGCATTGTCACCTGGGCTCCTTGAACTAACAAGAGCCAATCCATGAGGCCCACAAGGAACTCAATGGCTGTGACATCCAAGGGGAGGGCACACACCACACATCACAGTGGTGAGAGCTAATGCCCCCACCCTCTGAGTCCACGTAAAAAACATCATTACTCTCATTCAAACGAACTGGAAGTCAAGCAGTTTAAAAAGTTAGAAGACTAAAGCTATTTCTTTCACATGGGAGAGGGCTCTCCTTCAGCACCATTCAAAGTGAGTTCTGTACTGAGTCCCTGCTCCTTCAGAACAGCAAACTGAAAGTAGCCAGGGTTTTTTATGGGAAGAATATATATGGGATATACTAGTGACTTGTAGGCTGTGGTCCAGTAGTCCAATACCTGTCTCCCAAAGAAAGGCCAAGACTCTGGTAGTCGTGCAGTCTGCGAGTCTGGATGTCTCAATTGGTTTATGTTGACATCCCAAAGAAGTGGGTTCTAAACCCAGCAAGGTATCTGAATACTCGCATGTCTACCTCAGCAGGAGGATGGGTGAACTTGCCAGTGAGGGTTAGGGCAAAAAGCAAGAGTTTCCTTCTTGGTTGCCCTTTCATGTGGACAGCCACCAGAAGGTGTGGCCCAGGTTTAGGGTGGGTCTTCTGACCTTAAATGATCCAGTTAAGAGAACTCTCTCACAGAAACAGTCATGCCCAGCTGCTTGGGTTTAGTTGATTCCAGATGTGGTCGAACTGGCAGCCAAGATTATTCATCACACCTGGAGAATATGACTAAGGAACATGAGTTTCCCCCTGACAGATGTTTGCAGAGATTCGGGACAAATGAGCCATTCTTGAGGATTAAATCCCTCTGCTGGACCTCACATCCACCTCTTCGGGCATCATTCTGCCAGACCTGCTGGAACTTCCCTTGTAGTAGGGAGCCAGAGCTACTTGACTCTGCCAGATGCTTTCGTGCCTTGCGGAAGGGTCACATAGTTTATTCCTGGATTCCATTGATGTTAGCAGGTGAGCAGACAAACGGATCCTGCATCTCTCAGGTGTCAAACTTAGGTCGAGTTCCTGGAATGAACTCTACTTACAGCTGGCTTATGTTTTACATCTCACTGGAATTGACTTTGCTGGCATTGCTGCTAGCACTGTTGTGTGTGTTCCTGAGGAATGATGGGCAGCATTTGTGAAATACTTTGTCTTCTACATAAGCACAGCGGCTTCAAAGAGTGGCTTGGGAAGCAATACCCTTCCTTTGTCTGCCCTAATGAGGGTTCCTATTGCTGTGATGAAACACCATGACCCAAAGCAAGGTGGGGAGGAAAGGGCTTAAAGCTTACAGTTCCATATCGCTGTTCATCATCAAAGGAAGTCATGACAGGAACTCCTGGAGGCAGGAACTGAGGCAGAAGCCATGGGGAATGTGCTTCCTGACTTGCTCATCGAGGCTTGTTCAGCCTGCTTTCTTATTGCACCCAGGACCACCAGCCCAGAGAGGACACCCATCACTAACTCAGACAATGCCCTACAGCAGGATCTCGTGGAGGCTTCTTCTCAATTGAGATGTCTTCCTTTCAGATGACTCTAGCTTATGTTAAGTTGACATAAAACATTTGTCCAAGTTTGCCTTCTGTGGCTGTGATAAATGCCATGACCAAAATCAATTTCCTTGGGAAGGAAAGGATTTATTTGGCTCACACTTTGAGTCATAGTTCATCCCTGGGGGAAGTTAGCCCAGGAGCAGAAACAAAAGTCATGGAGGAAGGCCATTTACTGCCTCATCCTCTGCCTCCTGTAGAGCGAATTTTCTTACAGAGCCCAGGACCAACTTTCCACAGATGGCTTGGCCCTGCAAGGGCAATCTAATCTAGGTAATTCTTCAGTTGAGGTTTCTGCTTTCTGGGGGATGCTAGTCCAGTGGTTCTCAACCTGTGGGTTGCAACCCCTTTAGGAGTCACATATCAGGCATCCTGCCTATCAGATATTAGCATTAACAGAAGCAAAATTACAGTTATGAAGTAGCAGCAAAATAATTTTACGGTTGGGGGTCACCACAACATGAGGAACTGTGTTAAAGGGCCACAGCATTAGGAAGGCTGAGACGCAGTTCTAGGCTGTGTCGAATTTACAGTAAAGCTAACCAGCACAGTCCTCTAGGAAAGACTTTGGGAAGCATCGCTGTCTGGGACATTGAGTAATCATCACCCTGGGGTTCTGTCTGCTTTCTAGGTGCCCCACAGCGTTTTCCATGTAGTTTGCTCCCGGCATTCCTTTACCAGCCGCTGTACTTCCTGTGGTGTGGATGCAATGTTTCCTTTTTCAGTCCTGGTTCTTTTTATTATTATTGCTCAGTCTGGTTAAAGGTTTGCTGAGTTTTTTTAGTCCTTTGAAAGAACTGTTTTTGTTTTCTTGTCTTTTGGGGGTTTTTGTTTGTTTGTTTGTTTTGTTTTTTTTTGCTTCATTGATATTTCTCTCCTGTTTTGCGTTTTCTGTGTTGTTGGGTCTCTGAATATGCTCATCTCTATGACTTCCTTCTCATTTCCTTTGGACCTGGCTTGATTTTACCAGTTTCTCAAGCAGAAATGTGTGTTACTGAATCTCAAGGGTGGCACTTGGAGTGAAAATTGTGCTCACTTTCAAGTATTTGACAATTTCTAAATTTTCTTTCTGTTGTTTTTTTTTCTAATTTAAGTCCAGTATAGTCTGATCATGTATTTTGTATGATTTCCATTTTCAAGTTCCTCAGACTTTCTTTATGGCCCAGCATATAATCCACCCTGAAGAACATTCCAAACACCCCTGTGAACAAAATCCCTCCACATCTGTGTGAGGTGTGCTTTGTGTGCCCATCAACTCACATAGGTGATCTGCCGCGCCTTTTATGAAGCTACTGGTGGCTTGTCTAAATATCCTTCAGTGATTGAGACTGGGGCATGAAAATCGTAGTATTTAACTCTCAAGTCTTATTATTTCATTGTCTTTTTCCAGTAGTGCCAGTGTTTGCTTCTTAAACACGTATACAGTGATATCTATTGCCCCTCTGTGTTAGCCTCCTACCCTGTAACAAAATACCTGATTAAATCAACTCGCTAGGGTTTTGGAGATGGTGTGGTAGGTAAAGGCTATTGTCTTGCAAGCATGAGTACCCAAGTTCAAATCCCCAGAAGGTATGTAAAAGCTGGATACATAGCACAAGCTTCTGAAATCCCAGTGCCGCTATAGGAAGATGGGAGATGGAGGCAGGACAATCCTCAGATCTTCATCCAGCGAGTACACCAGGCTAGGATGAGAAAAATAAACAAAGACCCTGTCTGAAACAAAGCGAGGCGGGTGGAGTGGGAGATTGCTAACATCCCAGATCGTCTCTTATCTCCACACTTACATTGTGACACACAGGCACCCACATTGACACACACAATGCACATGCATGTGCATGTACTTGCTCATGCTTACACACACATACACAGAGAGAGAGGCTGGCATGGTGGCTCGGTGGGTAAAACCACTTGCTGAATTTATTCCCTAAAATTCACAGTAAAGGAGGAAACTGACTCCTGAAGCTGGCCTCTGGCATCCACACGAGCCTGTGGTACATCCACATGAACCCTATGGTACTTCCGCCCAAGCCCTCTGGCAAGTCCACATGAACCCTGTGATACTTCAGCACGAGCCCTGTGGCCCGTCCACACTCACATTCACACACAACAATAATAACGTTTTTAAATCAACTTACTAAAAAAGAAGGTCATAGTCACTTGTCCTTTTCTTTGAGTCCCTGGCAGCACAGTACCACTCCAGGAACATAGGACAGAAGGAGGACACCCACTGTCCTATGTCGAAAACATGCCCCCAGTGACCCAACCTCTTCCCAAAGACCCAGTAGCCACGCAGGCTGGGAACTGAGACTTTTGCTCTTTAAGTCTCTAGAGCAGTGGTCCTCAACCTGTAGGTCGCGACCCCTTTGGGGTCAAATGACCCTTTCACAGGGGTCACATATCAGATATCACGCATATTAAATATTTGCATTATGATTCATAAGAGTAGAAAAATTGCAGTTATGAAGGAGCAACAAAAATACTTTTATGGGTCACCACAGTGTGAGGAACGGTACTAAAGGGTCACAGTGTTAGGAGGGTTGAGAAGCACGGGTCCATAGTCTCCAGAACAAACCACAGCAGCTTTCTGGTGAGCTCAGGGGTTAGTCCCTGTGAACAACCCTGACATAATGTCTCTTCCCTCAGTGTGGCACCTGCTTGTGGAGTGGCGTGACCAGCTCCAGCTCTCTCACCAGCTTTTTTTTTTTTTTTTGGTTTTTCGAGACAGGGTTTCTCTGTGGCTTTGGAGCCTGTCCTGGAACTAGCGCTGTAGACCAGGCTGGTCTCGAACTCACAGAGATCCGCCTGCCTCTGCCTCCCGAGTGCTGGGATTAAAGGCATGCGCCACCATCGCCCGGCTCTCACCAGCTTTGATGGGACACATCTCCTGTCTTTTTCCTTCCCGTTTGTGACTTTGCACCCCTATGACTCTGTTACAGAGAGCATGTGACTAGATCTCACTGCAGTAAGCGAAGAATGTAGGTGGATTCGCGTCTGCTCTCCCCTGGATTCCCACGGGAGTTTTATCCCCCAAGTCACACGATAGTGGTGTGAGAAGATTTCATCTTAATCTGACTGTGGAAAGGGATGAGTATCTTTCTCATGTAACATGTAGAACTCTGGTGTATCAGTTAAAATAGAGTAAGAAGAAAATGATACAAAACCAAACCATGGATTTGAAGAATATTCTCATGAATCCTTGTTTCTGTCATCCCTGGTCTTCCTCAGTTCTTCCCGGGCTGCCGTCCTGTGAGTGGACACTTCTTTCCGTGTTTCCTCTCACAAAGATCCACTGGCCAGGACCTCTCTGTCTCTGTACCTCGGGGGATAATGCCATTTTGCCTTTCTTGTTTCCGACAGTCAGCTTTCACATAGGTTGGCACTGATTAACAGTTTTCAGTTTCTCTACTTCTAGTTGGCATTGTTGAGAGGTGCTGTCAACTGCCAATTACATGGATACTTCTTCGTGTCACCAGGCCACTTGGTGCTCCTCCGCATCACCAGGACACTTGGCGTTCCTCCGCGTCACCAGGCCACTAGGTGCTCCTTTGCATCACCAGTCCACTCGGCGGTCCTCCGCGTCACCAGGCCACTCATTCCCGTTACTTTCAAGCCTTAATTTTTTTCTTCTGTCTTTCAACAATTTGATTGCAAATTCTGTCATCTCATTTCCCCGTAACACCAACCCTGGCACTAAACTGTCCGTCTGTCCACATCCACCTCTGTGCTAGAATGCACTTCTCTTTCTCTTTCTCCTCCTTGCGTTTATTATATGTGAAAAAGAGTGCTTTCCATCCACTGGAAAGTTCCAGTCTTCTTGTTTTGTTCTCCAAATACTGTTTCTGCTCCTGTCTCTCCTGTCTCCATCTGCCTGGCGTGCATTACAAGCAATTTGGCAGAAATGATTGCCACTGTTTTCCATATATCTGCCCTCTGTTTCTTTTCCTTCATCTCTTCTGTACCCTCTGAGCCCCCTGCCTCACTGAGTACCTGGAGGTGCAGGCCTGCTCCACCAGCCCCAGCCATGTTGGATTATGTCCATATCTCTACCCCCAAGTACACTTACTCTTTTTTCTATCCCCTGCATAGGATGTCGCGCTTGCCCAGACAGGAGGGGGAGGGGATTTAGTCTTCAGTCCTTGGTCCGCCAGCTCAGGGATTTCTGCCCTCTGTTTCTGTCTTGCTGAAATTCTGCGGCCCCCATCACCTTCCCGTTTCCTGCGCTTCTTTACATTTTTATTTTAGCTTCTTGAGTGCAGTGGTGGGAATTTTCTTTTTTAAGTAGTTACCTGTCAAACCCTGTGGAACTCAGAATTCCTGAGGGTGTATCATCCTCTCTCTCCCTTGTGTTTTAGACAGCTCTTTGCAGTCGTTAAGAACCGGACATTTTACCTACTTACAATATGACTTTTCGCAAACCCCTGATGAGAAGCAACTTAAGGGAGCTGAGTCTGTCTGCTTCGGCATCTCACCACAGAAGGCCTGTGGGAGGCCAGGACTCTGTCCCATGAAGTTGGAACTTAACTAGTCTTGTCTCAAACAATCAGGAAGTAGATCACTCGGGCTAGAAGCAGAGCTAGTTTGGGGCACTCAACCTTGCTCCCAATGGTCCAACATCTGCCAGAAACAGTTGCTGTCCGAAAGGCTCCACAGCCTGACAGAGCAGCACCCCCAGCTGCGTAACCAATGTTCAAACACTGCACAAATGGGACCTTTTCATGTTTAACTGTAATGTTTATTTTTGTTAGGTTTTGTTGTTGTTGTTGTTTTGCTTTGCTTTAAGACAGGGTCTCACAGGCTGACCTCCAACTTGTGATCCTCCTGTCTCAGCATCTGGAATGCTGGTATTACAGACAGAGGTGAGCTGCCACACCTGCTAAAAGTGGACACTTTAGATAAGAGGTTGAATCCTTTGTCTGCGCTGAATCTGTAAATCCTGTCCCTCACATATGCTGCCTCTAATGCCTCTGTTATGTTTGCATTTTATTCTTGCTTTTATTTTTTCAATGCAGCTTCTAAGTGTCGCCCTGTTCCAGTGCCATTTAACGATCAGCTGGTAGTTGGCCCCGCCCTCTGCCAGGAGCTCTGTGAGAGGACAGGGGATTCTCTCAATTCAAGTAGACGTTAAGCTCACTCTAGTTCTCCATTCAAAAGTAGTTAGGTTTGTCAGTTTTGTTTAGCTTAATAGTTGCATCTCTCGACTGTAGCTGAGAGTCTTGCCTCTACTTTTGTGTTTTGGGTTTCCTGGAGTCTGTTCTCCCCTTAGGATAGTGGCCGCATCCACTGGCTTTGTTGCTACCCCTTAGGAGCTCATGTGAGCATTACTTTGAATGAGGAAGTGAGGAGGAAGAGCCGGTTAGAGCTGTTTGCACAGTGATTGATCACTAAAGTTATACCTGACATATAGTGTGTATTTAATTACTGTTGAGTAAATGTGTGACTATATAAATGAATGAATAGCATAAGAAAGGCAATGCAGGTCAGATGACCTTGCAGAGGCCCTGAGTAAGATTTAAAATACTGGGAATAAAAACATTGCACAACGCTTAGCAGTGCTGGACCCGGAGGCATCTGGGGCTTCTGAATGGATGATGGAACGGGTCATTTGAGTGATGCAAGATCATCCTACAGAAGCCAGCACCCTCCATAATGACGGTGAGCAAACACACAGACATGACCGTGCGCACACACACACACACACACACACACACACACACACACGCTCACACTCAAACTCACAGCGCTCCTAGGTTAGAGACACCTCGTGAAGACCCACGGAAGTAGAGCAATGCCAGATAACAGGCCTGGCTTCTACTTTATGCTCTTTAGGTGAACTGGCTATGAGAGAGGGAGAGGGAGTGTCAATAGCACTTGGCATGCCTTGGGGACAATTAAGCTTGTTTTTTGGAAACAGGGTCTCTCACTGGGACTGGTACCCAGTGGCTAAACTGGCTGTCTAGTCAGCTCCTGCGGACACTACAGAACTCATGCTACCGTACCCAGCTTTAAAAACAACAAACAAACACAGGTTCTGGGAATCAACATTAGGTGCACCAGTTTGCTAACTTAGCTGCCTCCCCAGCCTCTGATAACTCGCTATAGAAGACCACTAACATGTTCTGGGGCCGTGTGGGGAGAGGACAGGGAAAGGGACGGGGCAGTGTCAGTAACCCCTTAGTTCCAGATACCTGGTTAGAAATGAGTCAGAAGGTAGATTTTTTTTTCTCCTTTCCCTTCCTTTCTACCTTTTATGGTACAACCAAACTAAAAATGGTAATAATAGCACCGAGATCACCTTGTCCTGTGTCCAGCTCCCTTCAGCAGATGAACTTGGCTCTAAGGTAGAGGAACCAGAACCCCAGTCAGGAAGCAGTGAAACCATGTATAAATGTGGGTCCCCAAAAGCACATCTTAAGCAAGGGTCAGGGTGGAGTTGATAACTGGGGAGATGAGCCAGGACTGTGACTGGAAAGTGACCAGAAGGAGGGAAGTCTGCCACTGGGGAATGGGGGAGACCACTGCTGCCACAGTCCCCTTGCAGGGACTCTAGGGACGCCTTGAAAGCCTCTATACGAGGGCCATGGCCACTCAGCGCCTCCTCCCCAGTGTACTGAATCCATTTGCACAGGCTCAGAAGTAGCCGGAAACTGGAAGCCAGCAGTCAGCTCACCCAACAGGGCACTCATAACGGCAGCTGAAGCCAGAAATCACCGAGGCACGGACATGAATATTTAAGCTTTGCAGAAACCATTCTTCTCGCCCAGTGTAGGACACTGTGTGAACTGGATACCCCAGGACACGTTGAAGGAAGGCTCAGGGAACCCCTGGCCTGGTGCAAGAGTGAGAGGAAGTGGTGAGCAGAGAGGGGTCCAGGAGCAGGGTAAAGTCTGGCCTAAGCCTGGAAGTCCCTTGTTGGAGGCCGGGAGAGAAGTGTAAGAGTGTGCCTGGAGAGGAACTTACTTCCTCACAATCTGGAAGTTAGAAGTTCACGGTAAAGGTATTGGCAGGCCTCTTTGCCCCTTCAGCCCCTCTCCTCGGCTTCAGCTTCCATCCTCTCCTTGTGTCTCGTGTGCTCGTTCCTCTGTCTATGGCTGTGTTCTTTTGCTGTCTTTGTTTTGTTTTTCTTTCTTTTTATTTTTATTTATTTTTTATTTATTTTTTTTTTTGAGGCAGGGTTTCTCTATATAACAGTCCCTGACTGTCCTGGAACTCTGTCTGTAGACCAAGCTGGCCTCGAACTCACAAAGATTCACCTGCCTCTGCCTCCCAATGCTGAGATCAAAGGCGTGCGCCCCCACTGCCACCTGGCTTATGACTGTGTTCTTACATGCTCCTCTTACAAGGAGTCATTTAACCACCTCTGTAAAGGCCCAGTCCCCAGCAGGCACTTTCTGGGACACTGGGGCTCATAGTTCCATCTTGTGCATTTGAAGAGGACTCAGGCCAACACTCTTGTTTGCCTCAGTTCTGAAGAGCCAAGAAGAACCTGTGCCCAGGAAACAGTGTGGACAGAGCCCTCAGCCAATGTCTAGACAGATACTGTGCCAGGCACACTGCCCTCTGGGGAGCCAACGGAGCGCTGAGTCAGCAGCTTTCTCAGAGAGCCAGCTTCCTGTGGTAACCTCTGTTCCTGCCCAGCTGGGGAAACAACATCCCTGAGGTGGGTGGAGAATGCAAACCACAGCAGCCCTTGGCCTTCTGCCCTCTGCCCTCTGCATCTGCCCCACTTCTGCAGGCTCCCTGATGCCTGCTCCATCATCTTACACTGTCCATTTCGGTGTGAACAAGGAGTCCACACCAGACCATCCCTTAGAGGTCTGGGGCGGGAATAGAATACCTAATAAAAAGCAAAGCTTACAGGGGGCTCAGAGTAAGTCCTGAATTCATAGGAGTTTCTTTCTGAGAATAAGATGCTGAGACGATCTCTGAGAACCCTAATGTGGGGTGTGCATGTGTGTGTGTGCATGTGTGTGTCTGTGTGTACATGTGTGTGCATGTGTGTGTCTGTGTGTACATGTGTGTGTCTGTGTGTACATGTGTGTGCATGTGTGTGTCTGTGTGTACATGTGTGTGCATGTGTGTGTCTGTGTGTACTTGTGTGTGCATGTGTGTGTCTGTGTGTACTTGTGTGTGCGTGTGTGTGCATGTGTGTGTGCGCATGCATGTGTGAGTGTGTGTGTTGCTCCATGCACAGAAAAACCTCTGGTGTCCTTTAGAAGCCACCCACTTTTTTTGAAGCAAAGTCTCTCATATTCCAAGTAGGCTAATTTGGACGGCCAGAAAGCCCCAAAGATATGCCTGTCTCCACTTCCCAGCATGCATTACCATGCGCAGCCGTTTACGTGGATTCTGGGAATAAAACCCAGGTCCACTTGGTTGTAAGCCAAGCACTTTAAGAGCTGAGCCCCTCCTCTCACCAAGTCCTTTTGCAGATTAAAAAAAAAAAAGCAGAGAGGAAAGGTGGAGCCTTGGACACAGGAAACCCTATCTGGAGCCTGGCATGTCATCTGCCAGCTGTGGTGGGCTCAGGGCAAGAATTTAGGCAGCGTAGAGGAGTGTCAAGCACTCCAGACTCCCCTCCCAGGAGACAAAAATAGCTCTCACCATCTCCTGAGGACCCTGATCACACGTTTCGCTCTTCGAGTAGGAACACCAGTGAACATGCTGGGATGAAGAACCAGCTCAAGCCCTGGGCATGGTACTTGTCACTGTGCCCACTCCTCAGCAGCACCCTGGTGCCCACTAAGCCTGTAGGCTTTTGCAAGGCTGGGCCTTGAAAGTGGACTGAGGTGGACATGGTAGGAGACCGGGCACAGTGCACAGGGAGGAGTTGGATAGAAACGCAGGCATTCAGCAGCCTCAGTTGACCAGTCATAGCCCCGTGGCCAGATGGGCTTGTCATGGCCGTCCTGTGTTGAGGAACGAAGGGCAGGGCTCTACAGCCCTAGTAAGACCAGCCATCGGTGTTGAGGATGTATCTCATGTAAGAATTTCCTATGGAAGAATGTCTCCCCATAGAGTTAGGTCAGCATCATGGAGCCAGAGGCCTTGTCCTCCTGGTGGAGACAGACAGGGGTCACCTAGTATTGCCTAAAATGGCAGGCTGAGTTTGAGATACTAGCTTAGCCACCTCCTAGCCAATGACTTCTCATGCATCAGGCACCTTCCTTGGGCCCCACTGTTCTCTACGACACGAAGTATAAAATCAGTGTGTTCCATGTGTAATGAAGAGCAGTAGCTCCTACCATGTGGCACGTGCTCAGCCAATACTAACTCCTAACAACTGTGCTATGTGTTAAGTGCAGACACTACCACTCAGGTACAATGCACTCCCGGCCATATCGTGTGCAGAGTTAGAAGGCAGGGATGTCGTGAGTCTAGGGATAACTTAGAGCTGCTGTCCCAGGACCCTCCTGAATGGTCGGCTTTCCCGTTGCCAGGAAGAGAGAAGAACCAATGTCCAGCTGCAGCCCCTGCTCCCTTCCCTGTGTCCCTCCTTTCCTAAGGATGACCCTCCACGTAATCCACATGCGGGACCCGCACCCCAAGTCTAGACAGTGCCTCTTGTAGGGACAAGGCGCTCTTCTTCCTCCTCCCAGGCTGAGCCAACCTCGTGCCCAGTCCTACAACTTGCTGATCAGTGACACTGATGGCCTGAATAATGTCCTAAATACCATTCCAGCCGTTCGCACTGTAGACAGGAACCACAGCACCCAGCCTCACCCATGGCTCATGCTAGTATGTGCCCATAATGGTTAGATCAGAAGTTATCATGTGCCCTTTGGCATACCAGAGGACACTGACACCCAGAATTAAACTTCTGAAGCAGATGGAGCTGCCGCGACAGGAGCCAACACGACTCCTCTGTGTCCAGCTCGCCACAGTCCTGCGTTCCTGCTCGACACACAGCGCTCGCTTACTCCAAACCCCGCTGTGGTCCCTGGCTCCATCGCCAAGAGCCAGTTTCTTTGAAGGATGGCCGCTGTCTCTGGACCTCTGTCTTGCTCTCTCAGATTCGCCAGTATCGATAGGATATCTCAGCAATTCAGTTCATTTCTAGCATGAACGACCCAGAGTGAGCTCACAGCCTACGAGACTGCAGACTGTAGACTCACTCACAAAAGAGCCTCCACCTCAGAGCCCGTCACCAACGGGTGCCTAGGCCACCACCCTTCTGTCCTCTCAGCTCCTTAGCCCAGGTTCCCACTGCTCTCCTCAGGTGCAGTAGCCCCCTAGGTGACTCACAAACTCAAGAACACACTGAGTTACTAGAGGAGATACACCTCTGAAGAGCCTGACGGAAGAGGAGAGCTAAGGGGTGGGGTGGGGGTCGCCACACGCCTCAGGATGTGCCATATACCCGAACCTCCATGGTTCACCGACTCGAAAGCTCCCTGAAGCCCCTCATTGAGGGACTTTATGGCGGCACATAGATGGGCCTGATTAACCAGATCAAGCCACTCACCATTGGTGGTTAAATGTGATCTCCAGCCCCATCCCTCAGCTCGTCACCTAGTTGGTTCATCTGACAACCTGACTTTATTTACCCAGAATTACTGCATTAACAGAAACTCAGGTGCTAGGCCACCACACAATCCTGATGACCTGAGTTAGGTCCCCAAAGCCCAAATAAAAGTGGACAACGAGAACCAACCACACAAAGTTGTCCTCTGACCTCCACAGGCTGTGTATCAACACACCCCACCCCCACACACTAATGATAATATTAATAAACAGTATAAAAATTTAAGGACTCAGGAGCTTTTGAAAAGCAAAAGAGGCTCCTCTCACTCCTCCCCGCCGGAGCCTCTGAGGATTGCCGTGCTAGGGATCAAGTATAAAGATTCATCTTGAGCCGCTCCCGGTAGAGCAACCGTTGCCTGGGACATGATGAATGCAGCTGCTCTCGTTTGATCCTCACAGGTGACGGGTGGTATTTCACCTCCCCATCTTAAAGAAGGACCAGGAGACAGGGACAGGGTCCGGCCATGCTCAGCAGTGACCTCGCTGATATTGGATGTCAGCAGTGACTCGAGATGAGTAACAGAGCTACTCACATGGCCCAACGCTGAAACAATCTTGTTTCGCATGGAGAAAGAAAAAAAAATCCCTGAACCACTAATAGTTTCAGGAAGTGGTATTTTGCGATCAGTTTGACTTCCTCTGAGCAGTATGAGAGATGAGTCCCAGGGTGCTGGTTTCCTCTTCAGGGCTAAGTGCCTGTGGACACTTGGCGTTGGCTGTGTGAAGTCAAACCCACCCTGGTGACAGGGCGAGGACTCCTGTTAACCAGGTCACTCCCTTACTTCTAAGAACTGTGAAGGGAGAGAGGTGTCCCAGACTTGAACCCACACACCTGGCCTGCTTAGACATTTCATCCACACACTGTATTTGGAGGGGAATACACAGCTATGCAGAGCCACTCCGGTCTCTGACCTCAGCCTAGGCTCCCTTGAAGTCCGCCTGATGTGATGTAATTGTTCTCTTAATCCGTAGGCGTTATGGTTGTTGAAGACATAGCTGTGCAAGAGGCTGCATCTTTTCCTAAGAGACCTTCCTAAGTGGGCGACCTGGGCATACAACGACCGCCCTTAAAGCTGCTCCTTGTCATGCAACATCCCAGGTCTCTGTGTCCCTTGCCAGCTGAGTAGGCAGGAGAGCCACAGCTCCACCCAAAAGAGTATCAGAGCATCCACCCAAAGCTGGTTGATTACAGAAGGGGAATGCCAACCTCATTGCTAGGGACCAGACAGGACCCCAGTCTCCAGAGGTGATGAGACAATGTCATCCAGCTGGAGGTCCCGGGATCAGGTCACTGAGACCACCCCGGGACCAACAACTTTTGATCTTTTAATGATGAAGCTAGCTCTTGCCCTCTACTGGAATTTGGACCATGGGTCAACATCTCCAAAATGGTCTGGAGTGGGTCTTTTGTCTCCCTTACTAAAATCAGGAACAAGAAGGATGCTCATTCTCTTCTGTTCAACATAGTGCTTGAAGCCTCTTTATTTTCTACTTTTCTCAATATGTCCACGTTGAGTAAATCTTTCTCTACTTTCTACTTAAAAATTTAATAAAATAAAAACATAAAGAGGGGACTGGCACTTCTGGCCTAGGCCAAATTTAGGAAGGTATGGATATTCTGGTGGCATTTCAGCTTCCAGGCATCAAGTGTATGGGATCTTCTGTGTCCCCAGGCACCCTGGGACCCCAGGGCCTGGGCATGCTACAGAGTGCTCTACCGTAAACTGAACCCCCATAGCCCCACCTTGCTTTAGATGAATCTCTGATCATGTCTTGCCTAAGCCATTCCCACCCTCTTGCTCACCATCCTTCTACCCCCTGTGGAGTCATCTTGTGTGAGGGCCGTGCTGGAATAGGAACCACAGCCTGGGTTGGAAAGATGAAACCCTGTGGCAGAGAGAGGGATGCTGACTTCCTCAGAGAGGCAGTGAACCAGGTCTGAGGAATGCATTAGAGAGCCATCCCCTGCCCACAGACATTCTGACAAAGCCTGGTGTTGCCATCCATATCTACAGCAAGATGCCAACCATGATGTCGCCATCCGTGATGCCGTCCATGCCCTCCCGCAGCCACCACCTCCCTGTGGCAAGTCAGGAAATGGGATTTTCCTTTCCCTCCTGGAATGTGTGGATGCTCCTGTTTGTTGGTCTCATAGCTTTGCTCAGCAAATTTGGGTACCTACATGCTTTTTGTCACGTGTGGCTGTGGAAGTTTACCCTATTATCTCAAAGGCTAGTAGGTAATTGAACAGAGATTTTAAACACTGCATGGAAAAAAAATCTCCTAGCCTCTGTGGTGTCTTGTACACGCCTTCCACACCCAGCCCCTCTGCTGGCAGCTCTGCCTTGCTCTTTACCTCATGCAGAGAAGAACCTGAAGACCACAGGGAAGTGACAGCTCAGGGCCTCCTTGAGCGTGTCGTTGTGATCTGAGGTATTCTCCACAGGCTTGTTTTCAATGTTTGTTCCCTAGTTCACAGCACTTTCTCGAAGGCCATCATGGTTTTTGAGGGTAGATTTTGGCAGGTGAGAATAGGTTGATTTGAAATTATACCTCGGTTCCATCTGTGGTCTCTGCTTCCGGATCCTCTTTATGTGACCATCCACCACCTCATGCCCCACTGCCTTGCCTTCCCCACTACAGAGTGAGATCACTATGAAACTAGTAGCCAAAGTAAACATTTCTTCCCTTAAGTTGTCTCTATTGGGCATTTTGGTTACAAGGCACAAATACCAATACCATGGACTTTGTCTCATTTCTTTCTGTCCAGAACATCCCATCTCCAAGCCTTTTCTCCAAAGCTTTATGTCAGGCTAATGTTTGTCCCATTGTCTACTGCCTGGAGGCTCCAGTGACCAAAACATTTGCCTCTGAGTTTTTGAGGGGAAGCCCCTGCTCCCTGATGTGCGTGGGAGAGCCCTGAGTTAGTGAAATCAAGGCAAGGTCCTGGACAGAGTTTCAACACTCCCTGCAGGCATGGAGGGTGGGGTTTCTGTAAGATTTTTGCTGACCTAGAGAATTAGAACAGGCCTGAGTGTGGCTGGACCAAGTGTTGCAAAGCCATGATCTCTAACTCAGGAAACTAATTAAGGATTTAAGGATTTTTCCAGTCTATACTTTGTGTTTCCCCTGCCCCATCAAGGCCGATTTGTGCTGCCCAAATGTTCTGGGATGTGTGAACTTTCCCATGGAGCATGGTAGACTTAGCAGAGCTACATTCTTTAAGATAACTGGCCTTCCCCTCCCAGCAATTAAGACTCGCCATCCTCATGAATTTTTAAAGTTCTAAAATGTCGTCTTGCCAGCTCTTGTCAGCTTTTGTTGCTGTTACTGTTGCTGGGGAGGGGGGGGGGGCTTTGGAAACCCGTCTGTCACTTCATTTCCCAGTCACCTGTTTCCTTTCTCTGTTTTAATTGGGTGCGGCCGTTGTAGAAAATGATGCTTCCTACATGCAGATCACATGGTTTCATCTTACCCCCCATCATGACTCCGCCTCCACTGTTAATTTTTAAACATGCATTTCGTATATCCTATGCAGCATTTTTAGTTGGAAGTCTTTGTGTCTTGTCTGCATTTGTCTGTGAGACGGCTTAAGAATGGGAAGGTCATTAATATTGCCAGAACTGGAAATTCCTGGTCATTGTAAATGCTGGCTTCCTCCTTCCCTCGTACAGGGAATCTGCTCTCGGGCCATACACAGCGTCATGGGCCAAACCATCTGCATGCTGTCATCTTCCACTGCCAACTTTTTCTCAGCAACCACACAGTGAGCCATCACACATAAATGCTTGTGACGCCAGCCTCTCCTGCCTGGGTTCTCCCACCACCCCCAACCCCGGCTCTGCCTATGCTGTTAGAGGGCTCTTAAACTTCTCTTTTTCTTTTACAAATGTGGAGGTGCTGTGGTTCTTTCTCTGAGTTTGGTTTGGCTTCTTTTACTATTCACGTTCTTCGCAGTGTTCTGTCACAGTTAGGTGCCCAGCCGAGGCTCTCCTCTGAATGACATTTTTTTAAGATTTATTTTATTATGTATGCAGTGTTCTGCCTGCATGTATGTCTGCAGGCCAGAAGAGGGCACCAGATCTCATTACAGATGGTTGTGAGCCACCATGTGGTTGCTGGGAATTGAACTCAGGACCTCTGGAAGAGCAGCCAGTGCTCTTAACTGCTGAGTCATCTCTCCAGTCCTCTGAATGACATTCTTATATCCATGTCTCTAATCAGTGTCTCCACCTAATGTTCCTCTGTGGTTAAGACCAGACCCCACGAACATGACTCTCTGAGACTGGTTTTGTTCTAACGACTAGCAAGAATGACGCTTATATTTGGCTGAAGTTGCCTTATTGGCTCCAGAAATGATGAAAAAAGCAGAACAGTTGGGAAAGTGGGTGGGAAACCATGCAGAACTGTGCTGGGCTTGAGTTCAGAGCTAAGGCTATGAGCTTACTATTCCAGAAGTCTGCGCTGCAGGTTTTGCTAACAAAATGGGTACTCACAGAACTCATTAGCTAGATGCCTATCGATGACTTGCAAGAAAATCATTGAGTTACATGTCAGGGGTAGTGGTCCAGACTACGTAGTGGTGTTGAGTACAAACTATGCCTTGGAGAATACTGACTGATGACCAGGGAGCCCAACAGTCCCTGGAAGCCAGCGGAAGGAGAGCAGTATACAAACACTGGACTCTGGCAGAGATGAGAGGCAGGTAGCTAAGCCCCAGTTAGGTTTTGAAACTTATTAGGATAAAATAAAGACTGGGAGGAAAGTAGTTGGATAGTAGGACCTCCCCCATTGGGCCAATAGAAGTCGAGACAGTGCTGTCCAACAAGAAGCTCCCGAGGAAACAGGACAGAGGACTAGAGGGGAACCAGGTCTGGAAAGATGACCTTTGGTTTCTAGACTGAGATGAAGTTGGTAGCACGACCAGGGAAATAGGGAAGGAAATGACTTCAGTTGAGAATGGACAAGGGGGAGACTGTGTGTCTGTGTTGGTTTCAGAAGATAACAAGGCCAGAGGGATGAGGACCAGTCAGGCTTGGATTGAGGGGTATCACGCAGGGTTCAGTTTCAATGAAAAGGCAACCAAGGCAGCTGGAGGCAATAAGGGGACTTCATTGGAAGTTGACAAGACTCTTTGGGAGTTGAAGCCAGTTTGGAAGATGAACGGAAATGACAGTGCACAGCGGCCTTCATTCTAGCAGCACAGGCAGGACCCTGCTGCAGGACCCCTCCCCATGCTACAGAGTCCTGTTGTCCCTGCAGAACCATGTCTCTGCTGCAGACTGTAAAGTTGACTCTGTCCAGGTTAGACAGGCCTGAGTCATATAGCCATGTCTGACTGCCTACCGGGAACCAAACAGATCAGTTCTTTATGGTTTCCAAAGAGGCACCTGGGAAGTTTCTCCAAGTCAGTGATGGGCTGGATAGTGTCCAGCAAGCAACCAAGTTCTAACTAGGAGAGAAAAAGACTGGGCTGTCTGTGGTCTTGGAGAAAGGACCCAGCAAGGGATGGACGACAAGTGTAAAAGGCAGGGAGATGAATGGGAGCAGGCGGAGATGGCAAGGTGAGGTGCTTCCTCTTGGAAGATCTGAGTAGGGAGATGGGGGCTGTAGGAGGGACATGAACACAGAAGGGGACACTGGGACAATCTACTCTTGCCATCTGATCGGGGTCTCTCCTCTGCAGGTAGGTGTTTTTACTAGGGATCAGGCTTGCTAATGGACAATGCAAAACTGACTAAAACAGTGGATCTTTATTTTCTCAAACATAACCTTTGACCTCCCTTTGAAACCTTTGCTTTCAGGGAGGAGAAGTCACTTCAGACTGTCACTGAACCCCTGTGATATCAGGGGTGCTCTTAGCTACTGGGCAGCCCTCCCCTATCTCCGCCACACACTGCTTCATGGATGATGACAATACCTGGATACTCCGTGTATCCTTATTCTATTAAGAGGAACACCTTTTTTTTTAACCTTTGCTATCGACATGATGCTTTTTTATGAAATTCTGAGGCCTTCAGCACATTTCCAATCAATAATTGATCAATTTCTGCATTACCTTGTGCTAGAGGACATAGTAGACACGTATGGGATTGTTTGTGTGTTATATTGTACTTGAATAAATGATGAAGTCAATTCTGTATCATCTAGTATAAATTCAGTAATTTCAATATGCAAAACAACTCTTTCTGCATATTGTAAATCAGTAACTATGAGAGAGGTTCTTTAAAATCCCTTAGTACCATGAGAATAGCATATAATTCTGACTTTGTACAGACTCATAAGGGCTTTGCTCTACTTCACTTAAGTTTTCTGATTTGTAACCTGCCTTTTCTGACTTATTTACACCAGTATAGAATGTAGCTGCTTCAGTTATTGGTGTGTTCCTTACAATGTGAAGAAGAATCCAATTAACAGTCTTTATAGGTCAAATTTTCTTGCTTTTGGAGAGTTGTTGCTCATCTCTCACAAAGGATTACTGTAAGCTCTTTGCCAGGGTCCACTTTCTTCCCATGATTTGTCAATTTCACCATTGGTGAATAGTGCTACAATTTCTGCAGGGTCCATTCCTACTAATTGATGAAGTCTCAATTTTCTTTTTAGAATTAACTCAGAGACCTTATCTACATAAGTTTTTAATTTTTTGCTCAGTTTATGTGGTAAAAAGACCCATTCTAAGATAATAACTTTCCTCTGCATTAAAGTTCCTATAGGGGAATGTTTGGAGGGTAATATGACCAGAATTCAGTTAAGATTTGGATCCACAGGATCCACATGTGCCTCCTGTAATTTCTCTTCAACAAAGCCAATTTTCTCTCAGCTTCAGCTGATAATTCCCTGGACTATTTAAGACCTTGTCAACATTTAAGTTTTGCTTTAATCAGGTCATCAGGTTTTATCCCAATAATGGGCTGGGAAATGTCTCCTAGCAATCTGTGGAAGTCATTAAGAGTATTCAATCGATCTCCCCTAATTTCCACCTTTTGGGGTCTAATTTTCTATAACCTTACTTTATAACCTAAATAATTAACAAAATCTCCTTTGTATTTTTTTCATGAGCAAGTTGTAATCCCCAACAAGGCAAAATTTTCTTTACTTCTTCAAAATTCTTTCTAAAGTATCAACTTTTGAATTAGATATCAAAATGTCATCTATGTAATGTATAGATTCAGGAAATTACTTATGTATCATTTCTAATGGCTGACCTACAAAATATTGGCACAGGGTAGGGCTATTCCATTGATACGTTTTAGCAGGCTGAGAACTATTACAAGTAGGCACTTTGAAGACAAATTTCCTGTTCCTTTCTTGTAAAGGTATAGTGAAGAAACAATCTTTTAAATCAATAACTATAAAAGGCCATCTTTTAGGCAATGGAGAAGGCAAAGGAATGCCAGACCGTAGAGAGCCAACTGGCTGAATCACCTTATTAATAGCTTTTAGATCTCTTACCATTCTCCATTTTTCAGATTTCTTTTTAATAACAAATACAGGAGAATGCCAAGGGCTGGCTGATTCTTCAATATGCTGAGCATCTATTCTCTCCTGTACCAGCTGTTCTAAAACCTGTAGTTTCTCTGTTATTAAAGGCCATAACCCATACAAGTTTGTCTGTCAGCCATTTTAAAGGTTGGACTGTTGGTGCCTTTGAAATATCAGCAGCTATATGCCCTGTTCTTGTGCAAACTGAATGGCTGGTGATTGTTCTTTATAAAACCTTCTAATATTATTCCCAGAAACAGATGTTAACTTATGGTTTATTTCTAAGATGGGGGGGTATTTTATTCTGAGTATTTCATTGCTGTAACAAATCACATCCCCACAAACTCATTGCTATGTTAATTAGCTACATATGGTTTTAATGTTAGTCTCTGACCTTCTGGTCCTATACTTTTGATCCATCTCTCACTCTGCTTTACCTGAGATAAAGTTCGGATCCCTAAAAACTGAACATTTACATCCTGAAGTGGCAAATTTGGAAGCCAAGATTCTGATGAAATTATTGTTCATCTTCACCTGTGTCTACCAGACTTTCAATAACAATGCCATTTATTCGTATTTTTAATTTTGGTCTTTGTTCATTTATAGAAGTTTGCCAAAATCCTTGCTTTATGGTTTCTCCTGAGTTCTTTGTTATCTCTTCTATAGCTGTGCTATTATCCAGAGCAGTATGGTTTCTTACAATAGACATTAGATTGGCAAAGGATTACCATGAATATTCCTCATTGACCTACATTCATTAGTCCAATGCCTGCCTTTGCTGCATCTTCCAAATAATCCAGAATAGAGGGACATTCTTAATGAATTATTCTTAGAAAAAAAAGCATTGTTTCTAGAAATGCCCTGCCTACAACCCCTTTTAAAGTGACCTTTTTGCCACAATTATAATGTTTAATATTAGGATTTTTCCTCAAACCTCTGGAAATCACCTCTCCTATCCATTTATCATCATGTTCATGAGATTCAATATTAACTGTGTCTCAGATACATTCCTGACCTTGCCTTTAATGGCCTAATTATCCTTTTGAATAGAGAATTGACATTCTCAAAAGCCAGAGTTTCAACTATTATTTGTCTAGCTTCTGAATTTGGTATCATTCTATTTACTGCTGAAATCAATCTTTGTAATAAATCCATAAAGGCTTTCTTTGGGCCCTGCATGACTTTAGTAAGTGATACAATTTTCTTTCCTATTTCTCCAATTCTATCCCAAGCATTTAAAGCAACTGTACAGCATAAATCCAGGGTGTGGTCTTCATATACAGCCTGCCTTTTTATAGTAGCATAGTCTCCCCCAAGAATTTGATCTTGGGAGCTTTCCCTATGTCTAACTCCATTGTTCAATAATTTTAACCTCTTCTCTGAACCAGGTACTCCATTGTAATTGTGGACCAGTCTCTCAAATACCATTAACTAAATCTTCCCAGTCATTAGGGATAATTCTATTACAAATTGACCACGAGTTTAACATTTATTTCACAAAAGGTGAAAATGTTTCACATGCCATATGAGACTATTGCTTCCTTGAATCTCCTACAATCTAACAATGGCCCAGGAGTCTAGTTAGCTGTAACAGAGCCTTTGCCACTTGGCAATTGCTGTAAGGTTACTGGATATATTAAGGTTGGTTGTCTGAAAACCTTAGGCTGTTCCTCTCTATTCTTATAATGAAATACTGAAATTGGCTCTCCATTAAGTTCTTCTGTCTGGATTTGAATCTCTCTGTGATCTATTTTATTAGATTTTTCCAAGGCCTGTATCTTAGCACTCAGATTAATCAGCTTTTTTAGTAATAAGACAAAAATTGTAATGTTGATGTTTACAATTGACATTACATAAATCCAATCTAAATTAGATAACTTCTCATTTAATCATTCCATTTTCAAGCTGTCTAACATATCGTCATACAGAGACAAAAATCCCTCCATTATAATGGTTTTTCCCATTTTTTTTAATGTGGGGGGAAAACTCTCTCTTTTAACTAATTCCTCCCTTTAAGAATTCCCAATTGTCTTACGAAATCTCCCAACGATATTGATGAAGACATGAGGCTAATTGCTGCTGCAGAGAACAGGAAAAGCCTGACTGGATTTCAAGGCAGCTACCTAGTTTGACAGCCACCTGAGAAGGGGGTTCAGGGAGAGCCCACAACCCAAGGTGGAGAGAGAGAGAGAGAAAGAGAGAGAGAGAGAGAGAGACAGAGAAAGAGAGAGGGAGAGAGAGAGAGAAGGAGAGAGAGAGAGAGGGAGAGAGAGAGAAAGCATAGCCAGTTGGGACTGGATTCCAAGTGCAGCCCTGGCCTGTATTGGTGGCTAAAAAGCCTCAGGCAAACAGCTTCTTCATGAATGCATACCTCAAATGTTGAGCACCACATGTATCATGAATAATAAAAGCCCTGAGACAGATACTGGGGTTTGACCCAAAAGCAAAGCATCTAAGCCACTAGAGAAGTCGTACCTCTACCGAGGCTGGGCAGCTGCAGACTAAGCAGACTAAGCCTCTCCCTCCTCTCATTTTATATTCCCTCTAGGGCTGGGATTAAAGTCATGTGACTCCCTAGTACTGGGATTAAAGGTATAGGCCACCACCACCTGGATTTGTTTCTGCATTGATCTTGAGTGGCCTTGAACTCACAGGGGTCCATCTGCCTCTGTCCCCCAAATCCTGGGACTAAAGGTGTGTGCCACCACTGCCTGATCTCTAGTGGCTTAGCTTTGCCCTTCTGATCTTTAGGCAAGCTTTATTTGTTAAAGCATAAATAAAATATCACTATAATAACACACAGCTGGCCTCCTACTTTTTTCCTTTTTATTTAGTCTGGGATCCCAGCCTATGGGATAGTGTTGCCCACAATTGGAGGCTGTCTTCCTCTCTCAGTTTTTCTTCTCTTGAAACATAACCATAGGCTTGCCCAGAGGTCTGTGTCCTAGGAATTTCCAAACTGACAGTGAGTGCTGACTGACCATCATAATTAGGGGCTTTGTAAGCAAACCTCCATTCTTTGGGCTTGGCTGTCTTACCCTGGTCTAGTGTGTCTGGGCGGTTTTTCAATGTGTGATTTCAGATATTGCATCTTTATCCTGACTTGGGTACCAAGACACTAAATAGATCACTCCCAGAAAAGTGGGAATCTAAGACCCTGAACCCTTTCCAAGGACCCGGCTATGACAGTGAGTGGCATGGGAGGCAAAATAGAGACAGCACCAACTAAAAGGCCAGTGAGGACAGAATAAGGGTCAGAGGGAGGAGGCAGGGAGGAAGGCCTGCCCTCAGGAGCGGAGAGTCCTGAAGCCTCCACCCTCCCAGTGGTAACACAGATGGAGCCCATAGCACCAACAAAGCAAGGCCACCAAAGCGGCCCAAAAGTTCACCTGTGATGACCCCCCCACACAATTTTGCAATTTTAAAATCTAGAAAGAGTACTTCAGTCCAACCTGATGAATTATGTGAAATTCGTATTTTAAGTTATGGGAGTCAACAGGAGCTCATACTCTTACCAGTCTCTCCCCTCCCCTGCTCCCTCCCACTCTCTCTCTCTCTCTCTCCCTCTCTCCTTGTAGAAGAAGATCCCCAGAGCCTCAGGGGCAACTCATTCCAGCTGTGGAGATAAACAGGGAGATGACACTGGATGTTACAAAAATCTCACGGGCAGAGGACAGGTGACACTAGATCCCGTAGAAAGTCAGCTGTGGTGACCAAGAGGACTAGCCATGTAGCAAATCTCACCTTGGACATTCATTCTGCTTTTCATATGTATGTAGAGTGCTTCTAGGCTGGCAGGGAGGGCTCAGCTCCACACAGCCATTCAGGACTTAGTCTGCATGGCTCTTACCACCTTTACATAGGACTTCCAAAGTGTCCCCATCCTAATTGAGCAGACAGCAGGCTGTCAGGAGCCAGAGTGCTGTATCCCAGGCCTGGGAATGACCGCATCCCTTCTACTCATATACTCTGGCCAGAACTCAGCCACACTGAACTGTAGGTGGCTGACAATACAGCACATCCACGAGGAAGGAAGGGCTGATTCCGATAGAGACTTGGCATTCTCTGCTCAGACCAGGAGCGCCACATACTGACTAGGGCACACAAGAAAGGTGGCAGAGAAAGGCATGGAGATGGGCTGGTAAATGGGCAGGAGGAGCACATTCCCCTACCTTGTAGAGGGTTCCTGGGGTCTCTGGCATGGGTCAGAGGGAGATGAAAAGAGAGAAAGGGGTTCCTATGCTCTGAATTACAGGGTTGCCTGATTTCCACGCCGTGAATTCTCCCAGCATGATAGCGCTGAACTAGGGGGGATCAGCATGGCAGCAGGAACATGTTGTATTTTCTTTATGGATGACTCAAATGGATTAGGAAGTAATAAATTTTGAAACACTGTTTACTTAATTACAGGTTTATATTGTTCAATTTCTGATGGTGCACATCATAAACTAGCGGCTTTGCAAACCTACTGAAAATGTAACCATCAGCTTCCTTACGGATTAACACCAGCTGGCTGACTGGGAACCCCACTGGATAGGCAGCGGGAAAGGCAGAAATGATGACCTTGAGTGGCAGGCTAAGGAGAGGGCAGCGGCCTCCTCGCAGCAGGGAACAGCGGTGCTGGTGACTGGGAGCAGGCTCTGGAGAGCGAGGTCAGCACTGTTTGCACACTGACCTCTCTGCAAGGACATGCTTTTATCTAAAATCCAGAAGTGTGTGGAACAGGAAAGCAGGGATCCACTGTCTATGTGGCATCTTTGTGAAAATTAAAGTTTCCCATCCCAGCTGCCACTTTCAATGCTTGCTGGTCCAGCCCAAACCCAACCTTCCCACTCCCTTTTGAATATTTTTGTGCCCAGATTATGCAATAGCACCAGTGGCTCTACATGCAATGGATTTGTTTCTCATTAGAGCTCTTTCTAGCTGGATGAAGGTTTGACACAGACACCTATCCATTAGAAGGCATCTCTCTCGGGATGGCAGCAGGCAAAGGTCACCTCGGGAGCCCTAGCCCCAGGCATGTGGAGTTCTCTTCTAAGGCAGTGGGTCCTTGCCCTGGCTGCATGTAGGTCGCAATTCCACAAGCCCCAGGATGACTGTGTATGTGCACTGGTTAAGAAGAGCAGCAGTGTAGTGTGCAGGTACTCTTCTGCAAAGTCTCCAGGGTTCAGCCAAGGGAGAGAGCCACAATAGTGAGAGCACCCTGGCTCTGGGCTGACTGTTGATGGGCAGGTATTCCATCAACAGATGTGCATTTTAACAGGTGGTTCTGGAGACTTCTGCCCTTCTCAGTCCCCTCAGGCCTTTCAGTGCCTGCTCCTGAGCAGCCCTTAGAAAATGGTGAAGGATGTGAGGCAGGAGAGTAGCAGAGGTAGAGCAGAGCCACTGGAATTGCAGTGCTGGGGTAGGGGTGGGGGTAAGGGCTGCACTGTGAAACAGGCAGAAGGGGTGAGTACTCCCAGTGTCTGCTGCCATACTGACCAGTAATCCCATTTCCTGTTCTTGGCGTTCAACTTATACCTGGAGGAATAGCACTGTTTCTTCAAATACAAGCTATTTGAAGTCTTCACTTTCAACAAACCCCATAGCCCTGCTCTTGCTCCACTGTCACCCGAAAGCTCTGGAAGGATCTGGAGGCTTCCAACGTCCACTGCTGCATGGAGGGGGGGGAGTACTACAGCCCCTTTGAGGTGCTGCCACAAATCCTGCATCAGAAGGACTAGGAACAGAATCCGGGGTCAGGACAAGAAAGCAGAAGAGTCAGTTTGCCCTCCACCCACTGACCCCGTGGTCCCAACCAGATTAGCTCCAGCCCTCTCCAGGCTTGCTCCTGAGTCTGAACCCAGAGCCTGTGGTTTGTTTCTCCTTCTCTAATGGTCAGAAAAGCAGGCAGATGAGAGCAATGACTTCAAGTCCTCGGGAAACAGCTGCACAGGAAAAGCTCCCGGAGGTGGTTTCTTAAGCCAAACAATCGTGAGTAGCGCTAGACCCAGGCTCTGGCATTCACTGGCCCTTGGCTCAGGGGAACACTGGCCAGGCTGCATTACTCACAGATGGTTTCCGGATTGCTCAAGATGCTGTCACCGGCCACGGGACTTGCCCCGTGACCCTGGTGTCAACATGTGAATTGTCCAGCTCCATATTCTGTCATCCTTCCTGGGTGGGCTTTGTCCTAGCCTTTGTCTGGACTGTGCTTGGCCTTAAAGGAGAGGGACCGTGCAATGGTGTTTCTGATCTGTCCATATGGAGTGTTGGTGGGTGTGCACGCATGCATGTGTGTGTGCATGTGTGTGTGTTTAGTGCATGTATGTGTGTTCCCATAGATGTGGGTACAAATGTATGGACCTGGGTATGAAGGGCAGAGTTAACGTGGGGCATCATTCATCTCCACCTAGTATATTGAGGCAGGGTCTCTCACTTGATCCCAGAGCTTGCCAACTGGGCTAGTCTAGCTAAGCAGTTTGCTCCCAGGATCCTGTTTCCCCCCCCCCCTCAAGTATTAGAACTATAGATAAGCTGCCATGTCCACCCAGGATTTATGAGGAGTAACCTAAAGATCAGAAGAACTGGCTTGAAGCTGAGAGAGTCTGCCCTGTGTATTCTTCCTCCTGTTGACTGGATGTGGGGTTTACTACATCCTGCAACTTCCCTCTCACTCTTAGTCCCCCCCATACACTGAGGTTGGACTCTCTCACCTTTTCTGGATTGCTTCAGAGGTCTCCCTGCTTCCCTTGCAGCTGCTGAAGTTGATTGTCAGTGGGACATTTGAGACTCAGCGAACATGAGGTACATAGAAATATTAAAGCTGGGGAGGGGGGCAGTCACAACCTTACAAGTTCATGGGACACTCTCAAGGTGGGAGCTCTTACCATGCAGTGGTCAGAACTGGAGTATTTTGAGAAACAATCGTCAAAGAATAGCATAAGTTTATAGCCAGGGTATAAAAAGACCTGTGTGTAATTCAGCACTCAAAGGGTGCTGAAGGATCAAAAGTTCAAAACCAGCCTGGGCTACATAGCAAGACTCTG
This sequence comes from Neodon shergylaensis, assembly GCA_025134845.1. NCBI lineage: Eukaryota > Metazoa > Chordata > Mammalia > Rodentia > Cricetidae > Neodon > Neodon shergylaensis. The sequence continues at coordinate 16,504,554 of JABTXL010008037.1, read as the reverse complement.
CCCCTCCCCAAGTTTTAGAGGGTTGAGGTGGGGCCCAATAAAGGGCCCAGTATGTACCCGTTAGAATTATGCTGGTCTTAGCAGAGATCTGTTACTCAACTCGGGAAGTTTTGTGACCCTGTTCAGGCACTGGTTTCTCTCCTCTTACTGCTGAGGTGGTCCATAGCCTCAGCAGGACTCGCTCTGATAGTGGAGTTGCTGAGGATGTGAGCAATAGCAGAATGCCTGCTCCTTCCAAGAAAGGCAGTGAGCTGAGATGCCTGGCCCCTTGGGCGGGCCTGGAGGGGTCTCACCACTCCCTAGTCTGAAGTAGGGCGTGCTAGCCCAGCCAACCATGGTGCTATGTGTGTCCTCCGCCCTCTTAGCGGCAGGCCGGCTGGCGCACAGATCTCTAGAGCCTGGGGACCTGTAGCCAGCTGCAGTCTACACTGGACTTCTGATGGCCCCACCCACCTGCCCGCCCCTGAAGCCCAAGACTCCGCCTCCTCCTTCAGGAATGGGTAGCCCGGGGAACACGATAGCCGATAGCCGGGCGGGCCCCGCCCTGGTCAGTGATTGATTACCAAACATCACTGTGACTTTAATGGTCCGCTTGGATGGAAATTAATTCTGGAATGGATAAATAATGCATCAGGATTTATGTAGTCCAAGGCAAACCGGAGCCAGGAGCGGGAGCCGAAGGGGTGTCGCCAGTGGCCCCCGGGTCTCGAAGAAGCTAGGCATGAAGGGCCATTGGCCAAAAAGAAGAGAAAAGGGAAACGGATGGCAGCATGATCGGCCCAGCAAGTCTGGCCAGGCGGCTGCAGCATGCTGAGCCCAAAGATCAGACAGGCCAGGAGGGGTGAGTACAAATTCCTGTGGATTTCGGATTTCTAGACACACAGCGTGTTTCCCCTGGCAAACGCGAGGACACTCAAGGAGCTGTTCTGCCCGGGTACATGTGGGGGAAGGCACCCTGGCTCTGTGGCACCTGGGCAGTGAGTGTCTGCGTGAGCCTATGTGTCTGTAGTTCTGGTGAGATTCGGGGCAGGGGGGCGAGGTTCAAACCCGAGATCGTACAGGGCAGTAGCTATCTAAAGTGTGTAGGTGGTGAGCACCTCCGCCCTACATTTTATGTTTTACAGCCACCCTGTCGTTATAGGTAAACAGGTGGCAACTGGAAGAAAACTTTACTTTTCACTCACAGTAAAAGTTGAAATGACCCTACCAGGGTTAGCCAAACCCAGGCTTCTGCAATTCAAGTCTGAGGCCAGCCTGCTGGAAGCAGCCCCACCCCCACCCCCAACTCCACCCACAGCCAACTGAGAGGCAGAGGTAGAGTGTGTCTCATGCCTGCCTACCTTATGCCAGAGTAAGAGCAGCCAGCGGAACCGCACTTTTGGGAAGGCGGTGGGGGCGGGGTTGGGGGTAGGGGTAGGGCAGGTACTAAAATCAAATAAAGCAAGAGATTACAATCTGTAGTTCAGGACTCCATCAGCTGGTATCCCAGCGATGTAGCCTTCTTCTGATCCAGCCACTAGACAGGAAAAGAGACTAGCATTTCCCCCAGGCAGCAACTTCTCTGCCAGGAGTGAGGTTACTTCTGATGAAAATACCTGTCTTTAAAGAGCAAGCAAGGTGGTGGTGGCGCACGCCTTTAATTCCAGCACTGGGAGGCAGAGACCAGCCGATCTCTGTGAGTTCAAGGCCATCCTGGTCTACCGAGTTCTAGGATAGGCTCCAAAGCTACAGAGAAACCTCGTACTCCCCCACAAAAAAACTCCCCCCCCCCAAAAAAAAAAAACAAACAAAAAGATGGAACAGCTTTTCAGATGACCAGCGCCTGCTAGTGGTTGGGGACAACCTGCCTTCTTAGCAGAGAGGATAAAGATGGCCTTTGGAGATGGGTGGGGGCATGGGAGTGCTCCTTGGAGGCTACTGTGCTGGGAGGGTGGGGCACTGAAGATCCTTGTACCTCCTCAGGGGTGCCCATTTCTTTAGCAGATTGGAGGCACTTGGGGACTTTTCCAGTGTGTTCAGTGCCATCCATACTGCCCTCTAGGTTGCTGGGATGTAGGGTAAGTGGGAGTAAATGAGGGAGGACAGACTTGCCTGGCTCTGCTGAGAGGTGAAGGCAGGTCTAAAGATGAGCGGGGCTGGACCCCTCTCAGCAAGCCACTTCCTTCTTCTGTCCAAAGACACAGGCAGTAGTCACGTGAGGCTGATGAGCACTCGGCATGTGCTGGTCCTAAGAGAAAAATACACACAGGCTTTTGATTTTGATGACTCCGTTAATAATTATTTGATCGCCTGCTGAAATGACAATGCTTTTGGTGGGTTAAAGAAGCATATTGTTAAAATTAATCTCTGGCTTTGAGAGCAGCTACTGGATTAGTTCCGTGACCTACATGCCCATGATAGACCTTTTATATTTTTGTAGAATCTTGTTGGTCTGGAAAGAGACCAGTGCTTCAGCAAAGAAGCCTGTCTGTGGAATCCCAAACTTCACTACTGTTTGTGTATCTGTGTGTGTGCGCTCGCGCACATGTATGCGTGCGTACATGCCTGTGGAGGCAAGAGACCGACTTCGGGTGTCTTCTGTTGCTCTTCATTTTACTCTTTGAGACAGAGTCTCCTACTGGACCTGGAACTCTACTGGTTAACCAGAGGTCTGCCTCTTTCCCCCACCCTCAGCACACAGACCCACACCACTGTGGCCAGCTTTGTATACGGTGTTAGGGATCTGAACTCAGATCTTGATATCTGCTTGACCAGCACTTTAGTGCCACCAAGCCACCTCCCAACCCCACCAAACCTGTTTTATATATTTGATTTCAGTGGCTTTCCATGAACAGCAGCCCTTCCTCCCTTCAGGAACAGGAATGTCCAGGGGCATCTGTTGACTGTTCTAACCAAGGGAGCTACTGACATCCTGTAGGGAGTGGCCAGGGACGTTGCTGAACACCCACAGTGCCCAGGATAAGGCCTAGCACACAGAATTATTTGATCTCAAATGCCAGCAGTGCCAAGGTTGAGGATCATGTGACAAGTTTAAATTTCTAGTGTAGTTTTTCAGGCATTAATATAGGAATCACTTACCTAAAACACTGTCTGACCATAAATCCTGAGAGAGACATTCGGAGAACATGAGTTACACAGAGGTTGCTATGCACAGGGTGCCAAGAGGTGCTCAAAGTGAGCTATGATTCTTGGTCTGTAAGCTGAGTAATGACAGGGGACTGAGCAGGGACGGGATGACAGAGGGAGGCTGAGCAGTTGCCTGGGAGCATCACATGTAGTTCTCCCAGTGTCATATGTATAGTGCGGGATGTGTGTGTGTAGTATGTATGCATGTATGTAATATGTATGTATGTGTTTGTATATGCATGTATGTATATATGAACGAGGTTAGACTTGCAGCATGTTAGGAAATAAACATCTGTGTGCTTCAAAGAAATTGGACTCTGGCAGATGGAAGAATTTTCACCAAAATTCACCCCTATTTAAAATTTTTGGTTCCAGGACAATGTCTCCGTGACCACTTGAGAGCCTTCGCATCACAAACCCCAAGCCCTGCTGTCCAGCCCCCATCTGAACTGGACACTTGTAGGCCACTCCTATATGGAAATATGCCCAAGTGTGTGTCACTTGGAAAAGATCAGGCTTCCTCTGTAGAAGAGTTCATAAACTCAGACCCGGACAACAGGCTCCCAGGGCTTTGGGGCCTGACTGAAAAGCAGCTCCCCTAGGATGTTGATACCGCCTGGGCTCCTGGGGTCCCTCCTCAGAAGGCACATTGGCTGCTAACGTTTGGGAAATTTCAACCAGGCCAACCCTGAAGGAGCGGGTGAAGGTACCCATGACCATGGAGGGTATCCTCGTCATCTCTTTATAGGGACAGGAGGAGGCGTGAGGATTAAGAATTTCCCAGAAGCCACACTGTCAGTTACCCACTGCGGAACTGCCTTAGTCTGTTGCTATAACAGAATAGCTAAGGCTGTAGTGTAGAATGAAGCAAGGCAGGGATAGCAAGTACAGGCACTTGCTGCCAAGCCTGGCAACCTGAGTTTAACCCCCCAAACACACATGGTGGAAAGGAAGAAGCAGTTTTCTCAAAGCCAATCACTACCCTCTGCATGCACCCTTATAAAAAAATAAAAATTAATGTATTTTAAAGGAGACAATGTTTAAAAGGCTGGTGGACTTATAGCTTGGAAGGCTAAGAACATGGTACTAGCGTGTGCTAGGCTTCCAGTAAGAACTTCATGGGAAAAAGCAGAAGGCTGGAGTGAACACGTGTGGAAGCAGGATGTGAGAGAGAGTCTGAGTGGAGGTGCTAGGTGCATCATAACCTGCTTTCACTGTAGCTAATCCACTCTTTGGGCAGCACATCAATCTCTTCATTATGAGGTAGCCTCGGCGACTGTTAGCGCTTAAAACCATCACCTTTAGAATTGTCACATGGGGAAATTGGGCTTCGCCATGTGTTTTGATGGAAACCATATCCAAATCACAGCATGAAGTAGGTCAACTGTCCTTCCCTGGGTGGATTCAACTTCCAAAAAGTTAAACGGCAGATGGGTCAGACAGACAGACAGACAGACACACACATACACACTGGTGAAGCTCTGACCAGTGAAAGCAGGTGGTGCCGTCCCTGGATCTAAGCTCCCTGAGAAGAGGGGGGCGCATTTCCTGATACCCTGTCCCCAGCGGGCTTATCTCCCCTTGACCCATGTTCCCACTGCTGCCCTGTTCCCAGGTTGGGAAAAGACGACGCAGCTCACCCTGTCTCTGCCAGTTTTCACAGGGGAAAAAAAAACGGTTGCATTTACTAACCCTCTACAGCAGGGCACAAGACCATGTGCTGTTTGACACAGATAGAATAGCTATTTCTTTTCAAGATAGAAAAATAAAACGCAAGGTAGGGCCCCTCTCTCCTCGGAATTATGGGGTGGTTTCGAACAGTCGGGAGGAAGCTCGGAGACCAGGCTGCACACTCACGCTCACTGTTACACTTGCCACCCTTGTGCCGTTCAGCTTGACCATGGCAAGTACTAGGTGCCTGCAGCTCTGGGACCAGGCCCTTGTCTGAGAAAACACGGGGCCTGCTTCATCCCCATCCTCTAGCCCTGTTAGGATTACTGCATCTCTACAACCCTGCGGTCACGGGGCTTGACGTGATGGTTTTGACAGTCTTGATGCAGCTTCCTCGAGGCCCATGAACACCATCCCACATTAATGGTTACTGCTGTGGCCTGCCCCACTGCACCGGTCTGAAGCATGCCTTCCAAAGTGCTCTCCTCTCTGCACATCCCACTTGTCTCGGGCTAAGTCCTCTGCAGCCATCCTTACCTCCAACCTGGTCAAAACCATCACCCTACATGTCAGTCATACCCTGTACCCTTCTCTATCTGTGCCCCCTTCAAACTAGGAATCCTTCAGCAGTCTCCACTGCTGTTTTTAATCAAACCCCACACTCCTGACAATGGCTCTGAGTGTCCCTGCACAGCCCAGCTCACTTCCAGCCACTTCTTACACACTACATCCCAGACACGCTGACCTTCTCCCCGTTGCTCTGTGTTCCACAAGTTCCCTCTGGGCTTCCTTTTACACTAGCGTTCACACATAAACACACTTCTTTGACTGCTGTTCACCTTCCAGCCCTCAGCTCCTCCCACCAGGAAAATCATGCCCCACCCTACTCCAGTTTGGGGCCTTGCCCCATGCTCTGCGCACCTTTGTTCCTCAGTCCTTCCTTCTGATGGCAGTTACATATTTCTGAGGGTGGCGTTTAAATATGTCACCTGCACTGGACTCTAAGCTCATGAGGGTGGCGACTGTTTTTCTTTTTGAACAACATTATGTATGCCCTTGGTGCCTAGTAAGCTCTCAGAATATATTTTTAAATGGATGAATAAGGAAATCAATCAATCAGTCATAGAGAGGCATTAGCTTAGGAGGCTTGGCTCTTGTCTCTGCTTTAACTCATTGATGTTCTTAGGAAAACCTATCCTTACCTTGACCGTATGTTACAAATATTTACCTGTTCTACCATTATCCTATACTTGGATATTAAGTTGTTTTTCTATTTGAGGCGTCTGTAAGTTTTTATTTCATGTCACCAATCCTGCAATCGTTTTCCTTTGGAACTTCTGCCTTTGTTTGGAATAGTTCGGAGTAAATTTGTGTCTATTGTGGCGGCTCCTTCAGAAGAAATCTACGGGGTGAGGCTGAAGTAGCTGTGGCTCACTTCCCAGGGCCTCCACGAGCACAGAGCCTGAGCGCAGAGCCCCGCTACTGCAGGGCAGCAAGAGAGTGCCGCTGGGTGGGAGGGAGTCTTTTCTGTGGCTTTGTTCTTGGGACTTTTCCCAACAAGAGAGTAAACTTCTTTGTTAAATTCCCTCAATGAGGAAGGCATTTTTTTGCTGTAATTCCTCAATTCTTGGGGCTACACTAAAATGAAGCACCTTTGATGTCATTTTAAAAGGTATGAGAAGAAAATCATTGAGTGTCCTGAGCAAACATGGTGGAAATGACATTCTACTTACGAACCTCTGTCAATCACCCTGCAGGCCTCCAGCGATAGGGTTACAAAATGCAATGACTGGACAAACATTGGATGTAGGCAAATGATGCAGTGTTTAAGATTGGAAGAACATCACCTAACAGAGAATGAGGCAAATGGAAAAACAAGATCAACTTCAGGAAAACAAAGAGTAATATCCAAACGGAGAAAACAATAATGGCATAGTACAGCGCTCATAGGGGCCTGGCAATCACATGGCACTAATGATGGGAGTTCTATATATTGATCTAATGCAACTTTCATATAATTGTAGGGGAACCATGAGGAGGATTCTTATGTGTGTTTGGGGGGGGGGGGGATCATCTTCCATAGCTAAAAAGTCAATAGATAGCACTTAAAAAGGAAAAATCGAGACATGTCAATAAATGAATACTGTTTTAACACATGATAACCACTGGGGGAAAACTGTAGTCCTGTGTCACCGTGGCAGGGATACATCCTGAGAAATTCGCCACTAGGCGATGCCGTCATTCTGCCAACACCACATACTCACATGCCGCTCGGTGGGCACCTGAGCTGCATGGCTCACCCTGCTTCTCCTGGGTTCAACATTATGTCACATTTTGCGTACGATTGAAGGCAAACATATGTAATTATGTAGCAGTTCTCATATAAACTATAATAAGATACAATGTGAAAGGCAAATACCTGCAGCTGTTCGGGGCTCTTGCTGTGTCTGTCGTGCGGGTTGTCATGACTGTTGTTGCCCTGGGTGAGTCAGGGAGTGACCGGGGAGAGCGTGCAGACGCCCAGGTCACCACTGCACATCACTGGACACTAGATGTCAATGAAAAGCGTTTTTCCTCCTTCAGTAGTAAGCTAAAGTTAACTTGCCGTGACATTTTTACTTTGTAAACCTTTTAAAGTTGACCTTTTGACCCTTGTTAGACAGCTTTAAACACAAACATGTTCTGAAACCATACAAAAGATCCCTTGCACCCTTGTCACGTGAGCCTTTTTCTGGTTTTAGTTTCTGTATACTCTAGACTTTCTCTGAAAAACTAACATGCCGGGCTAGAGAGACGGTTGGCCGTTAAAGACTAGATTCACGATCAAACACTAATGCAGTTACACACATCAGCCTACACTGCATGGGCTCATTAACATCACTGATTACCTGATTTACAAAATATGTTGTACAATACATTGTACATACATGGCTCTATGTACAATACATGTGCACATTGTCCTCAGAGGCCAGAAAAGGATGCTGGATCTCTTGGAATTGTATTATAGGTGTTTGTGAGCTGCCATGTGAGTGCTGGGAACTGAACCCAGGTCTTCTGCAAGAGCAGCAAATGCTATCTAGCCCTCAGTTAAGTATCTTGAAAAATAAGTTGTAGTATACTCTAAAATAATGCTGAGAAATATGGATACTAACTACACAAACAGTGAGTTTTAATGATTATCAAATATTATGTACTGCACAAAATTGTGTGTTCTATACCTTTATACAACTGATCACAAAATTGGTTTGTTAATACTGGCATCACTACAAATATATGACTAATGTGTTTTCTACAACCTTGTGACCATTACTGTGCCACTAGCTTTGACAACTTTTCATCTTTACAATAATATTATGGGATTGCGACTACATGTAGCCCCTTGTGACCAAGCTATTGTTGTGCATCACAGGGCTGTACAAAGATAAAATGTGGCTTCCTCTAGAGGTAAGGACAGAAGGTAGGGAATGCAGGCTCTGGAGTCACGTCCGAGGCTTGTGGGATTACTTGAGATGTTGCCAGGGAATGATAACTCAGGAGCCAGCTGACTTATCCCAGCTGACGAGGGAACTGTTCAGAATCCTGGAGGTTTCTGTTCTTAGGCATCATGGGCTCCACAGCCCCCTCTGATTGCTTAGTTCAGAGTGGTGTGTCTTCGCAGAACATGCCCATGGAGATCCAATGTTGCCTATGCCCACAAAGGTCAAATACACTGAAGATTTCCTAGGATAGATCACATCTAGGCCTGAGCATAGAGCCATAAAGAAATGTAGTCAGATAGGTGATGTGGCTTCTGGCTTTGCCTGTATCTCACTCAGAGAGGGGCTCAAAGACAGCAGAGGGTTTCCTAAGCCGTGCCAAGGAGGAGTGCGTGGTAGCTAAGGCCGGAGCTCAAGGCAGGACCCTGAGGGCACAACTGCTTGTTATTCCATGTAGCCTTAGCTCTGACCTGGGAGCTCATTGAGCTGCTTGGGGGATCACTCTGACTTGTTCATGCTTAGATCGCTTTCTTATATAGCCCAGGATCACCCATCTACCTTGGGATGTGACTACTCACAGTAAGCTAGGTCCTCCTTAACAGTAAGTACCCACGACTGTCCCCACAGACTGGCCCACAGGCCCATCTGATCTAGGCAATTCTTCAGTCAGCTTTCCTCTCGGGTGACTCTAGGCTGTGTCAGGTTAAAGCTAAGTAGGACACAGGATACAGGCCAGAGTTCAGTCAAGTGCAGAAACCTCAATGCTGGAATCCTAAAGGAAAGAAGGGAACTCACAGATCTCCTTCACCTGGCTGTGTCCTTACACCCAGGCCATGACCTGGCACTGCTGCTGATAGCTAATTCTACCCTGATGACAGAGGTGCCCAAGCCTATATGTCTTCCATTGATGCCCAGACCCTCTACCTCACACAGAGAACACACTGATTCCCAAATGTGCCTTCCAGAACTAATATGAAATTACAGAAGTGCTCAGATCATCAAAGGACTCCGGACAAGCCCAGGGAATCTAATTAGAGGAGTTAAAAGCTCCCAATTTGAGGATCTTTGAATGACAGCAGCCTCAAAGTACATTGTGAATGGATTTTTAATCTGTTGTCTAGGATTGTATTATTTATTTCTATTTTTTTTATTTGTTTCTACTGAGACATAATTTTCATACCTGGTTCCCCTTTCTGTGAGATTTCAGTTACCTATGATCTACCATGTTCCAAATTAAATTTTTAAAAAAATCCAGAAGTTGGGCTGGAGAGATGGCTCAGTGGTTAAGAGCATTGCCTGCTCTTCCAAAGGTCCTGAGTTCAATTCTCGGCAACCACATGGTGGCTCACAACCATCTGTAAAGAGGTCTGGTGCCCTCTTCTGGCCTGCAGACATGCACACAGACAGAACATTGTATACATAATAAATAAATAAATATTTTAAAGAAATCCAGAAGTCACCAGGTGTGGCAGTGCATGTCTTTAGTCCCAGCATTGGTAGGCAGAGGTATGTGGATCTCTGTGAGTTCAAGGCCCAGCCCTGTCTCTAAAAACAAGGCCAAACAAACAAACAAAATCCAGAAGTAAAGAATTGATGCATTTAAAATTGTGGCTGCTGTCTGATTCCAGCTGTGGCTTCTGATTTCTGCTGTAGCATGGCACAATCTCACAACTTCTCACTGTGCCCATCTGGGACACGAATCATCCTCTGCCTGGTGTGTCCACTCTGGATGGACCATCTCGCCACAAGTCACTCAGAAGACATCTTGGGTATCAGATTGGTGGGCATGGGAACACAACACATGTATTTAAGCAATCCTTATTTTGTTTAATAATAACTCCAAGGCACAAGAATACTGATACTGAACAAGTTAGTATGACAGAGAAAGGCTATGTGAGAAGGTAGACGTTACTAACTTTGTTGTAGATATCTGTACATAAAGGAGAAAACAGAGCCTCTATAGGATTCATAGTATTGATGTTTTGAGGTATCCTCTGGGGGAATCCTAGAGCCATTCCCTGAGGATAAAGAGGCACTGATACACAATAAAATGTTTATCTTAAATGTCTCCCCATTATCTGCCATCCAGATCAACACACACTGTATTTTCCTTAACTCCAGGGAGTCCCCTCCTGTGTTCTCCCAAGGTGACTCTATTTTTATCACCGCGGGTGTTCCTCTTTAGTCACTTTAAGTTTTGTATGCCTGGCATCATGGGTGTGACCTGGCATCATGGTTATGCCTGGTATTGTGAGTGTAACTGGCATCATGGGTATGACTGGCATCATGGGTATGCCTGGCATCATAGGTATGCCTGGCATCATGGGTATGCCTGGCATCATGGGTGTGTCTGGCATCATGGGTATGACTGGCATCATGGGTATGACTGGCATCGTGGGTGTGACTGGCGTCATGGGTATGACTGGCATCGTGGGTGTGATTGGCGTCATGGGTACAACTCCCACTGTCCACACTGCTGCACTCCATCATCTTTCTTCTTTCTTTTATGGAAAGTGGGGGAAACTTGGAGGTTTGGAAGGTGCTGGGCGTATCTGAGCTTTCCATTCACGTGAAAATCTCTGACTTCACTCCTGTCGCCAGCCGTAATAGGAGAGAAAACAAGAAGCTAAGCGCTCAACGCTCTAGCACCCAGACCATCTTGAGCTTCAGTCCAGGATGGTGAAGTCCAAGCAAGTTCCTCCCAATGCCAGCTGTGACTGTGACTATTGGGGGTCATTGCCTCTCAGCTGCTGCTGGTTCGAATCCACCAAGCACCTGCTCCCTCCCATAGGGCCCTAGGATGCCATCAGCAGTGCAGGAACCAAAAGGCTAGGTGAGGTCCATGCCGTCCACTCTGACCTGGCCTTCTCAGCTGGGCTTTACTGGAAGGCACGCCCACTGAACCATGGGCTAGGAAGAGCCAGGGTTAGGATTGGTTACTGCTTCCCAGGTCGCAATGAGGGCAGATTCTAGCAGTTTTGGCCATGGGTACAAAAGTGTGTACCCTGTGCAAGCAGGCCTGCTGTCGTCTACCTGGTGATGTGGAGGAATTCCAGATTTGGCTTCTGTTTTATATTGACTTCCATATTTTAGGAATGTGTGGGTATAGCCTTCTTAGATGGCACAGACTCAGAAAACTTCCCTTCCTGCCTGCATTTGGGGTTGGATACATCTTTGAGAGTTCCAGCACTTTCGGTGCTTACAGTGATAGTAATACCCGCTGTTGATGCCGCTTACATGACTAGAGAGCTGGCATATCTCAGGAAGTGACTTCAGTCAGGCCCTCTATGTCCCGCGAATAGGCCTTCCCTGCCCATGCCTGCTAGGCCCCATGCCAACTATGAGCACTCTGGGATAACGAGTTTCCAAAGACCAGGCCACTGTTCCCACTATTACTTTAAAGGAGCAAGGGTGCTTCCCATACACAAAGAATGAAGGGTCAAAGGGCCACTATCAGAGCAGGCTTGCCCAGAGTCCTCAGCCTTGGCCTCAGCCGGCCAGCTTTGTCTTTATCTGGACGCTGTCCTGGGTACCACCTGCAGGGCTGGAAGCCACTTAACCAGCTCTCCATAACCCATGCCCAGTCTCTAAGGACCAGAGTATTTAAAAACATAGACTAAGGACATACACTCTGCTCTGTTCCCTACCCCGGCCTGTGGCCTTTGGACTGCTGCTACTCAAGGCCCATGTACCAAGAGGGAAGGCTGCTGTTGTATCCAGGAGACAGGCACTGGAGACTCAAGCCCCTCCCTGCTCTTGCTCTCTTTCCAAGATACATCAGTCAGTCTGACAGGCAAAGAGGCTTCTCTCCTACACAGAAGATACCAATGTCTGTAATATCATTAGCCACTCAGGGCATAAGTACTGCCAGACGAGGGCCAGAAGAAAACCGGGCTGGGCTTGAGGTCCCAGACAACCTGATCGCTGGCCATGACCTTGTTTGAAGAGTACAGTAATTGATTTGCAAACTAGGCCTGAACTGGCTCAGGCCTGGTCCAGGATGCTGCCTTGCCTCCCTGACCCAGGCAGCTTGGGACCATGCTCGACATCTGCTGAAATCATCAACAACCCGGGCTGTTGCTTAACCAAGGATAGAGACTGTATTGATCGAAGCTAATGGCTTGTAGGCCGGCAGAAAATGAAATTTATAATTGCTATTGAGTCCCATCGACTCACCGACTGTAGGCTTTTGGTGAATGGGAATATGGGAGCAATCAGCACGGATGGCCCCTGGGCCAGCAGTTCCCGGACAGGGTTCAGGAGAGGGGAAGGAAACTTCGAGAGGCTCGGCCTGCAGAGCAGAGAATCGGCGCTAAGCACACCGCTGCTCTGTGCCCTGTGCACATGCTGTCAGTTTGCTCCTTCTACGCTTGCCCGTCTAGGGAGGTGACCAGTTAGCGTTTGCTCCTTTTATGAGTGGAAGCCTGGAGCTTCTCCATTGAGCTACCGAGCTAGGAAATCCTAGAAAACTGTAGTGTTGTGTCTCTAGGCTCCTGTTGAGTCTCCAACAACACACACATCATTACCAACCTCACAGTGCCCTTGACTTCTACATTGTATAGATAGGGGCTGTTGGTAGAAGACCAACTGAGAATCCTGATGGGGGCTCAGAAATGGTTGCTCCAAGATCAAGGTTAAGAGTCTTCCCCCTGCCCCATGTCAACTCATTCTCCTGCTGGGCTATTCCCTTTGCTCCCTGGCCCTCCCTGTATACTGCTTCTTCATTTCATCCACTTATTCTGCCTCAGCCTTGGCTATGGCCTTCCTGCCTCCTCCAACTGCCTTGTCCCCCTAGCCTGACCTCGGCCTTGCCTGCTTCATGCGCCCTTTTCCTCTGTGTGTGCCAAGATACCAACAGTGTTTGCTCCTTGTCTAGCTCTGCCTGGCAGTCATCCTCCCCCAGAGTCTCCCGATGCTGAACATAGAGAAGGCCCCTAAATTCGAGGACTGGATAAATGAAAATGGCGGCTGTATGCGGTTGAATCTTGGGGTGCACTTGCATGGAAGTAAAGAGAAGTCCAAGTATCCTTCAGCCTTTGTACCACACAGCCTAGCAAAAGACAGGCCAACTGAGCCAAGGAGGCTAACTTTTAAGAATGTAATCTTTTATATTGACTCTTTAAATCTTTAAAACAATCTTTATGAAAAGCAGCCAGAGTTTTCAGGCTACCTCATTACTATTTTAAAAGTTAAGATTTCCATTGATGGGGGTTAGAGAATAGGTTTATACATTGTTGCCTTAAAGTTCTCCAGGCAGGGAAGAAGGGAAGACAGTCTTATTCTGAGGGCCCAGCTGGATCTCAAGACCTTGGATAGAGGAAGGACTCAGGTAAGAACAGATGTCCAAACAGAGCTCAGACGGAACACTAACAGTTCAAAAGGAAAAAAAAAAAACAGTAGCGGCATTAGGGCCACTGTACTATAAATCATCTGCTGCGGCAGCTCACTCCTGGGACAGCACACGACCTCAGCAGAGCCCCTCAACCTTGCCTACAAATCGCATTAAGTTTCTAAAACATTCCACTGACCCCTCCCCAGTGCCCTTCCATTACCTCACCCCTCTCCTCCCAATCAATCTCTTGACTTCAGTGCTTACCCTTTAAATCAGTTCAGCTCTGAGATTCATCTTGCCATTTCCCCCGGCCGCTTTAAAAAAGTCACCGACTTCTCATAAATCACTTTCTGCTCCCCTTCTCCTCCTGCACGGTACTCCATACTCCGCCACTGCCGCTTTGACACAGCTGCAGACGCAGACACCCGCAGGCTTGCTGCAGGGCACCCAACCCCAGCCTGTGGTCCACAGGGGCAAATGGGTCAGTGGCTGCTGCAGCTGGACTGTCTCGAGCCTTTCCAAAGCTCCTGAAAGTTATTGAACATGTCCAGTGAGGGTCTCTAAGGTAGACCTTAAAAACAGGACTCCCGGGCAGTTCTTATTAAAGAGGTTCCCTGGCTGGGGGAGAAGTGAGGGGGGTGGGTCGGAGAACAGGACCAATTCTAGAGGAGGAATGGGACACAAGCCATAAAAGGAGGTCTCTGCCGAAGCCTCAGGGAGCTCGGCTCTGACCCAGGGTTACCTGCTGAGCATGACATAAATTCCCAGGCACTCCTGGTTCTCCCAGTTCAGGCTAAACCAGACTCTAGCAGTCAAAGGGCGCTCTGAAACAATCTGGCCATCCTGAGAATCCTCCTGGGAATGAATTGTGTCTAATTTGAAGCCTCCTGAAAGAGAGAGAGCATGAAGATCCGAAAAGGGACCCAAGAGAATCTGGGCAGGGCTGCTGCACAACATGATTTGAAAAGCATCTTTGACCATTCTCAGAAGAATTCCTTAGCATCAATAGTCGCCCCAGGTAAGTGATGGCTAGCCCACACTGCACACCTCCACAGGCTGAAGGAAACCCCAGCACACCAAGGATTCACCTACAGGGAGATCCATACAACAGCCAGTCCCTAACTGTGGTCCTTGGAAGGTCTGTAGAGAGGCCAGGCCCAAGCTTTCTCCAGCCCAGCGCCGTATGTGATGTTGGCCTGTCCCCTGCCTAGTGCAGCCCAGACAAGGACTGGGGTTTGTACTCTTAATTATGATGCTTCCACAGGAAAAGCTCAAACATCTCGCAAATTAGTATTATATTTGTTATTGTTTTAGACATCCGAAAAGGTTCAGCTCCCTTTCAGGCAGCTTTCACTTAAAAAGCTTCCATATAACTTACATAAACGATTTAAATCCATCAGTATCAGAGCTCTCTTCTTCCCCTCACACACGTGAACTGTTAGGTGGGATATGTCCCTCACAGACCCTGTTCTATACAAAAGCCTATAGCCACCAAAACCCGATTGTGATGTCTTCTGTTTGAGGCTGGTGGTTTTCCCCCCTTTCGAGGAGTTTATGTTTCCTGTAATGTGCTACAGCTTGCTTTCCTTGAGGTCTATCACAGTATTTAAACATACGTCCCTCCATGTTTATGAGCCCTGTAGCCACAGACACAAACCGACGCCAGGCTGAGGAAAACAGCTCTATGTGTGTTGAATGGGTACAGACTTTGTCTTATCATTGTTTCCCAAAGGATGTGGTGTGGTGGCTGCTGACGTCACATTGTACCAGGTTCCATAGGTTATCTAGGAAAGAAGGAAAGTATCTGGGAGGGTTGTGAAAGTCATGGATAAATACTGTCATTTTATATGAGGGGATTGATCCTCTAAGGGATTTGAAATACCCATAAAGGGTGGTCCCAGAATCTGTCCCAAGTGTGACAATTAATGTCGCAGGGAAATTGAAAGGTGGAAATGCGAGGTAAGGAGTTTGCATATTATTGTTGACCTCAGAAGAAAGGCATTTATGGGAAAAAATGGAGTGAGCTGAGATATTGAGGAAGTCCTAATGATATCAAGGGAGGACACAGGACTGAGCAGACCCATATCTGCAGAGGACACTGTGGCGGGGGCTGGGCTCTGAGAAGGACTGTAAAGTCATAAGGCTGGGTCCCCAGGACCCTCGTAAGCCGGCGATTGTGAAATCCTTCAGGGTTCCAATGAGCATCTTGTTCTAACCCCCTCTCTGAAAACTCCCTGCCTGCCCTGTCTGCCCAAGAGATGGCTGCAGAATGAGGAGGCGTGGGAGACAGGAAAGGATGGACAGCAGGGACTGAGTGGGGGGGCCCAAGAATGGGGTTTCTGCTGACTAAGATGGGAACCTATGAAACAGATGCCAGGACAGGAAAAGACAGAATTTAACTCCCGTTTGCCATACTGGAACTGTCGGGACAATATGACATTTGACCTCAGGTTCAGAGTGGAACTGCACATGGATGGCATTTAAATCCATGAGACAGTGTAGACAGAAGTGGCAGCATGTGGCACCCAGTGAGGAAAAGGCAAGAGGGTGCTGTTGGGACGCCAGTGTAGGACGTCCTGTCTGAGAGGGCAGGGTCAACATGCCTCCTGTTGCCACCTGGCTTCAGCCCTGGCAGGCACAGACACCTGTGTTTGCCCATCCTTCACCCCTCCACCCTAGCACTCATCACACAGTGGTGTTCTTCTCTCTCCCATCTCAGACAGGCTGGAAGCCATGTCTCCCCTGTCTACCTCTCGGGAAAGCTGGACCAGAACTAGAAGGACTAGAGTGCCCTGCTTCCTCACCACACTGTGGAGTGTGCAGCACAGTCAGTGCCCGGCTACCCTGGCTCCGGGAAGCTCCAGGCAGTCGTGGGATGGGGTACAGTCAGGCCTGAGCACAGAGGACTGTAGGGACACAGGTGGTTGCTGGGACCTCCAAGTGGAGGGCCAGGTCACTGCTGTAAGACTGCCCCGACTTATTAACACCTCTGGCTTCTGTCACAATCTGGGATGGCTTCCCACTAGCCCAGGGAAACCACCCCCAAGCCCTACCTGAGTTCAGACTCCCACACTGGTACCTTTGGAAACTCCCTCTCTGAATCCTTCCACCCCACCTTAGCCATGCCCTTAGCCGAGGGTATTAGATCCTCCCCTTCTTTCCCTATTTTCTTTTAAGACTCATGTGTATTTGTGCGTGTTCATGCATGTGTATGTGTGTACATGTGAGTGTGGTGTGTGTGTGTGTCTGTGTGTGCTGTTGTCACATACAGGTCCTACCGTCCTAAACCCCTCAGCCCCTCCATCTTCATCTTGCTCCCTCCTCTCCCACTCCCTCCCCCAGGGAGGTCCGTATTTCTCCCTATAGGGCCTTTCTCACTGCATCATCCAGCAGGAAGCCAGAGACTTTCATTGAGCTTGTCCTTCCTGCATTCTTCAGCCTTTCCCTCAGGGATCGAGGGGTATGCCAGCTCTCCTGCATACTGCACCACTCCTTCCTTCCACTGTAAGAGTTCTTGGGACTCTACTCACAGTCCCTTCTTTCTCCCTGCACAGGCTTCCTGGAGAGGTCATCAGGGCCCCGCAACAGTTCCTTGAGGAGTTAGGACACTGGCCCTGAAGCCAGCAAATGCAGACTCCAGAGCAAAGTGCATGACCTGCCAGTTCTGGGACTTCAGGCAACTGTCTCAGCCTCTGCAGGCCTCAGCTTGCACAAATGCAAAATGGAAGTAGTGAGGAGACTTGTGTAAAAATAATAATAATAATCCAGATAGAAAATGAAGGCCCATGAATAGCATGTAATGTCTAAGTCCATGTGAACTTCAGCTGTTGCTACTATTATAACAATTATTATTGAACACATCTTGCATAATCTATAATCTAGTATGTTGCAACCTTTCTCCAATCTCTTTGTCTGTCTCTATCTCTCTGTGTCTATGCCTGTTTGTACGTCTCTCTGTCTCTGTCTGTCTGTCTCTCTATCTGTCTCTCCCTCTCTCTGTCTCTCTGTCTCTGTCTGTCTCTCTATCTGTCTCTCTCCCTCTCGCTCTGTCTCTGTCTCTGTCTCTCTCTCACACACACACACGCACACACACGACATATAAAGCTCCCCACGAGAGTGCTGGATATCTCCTAGCTCTGTTTCTGGTCCCCCACCCCCCCATACCCCTGCTTACAGCCTACTTCCCTCTGCTCCAGGCCCCATAATTCCTTGGATTGAAAGATATCCTCTAGCCAGCTCCAGGTGCAGAGGTGACTACACCATTCTTGTGCCCCAGGGAGTAGCAGCTAGCTGGGCAGACAGCAATATCACACGGAAGACAGTTATTCATAGGATGTCAAAGGTGAAGTGGAAAAAGGTGACATTGTGGAGGGCCACATGGAGGAGGCTTACCTGGGGTGGATCAGACCCCTACAGTGTAATGAGCCCAGGGCAGTAACCATACTGCAGTCACATCAGCAGCCCAGAAATCAAGATTCTAAACCATTTGCCCAGAAGTTTGGCTGAGATGGGTGCCTAAGCACCCTGGGTGCATGCACATGTCATGAGACCGTTCAGCAGTTGTTAGCTGAGCAGCTGGGTCTGGTGGTAGCTATGTGATCATGTTGGCTATACTGTGACTCATGGTTCAGGGCAGGAATGAGGCTGACTCTGGGGACCACAAGATCATAACTGCATTTGGAGAGAGGACAAGACTGTTTCATGACAGGGTTGCTGCTTAGGCATGAGGCCAGCCAAACTAAGAATCTCAGACTGTGGCGCTTGCCAGCCTCCAACCACTGTTGTGGTCTCTGAAGACCTCAGTTTGCACATCTGCAAACAGTAAAATGTAACTTGTTAGTGGAAGAATTCAAGATTCAAACAGAGCATTTCCTTGGTGGCTGTATAGGCCTTTTGGAAAGGCCTGTAGGTGGTGCCCAGGCAAGGATGGTTATATCTGAGTTGAGTCAGTAAGGGGGCTGAAAGGAAAGGGGGGAGCACAGGGGAAAATGAGTTTAGAAAGTAACTACTCATGAAGTTGGGGGGCAGTACCTCAGCATGTGACGTTGCTAGCTGTGGAGTCCTGGAAGAGGGATGAGGCTCAGCAGGTTTGGGAGAGTTTCACACTGAGTTTTTCATTCATACCAGAAAGACCCAAGACCTTCTGGGGAGCATTTGTAGATGGCTTGACACACGAGCCCCCCATTCATAAATGAGGACTCCTGATAGGAGAGGGGGAAGCTGGAACAACCTGGCAACAGTGAGAAAATCTTGCGAGAACTTCTGGGGAAGGACAGAGGGAGTCAAAGCAGGTGGTAAGTCTTGAGTACAGACTTAGCAGGAAGGCTTTTTAGAGTGGAGGGAAAAAAATCTGGAAGGGGTGGGGCTGGGGTGATGATATCTGAGTCACCAAGATGACAAAAGTCAAAACCATGTTTGGGAATATCTGGCTAGAGCAAGGTTTGGAGGGGCCAATGTCTTCCAATGCCAGTGCAGAGAAGATGAGAAGCAGTTGCGTGGGTTGTCCTGGGAGAGGCTGCGAGAGCAGACACCTGCTGGCGCACACTGGGATGAGGGTAGGTAGCAGAATGGACACCATGCTTGTGCTGACCTCCTTAAAAATCACAAGCCCTGCCTGTCCTGACCTGAGGCGATTCACATTCTGGTCGCCCTTCAAAGCCTGGCCCTCTGGCTCTGTGGAGATAGTCGCTCATCTCAATGGCTCTGCAGAGATCTGCGGCCCCACGGTCTACACCTTCCTTTAATTTTCCTTCCCTTTAACCGTCAGGAACTCCACTCAGAATCCTGCCATGTACTTATCAGGGCTCTTTGATTTTGAGGGAGGGAGGACAAACAGGGGAAGAGAGTCTTGGTATCCTGTGGTGAGTAGAGAGCCCCTAACTTCAGGTTACCATCCTCCCCAGGCCACCTTGCTTCAGGATTGCTTGCCAAGTCCAGTCAGTTCTGAAGCCTTAGCTTGTCAATGCCCCCTGACTTAGGGCCTGGTTTAAATATTTACAGAACTGGATACAGCCGGGCGGTGGTGGCGCACGCCTTTAATCCCAGCACTCGGGAGGCAGAGGCAGGCGGATCTCTGTGAGTTCGAGACCAGCCTGGTCTACAGAGCTAGTTCCAGGACAGGCTCCAAAACCACAGAGAAACCCTGTCTCGAAAAACCAAAAAAAAAAAAAAAAAACAAACAGAACTGGATACATTGATTAAAGGAAGTGCTGAGGACAGGAACAGTGGTTATTAATAAATCATGCCAGTGGCTGTTTTTCTTGTGAGAAGTTCCATGGGTCTGATAAGTAGTATACTCATGATTGATCACCTCAGGAGAAGAACCTGTGCTGGCGTAGCAGTCCACATGGCCCGTGCAAGAAGAAGCCCCCTGAGGAATTGCAGGACTGGAGTTGCTCCTCGCCCCCTGGAATGTGGCTTCAGTGTGGCCTGCTTTCCATTACCTGGAGTTCCCCAGAGGGCTGGTGTCTACAGCCTGACAATCAGGGAAAGCCTCTCCCTTTGTGTTGACATGTCAAGGGACATGCATGCCAATAACATGGGCAGCCATCACTTATTGCCTGTATTGCCAAGCTTTGCATCCATTGGCCTGGGCTCAGGAAGCTCAGCCTTCCTGGAGAAGCCATCTGGCATCTGTAGACCCCACCCAGTGTACTCCGGAGGGCCCATCTATGCTGATTAGTCCCTGAGACTGTCAAGTTCTGCTGTCAGCTGCCCTTCCCAGTATGCTAGAGGGAGGAAGAGAAGTTGTCTGTCTGGTAGAATGAGCAACTATCAGAATCTGATGTAACAGAGTATAAAGACAGATCTATAAATACAGCCCGAAAATAGTCCAGAGCCTCATGTCCCACTGAAGACACCTGAGGGGTCTATTCCATCTTCCGTGGAGTATGGAAGGTTCTAAGCGCCTCCCTCCTGCAGGTGACCTGAAAAGAAGAATTCAAGAGTGGACAGAGAGATTAAGCCAACCCACCCACGACAGAATCCTCGCTCACAGAGCCACCACCACCTGCCGAGTCTTTAGTTAGACACATCAGGCAATCAAAACACAAAAATCTATGCATTAGATGTCTTAATCTTATTGAACTTGATTTTTTAAAAAAAGCTTTGGAGATGTACACATTGACACGTAGAAAAGAAATCTCAGCAATCAAAGGGGCACACATGCCCTCATGTGGGCAAGGAAAGAGACCTAAGAAACTAAGACCTTCAGGCATGCAGGTCTCCCCATCAGTGATGAATCAGGTGTCTCCTGTGGGTAGTTGATCAAGCAGGGAGTTCCACTTGATCAACCATCTAGAGGAAGGGAACTAATACAGTCCTTTGCACCTCTTGAGTTCTGAAGTGTGACTTCTCAAGGTGTGATCTGCAGCACTCTTGGTCATGAGGAAAGTGGTGTGTAAATCACAGCCATACACGATTTTGAAGCGCCAATCGCCATAGAGAGACCTCTTCTGTTATGCAGGTCCACTGCTGGCTCCTCAGACTCAGGAAACAAATTATCCATGTAAGCATTCACCCTCCTATTCCCTTTATCACGGTTATCATCACCACGGCTACCAGTTGGTGTGCCAAGCACTCGGCAGGGCTTGATGATCACTCCTCCCCTGGGACAGTTCCTCCTCCTCCTCCCCCTTCTCCTCCCCCTCCTCCTCCTGCTCCTCCTCTTCCTCCTCCTCCTCCTCCCACTTGCTCTGCAGCAGGCATTGTAAACCTATACAGTCTAGAGTTGCTGACCTGTAGACCGAGGAGAAGTTCATAGTGTTGGCAGTGAGGTAAACCCAAGTCTTTCCCCAAAGTCTATATTTCTTCAACTAGACCCCATGGTCTAATATCAACTGTCAACTTGACAAGTTCTAGACTCGCCTTGGAGACAAATCTCATGTCTGTAATGGAGTTTCTAGACTGGGAAGACCCATTCTAAATGTTGACAGAACCATTCCACTGACTAGTGCCCTAGAGCTTGAACATAGAGGAAAAAGTAAGCTCAACCCCATCATCCGCCTCCTTCTGTACCTGGAGTGCAGGTGCAATGTGACAGCTGCCTCGTGCTACTGTTGCCTTGGCTTCCCTCGACTGGACTCTCAAACTGTATACTAAAGTAAAACTCTTCCTTCCTTAAGTTGCTTTTGCCAAGAACTGTGCCACAGCAACAAAAAAGTAACTAATATAGAAACTTGGTGCCAGGAGTGAGGCTCTTGCTGTGATAAACTTTACCATGTGGTTTTTTAGGTGTTTGAACTAGAAAATCCCTAATGTGCTGTGAGAAGGGTTTGATGAGTCACTCTGGTGAGTGAGGGGAAGGACAGAATGCTGTGAGAATCATAAAAATGTGTTTTGGAGGAGAATAAGGTCTTTTGGGAACTGAGCTGCAAGTCATTAAGAACATATTCTGGAAAACCATCTAGCTGCAACCTTCCCATATCCTGAGAATGTCAGTGATGCTGAATGCAAAAGTGATGGACTGATTTGTGATTTGGTGAGGAAATTCTAGACAGTATAGCATGCAGAATGTGTCATGGCTACTACTCACTGCTCTTCCCTAGGTTTACAGCGAAAGACAACAACAAGTGGAGAGAAAACAAGTACAAAAGGATGTGCTGTTTGCAAGGAAAGGAGAAAATGTAAAGTTGCAGACATGGTAGGAGCTGAAAAAGTAGCTATAATTGTTGAAGAGATTATCACCATTAAAGAGAAATCTATGTCTCTGTACTAGAACAATATGGAAGTTTCCCTAAGGATAAGAACCCGTAGATCAGAGGCTTTGTTTTCTAAAAATCCAAATTAATTTCAGAGGGGAGCCGAAACTGAGAATGTCACTTGAGGGACGGTTCCATATGGCCGCTGAAGCCAGACAATGTGTGGTGGGAGTCATAGTTTTTGCAGTGAGGCCCTGAGGGTCCATTGTGTGAAACTGTAAAGGTAAAGTCTTGTTGAAATGAGACTCGGGGTTTTTGGAGATATTAGGGCCGCAAGAGATCTTCCAAGGAAAAATGCAAGCACAGACTGGAGCTGGCCCGAGAGAGCTATGGCAGAGCTCGAGGTGCAATGCTTCCCATACTCTTTAGTGCCTAGATGATTCGTTTTGAGTCCCAGGGATGGACATGGAGCTGCAGAATCTGATGTTTGTTCTGCTGTGTTTTGGTCTCGCTATGGTCCAGTTTTTCCTTGCCATGTCCTCACGCCCCTCTTTCAGGAATGTTCACTCTGTGCCATTGTGCATTGGAAGTGTGTAACTTGTTTTGATATTATAGGCACTCACAGTTAAGAGATTTCCCGAGTCTCAGAAGATACTCTGTGCTTGCGCTTTGATGTATTAGAACTGTTGAAGATTTGTGGGGATGTTTGAAGTTGGACTGGATGCATTTTTCACTATGAGGTAGCCGTGAGCCTGTGATGATGAGGGGTGAAGATTATAGCTTTAACACAGTATCTTTGGTATCAGATCGACAAGGGGTGGACTTTTGATAGTTAATATTGATTGTCAATTGACAAGATCTAGGGGCACATAGATGTCTGTGAAGGAGTTCCTAGGTTGGGTTAACAGGAGTGGAAATATCCACCTTTAATCTTGGTGGCACCATTCAATGGGCTGTGGTTCTCAACTGGGTCCTAAATGAAAACTGGGCTGAACACAAGCATTCATTATCTCTGCTTAGTGAGCGAGAACACAGTGTGACTGACTGCCTCATGCCCCTGCGGCCACGCCTTCCCTGCTGAATTAGTGAGGATTCTCTAGAACAACAGAACTTATAGAATGAGTCTACATATATATAGAAAGGGGTTTATAAGAATGGCTCACAGGCTGCAGTCCAGCTACTCCAGCAATGGCTTCCTACCAGCAGAAGGTCCAAGAATACAGGAGGTTGTCCAGTCCGTGAAGTTGCATGTCTCAGGTGGTCTTCAGTATACTGTGGGATCCCAAAGAAGTATATGCTCTAATGCCAGTGAAGGCATGGACTGCGAGCAGGAGGGAGAAAAAGCAGGCAGAGAGAGCAAGCGTCCTTCTTCCAGGCCCTTTATATAGACTGACAGCAGACAGTGTGGCCCTGGTTAAAGGTGGATCTTCCCACCTCAAAGATCCGGCTGAGATCTGCAAATGATTTAATTAAGAAAAAAAATCCCCCACAGGTGTGCCCAGCCATTTGCATTTTAGTTAATTCCAGATGAAGCTGTTAACAAACAAGAATAGTCGTTATAAGTCCACCCCGTGCCATCTTGACATACAATCATATCTCCTTATGACATGATTAATTTCCTAATGAAAACAGTAACCAGCTCACAGAAATGTACCATAACACATACAATTGCACACAAATTATGTATTTAAGCAGGTCGTAATTACACTTGACGTGATATAACTGTCCCTTAAACAACCACAAATGCACTATAAATTTAGAATAGGAGTATTGTCCCTTACGGGACATTTTGGGGTGGGGGGGTTTCGAGACAAGTTTTCTCTGTATAACAGTCCTGGATGTCCTAGAACTCACTCTGTAAACCAGGTTGGCTTCAGACTCACAGGGATTCACTTGCCTCTGCCTCCCAAGTGCTGGGATTAAAAGCCTGTGCCACCACCGCCTGGCCAAGGGATGTTCTTTTAGTAATTCTTTTTGTAAAACTTAAGTATGATTATCACTGATAGTCTCTCTATTGATGTTACATTACATGATCTAGAAATCAAGGAAAGAAAACAAATATCTGTGCAAACACATTCTTAACAAAATATGGCAGAAACAGGTCAGTTATAATCCTGGCTGGCTTCTGGTCACATGGCCCTAGCTAATGTTTATGGCCACCTTTCTCTACTACCCATTCCGTATCTCCTCCATCTTCCGCAAGAACCTCAGCAGGTCTTGGCTCTTTTCCTGAAGGAGTGACCCATACCCTCATTCCTTAAAAAACTGTGCCCTTTGCCATCTGCCCTGGATTAGGCTGTTGCAGTTTTCCATTGATTTTAATGAAGCACAGGACATGGAAGCACCAGGAGGTGGCATAGAGGAGCTCCTGTACTCCAGACATGATCTTTCTTACCTCCATTGTCGAGAAACAATCCAATTTCTGCTTGGTAGTCTAGATTAACCGCCCCTCCTAACTCTTATTCCTTTCTTAGGCTGTTGGCCTAAGGGCATCAGAATCTCAAAGTGGCCAGGGTAAAGTCTGAGTTTCCAGTTCAATGGAATGTTATGTCTCCTGGCAGGAGTGCTCCCTGTTCTGGAACCAAAACTTCTAAGCCAGCAGAACTTAAGGTCACAGGAACAGGAAGCAAAACTTTTCCTAGTGGGTCACTAGAGGTGATCGTGAGTGGAACTATTCCCTTTTCCACCCCTTGATTCCTGGAGATGGGAGAAACAATATGCTATATTGAACGTTGATTCAAAGCATATACAGCCTTCTGGAGAGCCCTGCCCTAGCCCTCCAGGCTACTGCCACATAACTGGCACTGTAACTGGCTGTAGCTGCGTCTTCAAAAGGCCGTTTCATTTTTCTATCAGAGCAGCTGCTTCAGAACGGTAGAAACATGGCTAGACCGGTGGATCCTATTATCAAGGGCACACTGTCACACTTCTCTGGCTGTGACTTGAGTTTCCTGGTCTGAAGCAATACCGTGTGGACTATCATGACTGTGGATAAGGATTCTATAAGTCCACAGGTGGTATGTGGCAGAAACATTACGTGTAGGAAAGGCAAATCCATAACCAGACAGATTAATGTCTTTAAACAGTGATCAGGGTTAAGTGTGTTGATTCTGTATCATGCAGCATAGGGCCAGGCCCAGCAGCCAGATGGGAGCAGGATGCAGATCCATCTGAAATACAAACACAGCATGTTCACCTCTGTGCCCGGTGCTGCTGGAATGGAGGACAGCAGTGGCTGTGTTGTGGGAAGGAGCAAGGCTGTGCTGCTCCCAAGCACCCCTCCGATTTCTCTTTAGTTTCCCTCGAGAAGCACGCTGTGTGGGGTCACCGTTCTCCCTTAGTGTAGGAGGTCAGCATAGGGGTGGCCGCATTCCTTGCTCATCAAAGCACTGCTGAGACAAGGCTGGCAAGGTCAGTACCAATGGCCAAGAGGTGGCTCTTTTGAATTCAGTCTTAAAGGCTGCGTCGGATGAATGGGAGAGAAACGCAAAACAAAATGTCCACGCTAGTAGAGTAGTGATGTGGAGGATAAGGACCTTTGGTCCCTGGATGAGACTTATCCATGAGGAATAAACCCAGAGAAGTGGAGACTTCTGGATCCCAGCGGCAGAGCAGAAACTCATAAAGGAAGGCTGTATACCTCCCTGCAAGTACATAAACCCATGCTGCTTCTGAAGTGCTCTGGCATATGCCCCAGAAATCCAAGCGGAAAGTGAATCCAACTTGTCTTGCCATTCTGGGCCCCAGGCCTTGGTCCCAGGGTAGCCTGGGTTCCAGTGGGGAGCAGATGGGGGCTGCAAGGCTGGACCTAGGTCTCCACACTCACTGTGTGTTCTTGGCTTCTAGCTCGCTCCAAGAGCCTGGTGATGGGGGAACAGAACCGGAGCCCGGGGAGGCCCCTGGCCCCCCACAAGCTGGGCCCTGTACTCAAGGCAGGCTGGCTGAAGAAGCAGAGGAGCATCATGAAGAACTGGCAGCAGCGATGGTTCGTGCTGCGTGGTGATCAACTCTTCTATTACAAAGACAAAGATGAGAACAAGCCCCAGGTAAGGCATGAAGGTCCTGCGTCCCGTGGGCGTTGTGCCTGGACAGCGAGGCGGGGCGTGGGGGCTAAGCTTTGAGTGTGAGTGCAAGCAAGGACAGTACTCAAGTTTGTCTTACGCCTGTGCATGACGTTTCACAGCTTGTTTTCCTAAAGCACACTCCCAACTTCTGAGATGAAATGGTTCCTTTTAACATTTCATGTACATCGCCGCCTAGCTTAAGAAGCGGCACTTCCCATCTTCCACTCAGTTGCTTAGTGCTTCCAACAAAGACATGTGTGCACATATTTCATTCTCATTATCCAGGAAAATGGGCTCTAGACAAATCTAACCTGACACTGAAATCCGAATCCCTGTGTGACTCTACATCTGCAGTCTCTGCCTCAAATAGGGGCATTTATTCCCTATACTACTTGGGACCTCCCCATTTGGGTGATCCGCTCAGACCAGCCTCAATTCACTCACGGGAAAGGAGGCCTGTGGACAACCAGGTTCAGGTTTAAGCATTAAGCGTTCAGTGTGCTAAGTCTGGCCCTTGGTTATAGAGTTGCTGTGTAATTAGATTCCAGTATCATCCCTGTCATGTAGGTAATATTGTTCTATTTTGCAAATAAAACCTAAGTTGAAAAAGAGAGTGACTGCCCCAACCCTACAGAGAGCACTCTAGATGGGCTTCCAATCCATTTCAGATCCACTGAACTCACAACTTCGCTTTCCTCCTGTGTAAAACTGGACTGATGAGATCAGGAATTCCCAGTTTGGACTAGAGCCGCCTTCATCCTGTTCACTGTAGTTTGGTCCACCCTCATGAGTTTTGCCCATTTGTGCTGTTACCTATGTGGCCATCTTCCTCAAGCAGTTCTAATCATTTATGTATTTATTTTTATTGTAGAATTTGCATGACATAGATGGCATCATAGTATCCACTGTTAAAGCATAGAATTCAGTGGACTAAGCTCATTCGCATTACCGTGCAATACGTTTCATTTTGAGTGCGGTTATATTTCAGAAAGGCAAGGTAACATAACTACCACAGAATAGAAACCATGAGTGGAGGTAACCATTGGAATACATGAGGTGAAGCCACCAAGTGACTGACTTGTAGCCAGCTCCTTCCATTACTGCAGGCTGTGGGATGAAGCCTACCTCTGCCCTGTTTCTATTCAAGCTAGTGTTGGGGACACGGAAAAGATACAAGCAAGCCAAACTGACACTTCTGACATTCTCAGACTGTTCAACATGGGTGCGACAGAACTTGGCAGCCTCCTGCACCCAAATTCACATCTTGCTTGCATGGACCATTTGGTCTTTCCCATGCTGCGGGACAACTGAGACATGCACGGTCTCCTGTATACCAAGGCCCTGTGACTTCTGGCTTTGAATGAAGGGGTCTGAGTGTCCTTTCCAACTTGGAGCATTGATGGGGGTATGGCTTGGCACATGTTATCATCCCTTCTGTATTCTTTCCCCAGGGAATACAGTAGCTGTCCCACACTATCTGCAGGGATAGTTCCAGAACCCTCCATCAGTGTTCAAATCCCTGTGTAAAATGATTTATTTATTCCCATGTAGCCTTTGTATCCCCTCCCACAAACTTGAAACCATCCCCAGGTTGCTTATAATACCTGGGGCAATCTAAACATAAGCAGTTGTTATGCAGTATTGTCTAGCAGTTCATGACAAGAAGACACAATTTGCCCATGTTCAGTCTAGATATAACTAGAAATATTAATGATCCATAGAGGTTGAATGCATGGGTGCAGAGGCCATGGCTGCAGACTCCTGGCTTTACCTCTTGCAAGGATTAGATGGCTCCAGTCCTGCAGGCCCAGCTGTCTGCAGAGCACCCTGCTTTGGTGTCTGTGTGACCCGGCTGTGATGAAGCCATGCCCAATAAATGAAGCCGCTAGCTGCTCTTTACCAGAAGTTCACTGTTGTACACCGGACTCCTGTTGTCAGCCCCTGCTCGACTCAACCTGCCTTGCTTCCTTTGGAAGTTGTTCATTGTGATGTCGCATGATGCTAGGTGCTGGCAGCCCTGAGGTCCCCTCACTTGGGTGAAGATCCCTCTACTCCAGGCTCTCCCGTGTGTTCCCTGCTGTATACCCTGTAGTGGACCAGGCATCCCTACCTCCAATCAGACGGCTCTAGAGCACGTCTCTCCCAGATTTCCCATTGCTGCCATCTATCCAGACCTTGACAGCTAATCAAACGACAGTAACCACATCCCCCATTCACTGGCCTGGATGCATAAGGGTATGGTAACCTTATACCCACCCCAGGTCAGTGCAGGTCCTTTATCTCCAGGGAGATCGGCACATCTGTGAAAGGAGCCAGCCTACCCCAACAGGTACCAGTCTCTGCTCGAGACTCCTCTTGTGACTTTCTGTGTCTGTTGACCCTTCCAGGGTACTGGGACCTAACAGACGTTCCATAACCAACGCTGACTCCTGGAGCAGCCTTGTTGTACAAGTTCCTAATCGCAAGGCCACTATTAGTCCAATATGACATTTAGCTTCTACAGTGTGATCTCCAACTGCTGTCACAGTCAACCCACAGATCCCTATCTAATTTCATGAAGTATGCGTAATAGACTAATTCTCAGTATCTGGTTCCCATAAAATACGCCCTGCTCACTGTTCACAGTGACAGCCCGGCCCAGCAGTCAGTCCCTCTCCGCGGAGAGCCTGAGCCAGCTGTTGTAATTGTCAGGAAAGGGTACATCCAACCGCCTGTGATACTGCCCAGAGCTTAGATAAGCATCAGTCATTGCCCATGTCCTTGTTCCCTCTCAAAGCCTTTATCTCTTCTTTCTCCTGCCTAGGCCAGGAGGGCCAGCAACTGATAGCACAGAGATGAGGCAGGCGGCTCACATGCGCTCAGACATAAAAGGCCAAGCAGGGGTGCTTTCCAGAGCCCGACGTCTGTCCTCATCCCTCCAGCCTTCCCCAGAACATGCTCCGGGCTTTCTAGTCAGCAGACTCTGCACTTTCGCCAGGGAAGGGGTCCAGGACTTTATCATTTGTCTTTTTTGAGTTCTAATTTCAACTTCTGCTCGAAATGTTTTCTCATGGCATGAAGCTTCCCCGTGCGCTTTGGTGGCCAGCTCTGTGCGTTTCCATTACTTGGAGACTCACTTCAGTGATCTCAGGCCTTAACCTGTGTGTCTCTTGGCACTGAGCAGCGATGGACCAGAATGGAAATAGCAAGTACAAGACAGAAAAAACGGTAGCGCCAGAGAAAGAGTCCAAAGCAAGCCACAGGACAGCAAGAGTAGGTGCTGACATTTTAGCACTCATAATAAACAAGAATAAACTAGAATTATCTGCTTCTTAAAAGACAGGAAGTTCGGGGAGATTGGGCCTAACAATGAGAAGCAAAAATAAGCAAAAGAATGGGGAAAGGACAGGCAGTGGTGGCACACACCTTAAATCCCAGCACTTGGGAGGCAGAGGCAGGTGGATATCTGTGAGTTCGAGGTTTGCTTGGTCTACAAGGTGAGTTCCAGGACAGCTAGGACTGTTACACAGAGAAACCCTGTCTTGAAGAGAAAAAAAAAGAATGGGGGAAGTCTACACCAGGACCTTTGAACAAAAAAAGAAGCAGACTGAGCAGGGTCCCTGAAACCAGGATCTGAGGTTGGGACACACACTTCAAAATTCCTTCCTAGTTATTGAAAAAAATGAAGTAAAATCCGACCTTCTAGGTAAGGGCAGCAGATTTAGAAAATCAAATTTGACTGTTTCAACTCCCTAACACCCTTAACAAGTCACAACTATGGTCAGAGTTAAGACGAGGGAGACAGCCTCCGATGCTGGGCAGACTGGCCAGAGGCAGCTGGTGTGTTTGACTGACCTGGATCCCAGGCAGGGCTGAGGGCTGCACAGGAGCCTGAGACTTGCAGAACAGGCCTGTCCCAACCGGCTGGAACTGGCAGCACTGGATATAGACCAAGAGGAGCAAAGACCAAGAGCCAAGGTTGAGAGTCAGCTTCAAAAGCTGTCAGAGGATTAGGGTGGCAGCTCAGTCAGGTGCTGTGATGAACTGAGTTCAATCCCCAGCACCCACATAGGAAGCAGGTGAGTCCCAACATTTGCTAGGCAGCCAGTGGAGCTGAATCAGGCCACCAGCTCCAGGTTCAGCGAGAGACTGTCTCAAAAAACATTCACTTCACACTTAGCTTTCAGGGCCTTTGGTTAGGAGCAGCCTCCTCCCTGGTCCAGAGAGGAAAGTGAAGAACTTCCGGGGCTTGCGAGGACAGTGGCCCAGGTGGAACACATCAAACTTCCAGGACTTTAGCCTCTTAGCAGTAAAGGCCAAGATGGCAAAAGAACCTCAGACGAAAACAGGAAGAGGGAGGAGGAGGAAAACGAGGAAGGCTGGGAGAAGGAGAAGGTGTCAGCCATAGAAACAGAAATGCCAGAGGGGAGAAGCTCCATATTTAAAATTCTTTAGCAGGCCTGGTAGTATAGGCCTGAATTCTTAGCTACTCTGGAGGCTACGGCCAGTGTATCACAAGTTCAAGGCCAGCATGGGCAAAGTAGTGAACCCCTTTTCAAGGGGATGCAGCTCAGGGGAGGAATACTAACCATCCTGTACCAGTCTCTCAGCTCAATCCCTAGCACATCTGAACAACAGAGAACTGTCCCTCACTTCCTCTGAGAATGACTGCGAACCCAGAGGAGACAGAGAACAAAACCTT
This sequence comes from Neodon shergylaensis, assembly GCA_025134845.1. Taxonomy (NCBI): domain Eukaryota; kingdom Metazoa; phylum Chordata; class Mammalia; order Rodentia; family Cricetidae; genus Neodon; species Neodon shergylaensis. Next base: position 16,473,565 of record JABTXL010008037.1, on the reverse strand, counting down.
CCCTAGGAGGTCAGAAGTGAGACTTCCAACTTGGGACACCTAGAAGAGGAAAGAAATGACAAAAGCGTGACAGACAAACCATCTGATCAGGAGCTCTGGAGAGAGAGAAAAGGGAGAGGATGTGTCCTCAGAGGAAATACTGCCATGAGCCAGCTTCTCACTGCTGGAGTGTGCGCAGGGTGGGGCTGATGAAGCAGACAGCGCTAGGGAGGTACAGGAAGGGGGAAGAGCCAGAGGAGGCTAGAGGCACAGTCTCAGGTCTCAGCTGTGCTTGGAATCCTCCAGATAATGGCTAAAACGTTGTGCCAAGATGCAGTAACATAAACATGGTATTTGGGAAAAGAAAGAAAATCCCATTTAAGAGACTGAAAGTGCTGATCCTGGCAGTGGCGGGGGAGGAATGAATTGCTGTCTTGTGGCATGGTGGAGAACTATTTTAATCCTTGAGTAACTTTGCTCTTAGAAGTCAGTGAAATAAAACTGAAATGATTAATATGAAGTTTGAAAATACAAATAAGCTAGACTGGTAAGGCTGGGGGTGGACCTGGGCTGGGAGGACAGCAGACCTGGGCTGGGAGGACAGCGGACCTGGGCTGGGAGGACAGCGGACCTGGGAGGGAGCTGGGAGGACAGTGGACCTGGACTGGGAGGACAGAGGACCTGGGCTGGGAGGACAGAGGACCTGGGCTGGGAGGACAGTGGACCTGGGCTGGGAGGATAGAGGACCTGGGAGGGAACTGGGAGGACATTGGACCTGGGCTGGGAGGACAGTGGACCTGGGAGTGAGTTGGGAGGACAATGGACCTGGGCTAGGAGGAGAGCAGACCTGGGAATGGGAGGACAGTGACCACTGAGATTTCTGTGTCGTGTTATAATTTCTCACAGCGGTCTGTCCACTCACATCCACCCTTTTAATGACTTTTAACTTAACCAATTAGAGAAAACAATAAAAACCAAAGACAAGAATGGAACAGAGCCACAAGCCTAAGTGATCTTCAGATAATTAGAAAGGTGTGATAAGAGACTAGACATGTCACCGGAGCCACCAAGGACCACCGAGTCACACGATGGGCTCTGAAGAGCAGGTCTTGACCTAATGTTGGTGCTCAGAAGTAGTCATGGACAGTGTGTGTGGGGGAGCCTACCTCAGGGAGGGCCAGCAGGCCAGAGCATGAGGTTAGTCACACAGAGAACAGAAGTAGCAGCTATTAGCCAGAAATCGGGTATGGCTCGACCTGGGAGCAGGGCCTTCATTCTGTCCCTGTGTTGGGGGATCCACTGTGGTTGAGGAGCTCACACTCCATCACCGGGGAAGTCATTCTCAGCAGCATAGGCAGGAACTGGAGGGTACAGACAGGAGATGGGGGCAGGGCAGGAAGCCCTGCTTGCCCTGGAAAGAGGGCCTGTGGGTACTGGAAATAGCAGGGCAGAGTGTGGGAGTCTGTGGCATTTGAGGGACACCAGCATGGCTCAGGCAGCTGCAGGTTCTGGTCAGGACATCTGAGAAGCCATTTTCAAGCAGGCTGGGTTTCCGTTTTTGCCTCTTTGTTTGTTTTGTTTTCTTTCCTCTTTTCCAGGATAATAAGTGGCAGGAGGCTGAGCAGTAAGGAGCAGTAGAAAATTGATTTAAAGTTTGATTTAATTTAGCACAAAAGCCTGGAGTTGAGAGAAGAAAGACAAGATGGATGGGAAACAGGGGCTCTAGTGGGAGTGAGCTTTAACACAATCAGAAATCTTTAAGGAAACTAATAAGACGAAACATGCCAAAATGAAACAAAACTCCCACAACGAGCAAACAAGGAGTTCATTTTGTGTTGGCCAGCGCCATGGAGCCTACCCTGGAGTGTGGCTGGTATTCCCAATGGTACTCCTTTGGAGAAATCAATTTGAAGTATCAGTTGCAAATAGCTTCTTGTCCTGTGTCCACTTTCCCCTCTCAGAGCTGGAACCTCCTCTGGCTTGAGCCTGCTCAGGTCCTGTGTGTGCTGCCACAGTCTCCGTGCCACAAACTCATTTTAAAAGACACAAAAAAATCTTAATATTGCAATATTAATTATGTGTTAGGTATAGTAAACTAAGTATATTATTCAATTGGAGTAAGAAATATTTATGAAACAGGGAACCTTATGTGGGGGTTGGGATGGTGATCCAATGCCATAGCTTGAAAATCATAAGGAATTTCCAATATATAACCAGTGTCCGGTTTCCCTGGGGCCAACATTGACCAAGCTTTTCAACGCAAAGCCGTTGGGAACCCCTCCCTCCCACCTCACCTCAAACACGGGAATCTTTCAAATTCAGGTGAGGGATATGGGGGCATGGCTTCTTGCCTAGGCTGACGGGTGTCCCGAAAGCATCTAAAAGCCGGAACAACTTCAGTGAGAACTGGGCTTGGCAGAGAGAGACCTTTCATCTCAGCCAAAGGCATCCACAGTGGAAGCCAGGGAGGGAGCACTTTGCTACCTGACTTGAAGCCAGTTTATACACAGTTAGTTTTCTTATGAAGCCTAGGACCACCTGCTGGGACCACCGTGGGTTGGGTCCTCCTCCATCAGTTAACAGTCAAGACAGTCCACCCTCAGACATGCTTACAGACCAGTTTGATCCAGACAGTTGCTCAGTTAAGAGTCTCTTGGCTCTAGGTTGTGTCACCTCGACAGTTGAAGTTGATCGGGACACTTGCCATGGATGCCTGGTATTTGGGCTTCAGCAAGGCACCTTATTAGTGCCCCACATCTGGGGGGCGGGGCAGAGAAAACGGTAGCTTTCTGAACTTGGGCTTCCAAGCTCACTAGCTCATAACCAGAGAAGACGTTTGTTGTTATTTAAATGAAAAAGAAATGTTGGGGGTTGAAGAAATAGTTCCACAGTTAAGAGCACTTGCTGCTCTTCCAGAAGATCTGAGTTGGGTTCCCAGTACTCAAGTCAAGTGGTCAAGAGGCTTCCAGCTGCCTGTAACTCCAGTTCTTCTGGTCTCTGTGGGGACACACGTTTATACATTTGGCATACACACTCTCTCTCTTTCTTTCTCTGTTTCTTTGTTTCTTTCTTTCTCTCTCCCCCACCACTCCCCTCTCTCTCACACACATAAAAATACATCTTTTAGTAAAAAATATCCCCCATAGGTCTTGTATTTGAATACTTGGTACTCTTGCTAGAAGAAGTATGCCAGCTTCGGGGGTTTATACCCTCACCCCACTTCCTGCTCCCCATCTATGCTTCCTGCCAGTGGGTGGAAAGTGTGATCAGCCAGCTTCCAGCTCCAACCACTGTACCACACTTCCCTCACCGTGGTTGACTATCTCTCTGTATCTGTAAGCCCAAAGAAATTTTTTCCTGCCTAAGTGAACTGCATCCAACGAAGCTTTAGTCCCTAAAGTCAGCCAACAGAAAGGGGTTCATGACAGGCAGGTGCCCCTGACCTCGCCTCTGTCATGTTATCGGTGTGATGGACAGCACTGAAAACCAGTGATTCTGTGGGCCATCAGGCCAGTTCCCCAGCTGAGCTTTGTCCACTTACTCTGGCTTTCCCAGTCCCATGCTCTGTAGTCTCCAAGGTTGACCGCCTGCATTCTTCCCTTCCCTGCTCACATGCATGTTCACATTCATGTTCACATGCATGCTCTGTAGTCTCCAAGGCTGACCACCTGCATTCTCCCCTTCCCTGGATACATGCCCTGCTTTTTGCAGGAAGTTGATGGCATCTCCCCTCCTCTTGAATACAAGCTGGGCTTGTGACTAGTTTGCCACTAGAATGACCCGGAAGTGATGCTGCATGCATTCCATTCCCCACCCCTAAGAAGCTAAACTGTGCACTTGTCTGGACAGATCACAGCAGGACAGGGGCAGTATGGAGGGAGAGAACTCCCAGCCTGTCACTGCCAGTTGACAGAGATGCCCCTTGCAGCTCTGCAAACTCATTATTCGTTCCTTTGGTTTTCAAGAGTGTCATAAATGGCATGCCGCATCAGTGATTGAAAGAGTAGGTTCTAGAAACACTCTATTTTCTTGGAGTTGTAGCCCCAGTACTTTCCTCCTTGCTCTGCGTGACATCAGTTTTCCCATCTGGCTAGAAGAGGATCTGCACATTTTGCACGTCTTAGAAAGTGGGCACAATCATTTCTTAACTGTTGCGGTTATTCACTGGTATAGAACAAAGAACCCTGAAACTTAGTGGTCTAGAAAGAGGGAATTATGTTTCTGCAGCAGGGCTCAGGAAAGTTTTGCTCCACAGGGCGTGGTATAGGGTCACTCACACAGCAGCATAGCAGGCAGCTGCCTGGGGCAGAAGATTCATGGCCTACCTGAGCTACAGAGTGGGATTATATCTTAAAGATAGAGATAGATAGAATAGA
>JABTXL010008037.1:16455015-16469200 GCA_025134845.1 Neodon shergylaensis | reverse complement strand
AAAAAAAACAAGGTCAGGACTGGCGAGAGAGCTCAGTGGTTAAAAAAGGTTGCCGCTGTAGCAAAAGTCTGGAGCGTGGTTCCTAGCACACACATCGGGCAGCGAACAGCCACCTGTAACTCCAGCTCCAGACTATCAGACACCGTCATCTGACTCCGAGGGTGTCTGCACACGTGGCATGCATCCACATCTACAGTCACATTCTTTTCTTTTCCTTGGTTTTTCAAGACAGAGTTTCTCTGTAACTTTGGTGCCTGTCCTGGAGCTCACTCTGTAGACCAGGCTGACCTGAAACTCCCAGAGATCCACTTGTCTCTGCCTCCCGAGTGCTAGAATTAAAGGCATACACCATTACCACCCAGCTCACATTTTTAAAAAGTCAAGTGAAGAGTTAAGGGTTTGAATTAGTTGAAAGTTCAGAAGAAACTAATAGTGAGATATAGTTGTGAAAATCTAACGAGGGCCCAGTCATATTACAAATACATACAAATTGTCACAGGAAAGCAGAAGCCCTGATGAGCTTGGCCATGGTCAAACAAGGTCCATCTGGAGAAAGGTAGTCCCTCAAGCCCTGCATTTTCAGCATGACAGGAACAGGGATCCTGGAAGATGAGGAGCTTGAACTTCCACAGATCAGAGAAACAACTCAGTGCATTGCCTGGGGCAAGGAAATCTTGGAAAGAGTGCTCTATAAGACATTCATCCTCACAGGAAAACAGGAGCAGACCTGGTGGGCATGATTAGTCCGCTCCTTTGTGTGGCTTATTGGAGCAGGTGAGCACCAGTCTCCGGGGCTGATGAAGTGGGGAGGTTTAAACAGAGATGGCCTCCAAGGGCCTTTCCGACTCTCAAAGCCAAAAGGGATGCAAGGAATGAAGACCTGGATTCAGCTAAACTAGTACAGTTTTCCAAAGCCACATCCGATTTGAGTCAAAACTGGGACCAGAGGAAAAGCTGGTGAGCTCTGGATCTGTCCAGGGCAGGCACTTTTTCCCAGAGTTCCAGTTGTTGGTGACATCATGGTCTTCAGCTGCCATCTTGTATAGAGCATCTGGACCCTGGGCTCCACGGTAGGCCTGATGAGAGAGAGTCTCAGAGGAGACGGAGTTGATAGTGGACACCGTGGGGGCCTTGGAGCTGGCAGCTCCCACAAGTAGTATTTGACAGTGAACATGACCTTGAGCTAATTGGTTGTCAGTAGGTATCTGTTAGCAGGGCAGAGAAAAATTAAACTGTGGATTTTTCCTCATTTAAAATGCCCTTGGAGACAACTTCAAATGTCTCTTTTGTAAAGAATTGCTAGACTCTTACAAAAAGAGAAGTATCAGTTATTTAGGTCTAAATCTGAGAATTTAGGTTTTTTTCATGAGATTCTTCTATGTTTCCAGCTTTTTTTTAAGAACCATTACTCCTGCTGTCTATACATATCAAATGCTGAGTTCTAGTCAAGCAAGTTAAATAAAAAAAAAAAAGCTGTATTTACTAAATTCAAATTGGCAACCACAGCAGCTCACTTTTAAACAAATTTTCATTAGAACAAATTTCCCCTGCCTGTACCATGTCAAGGAAAAACCATAAATGAATTTGCTTTAAGACCTGTCTTAGCCAGGCAGTGACGGTGCACGACTTTAATCCCAGAACACAGGAGGCAGAGGCAGGTGGATCTCTGTGAGTTTGAGGCCAACCTGATCTACTGAGTGAGATCCAGGACAGCCAGGGCTAAACAAAACAGTGAGACCCTGTCTTGAAAATAAATAAATAAATAAATAAATAAACAAACAAATAAAGAACTTTTCTTGCACCTTCCTGAATCTCTGGAGGCAATAGTGGCATTAACTGGTAACATATTATAATTATAATAATGATAATTACTATCATCAATAATTATATGCGAATATGCTGCCCCTCCTATAGGAAAGGAAACTGCCACTTCTCAGCCCCTTTATCTTCTAAAACTGACCTCTATGAATGCCGAGTGGTGTCACATGGCTGAGGCAAGTGGGAGCAGGGGACCAGGAGTTCAAGGCTGCATAACGAGACCTCTCCAATAAAACCAATCCCCAACTTTTGTGTTTCCTCCAGCGTCCCTGATCATTCATAAAAACGAAGTGCCCTCCTTTTGGTCTGCTAATTTAATTCAGCACGGAGCTTCCAGTGCCTCTCACAGCAGATCAATCCTTTGGCTTTAAGTTGAACCCAGTTGATTTACGGTAATAGCTGGAAGGTTGTCTGGTAAATCATGGGCTTTGTCAATTACTGGGCAGAGAAGTGAACTGGATGGCGTTGGGGCCGCAGGAAGGATACCTTGCTCGTTGTTTAGCTGAGCTTGACTTACGCTGCATTAGTGTTTCGCCGTTCTTTAATGCATTGGTAGAATACTGATCGGCATCATTTAGGTGACTGGAGATGGCTTCTGTCAAGCCGATGCCTTCTCTGGGCTGCCAAGAAAAATAGGTTTATTTCCCAAAGAGTGTGCAGTGTTTGCAAAAGTTAGAGAAGACTTCCGTCTGCCCCACAAATGGCAGCAGGTGCTCTTGGCTGCAGCCAACTCATCAAGTCAGGGTGGCACAGCTGGGGACATCTGTGTAAAGGTATTTATACTATGTGTCTCCAGTTAGCCTGTCCGCTGATAGTGTAGAGCCTCCCTCTCAGCAGCCCAATATACCCCAGGGCATCTGCATTGCTGCTGGATTCCAGAAACCCTGTGGGATGGAACCATTTCCAACCAAGGGAGGGTGTGTCCCCATGGGTGCCTCATGTGGAGAGACCAAAGCAAGACAGCATCACCAAGAGCTTCCAGCTCTGGTACCAAACCCACAGTCTGGCCTCTCAGAAATGAGTGCAGAGTACAGGGGCGGAAATTAACACGGATGTCCACCTGAGTCCTACATCAGAGAAAATTCTGGAAAGCTATAGATGGCCGGCAAAGAGCCACTCAGTTCCAGAGAAGGCCAGAGCTGATGCCTGAAAATGCTTGTTGTCTCTGAAGTCAGCTGCCTCAGCTGTGACGTTGCTGCCACACACTGGAGGGCAGGGGGGACTAGGCTTAGCTCAGTTTCCCCCAGCTCCTCTACTTGAAACACTAGGCATGTGAGGGACAAGCACCTTCCACCTCATCCAGAGAGTCAAGAAAGAAATGGGGTCACTCCTAACCCTACATTACCCTGGCTAGGCCATCACAGGCTGGACGCTTGGTGAGGGACAGTTGTGCTTGTTCCATGTGTCTCTGGCCAGTCTGTCCCCTGATGGGGCAGTAGCATCCCCACCAACAACACCATATTCCCCCGGACATCAGCATTGCAATAGGCCAGGAGGGCATGACACTCCCTTGGACTTATGTCAACCCTTAGCAGATTTTTTTCCCCAATTTTCCAGTTCAAATTTTCAGGCAGCTAGGGACACTCCTGACCATCAAAGGTGGAGCCCAGATCCATGCCCTGCAGACCATCAGAGTCAGACATTGTCCACTGACTCTCGTCCCCAATAGCATACTGCAAATAGGTGGACCAGCCTTCTATTATTTTTTACTTCCCAATATCCAGTCCTAGGAGCAAAGTAATAATCAGTATAGCTGATCCCCTTTACTACAGAAGATGCAGTCTAAGACCCCCAGGAGTGCCTGAAACTATAGTCTAAAACCCACACGCACCAGGCATTTTCCTACATGTATAAATATGAGATAATGTTTGATTTATAAATCAAACATTGCCATAGGTTAATAGCAATAGACAATAAAGTAGAATAATTAAAATATCATGCTATAATTCAGTTTTATGCTTGAGGCCATTATTAAGGAAGGGTTACTAGAACCCAGCTACTACGCATGCCAGTCAACCTAAGACCTAAGATAGCCACTGGGTTGCTCACAGGGAGTGTTTTGTTCATTTTCTGTCAACTCGACATAAACCTAGATATCTGGGAAGTGGGAACGTTAATTGAGAAAATGTCTCCATAAGACTAACCTGTAAGCAGGTCTTCTGGGTGTAGCTGTGATTAGTGCTTGGTGTGCAAGGGCCCAGCTCACTGTGGGTATAGTACCACCCTGGGCAGGTGGTCCTGAGGTGTGTAAGGAAACAGGCTGAGGAAGCCATAGCAAACCAGTAAGCAATGTTCCTCCATAGGTTCTCAACTTCAGTTTCTAATTCCAGGTTCCTGACTGGAGTCCCAGCCCTGACTTCATTCAGTGATTGGCTAAAGTGGAAGTGGAAGAGAAATAAATCCTCTCCTCCCCAAGCTGCTTTTGGTCCCGGTGTTTCATCACAGTAATAGAAACCCTAATTAAGATGGGAGGGCAGAGTATACCCCATGGCTATGCTAGAAGAAGACACTAGTCACATGCTGCCTGGAGCTTGAGAGTTAGTTCATCCAGCTATTTAATTTAATCTCAGCACTTACTTGGAAGGCAGAGGCAAGGCAGGCAGATCTCTTCAGTTTGAGGCCAGCCTTGTCTGTAGTGAGTTCCAGGACAGCCAGGGCTACACAGAGAAACCCTGACCTGAAAAACGAAAGAAAAAAACAAAGATTATACATACATATATACATACATATGCGTGTATATGTATGTATAATTTTGTGTATATATGTATGTATAATTTTGTGTATATATATATTAAAATGTTTATTTCTGGAATATTCCACTTCATACTTCCAGACTATGGTTCATCAAATGTAACTGAAACTGCAGAAAATGAAGTGGAATAAGAAGGAATTATTGTTTTATTAAGAAGCTTTACCAATATGGAAATAAATATTTAATAGTGTTCAAAATTTTGTATGTTTGTGTGTGTGTATGCGCGTGTGTGCGTGCGTGTTTGTGTGTGCATGTGTGAGGGCGTAAGTAGTTCAAGACAACATCAATATTTATTTTCTCAAAATAGTATCTCTTTAGTTAAAATAACCAACACTGATGTCCTCTGAGATCGTCTTGATAAACATACCAAAAGTTTACCTTTTAATGGAGCAACATCAGCTGTGGTTGAGGCTAGGCTTCAGCTGTCTCTGTGGCCTCCCAGGTTGACCCAGCAGGGAAGGAAGAGAGAGAAAGAGAAGGTCACGGTCATGTTTGAAAGGGTGCTTGACGTTGAAGTGGACACCACTGCCTTCCAGGTCCTTAACCTCATCTCACCGGGTGTTTCCACCCTCAGACCTCTCAAAAACTATAATAGATAGAGATTTCATGGCTCTAGACCCTTCTCCAAGCCTATTACAAAATAGCATGCCCTTTTGCCTCTCCCCCTCCTGCTGGGCAGGCTAAACACTAGAGAGTTTAGGTGATCCCTGGTTTAGCATTCTACAACACTAGCCGCATAGCACCCTGGGACCCAACTCAGCACTCTAACTCAGGCTGCCCCTAAGGGCTCTGGGTCCATACAGACTCTTCCCAACATGCAAGAGCATCTTAGCTCACGAACATGGCAATAGGCATGAGAATGCCCTCACAGTGACAGGCCAAGGAAAAAGGGAGAACTCCCAGGGTGCTGCTGGGGTCATTGGTACAGCTCATCCACAGCCAATAGAATACCCCTATCTGCAGGTCTTGAGAGAGACCCTTATTTGCCATCTGAGGGCCTTCTCTACCCTTGTCTCATGCCTAGACTCATCCTTTATTCTCAGCCGGATTTTCCAGTGGTTCAGAACTGGGCTGGAAATGATCAGCTGGGGGATTATAAGGTATGGAGAACCCCACAGAAGAGTCTGTTCTTGGGACCCTGATCCTAAGGCACACTCCAACCTGGGTCTAAGATTTTTCTGGATAAAACTGAGGAAGCTCCAAGACATCGTGTGGAATACAGTGTTCCCTGGACCAGTTCTGATATGCAGGTGGGAGAACACCCGGAGACCGGGGGAAATCTGAACTGTCAAGACAGTGTCTTAGCAAAGACAGACAACTGACTTGCCCCCCACTCCTCAGGGAGTGCCCCCTCTCCTCAGGGATGGGGGGGGTCTCACCCAAACACTCATTCGTCTTTGTCCTTTGCCCGGGTCTCTGTCTTGTGGAGGGTGATGGCTCCTGGCCATGGACCTGGATGATAAGGAGGGAGGGAGGCTGCTTCCCCACTTGGCAATGAGATTCCTTCATGTTTGGATTATCTATGTCAAGTTCGGAGAGATCTGGTTCCTGGCTAGGTGTCAGGTGGCTAAAACTTTTGAAGATGGATCTGAGGCCCCATCAGAATCACACCAGATAAGGAACCTGAGCGATTGCTCTCGAAAACCAGCCTGCCGTTCTGCAAGACTCCGCCTGTGAGGAGCTTATCTTTCACCTTCATTACAGGGACTTCACACAGTCACAGTGAGAAATGAAGTAAGCCTCCCTTTGCTAAGTTTAGCTGAGTTAGGATTGCAAAGGCTTCAACACTAGGGCAAACCCAGGATCCAGGGAAGTGGAGGAGCTGCAGACACCCCAGGCTCAGCAGGGAGTCCCTACAGTACATCATAAACTCTAGAGGAGTTTATGACACATGAAGTATGGTAATTGGGGACCCACAGAAATATTTTCATGTCTAAAGGTCAGAAAATCAGGCCTGAGCCCATGAAGTCATCTTTTTAAGACCAATGCTACTACATTACAAACCCCAGAACTTTTTCTACAAATTATTTTTGTTATGTGTGTGGGTGTTTTGCCCGCATGTGTGCATTGATGGTGCAGACCCGAAGAGCTGGTTGGAAACTCCCTGGAACTGGGGTCACAGATGGTTGTGAGACACCAGTATGGGTGCTAGGAGTCAAACCTTCATCCTTTGGAAGAGCAGCCAGGGCTCTTAGCTGCCGGGCCATCTCCACATCTCTCCTGGTGATGGTTCTTAAGCATTTGTGTGTGTATCTGTGTGTTTGTGTGTGTGTGTGTGCGCGTGCACGCGCGCATGCATGCATATATTCTGCATCCTACAACATTTGATCATAAGCAGACTTGACCATGTAGCTCTCACCAATCACAACAGTCCTCTCTCCAGGTGCTGGGCCTGGAGACGCTCAAGAGTTGGCTCAGAAAGTCCTCATACAGCCCCACATTACTGAGAAGGAAACTGAGACTCTGGGAGACACAGGCATCCCCTGAAGGCCCAGTGTGACCTCCAAGCCACAGTGATAAGACTGTTCAATACTGTCTTTTTTTTTTTTTTTGAGAGGTCCTGGGTACCTACGTAGCCCGGCTCCAACCCAGGTCCTCTGAGTACCCCATCCCATCAGAGGCAACGAGAGGAAAATGCCTCTCCAACATTCCACAGAGAGGGAAACACTAGGAAAAGCAAACTTAGCCCCAGTACCTAATATCAGTAAACAGTGGGCCAGGACTGAGACCTGACCTCTCTAAGGATAAAACCTTGGTGGTTTCCATGTGAGTCCCATCGCAGATGTGACGCTTGTCTGTCTTTCACGAGTTAGGTCCTGGGTGTGACATTTGACTAAAGACAGGCAAGCAGAGTTCTGCCGCTGTGCAGACTCTGGCCGAAGGATTTTAGTCTGAGGGGAGTTGAGAGGCCTGCCGCACTAAATGCTCGCAGATGACGAGGCTATCAGTCTCTGTATGGGAGTGACGGATGGACAGTCTGACTGCGGGAGGGTTGAGCAGGCTGGCCTGATCCTGACATGAAGGGGGATGTGCGGGGAATGGGTGATGGGTGATGGGAGGAGACACATGCCAACAGCCCATTCCTCAGGCCTGAGCAGCCCTTCAATTATCTAACTGCCTTTTTTTGAACTTTAATATTATTTTAATGTTCTTATCTGGGCGCAAACATTACAGGGTAGAACGTGAAAAGGGCCTCACCGTTCCCTCTCAACGTGTAGGAATTCTGTGCCCTTCCTGAACACAGTTGGCCTCCATATTTGAAGACTGTGCATGCTTGCCTGACTGCAGACTAACAACATTGGAGCAGACAAGTCTCTATGCCTGTATGAACATGTGGAGCCTTTTTCCCTTGTTTTCTTTTCTCCAAACAGTATTATGTCAACTGTTTACCTAGCATCTTCGCTGTGCTGGGTTTTATAAGGAGTCTTGAGACAGTTTAGTATGTACTGGAGGATGTATCTATGTTTTGCAAATCCTACAGTGTGAGCATCCGTTCACATTGTATCTGTGGGGGCCCCTCACACGCCTTTCCTAAAGCCACTGATCCCACTCTGGAGGGCTCCACACTGTTAATCACTTCCCAGAGGCCCGCACTTCTTAGTTTTGATATTTGGGACATTCCAACATAGGAATCTGGGGGAGACTCAACACTGAAACCATGGTTACTATGCTATGGATTTCTTTTATTTTAAGATTTATTTATTATGTATATGGTATTCTGTCTGCATGTTTGCCTGCAGGCCAGAAAGGCAGTACCAGATCTCATTACAGATAGTTGTGAGCCATCTTTAGCCTATATTTCTGCTTTTAGTAATAAAGTTTATTTATGCCAACATATCAAAATGCTTTTATTTCAATGTGATAGCATATAAAATTATTGGAGTATTTTACATTCTTCATGCTGCCTTTGAAATCTCATTACTGTGTTTTTCAATTTATACACCAGACTTTAATCAAAACTACTCGGTTTGCGGGGATATGGGTGTGGCTCGGTAGTAGAATACTTGCACAGCATTCTGGTGCCAGAGGCCCTGGGTTTAAGGCCCAGTGTCACAAGAAAAGAAAAAAAAGGAAAGTACTTGAGCTACCGTTAGATTTTATAAAATACATACGTGAAGTAGAGTCACAGACCAGTGGTCCAAACAGATGGCCCCCTCAAAACATATCTGTGATAATCACCTAAACGAACGAACATGTTCTGTTCCATGAAAAGGGGTCAGGAGAGCTGCGGATATATTAATGCTGCGGTGTGTGTGTGTGTGTGTGTGTGTGTGTGAACACAGACTCCACATGGAGGCTAAAGAGGTGTCCTCCTCTGTCACTTTCCACCTACATATGTGTGCAGAGGTTGACAGTGAGGTCTTCCTCAATTGCTATCACCTTGCTTTTTGACACGGGGTCTCTCCCTAAACCTGAGCTTGGCGATTCAGATAAACTGGCTGGCCTTCAAGCCCCAGGGCTCTTCCTGTCTCTACCACCCCGGCGCTGGGATTGCAGGCACGCATTACCATGCTTGGTTTATCTAGATGTGTTCAAACATGCACAGCAAGCACTTGGCCAAACAAACCACCTCTCTAGCCACTTTGCCATTATCTTAACATTTCATTGTGGAGGCCTTTCATCTGTTGGCTAGGTTTACTCCTAGGTATTTGTCATTTTTATTTGAGAAGCTCATATATGGACACAGTGTATTTGTATTTATTTTATGGTTGTTTGGTTTTTGGAGACGGTTTCTCTGAATAACCTTGGCTGTACTAGAACTCACTCTCTAGACCAGGCCAACCTTTGCCTCCCAAGTGCTGGGATTAAAGGGATGTGCTACCACTGCCTGACTCTTGTATTTACATTTTTAAGCTATGGCTGAATGGTATGGTTTTATTTTAATTTTTCAGCAAGTTTATTACTTGTATGTAGAAAAGCAACTGATTCTGTATGCTGTGTTTCCTGCACCATTCCTATAAGTCTTTATTAGATCAGTAAATTTTCTGGAAGCAGAGAGCCAAATCAACAAGTTATCCTCTGACCTCTCCACACAATAAATACATGTATAAAAATAAAATAATAACAGACAGGCAGTGGTGGCGCAATCCCAGCACTTGGGAGGCAGAGTCAGGGTCTCTGTGAGTTCAAGGCCAGCCTGGTCTACAGAGCAAGTTCCTGGACAGCCAAGATTATATAGTGAAACCTTGTCTCAAAAAACCTAAAAGTCTAGAGACTGGGTACCTTTCTCATTTTTATCAAATACTATTTTCCTGCCAACTGATTGTCTCTAACAGTTTCTTTCAGTCTTTATATATCTTTTAAATTTTATTTTTATATGTATTGGTGTTTTGCCTGCATGTATGTCTTGTGAGGTGTCAGATCCCTGGAACTAGAGTTACAGAGAGTTGTGAGCTGCCATATGGGTGCTGGAAATTGAATCCGGGTCCTGTGTAAGAGCCGCCAGTGCTCTTAACCACTGAGCCATCTCTCCAGCCCTGTCTGTGACTTTGTATATTTTTAAAGGGTTTTATTTAACCTACACTTTTGAAGGTCATTTCCACTAAATTTAGAATGTGAGGTTGGTTGCGTTGTTGTTGTTTCTTTACTGTAGTTGCACATGTACAGAAATACACATTGCTAGGCTGGCTTCTCACTTGCACTGTTCTGGTGAGAAGTCTACTGTCATCCTCCTTCGTGTCCCTCTGAACAAACAATGTCATCTTCTACTGGCTCCTGTTGGTGGTTCCTTTTCATAATTGTCTTTGAGCCTTTTGATTCTGATGCGTACATTTCAGTTCTGTTTGTTTCTTATACTTGAGGCTTATTGGAGTCCATGAATCTGAGGGTTTGTTTCTGACCATTTCTCTAAACATTTTTTAGTCTTCCCCCTTCTGTAAAGGTGATTACATAATCTGATCTTGTGAAATCGACCTATATCTCGCTAACACGCTGCCTTACGTGATTTGTGGTTTAAAGACAGATCTCATGTAACCCAGGCTGGCCTGGGTCCCGGGTGACCTTGACTTTCTAACCTTCACCTCCCAAGGGCTGTAATTACAGGCATGCACCATCACTGTTAGTGTTAAGAAGTGATGCTAACTTAGCCTCGAGGGTCACACCGAGGGCCTTGAGCACGCTAGGCAAGCATTCTGTCAACTCAGTTTAATTCCCAGCCCTTCTGCCCATTTTTAAAAATTATCTTTTCTCTCTGGAAACTGGAGAGATGGCTCAGAGGTTAAGAGCACTGGCTGCTCTCCCAGAGGTCCTGAGTTCAATTCCCAGCAACCCATTGATGGCTCACAGCCATGTAGAATGAGATCTGGTGCCCTCTTCTGGCCTGCAGGCATTCACGAGGCAGAACACTGTATACATAATAAATAAACAAATCTTTTTTTTAAAAAATTATCTTTTCTCCGGGTTCCTGTTTCCAAACTCTCTAAGTATGTTTTCCTCTGGAGAGCTGAATTATGGATAATCCTCCCAGCTGGGTCTGTCACTCACACACTCCTTTGTGCCTCTGGAGGCTGGGTGTGTTTTACAGCTTCCCTTGAGTGCGCCAACTTGAAAACCTACCTCTGGTCTTCTTCAAGCTTTCAGGTTCCTGGACTTAACTGTCTCCTTATAAAGCCGCAGACTATTCAACGACTCTGCTTCCAAATTCCTGCCCTACAGAAGCTGTCTGACAAAATAGTACCATAGTTTCAGGCTACTAAGTTTTAGGTGTATTGGATAGCAGTAGATAACCAACACGCACAAAAGCTGGCATAGGGGACTTTCTGCATTAAGACAACCCCTGCACCCCAAGTTACTCACTGTGAGGTTTAGGCGCATGGGATGGGCTGAAGCTCGTCACTGAACCACTGTTCTTCAGCCTAAAGAGCTTCTGAGGTTTGCATTTAATATGTCACATAGATGATGGATTTTTATTGTTTGTTTGCTTTAAGGCAGGGCCTTTCTGTATATTCCTGACTGTCCTGGAACTCACTATGTAGACCAGGCTGACCTTGAACTAACAGATCTCTGCCTGCCTCTGCCCCCCAAGTTCTGGGATAAAAGGCGTGTACCACCACTGTCCGGGAAATGATGGATCTTTAAGTAAGCGTTTTAATTTGCTGCTGTCTTTGAAATATACTCCCTCTCCAAAGCCCCTCAGCTGGGCTTGTCCTACCCATTTCTCAGAGCTCTGTTCTCTGTATGCAGTTTCTAGAATTTGGTAACTGGGGGAGCTGGGGCAGGCGCTATGGTGGAGACATCAAGAGTCCTGGCTGTGGAGCCTTGCTGAAGACAGACAGAATGCTGTGTTCTTAGCTCATGAGTCATCTATACCAATAAACTCTGCAGGCCTAGAGCTAGAGATGAGCGAAGTCAGCTGTAACTTCTAGGGATGAGCTCAGACACGCAGGCTGAACAGATGTACCAATGGCCAGTGCCCATGGGTTCAGACCCGGGGAAAGGAGGTAAGGCCTTAGAGCTGTGTGCTCTCGCTATGTGCCCCACAGGCCTTCATCAGACTGTGCCACTGTAGCGCAGATCCCCGCTTACCCCCGCTAGCCGCAGAGACAGGAGCCTGCACCTTGCCTCCCCCACCTCTATCCTCTGGTACAAGGAGACGGCAATAGCGGAACCTGCCCCGCGGGACTTCTAGATCAAATTCAATCATGTAGGTTTAAGAGCCAGGAACAGAGCACCAGTTCCCACGACAGAAGCTATTTCTGCCTTTTCCCTTTCGCCTCGTAGAAAGTCATGTCAGTGAAGATAGATATTGTTACTCCCATTGTGTGGATGACAGTCGTTGAGGCAGAGGGAAAACACGCAGCAAAGCTTCCCGTCAGTAGGTTACGGAAGCAGCAAGTGCCGGGACTCAGTGATGAGTCTCGTGCACGCCTTCTAATGAGCGCGTTCCCACGTCCTGGGGCTGCTGTCCTAATTTATTCCCTGTAGTTCCAGGTTCCCTAGCAAGAGCACAACCAGTAATTCAGTTACAGCAATTACCAGCTGGGTCCCTGGCTTATTGCTATAATTTCCCCGGAGCAAGCATCTGTGGGTGCAGATACCGTCCTGCCTGGAGGTTGCTTATATGACAAGAGGCATTTCCATACGTCCCCGAAGCACAGATGCCAACAGACATAAGGCTCCTGTTACCCTGCTGTGGTCAGGGTCTGCCAGAAAAGGCTTGAGTCAGCTGAAGGCTAATGCTTCACTTTCTGTCCCCCCACCCGACCCCTGGCTTCCTTATCTGCACAACAGAACTAAGATGGGGATGTTGTGAGGACTACAGTGTTACTGGCCCAGGAGGAGAATGTCTGCTGGCAGGCAGAGGAGTGGGGCTGGGAAGTGGTGAAGCAAACCCTGACCTTTTCAACTGGTCAAATGCAGACTCGTGGATGATGTGGAGCCATAATAAAGAGATTTATTTAGTTACACAGTTCTTAGCCCAGCGGCATGGTGCACACCTTGAACTGTGGCACTCAAGAGACAGAGGCAGATGGGCCTCTATGAATTCAAGGTTAACCTAGTCTAAATAGTGAGTTCCACGTCCGCTAGGGTTACATGGTGAGACCATGTTTCAAAACAAATCACACACACAGCTGTTCTCACTGTGTGCCAAGACCCATGCTAAGGACATGCCCAGTATTAATTCATGCATGGTCAGAACAGCCCTACAAGAAGCTAGTGTGAGTTCCGACACCCAGATAAAGAAACCGAGGTACAGAGAAATGATGCTGCTTATCTGCAGCTGAGCTAGGATTTGAACCTGGAGAGCTGACTGCAGGAATGGAGTTGAGAATGGTTTTCCGTAGAGAGGATAGAAGTGTGTGTAGTTTAAGCTAAGCAAAGCTGCATGCATGACTTGAAGGAACTCTTCCAGAGAGTAAAGAGGGCTCTGGCTAGCCTGTGTGTGAGGGAGGCAACACCTCATCTCTTTGGGGAGAACTTACCAAGCAGGAATCTGACTTGTGGAACTCTCCTGAGGAGTGAGGGTCAATGTCCCTTTATACAGACATATAGACTGAGCTTCAGAAAGAGCATCCAAGAGGTCCTGGAGCCAATACACTGTGGATTCCAAGGGATAACTGTTCTTGCCTATGACAGAGGGATGGCACTGTCTAGGCTGGTGACTTTGTACATGTTGTTGACTCCTATTCTATAGGTAAAGAAGTAAAACCTCAGGCTGAAAATGCAGCTGGATGAAAGAGCATGTGCCTAGAATATGAGAGGTCCTGGGTTCGATCCCCAGTACTGCAATAGAAATCTCTTAATAATTAATTGAACTGGACATGGTGACACATGCCTTTAATCCCAGCATTCCAGAGTCAAAGGCAGGTTGATCTCTTGAGGCCAACCTGGTCTACAGAGTGGCTTCCAGGACAGTCAGGGATACACAGAAACACCCTGTCTCAAAAAAAAAAAAACCTAAAATAATAATAACAATAACAACAATGATAAATTGAATACATAAATAAAACCAAGAGGAATGAATGAAATTACATCCTGCCTGGCCATGGCAGATTGTATTCACGCAGCTGTGTGATGCTGTCTATGGCCAATGTCATCTCCAGAGCTCCAGAACTCGAGCCTTCCTCTCTCTCTCTCTCTCTCTCTCTCTCTCTCTCTCTCTCTCTCTCTCTCTCT
>JABTXL010008037.1:16441862-16455005 GCA_025134845.1 Neodon shergylaensis | reverse complement strand
TCTCTCTCTCTCTCTCTCTCTCTCTCTCTCTCTCTCTCTCTCTCTCTTCTCCCTCCACACCTTCATTCCTATTGGTTCAGCAGACCACTGTGAGCCTTTGGAAGGGGGAGGTGAGGGATGGAGAAGAGTCCGGTTGTCCTCTTGGCCTCAGCGTTGCTTTGCCTTGTCTTGCACTGGGAAGCGCGCCTCCCACCCTCCAACTGTGTGCTCAGATTGTGGGTGGGGGTGTCCTTGGTGCCTGGTCCCCTGCCACAGAAAAGGAGCACACATTTCTTCCTGGTACTCAACCTGCCTTACCAGGTGGAGGACTGAACCCCATTCTAGCATCGCCCTCCACTCCGAAGAGCCCTGTCCCAGACTTCTCAGCTTTCCTGTTTCTGTTTGTCTCCATTTCAGGGATTTATTTCTCTACAAGGGACACAAGTGACCGAACTTCTTCCAGACCCCGAGGATCCGGGGAGATACCTGTTTGAGATCACTCCAGGTAGGCCCAGGGGGCTGTTGTGTGCTGAGGTGGTCCTGGTGGTCCCATGGGGGCATGACTGTGCTCCTGCCCCACAATCCTAATTCTTACAAGAAGACTGCAAGAAAAAGTACCCAAGCTAAGGCAGAAACTCGGGCCAAAAGCTAGAAAAACTAGGGGAAGAAATAAGAAAAGCCAATCTGTTGCTTGGATAATTAGTTCTTGGATAAGAGAAAATGAGCCTTTGATACAGTTCCTCGTGCTGTGGTAACGCCCAGCCATAGAATTATTTTTGTTACTCCTTCATAACTGTAATCTTGCTACTTTTATGAATTGTCACGTAAATATCTGATATGCAGACTATCTGATATGTGACTCCCGAAGGGGTCACAACACACAGGTTGAGAACTGCCTTAGGGTGAAGATGTAAACATTCACATGGAAACAGGATCACAGTTCATTGTTAATCGATTCAGAAGACCACCATAGGCTTATTATGCATCTCAAAGCCGAATTATAGGACGGCAGGAGGGACACAGTTCCCCACAGCCCCATTGTCCTGTTAGCGGTGACAGCGCGGGTTCTCGCAGTTCCAGGTTGTTCAGTGTGGTCCTTACTGAGCTACATACGGTCTGTCAGGTGACCCGCTGTCACAGCAGGGCCCATTTCCCTTGACCTCCACCAGAATCAGAACCTGAGACAGCATCTGGGCAGTGTTTTCTAGAGGTTGTCCCCAGAGCATGAGGAAGGACACAGGGAAGGACCAGGGGGTGCTAGACAACGCACTGATGTACTGACACCCAACTCTGTCTCACTGGGGCAGGTTGAGCCTCGAAGGGATGTTGCCGGGTAATGGGTGGCTGGAGGCATTCCCACCAACTTCCACCAGCCAGCCATGGAAAGAAACGCCCTTTGGGCTTAATCCTGGCATTTTGGGCTTGTCTCATGTACGGACTGAAATGTTTGTGGACAGAGGACTTTGAGAACAGTTGCAGATACTTGAAGAAAGAGACACTCTTGATTGCAAGAGTGTTTGCAGGGGTGAGGATGTGAACAAGACTCCCAGGAAGCCCTGAGTGTTTGGGAAACTCCATGGGGGGATTGTGAGGTGGTAAATTTACAGTCAGAGAGGTGTAGTAGACACCCCAGACACCATGAGGAAATGATCTGGCTCTTGCTTTCTACCAGGGGGTAAGATGAGCACTGGCTGAGAAATCTACAGAACACTATCCTGGGGATTCTGGGAAAATAGGCAAAGTGAAAATGCAAATATATACTTCTCAGCTGGGAGTTGTGGCACATGATTTTTGAAATTTTTTTTTTCAATTTTTGGCTTTTTGAGACAGGGTTTCTCTGTGTAACAGCTATGGCTCTCCTAGAACCCACTCTGTAGACCAGTCTGGCCCTGAACTCAGGATCCACCTGTTTCTCTGTTTCTGCTTCCTGGTTGCTGGGATTAAAGGGATGTACCACCACCGCCCAACTTGAAAGTGGACATTTATGTGAGCCATTGTTCTATCTATCACAATACTCATAATGCCGCTCTGTGACAGTGAGGACATGGGAGAGAACAGCAGCGTGCGCCATGGCACACAGTAGCAGCACTGAAGGGGCACCTGACTCTGTTCTCTGTTGCTGCGACCAAATCCCACAGATTGGGAGATTTATAAAGACGTAAAATAAGTTGTCAAGATGCCTCAGTGGATAGAAATGCTTGTGGGCAGGCCTGGTGAGCCGAGGGCCATCTTGAGATCTCACAAGGAGAGAATTGACTCTGAAGAGGTGTGCTTTGACCCCCACACATATGTCTATATGTCATGGCGTGTTCATGCCTGAGCTCACACACACACACACACATTTTAACTAATAAAGATTGTTTAGATCATAGTTCTGGGGAGTAGGAGCTTGAAGTTCAAGAGATCTCACACACAGGTTTGGGGGCTTGGTCTCAGGAGGGAAAGCTCAAGGACCCCCTTTTCCCAGCACAGAAGCTGACTGGCTGAGCACAGACTCACGTGACTCCCAGAACTGCCCATAGCTGCTCCACTGCCTCTGTCACACAGCCCCTCCGGAGACCCCAGGTAGAAGCAGGGAGGTGCTGAGGCCACTTGGGAGAGGCAGAAGAGGTGGGTAAGGGACCACTCCGGCTCCGAGGGCTGCACAAGTGTGTGCAGAGAGAATTCAGCACTAGTGCTGGGAAGGGCCCTGGGGTAGCTCACCTCCTCCAACCTCTTTCCAGGGGTTCTGCAATCTCGGGACTTCCTCCCAGCCTGATCCCAAGGGTCTCGGGATGTTCTGACAACAGCTGGAAATATTCCACTCTCTTTATAGCCCATGAAAATGTGGCAGCCCAGAGATGCTAGGTGAACCTCCCTGAGGTCACACAGCTGGCCAAAGGGGAACCTGAACCTCCTAGGTCAGCCTGCCCTAGGCTAAGCTCTATGTGACTAAGTTCCCAACAAAGCACTGGGCCTTACTGTGGCTAGAAAAGGAACAATTATGATAGTAATAAGGATGGGGCCCAGAATGACAATAAGTACTGTAATCTCAGCTACCACAAAGCTGAGACAGGAGAATTACAGTTTTGAGGCCAGCATGGACAAGAAAGGAAAGAGTAAAAGAAGGGGGACTGAGTAACCCCACCTTAAACCACAGCAGCAATCAGAACCTCAAGGAGCCTTCTCACCCAGGGCTCAGTAGCCCCTGGTATGTCCCTGATCTTGAGCTGGTGTCCAGGTCCCCTGGCGAGGGCAGGGCACAACCTCTGCCCTGAAAGAGTCAGAGGGAATTGCCATCCTGAGCTGAAGACAAGGTAAATAGCGTACTTACTAGGTGGAGGCCAGTTATCTGAGCAGGAAGTTAGAGACAGGAAGTGTGGCTGCTAGGGTCCATGTTGGTATCTCCCAGCATTGAAGTGGATGAACAAAAGACTGGATAGGACAGAGGTTGTCCATTATGTAATGTTTTACTCTCTTTGCTTTGGGGGGGGGCACCAGCAAGCTCCCAAATAACTCACACATGGAGGCTTATTCTTAATTATGAATGCCCGGCTTTAGCTTGGCTTGTTTCTGTCCAGCTTGTCTTATTCTAAATTGTCCCGTCTACTTTTTGCCTCTGGGCTTTTATCTTTCTCTATTTCTGTGTACCTGACTTTACTCCTGTCTCCATGGCTTGCTGTGTAGCTGAGTGGCTGGCCCCTGCTGTCCTCCTCCTCTTTTTCCTCCCAGATGTCTCCTTCTGTTTCTACTCCCTGCCTGCCAGCCCCGCCTATCCTTTCCCCTGCTCTTGGCCGTTCAGCTTTTTATTAGACCATCAGGTGTTTTAGACAGGCAAAGAATCACAGCTTCACAGAGTTAAGCAAATGCAGCGTAAACAAAAGTCACACACCTTAAAATAATATTCCACAACAGTGGTCTGTACAGGCAGGGCTTGCCGACCATTCTGAGGGTGCCTGCGTGACGGGTCTCTGGCACAGAAAACTGAAAAGAACAAAGACACCTAATAGAGCAGCCTGGTTCAGTGCCTCTAAACCAATGGCAGAACAGGAGGAGAAAGGAAGGACTGGTTGACAACGCTCTGTCACAGAACACTGACAGAACAGGACCCTGAAACCATTCCTCATTCTCCCTCTAAGAAGGAAAAATTAACAGCCCTGGGAAATGTGATCATTCTTAGCAAGATTATACATTGCATCATCAGCTTAAGTTTAATTCATAGATCCTGTTGTGGCCTTCAACCCTAATGAAAGTGACAAGTGTGTAACAAAATTAAATGAGGGGGAAAAACAATGCTGTCAGCGCCATCTAGTGGAGAAACCTGCCAATGCTAAAATCACTGTGCTGCTGACTTCTCCAAGGAGCCCTTTCCTCTGGGCTTCACCTCTGGTGACAAAGAGCCTGAGAACCACGGATGCAGCCACTGAGCAAAGCATAGGAGGACAGTGTCACTGGGGGCATGAGTGTCAGCAGGACTTTTCTTGTCCGACTGTGGTTCATGGCTCCATGTCTCCCTACTCAGTATACAGAACATGCAGGTGACCGGTTACTGAATTCGAGAGAGCTGAAAAGCAAGGTTTCCAGCATTTGTGTCTTCTTTGGATTGTCTATTAGGTAGCTTTTCTGTGATGTGGGTGTGTGTGTGTGATGAGGGGTGTTCAATAATGAATGCTTCTGACTGGCAGGCAGTTGGTCCCCACGCATCCTCCTGCCTTATGGTTTTGTCCCAGCATCAAGTTGTCTCCAAACTAGGCACCACTCCTCGGAGAGGCACTGGTTCTATCCTAGAAATGGCTGTATTATTTTTCCCAGCTGGCTGGCCAGAAGGAAGTCTCATGACCTCACATCAGTGCAAGGGATTCTGTGAAGTGTAGTTCACCTGTGCCGGGTACCATGACAAGGCTGGTTTTACGAGAGCTGGTAGGTCTGCCATGCTGCTTAAAGAGTCATGGGGTCACATTCTCACTCCCACAGCAGCACAAAGAGTGTGATAACAGGACCAGTGTTTGATCCAAGATAAACTTCTGCACGATGGGAAAAAAAGGACCAACTTCTGAAAGTTGTCCTTTGACTTCTGCTTGAACGCCGTGGAATGTGCGCGTGTGCCCGTATGCAGACATGAATAATGGTGTTTTAAAATACAGAATATGATAAGGACGTTCCCTCCCCTACACCCATCTATCTCTTTATTCCAAAGTGCTCAGTGAGTGGGTAATGGAATGTGAAACAAGTATTGAAATCCACAGGGGTCAAGCTCACTGCCAGATTAGAAACCGGCCCCTGTGGTGACTCTCAAACCTCAGCAGGGGAACTTCTGGCTGCTGAGCTGGCGTGAGCAGAGGTGGGTAGGTGACCCTAGTGTGATGACCGAGAGACAGAGAATCTTCGAGAGAGGACCGAGGAAGGACTAACTGGTAATGGGGTAATTACAACTGTGGTCCATGTTGTAATGATTATTCACAGAGGAAGAGGTAGGTGGCTGTCTAGTGATGCTGGCTTGTTCCGTGGTCACCCTGACCCTTTTCCTTTACCACACTAGAAGCAGAACGCTTCCTCGGGCCCCTTGCCTCAGAGGGCACTGATACCCCAGTTGTACCCTTCTCCCAGTGAAATCTGTAGTGGAGAAGCAAAGACAGTAGTTACCCCTATTATCTTGGCAGTGCCCAGAAAGATGACGTATCCCAACAGACCAAGCAATGCCACAAAGGAAGTTAGCTGACAGGAAGTCAGCAGGGCAGGCCCCAAGGTGCTGACCCAGACAGATGCACTGCAGTCAAGCAGGTAAGGGGAGTGACAGCAGGTGAGACCAGCAGATGGCTACCAGGGTCCAAAAACCCTAGTCATTTTCTGGGTAGAAATGGGGGGCCTTCACCTCTCCCACTACTGACCTGGGAGGGTAGAGCCCAGAAGCAGAATTAGCAGGACTTCTTCCTGATTAATAAATGCTCGTTGTTGGGTTTCTAGGGTTGTAGAGCAGGATCTGGGTGCCAGAGAGGTAAATATTTATTATGTCCATTCTTTATCTGGAGGCCCAGCACTGCCATCTGATCTCGCCGGTGCTAAACACTCCACAGGTGTGTTCAGGAACCTCCACGCCAGCAAGCCTAATTTGCTAGAACCCCAGACCCAGAGAGCAGAAGGGAACTACACCTTGAGCTAGCTCTGGGCCTTTGATCTGCTCTCTGAGACCTGAAAGAGTCAGGTCCCCCTTACAGAGGCTGCACTTGAGGGCTCTGTATCTCTCACATCAACAATATCCTGGTAAACGCTGTACTGCCCATCCCTTCATACTTGATCCTATGAGGACTTCTTGGCATCCCCCGTGTCTGGCCCTAAGCCCAGTTTAGGCCTCCCTCTATACCCACAAGAAAGGGCTGAGCGAGAGGCTTGGCTTGACAGCCACTGGGCAGACCAATCTCCATGTGATGCTCATGAATTAAATAGTCAGTAAAGCCCTGTAGCTGCTCACTAACCCCTGTTCACCTGCCGCTTCCGCAGGGAGGCCTGTGGGTTGAAAGGGTGTAGACCAGAACCCTGGGGTTACAGCCAAGTGACTGGGCTAAGTCTCCATTGCTCAGCATGCTTCCTAGGGATCCTGGGGCAGGTCCCGGAAGCTAGCTCTAGGTAAGGCCTGCAAAGGGAGAATTGACAAGAAAGCAACTGGACCACAGAATCAAGCAGGCACCTTGGGCTGTAAGGAAGGACCAGGCAGCAGGGCTGTTTGGGGGTCAGGAGCTGTATTGGGGTCATGGAGGTGGCTGCCCTATTCAGGGAAGGTTGAATGCTGCGGAGTTGCCTTCCAGCCTGGAGTTTACAGCTGCCTGTCCTGATGCAGTCTGCTGGAACAGACAGGAGGGCTGGAATCCACTATCTCTGAGACCTGACCTTGAAAGGGAGCCAGCCTGGGGATTACTCTGTAGGAGAGAGATACAGTGTGTCTGACTTGCCAGGAACAGCCTGGATCGCTGCAGCAGGTTGGGGGGTGGGGGGTGGGAGGTGGGGTGCTGATATGCTCCTATCTCCGCACCTGGTACCAGCCAGCCTGCATCGCAGCTTGACTCTGTGCAGTCCCACGGAGTTTGGCTGCAGAGCACCAGAAACTGGGGCATTTCTAAAAACGAAATTAGAAACTCCCATCAGCAAGTGTGAAGAATCAGCAAATTCTAGAGTGGATGCTTACAGTTTGCTGCCTCTCTGTCTGGCCTCCTCCTTGCTGTCTGAGACGCAAGCATCTCAGCTATCCTCGGGACCTGATGGAGGAGACTCCCACTGGTGTCCACTGGGGAAACGTGCCGGAAGTGGCAGTGCCTGAAGTGGCGGAGCCTGAAGCTGACTTCTTTGGCTCAATTTGTGTTCTAGGGTGGTGGTTCCCAGCTTTCCTAATGCTGCGACCCTTTAATATTACAGTTCCTTGTGTTGTAGTGACCTCCCAACTGTAAAATTATTTTCGTTGCTACTTCATAACTGCAATTTTGCTACTTTATAAATTGTAATGTAGACCAGGTGGTGGTGGCTCACACCTTTAATCCCAGCACTCAGGAGACAGAGGCAGGCGGATCTCTGTGAGTTCAAGGCCAGCCTGGTCTCCAGAGCGAGTTCCAGGACAGCCAGGACTGTTACACAGAGAAACCCTGTCTTGGAAAAAATAATAATAAAATCAATCAATCAATCATAATGTAAATATCTGTGTTCTCCGATGGTCTTGGGTGATCCCTGTGGATGGGTTGTTCAACCCCCGAGGGTTGCAACCCATAGGCTGAAAAACACTTATCTAGACCAACACTCAACAGCTAGTTGTGGTTGTCACTAACTTGCTTGCTAGTAGCCACCATCACCAAAAGAAGAAACTGATGATATCAGGTGAAAGAACTTGAATAACATTTTTATTCAGCCCGTGAGGTCCTAAGCATTGCTACTTCAACTTTGGTAAAATGCTAGGAAGGGTCTCAGAGCCTGGGCCTTGAACCCAGAGCCGAGGACCTGCCAGCTCGTCGTCTGTCATCCCTCTAGACCCCACTGAAGTATTTTAATTTTCTTTCTAAATTTCGTGAGTGGTTTTCACTTTGGGCACTTCTCAATTTCAACACTAACATTTCTGTTTTTCTTTCCTTTTTATATATTTTTGTTCTTCAAAAGTGTCCTATGCTGTTATAGTTAATATTAATAGTTTTCATTATTCCCCGTTCCCCTCTCTCAACAAGCCTCTCTTCTCCGTCTGAAACCCTTCTTCTTGCCTATGAGTCCCCTTCTGCTTTCTTATCTGTTTTCTGTGTGTAACCCACTGAGTTTAACTGGGGGTGGTGGCGGGGAGCTGTTCACTGAGACATGGGCGACATGAGACAGTGGCTACACCAGTGAAGAAAATGACCACCCCTCCTCCAGCAAGCATTAACTACCAATGCCTTGGGGAGGGCCTGGGACCCCAATGATGGCGTGTGTCAGGTCCAGTCTGTGCAGGAGACCATAGCGGCGGTGAGTCCATGAATGATTCACGGTGTACCCGGTTGGTGTTCTTCCCAGCCTCTGCTATTATGGTCTTTCTCTCCCCTCTTCCCTGTTGTCCCCTGAGCCTCGGAGAGAGTGATATAGATGTCTCATTTAGGGCTAAACACTCTCTCATCGATTTAAACAATAATTTTCATCAGAAGTACTTGCTCCAGATTTGGATGTCATAGATAGATATGTGATTCGATTAGCACACACATGTCTAAGTCACTCCAAACATACTTGGAGATTTTTAATGACTGAATTGAACGTCAGCTGTTTTTATAGAAATGTAAGCAAATTAATTTAAATAATATTTTGATTGCTTCCTTGGACCAGCCACACTAAGGTGCTGGCAACTATAAATCTAAAGAAGCCTTCCTGGGGAGCTCGGACCTGAGGAGGAGGAGCCCAGGGTGCCTTCTGGTAGAGGCTAGACTCTCAAAAAGACCCTCATAAAGAGAAGGCCGGAAGCAGAACAGTATGTGCTGAGGACTTGGGCTTTGGTGAGTCAGACAGGCCAGATTCCCGTCATAGTTCTCTCTCCAGTAATTAGCCGTTCACTAATTGGGAGAACTTGGATCAGTAACCTCAGCTCTGGTTCTCCCACCGAGAGCATTGCTCAGCGTGAGCTTCAGGGATGATTCCCCAAGGGTCTCAGCTCCCACCAAATCCCGCTGAAGTGCATGGAAGACCTTCTGCTAGAACCTTCTTCTAGAGGAGAGAGTGCCCTTGAAAGTGGTCTTCAGCCTCATGTGTTAAACTTGAGAATCATGAGAAAAAGACCAGTTCCACAATTTTTGAGCCAAATTTAAAGCAAGCTTTAATTAAATACTGGCGTTGTGAGGTTGAGATCCCAGTATGGTATCAGAGACTTCAGGGAAGAAGGCCAGATCCAGCCGATGAGCTGTTGGACAAACACATTCAGTTGACAGTTCCCTCCTTACCCCTGTAGAGGAAGGATGGAGCACTCTGCCTTGCTGGGAAATAGGGCCTCTCACAAAGTTCTGTGGTCATACTAGAGCTTGGGGTGTCAGGGGAGGCAGACCTGCAGTCAGCCAGTGGATTATTCCTCCCCCACCATGTCACCCCCCACCCCCTCAGTTCCCATCCCCTACCCCCATCTCAGTACCTGTGAACTGTCAGGAGCAGCAGGAGAGGATCTCTGGTCTGAGAGTTCCCATGTCTGGTGCAAAGACATTCTCCACAGTAACTGTAGCAGGAAGAGTCGTGGGAGAAGCAGAGGGCAGCCCCCCAGATGTGCCCAAGAAACAGCCTTCTGTGAGGGTCTGCGCTGCAGGAATGTGGAGAGTACCTTTCTTCCCTTAAGCCCAGAGAAGCTGATCTTTGTCCTGTGAAGGGCCTCTTAAGTGGCCCTCTTGGATATGCAAATGCAAGACCAGTCAACAGCCAGCGTCCTCAGATTCCTGTAGAGAGGGCCTTTTGTGGCCATAGGTGGCAGGCTTGCTTTTTTATTTTTAAGTGGTTGACAACTATTGGGAGAATTTCCCTTGCAGGCAGAATAAGGACTGATCTGCTGGGAGAGCTGGGGAGGAAGAACCATCTGAGGGCTGATTTACACAGAGTTTTCTTCTGGAAGTAATTAGACACACCAGCACAATATTTTTATGGTTTTTTGATAAGCAATAAACATTACCTGTATCCCAAAACAAGACATAGCCAAGGTTCCGTGCCTTCCAAACTTTCTCTCTCTCTCTCTCTCTCTCTCTCTCTCTCTCTCTCTCTCTCTCTCGTGTTGTGTGTGTGTATGTGTGTTTATACATATATGCTAGGGAATTAAACTGAACGCCCAGCTTATGCTAGGCCAGAACTCTACCACCAAGCAAACCTCACTTCCGATTTCATTTTTGTTTAAAGTTCTAGAGGATTGATTTTTCGCCTCCCAGGAGGCCCACAGTCTGGGGTCTAAAGAATGCTTCTTGTGTTGGGTACTCAAGAGGGTTATGGGATGGATAGGTTGTGGAAAGTGAGCCCTCGCTGAGTGAACCCTCCTGATGCTGATGAACCGGAGGTAGGGGACAGTGAAAACAGGGTGGGATTCAGACACCGAGCACTGAGAGGCCTCACCCTCTCAGAGGTCAGGCTGGAGAGTTCTGGAAACCCTGTCCCTCAGGGGAAGCTGGTGTTCTGTTGTTCCCATTAACTCGTCACTATCAAAACCAAGGCTGGCTTGGGAAGGGCCTTACTTTCTGCCCATCAGGCCCAACACCAATGTCACCCAAAGTGAGGAAACTGTTAAGGTATTCCCAGAGAGCAGAGTGCACACTTGAGCCTCACTACTTCCAAAGAAAACCCCAGGGAGCAGAGCCTTTTCCCAGTGGTGCACCTGTGCACTGATTACACAGCAGGGGGCAACTCTGCCAGGCAGCCTGCTGGGCATCAGACAAATTGCCTGAGACACACACCCTGGAACGTTGCCCCTGGGATTTTCCTCTTCCACCACGAGGTGGCAGCAGGGAGCACAGTGCACCAAGGGCTCTTTCCCCGCCCTGCCCTCCTGCCTCACCCTTAACTATGGCCACTGTTCTGCTAAGAAAGCAAAGGGTATTCGTGGCTGTGCAAGTGTCTTCAGCCTCTTTAGTCCGTCCTCAGGACATTCTGTCCCATTCATTGTCCAGATAAAGAAACAATCGAATATCAGTTTTGGCATCAGCTTTGGTCAAAGTGATTTCAAACCATGCACTTGAACATCAGGTGGCCCCCTTCCCTCTACACCAGTGCTCACTTGAACTGCCATCGTCGCTGGCAGCACTGGTCCTGAAAATCCGGAACGGGACAGTGTGGTTCTGGGAAGGAGCCTGAATTCTGAGTGCCTGGAGCAGTACTGTCCTCCTCCCCTTGCAGTGACTCATTAAGAGATGGGGCTGGGCAGGAAATAGTCTTTATGGGATGAAGCCAATGAGGTTGGTGCCAGGGTTCTCGTCATGGCAGTGCGTATCAGTCACCTTGAAAATGTGCTCAGGGCCCTGCCCTGTCCATGGCATGCTGTAAGCTGGTCTCAGTGTTTCCCCATCCCTTCAGTAGGTAAGGTACCAACCACAGGGCTGGCACATGACACAGACTCATGTGGTTACCAAGATCCCTCCTGTAGCATCAGAAGCAAGGCATACTAGTGACACCCCACTTCGCAGTCCTGGGACCCTGATCCGTGGACCTGACACCGGGTAGGACTAGTTTACAGTGAACGATGTCATAGTCAGTGTCTGCCCTGGGAGTGCCACTGAAGCCTTGAAAGGCACACAGTCCTGTGTGTGAAATGGGGACACCTGCTGTTAGGGGGACCTCAGTCCACAGAAGACCTGCCGAGTTGAGGACCACCGGTCCTAGCAGTGAATGGGGAGTCAGGTACCTGGGTGCTTTGTGCCTGACTCCTCCTTTGTAAATCAGGGCCAGAATAGGGTTCTTGTGGATATTAATAAGCTCACACATGCAGAAGTCTCAGAGTAGTGGCTGGCTAACAAGAGGTGCTTCTTATGTGTCCCCTTGATTACCTGGCACACGGGCCACTGCGTGACTTCTGCTCAGACAATTTCCCATCCCCTAGTACACAGGAAGGCCGGAGACAGGCTGAATACCGGAACGGGCTAAAGCCATCCACGGGAAGCAAACACCCTCTCTGCAAGGACCTTGTTAGCAGCCCGCCTTTTCCCAAACTGCATTTGTTCTGGGAGCAGGGAAGGAAAGAAAGTGAGAAACCCAGAAACAGCAGGCGAGGGCAGAAGCTGGTGAGGCTGAGACTTGGGAAAAGGACAGCGAGCTTTGGAAGAGCCCTCTCTTGGCAGTCTGGCCAACTGCTGTGGCTTCAGGCCGCAGGAACAGGAAAAAAATGTAGCCTAGGAATTTCTCTGCCACCATTGCCCTGGTCTTTCTCCATGGGGACTTGGAGCTGCCAGCATTCCTTCCATAACCAGCTCCCGCCCCATTGCAGCTAAAGCGCCCTTAGTTGGGACCGGTGAACCTCGCTGGCCCAGCTATGCTAGCACCCTGCCCCCCAAGTCCCTTCTCTGTCGGTGGGCACTACAGATGTGCCAAGAATGATCCTGTCCTGACAGAGCTCACAGCCCCCTCTCAGGGTCAGCCCCACTACGACACACCTGCTTCTCTCCAGAGCAGACCCACCCGGACGGTTTCCACAGATGCTTCTCACCAGATGGTTGTCAGCGGTAGATGGACATCTTGGATAGAATGCCCATCAACTTGAAAATGGGATTTTTTTCTAAGCCAAGTACTTCCCGATTCCAGAGGAAACAGTTTCCCAGATACTCTGCAATTCTTTTAAAGCACTGGGAAGCGCTAGTCGGCAGGCCAGATCTAGCTTGCCACCTGTCTTTGAACAGAGTTTTATTGGAACATGGGCACACCCTCTCGTGTATACCTTGTCCGTGACTGACTTCATGCTATATTGCTAGACTGTTCTACCTGCTGTCTGTTCCTTACAGAAAGCCCACCAACGACTTCTTGGTCCTACTACATTTGGCTATTAAGTGACGCTCAGATAGGATGAGACATTGTGATGTGAGCTGGAGTGTAGCTCAGTGGTAGAGCATGCGCCTAGCAAGTGAACCCTTCCGGGTTCAGATGGAAGAGAGCGAGAGAGATAAGAAAAAGGGAGAACGTAGAAGGGAGGGAAGGAGAGAGGGAGGGAGGGAGGGAGGGAGGGAGGGAGGGAGGGAGGGGGGG
>JABTXL010008037.1:16360919-16433457 GCA_025134845.1 Neodon shergylaensis | reverse complement strand
CTTCTTCTTCTTCTTCTTCTTCTTCTTCTTCTTCTTCTTCTTCTTCTCCTTCTCCTTCTCCTTCTCCTTCTCCTTCTCCTTTTCTTCTTCTCCTCCTCCTCCTCCTTCTCCTTCTTCTCAAATCCTCCTCCTCCTTCCCTTTTTCATATTTGGCTTCTTAATGTAATAATCCCCAAATGTTTTTACATGTTTTACATGCTCGTGACTCATTTACCACATTTGAATGTATGTGATCAGGCTAGGTGGCAGGCAGTTTGGCTCATTATTTGCAATGAATTCTGCAGTCAATGAAAGAAGTGGAACGTTATGCGGTCAAATAACCCGAGACATCACCATTTATCAAAGTTTGGAAGGTTTCTTCTGTCTGGCCTTCTCAGGGTTTGGGGCACAGTTGTGCAGCAGTGTGTTGGGTGGACTATGGGTCCGCCTTCTAGGCTTGTGTTCAAGGAAACTGCTTTGCACAGAACCTCACGGTGCACATACCATTGGATACACTTTACGAATCTCTGCTTTAGATATTAAGCTCAGTTGCCATAGCAGTAACTCACCAAGTTGGTTTCCATGGCTGTGTGTGCTTGCTAGTCACCTGAGAAGATTCAGACTCTGAGCTCAAAATGCATGTGCATTTTCTGTTTAGAAAAGATTAAAAAAGAGGAAGCCAGGCATGAGGCTTAAATCTGTGATCTCAGAATTTGGGAAGCCGAGGCAGGAGGACTACTATAAATTCAAGGGCAGTCTGGACTACACAGTGAAACCCTATCTACACACACACACACACACACACACACACACACACTTCATTGCACTCAGAAAAGTCCTTTAGTTACTCATATTCCACCGGACCAACAGCTAAAGCAGCCGCTGCTCTTGCTGATTTCATTCCTGGATGTTCCTGAACATACATTTTTACAGCAGAACATTTTAGCTGATTGTTTGTGTGTGCGAGTGTGTCTGAAGAAGTCGAAAAATTCCAATAATCTGAATGGAGTCTGGCGAAGAGAGCCTCCAAACCTCCCTAGTGCCCGAGACTGGTTTAGCAGCAACATCCTCGTGGCTTTAAAACCCAGTGCTGGGGTTCGTCCAGAGACCATCTGCTGGCTGAACTTGGCTGCAAGCCAAACTCAGGGCAGTGGTGGTGTCCTCTGTATGAGTGGTTGCTGCAGAGGCCCCAGGTGCTCCCAGAGAAATGAGTGGTCCTGCCCCAGTGTCTGTTCTACAGAGGCTGTGTATGCCTGA
This sequence comes from Neodon shergylaensis, assembly GCA_025134845.1. Taxonomy (NCBI): domain Eukaryota; kingdom Metazoa; phylum Chordata; class Mammalia; order Rodentia; family Cricetidae; genus Neodon; species Neodon shergylaensis. The sequence goes on along the minus strand of JABTXL010008037.1, from coordinate 16,432,221 downwards.
GCAGAGGGCTGAGGTACTGGCTCTGAACCCTGAGGCACCTGTCTGACGTCAGTCGAAGAGTGTTTCTAGCTACATCTGTGTGTAAGGCTATGGGACATATTTATCTAGCTCCTCAGTATTGCATGGTTGCCCGGGACCGGGGCTGGAAGAAGGAGATGCCCCTGAGCCTGGCACTGAGTCGAAGTTGGATCCATGCTGGGAAGCAGCCAGAGCAGAGGGCAGTCCCTGAGACCCTGCTGCTACTGCATCTCCTGCTCTCTCTGGGGCTTTTGATCCTCACTCTTCCTGCTGGTCAGAAGGCCTCCTTGCTCCCAGAAACCCCCACTCCCTTCTCCTTCTGCCTCCTTATGTCTTTAGAAGCCTAAGTCTTTATCAGAAACTATAGTCCGCCCACCACCACTGCCAGTCTTGTGTTCACTTGGTACCCGTGGGACCTAGCCATCATTCTGTCTTCCATCCTACCACCCACGGCCTGTCTGCCCTGCCTGCCTCCTTTTATGTCCACTTAACCCCCACACTCTTGATAGCCTCTGCCCTTGCTGGACCAATGAGCCATTCTGGTGCTGAGTACCTGAAGGCCCCAGGCCCCTTCTGTCCTCCGTCATTGCTGATGGTTGCACCTGTCTAGCCTTTCATCTGTGTGTATTTGATTGGCCCCTTTGTCCGGTTTCACTTCGTTTGCTGTGGCTTCCCCTCCTTTCTGAGTTCTGTCTCTCCAGGCCCCCGAGGACTGAGTGGAAGCAGACCCACACGCTCCAACTCTTCTCTGAAGCACCCATCTCAACCAGTGGGTGCAGCCACTGCTTAGCTGGGCTCTCAGCTGGAGCCCTTCATACCTTCCTGCCCCTCTGCAGAGATGCTGGCTCTCCACTGTCTTCTTCCCTTCTGACACTGGAAAGCTGGGTGCTCTGTGATCCAGTTTCCTGGATCACCTTCCTACTTGTCACCTGCACTGCCTTCCATGCTGGCCATCCCATGCCTGTTCTAGTTCCAGTCACATGTGTCCCTCCTCAGGCCTACCTTGCAGTCTCTGTATATAGGAAAAGCTCTCAGCTTCTTTGTCCAGTGATGTTTCTCTCCAGTGCCTGGCCAGCCTGTCCCCCCCACACTGCCTTAGCCTCGCTGGTCCTATACATTGCTCCGTATATCTATAGCCAAGCCGAGAGTGACTGAGCCTGGTGGGGGGCCTGCACCCACTGCTGTCTCTGAGTCTGCTGCTGTCTCTAAGTCCCTGGCCTGTGGGCCCCATTCACTTCATTCTTCAGGGGAGGGGTTGGTCTGATTGGCTGTCGCCAGTGGTCATCTCTTGTCACCTCTGTAAAGGCACTGTACCTGTGTGTTTTAAGAACACTGGAAAGCAGGGTGTAGGAAGGCAGGGTGACACTTTGTCTCCCCACTGGTAGGGTCCAATGTGTGACTCTGGCCACCCAGCAAATCCCAGTGGCAGACAGTTTGAAAGAATTCAGCCCACACTGCCAGTAGTGAATTCTAGGGATGGACATTGTGAGGCCAGCGGCTGGGGCAGTTTGCATTCAACTTAGCTTCAGAGGCCATGGAAGAGGATGTGGGTGGAGCACAGACTGTGACCGATGGCCAGGAGGTCAGCACCCCCATGGTTCTGGTGGCGGCCTAGAGGACAAGGCCCCATAGCATCCCGCCTGTGGCTCAGGGTCTGTGCAGGTTCCACTATGTTTCTGAGAAATATCCTCCCTCAGTCACCTCTTCCCCATTCAAGTGTACCAGGCAGCAGCCTTGTGGGTTTCTTAAAACAGGAACTGGCCTCAGGTAGAGATTTAGTTCCATTTCCTAAGCAGGCCAGCCCTCCCCTCCCCGCCCCAAGCTTCTCCAGTGCCACCTACATTTCGGACGTGCACGCCAATCTCAAGAGGCTTCAAAAATGTTTCAGGAAGCGCAGTGATTTTCTTAGCTGTTCCCTCTTCTGGCTACAGCTCAGGACTTCAGTGTGGGCATCTAGAAAGAGGAATAAGCAGGCTCTGGTGATCGCCCAGGCCCGCGGCAGCTTGAGCTCAGAATTGCTCTGCTCCTAGCAATGGCCAGAAATAGGCCTGGTGCTTCCTTCCTTACGTAGAGCTGGCAGCAGTCTGGCTAGGATGCCAGTGCTAAGATACTAGTTGGGTCAGTAGCCCTCCTTTGGCCATGCTTAAAAGCAGGTCTACTTACCCAGCACACGGTCGAGGTCAGCACTGTGGACCTTCAGGTTGGAGAGGGGTGAGGGTTTTTGTCCCAGGAAGGAGCCAACCTTCTTAAGGATGCCTGATGTTCTTTTAAAAGCCTCCCAGACACCTTCAGACTTTTGAGCTGCCTGTAAATCTATTCTCACATCCGGCTAGCTTGTGGGTCCTTGTGCAGATAGGAGAGCCACCTCTGGGGATCTTGGGACCAAAGTAGGGAGCATTCAGATGAATCAACCCCATAAAATAACTCTCCACGGCAACCCTAACTCCATCCACCGGAGTTTATGTATTTTGTCAGGCAGGCTCTTTCACCATACACTCCATCACTAACCCTTGAACATCTTTATAGACCCCATCCATTAAAGTACAGCACAACTCAACAGTTAAAATGTGTTCATGGAATTGCGTGGCCATAACCCTAATTTAAACATTTTCAACACTCCCAGAACAAACTTCATGCCCAGCTAGCCACTTCTAGTTCTGAGACAATTGTCCCTCACCCTGTCACCCTTGCCTAACAGCCACAGGATGGTTAAACTTCTTTCCTGCAAGTGGGTTTTGGGGACTGACTTCTTTTTGAATGCTTTTAAGGCTTTTTGGTTTTAAGTAGTTTCTTCATTCCTTTTTATGGCAAAATAATATTCCTTAGTGTGGATATTCCTTAGTATACATTTTGTTTATCCATTCATCAGGTGATTTAGATTGTATTTTACTGGCTTCTTCTCTTTCTTCTTCTCCTTTTCCTTCTCCTCCTTTTTCTCCTTCTCCTTCTCCTTCTTCTCCTTCTTCTTCTTCCTCTTCCTCTTCTTCTTCATTTTGTTTGTTCATTTGAGACAGGGTTTCTCAGTGTAGCCCTGGCTGTCCTGGAACTCACTCTGTAGACCAGGATGGCCTCGAACTTAGTGATCCACAGGCCTCTGCCTTTAATCTCAGCATTCTTCCTTAGTGCTGGGATTAAAAGTGTGTGGACCACGCCTGGACTTTTAAAGTCTGCATCCATAAGGGATATTGACTGAAAGTTTTCTCAGGATATGTGTGTGTTCAGTATCTCTGGAATACTGGCTATGTAGAAGGGTTTGAGAAGTACATTCTTTTCTATTTATTTGAAGTCTATGAGTAGTGGGTGTTAATTTTTCTTTATATGCCTGATAGAATTCATCATCCTTTAAAGGAAGCATCTTTTTGTTAATTTCCACTGCTGTCTCTCTAATCATTTATTTCTATTGTAGTTTCATCTCATCTGTCCATCTTGTTTGGCTTGTCCCTGTCCAGCGTCTTCATGTGCAGGATTAAGTTACTGAGCTCTCTCTTCTTTTCCCACATAGACATTTAGGGCTGTGTCTTCTACATTCACAGCTGCGACCCATAAATTTTGGTGTGTTGTATTTTCAGTTTCCTCTGCTTCAAAGTGTCTTTGTTTGGCTTTGTTGGATTTTTAGTTTTGAGACAAAGAATCTCGCAATATATACCCAGTCCAGAAGTAAAAATTCTCCTGCCTCTGCCTCCTCAGTGCTGAGACCACAGGCATGTGCCGTCACACTTGGCTCTTAAGCTTTTCAGGATATTGTTTGTGTCTTCTCTGAGTATTGCAGAGTTCTATTTAGTCCCCTCATCATTGTCTATCCCCCCAAACTTTCTTTTTATTCGTTTCTAATTTGATAAGTCAGTGCACATACTTCCGAATGTCTGAGGCTTGCTTACAGTTTAGTCTGTTGTATGTTCCGGAATATATCCTATGTTGACTTGAGAGGAATGTGTAGTCTGCTATCACTGGGTTGTGCGTACTATAGATGCGTTTGGTCCAATTGATTCCTCTTTGTGAGTGAGCTAAGTACACATTTTTGATGACTTATATTCCTGATTCTATAGGTGTTCTTCATGTCTTCGTGTCGTGTAGGAGATGATCTAATGTTTCCTCTGATGTTCATTTATTTTGTTAAAAAATATGTTCACTTATCTTTGCTTTTTGTTTAAGTAGTCAGTCTTTATGAAGTTTATAGTGAATGTAATTGCTACTATGGTAGCTTTGTTGTTTTATTTGTTTGTTATTGGGGAACAGGATTCTCATGCTGTAGCCCAGGCTGGCCTGGAATTGTATAACCTAGACTGGCCTTGAACTCATGGCAATTCTGAGAATATAATCAACCACCCAACCATGGCTAAGTGTATATATTATACATATATATATATATATATATATATATATATATATATATATATAGAGAGAGAGAGAGAGAGAGAGAGAGAGAGAGAGAGTTTTGCTATTTTTTTCCATTCCTCTTACTTGTTTTCATTGTTGTTTGTTTGTTGTGTCTTATTTATGCATTACTGGCTTTTTCTTTGTTATACAGAAACTTTCTAGTGTACTGTTTCCTTCTAGCATTTTATTTTAGTTGTCTTAAAAGCTGTTACTGATACTGAAATTAGTCCCCTCTTCAAATTCTGATTAATAGTCTTCACTTCAATAGCATAAACTCTTTTGTACCATGTATCTCTACTCCCTTCTCATCCTTTGTGTCATTTTTGTGGTATTAATTACATCTTTGTAATTACCACAGTTTTGTAGGCAATGCTTTGTAGAGTTACTTTTTCAGACAAAAATACACATTTGAAATGTCTTTTATATGTCTAGTTATATGGGTGTTATTTCTTCAAGTGGTTTGGGTGAACGTCTAATGCCTTCTTATTTCACAGAGGTCTCAAGTTAGTATTTCCTATAGAACAGATCTGCTGGGTAGGGAACTTGGAGTCCTTGTCCGTCTGGGTCAGTCTTCATTTTCCCCTCATATTTCAAGAATGGTTTTCCTGGATATACAGTTCTCGGTTGATGGCTTCCCAGTTTCTGTATTTTGGAATAGAATCCTACTGCTTCCAGGCTTTGCTGGTTTCCTGAGAAGACAGCGGCTAGCTTCACTAAGAATCATGTGTCGGTTTGCTTGCTTTTGCATCTTTCAAGGTTCTCTGGATTCAGACTGCTTGCCTGCGCATTTGTAGGATGTGAAGCCCAGTTTAGCATTCTTACAGTATTGGGATTCTTAGATCCATGCTTTTCAACCAGTTTGGAAGATTTGTATCCTTTCTACATCCCCCCTTTACCGTGTTTGCCTTCAGAACTCATGTTATGTGGATGTTGGTACCCTTATTCATGTACCATCAGGTTCTAAAGTTTATTCATTTTTCTCAATGTTTTAAAAATATTTCCCTCAGACTAGATATCTTCAGTTTCCCTCAGATCTGTTGTTGAGGTCTTATACTAAGTTATCATATTTTTAAACCACAGAATTTCTATTTGATTCTTTTTATAATTTACATCTTTTTATCAATGTTATACAATTAGTGAGATATCACTATACCCAATTCCCTTTTGTTTTTCTTTCTTAGGCAGGGTCTCACTATGAGGCTCTGGCCGCTGGCCTTGAACTCACAGAGCTCTGCCTGTCTGCTGGGATAAAAGTTGTTTGGGGAGCCCAGTGGTGTCCTTCATTTCTTTGAACATATTCACAATGGTTGACTTTCAGTTTCCGTCAAGTTTGGAGTTAGTTAAGGGTACTTTCTATATATTAATTTCTGTGCATGGCCCTTACTTTGTTTTGTGTGTGTTCTTACTGTGATCTTTAATTTGAAAATTAGATACGATGGCAGACTCACATCCTCGGCCTCAGAGTTTGCGACGCTATCTTAGCCTCCACTTTTTGCTTGGGAAGAGACACAGTCAGTAAGAGACAGGACACTGACCCTTCCCAGGCTCTCCTGTGCAAGGGCACACACGTGATCTTCTAGAGCTCCAGGAATAGGCAGTTCTCCGTCGATATTTCTTTCCCCTGGATGGTCTTTTTTTTCCCCACCACAGACCAAGCCTTTACCTTTATTTTTAAAAGCTGCATATTTATTTCGCTTTCTGCCTCTGTGCTTGTGCCTTCCACACAAGCACAAAAATTGACAACAATTTTCAGCTTCTCGATAAGGAAAGCCCACTTGATCCTGTCACGGACACACTTGGCGCACACGAAGCTACCGTAGGCCCTGCTGACATACTTCTTTGTCTTAGACAGTCTCATAAGGACTCACAGCTCTGTCTCACAGCACGAACCCCTTGAAGTCTGCCTGGGCACACATCACATGACGATTTAGGTGCTTTCCCAGCCCTCTTGGTATAAAGGTAAACAATCGTGTTGCCAGGGGTTCAAGACAGCCTAGTTTTGTTAGAGGCTGTGTTGGAGGAGAGCCTACGATGGTATGTCAAATGCTGGACCATTCTGAGTGCCTCTAAGCATCGTCCCCGGAAGCTCCCTGGATGATCTTAAAACTTAAAAAATATACACCTTACTTTCTAGCTTTGGCTGAGTGTGTTTGCCCAGTTTGTATCACAGCTCTAAAGGGAAAGAATTGCTTCTGATTTTTTTTTTCAATTTATTTTTCAAGACAGGGTTTCTCTGTATAGCCCTGGCTGTCCCGGAACTCACTCTGTAGACCAGGCTAGCCTCGAACTGAGAGATCCTCCTGCCCCTGCCTCCCGAGGGCTGGGATTAAAGGTGTGCACCATCACTGCCCGGGACTTCTGAGTCTTCTGGACAAATGCCCTGGAAGCAGGGTAAAACAGGAGTTGGGTTAAATGATGGCACTGCCCTGTCAAGGGAATTTCTTAGGGAACTCAGATCAGGTCAGATGATGGCAGTACTTTGGGGTTGGGGACTTTTGGAGAGGCTAATTCTTACTAAGGTATGTGAGCAAGTACTCTCTCCTGGGCAGGGTCTTGTCCCTCTTACTTAAGCTTTACTTGGAGGTGTCAAGGATGTGGCACGCCAAGGGCTTGGGCTCAAGGAGGCCGGGAACCACTGGAAGATCATGCAGCCAGCAATGGGACGGGCAGGGCTCTGGATCCAGCCTGCCAGCAGCCAGCATAATTCTCTGCGCCAAAGAGGAATAGCTTTGTCTGTAAGCAGAGGAGGTTCCAGAAGTCTCACCAAGTTCATTAAGATCCGAATTAGCATCTGTATAACTGTGGTGTTGGCCCCTGGAAGATGCCCAGTAAGGGAAATGATTTTTACCCGACATACCTTCGCTTCCAGGATAGCCTTCATGACCCAGAGAGCACTGTGTGCCAGGCTCTGACCTAGCCACCTCATCTATAGGAAGTGACTCACTCCCTGTGAAACCCTGAAGTCCCTTCTTCGTTTCCCGCTAGAGATGAGGAAGCAGGTGCTGCCTCCCACGAGTGGCCAGCCAGCCGTGGGTTCCCATCCAGCTGCTTGTCCCCCCGTGTACCTGTCACTGTAGCTTGAACCAGCAGCTGAGCAGCTGTCTAGAGGTCTAGAACATGGCAAACAGCATCCTGTGTCCTTTACTAGTGAAACCTGGAACTGGGGCTGGGTTGTCCCTGGTCATACTGGTTTGGAAGGCATTGACAGTCAGGCAGAGACCATCCAGGTCTCCTTTGTGGCTCCAGGTTCTTCTCTGCAGGTCTGTTGCCTTCAGGGCCTGTTTCAGATGGTTGCGGTGTTGAGCGCAGCCAGTCCCCAGTCTGCACAAGCTGATGACTGGTTGGGACTCTATGGGCTGCTGTGCTTCTGGCTCTTAACAAGCCAGGTGGACACTAGGAGTCGCAGCACCAATAGTGTGCAAAGTGTGCAACTCAGAGTTATGCCAGGACTACGCAGATACAGTACCTTTACTCGGGGGCTCAATCAGGTTGTTAATGACTTTGATAGACTTGATTATTATCAGTGATGTCACAGTGGCCTCTATGATGTGGAACTTTTATAGGTTCAGAGGAGGTGGCACCTGTCCCCTGGCTGGCAGCCTCACATATTTTGGAGTTGGGGCAGGGTGACTGGAAAATAATTAAACTTAAAGAATTATCTAGTTTATTATTTTATGTGTATGCATATTTTGCCTGTATGTATGTATGTGTACCATGTGTGTGCCTGATGCCTATGGAGGGCAGAGAGAATTGAGCCCATGCCTCTACAAGAGCAACAAGTGCTTTAACCTCCGAGTCATCTCCATCTCCTTCAGAGAGGTTTTTATTTCAGACTTTTTCCAAGTCTGAACTTAGGCCAAAGCCTCTACTTTGCCTCTGGCCAAGTCTACCCTTGTCATCCCTTGCAGGCTCCCCACGTCCTGCCTGCTGGACCACCACAGCCTGAGGTGTGTAGACTCAATGGTGTCATAAGAAATTCCCGTGATGCCTGCCGGTCCTCAGCAGTTCAGGCATGTTTGGGGCATGCTTCAGGCATGGGAGATGAATGGTCTCACCTGGGAAGGGGCGAGGCTACATCTGCTGAGTGCTGGCTGTTTCTAAGTGCACATTGAGCCTCCTTCCTCAGTCTCCCCTGGCTGGGAAGGGCTCTGTGAAAGGGTGAGACTCCAAGGTTCCCAGGGGTGGCTAACTGAACCCCAACCTTGCAGATAGTCTCAGGAATGCAACCTGTGACCCTCCTGCCTGTTTCTAAGCATCTAGATCATTACTGTCTATCCAAAGCTCCAGAATAAATTTCTGGAAAGATTGCGGTTTAATAGCCTTTGTCTGCCTGGACAGTGGGTCTTTGAGGTTTCTCTGGCTACCTAATAAAGCGTTGTCTGAGGAAATCTCTAGACACTCTTCCTTCCAGTACCCCGCCCCCACCGCCGTGACCCACACAGCTTCAGAGCCTGCAACCCTGGAGATCCAGAGAGGTGGTACTGAAGGGATGTTACCCAGACAGGGAGCCACACCTCCCAATAAACTCGCCACTGGGAGGACCGGGAAGTGTGGCTGGGTCACCCAGCATCCTCCTGCTCCCTGTGAGGCCCTATTGTCCAGCTAGAGCTCCCTGTGGCTGCCCTGGTGGGGGGCATTCATGAGCTGGGTTCTGAAGCCCATTCTGAGGGAGCGCTATTTGTAGAATCTTCTTAAAATACCACAACAGTGCCATTCACAGAGCGTCTGCCCAAGCATGAACTGCGAAGGCCAGAACAAAGCGCCCCTGTGCCGGCATCCTCCAGGACCTCCGCCAAGGGCACACACCCCCTATCCTGGGTGCTTTGAGGCCAGGCCCCAGGGTCCACTGAGGGACCATGGCTGGGAATGCGTCCTGGGCAAAACCCATGGCTACGGGAGCCACCGGAGTGGCGTGGCGTTCTGTTTAGGAAGAACTCTGGGTGTCCTTAGTGTTCTCAGAAGACACCTTATCCATCCCATCATGCTCAGCCCTGAGTGACATCAGGCCTAAAATGTAGCTGGCACAAGTTACAGAGACAGGTGGCCAGGGACTCAGGAGGACAAAGCCCTTAGCCTCCAGCATCCAAGGCCCTGCCCTGGCTCCTGGTGCCTCGTGAATGCCAGTGTCCTGTTTCCTTATTAGACAGACAGTTAGTGTCCCCACCAGAGGCCTCTTCTCTGTCTCAGCACCTCCACCAGAGTGCTTGTGCTTCTGGCCGTGACATTAGGCACTCACAAACAGGTGCCCACCATCACCAGGCACGCTATTAATGAGTCTTCTTGGGCTGATACAAGCTCATCAGAGCTAATGGGTAGAGCCTTTCTATGCAAATAGACCGTGTGCTGGCCACTCCCACATGGCTCACACTCCAGGTCTGCCCTCTTCCAGCTGCCTGCTAGGGCCTTCTGCACTCCTGTAAGACAATGCTAGACATTAAGGCTGGAGCCCCAGCCGTGTGACCATCTGTGCAGGTTACCTGATGTTTTTGTCCCTTCCAGGGGGATCCTAAGTTGCACTGAAAACCACTCCTAAGAGAGCTGGTTTAGGTCTCTGGAGGATAAGAAGTATGTGCAGGAGGGCAAGCGAGCCTCTCTCTCCGGCAGCCAGGACCAAAAGCAGCTAGGCCAGCCAAGACCACTGTAGAGTCCTTGAGTAGTGTGTTTGTCTTTGGCAGGCCCCTGACTCAGCCCTAGTAATAGGTAGTCAGGAAGTACAAGGGCGCTCCCTGGCTAGCGGTGGGGTGTTGACACACTCAGGGCCACCTGAGGAGACACCCTGCCTGGCAGTGCCTGTCTGCTGGGGCAAGGAGCAGCAAGAGTTAGACAACAAGGATGGTTTGGGGATTCTCAACACCACCACCACCACCAACAACAACAAAAGCCTGCATCCCCATGAAAAGGAGCCCTAGTCTTTGCATCTCACACCCACCTAGAGGGAAGCAGGCTGGCTTTGAAACCGGCAGGTCCACACCGCTTATTGCCACATGGTTCCAGCAAGTCCTGTCTCTGCGGCTGTTTCTCCATCACTACAGTGGGATCCCTGATGCCTCAGCTCAGGGTTGCCATGGGAATCTGGTGAGCCTTGTGATGAGTGTGTCTAGCTGAGCAGGGCCTGTCCCTGGCCTGTCCTAGCCTTACGTGCCTCATGAATTAATGGGAGTTTCCGTGACTCCCTCCATCTTGTCTCACGCCTCGTGAGGTCCTGCTCTCAGCTGGACCACTATCATCCTGGTATCTTCAGAACAGCTACATCCATGAGGTGGCTGTCCTATAGAGGATATGCAGAAGGCCTCTCCTTGTGGCCATTTTGTGGTCGAAGAGCTGGCACCCAAGGCACACTTTGGACAGTAGGTGTCCGTTGGCAGTGGCGTGCAGAAGGTGGACCTTTCTGAGCTCTGGGCCCTTCTTTCTTCCCTTGGTGTCAGCTGTTGCTGTTGCGTTTGTGGTGGTCAGCATGCAGCCTGAGGGTGTGATTGTGTGTGCATCTGTGCGCTAACTCTGGCTAATGTAGCTAGCCAGCTTGCCCTGGGGATCCCTGACCTCTGCCTCCCAAGTTCTGGGGCTGCAGGGAGCCGCTATGCCCATCCAGCTTTTATGTGGGTTCTGGGGATTCGAACTCCAGTTCTCATGTTGCTTCCCAGGCACACTCTGTCCGTTTTAATGATCTGGTCTAATCCAGCGTATTCCAGGGAGCCGGTAAAGCCTGCACATCACGAAGGTGTGTAACATGAGAGGAAGTGCACCCAGAAACTCCCTGGACGCGACACATTGCCTGTTTTTTTTTCCCTCCCTCCCATTCATTGCTCCTCTGTCCCCAACAACAGATAATTATAATTGGGGGAGCCACTTCTGGATAATATGGGGTTGCTGTGGTATCTGTTCATGGAGGGACAGGTGATTGACTCTGCTAGTCATGGCCTCTGAGGATGGCTAAGGTGATGGAGAGCGTTGGGAATCAGGTCACAGTTGGGACCTTCCCCAAGGCCAGTACCAGCCCCGCCTATGACTGGGCCTGAGGAGGACAGGACTGAAGGGGTGGAGTTTTTCTGTCAACCCCCTGAGCCTTGCTGAAGACCACTGGACAGATAGTCCTACTGTTGGAACAGCGTTAGCAGTTTCCTTCTGTAGAAAGCAGAAAGACCATGTAAGACCATCTAGGGATACCATTCATGGAGCCTACAGTATAAATGGTTGCCTCTAGAGGGCGCTGTATTCATTTAGACTACAAGGTGAATGGCAGCTTTTTGGAGTAGTGCCAGAGACTGGTACTTGATAGTAGAATGTGTTAAACCTACAAGCTGCACTAGCAAAGAGACTTCCTACTTGTCTTGTGTAGCTGGCCTACAGGCAGGAGAGAAGCTAGAGAAACTATACAGAAACAGAACTATTTGGCTTGAAAATGAAGTGTGGGAAAAGTGCCAGATAAAGCCCCAGGGCCCCTCACAGCTGTGGGGTGGAATGCATCCGTCCTGAAACAGGGCTTTGGTGAGAGATGTGTGGTGGCACTATCGAACCAGGGAGCAGTGTCTGTGTGCCCAGCCAGAGAGGGGCAGGACTGGGGTGACCTGTCTGCAGAGCCCCTCGGGCCCTGGCTGTGTGGCATGTCATCGTCCCCTGGGATTGTATCCACTGGACCCGCCTCTCCCGTTGGCTGAACTTCATACAGGCCTTTGACTGCATCTCATCTCTTCCCCCTTGCAGCCCGCTCGGCCCACTCCCTTTGCACCTTGAGCTGGAAGACACGCCAAAGTCAGGTGCATGGAGTTTAGGCTGCAGTTCCCTTCCCCCACCCCTGGTTTTCTGGAAGAAACTGGCTAGGCCAGCCAGTTCTCTTCCTCCAGGGGTCCAAGGTTTAGTGTTGTGGGACTGGGCTGGGGTCTGTGCTGGGGGTCAGCTGTGTCATCATAATAAAGGATGGGCCGGACAGAACTTCAGTCCTTTGGTCCAGCGCCTTCCCACTGGGTACTGAAGAACTGATGTCTGCTGCCTCCCTTTAATTTGGCTTCTTTTGTTTTTAAATTGTTTTTATTGAGCTACATATTTTTCTCCACTCCCCTCCCTCCCCCTTTTCCCTTCTCCTTTTACCCTCTGCCATGATCCCCACACTCCCAATTTACCCAGGAGATCTTGTCTTTTTCTACTTCCCATGTAGATTAGATCCATGTGTGTCTGTCTTAGGGTTCTCTTTGTTGTCTAGATTCTCTGGGGTTGTGAATTGTGAGCTGGTTTTTCTTTGCTTTATGTCTAAAAGCTACTTATGAGTGAGTAGATGTTATATTTGTCTTTCTGGGTCTGGGTTACCTCACTCAATATGATGTTTTCTGGATCCATGCATTTGCCAGCAGGTTTCAAGATGTCATTAAATTTTTCCCATTGTGTAGTGCTCCATTGTGTAAACGTACATCTTCTTTATCCACTCTTCAGTGGAGGGGCATTTTGGGGGCATATACCCAAAGGATGCTCAATCATGCCACAAGGACATGTGCTCAACTATGTTCATAGCAGCATTATTTGTCATAGCCAGAACCTGGAAACAACCTAATTTGGCTTCTTAAGCAAGTTCTCTGCAGCCTGTTTGTTTATCATGGATGGTCTGCTGAGGACTCCAGGTGAGGTCTTGCCATTTTTTGTACCCCCAGGTCTAGTGTAGCACCCGTCTATCTGGACAACAGATCTCAAACACTGCCATGAAGGTGTACATCAGCCACAGGGACAAAACTGAGCAGACACGGGTGGTACCCAGTACACCAGGATGATGATGCTCAGCATCAGAGCCTGAGGCCAGACCGCTGTGGGAAGGAGCACAGGGAATCTGTGGGTAGGGTTAGGTTTGAGGCAATGGTTAGTGAGCTGCTAGTTCTGTGCTCAATTTTGGGGTCAGTGAAGGGCACAGGGTGAGGAGCATTTCCAGTATTTTTAAGTGTTCGATGCCTCTATATTAGAGTAGTTTTTGTTTACTCTCACACGTAGTTTCTAGAAACAAAATTGGCGGAGTACAGCGAGGCTTGGAGCCCTCTTCTCACTCACAGGACCCTTCTGCCTATCTAGGCTTCGCTCCTACTCAGGCCTGGCGTTCCTCTCTGCCCAGGCTGATCTGGGCTCCAGGGCTGCTTCCCCGTCACCATCAGACCCTTCCTACCTCTAGTTCACGGCCAGGTTCTGTGATCCCATCAAGAGAGCCACCCTGCCCGTCTAGCCTGGGTACCTGCAGAATGTCCTATCCATCTCTCAACCCCCAATGTCCTTCTCGCCCATTCTTCTCAGTTCAGAGGATCAGAAGTGTTTCTGTCAGATCTCCCTGCCTCACAGACCTTTCCCAGAAGGGCAACCCCTGTGTTACCTCTGAAAGGATAAAAAGGCAGTGATGTGGGTTCCTGTGGCAGGCCCTGCCAAGGTATGCCACAGAGCGAACACTCAGCGTGCAACCAAGTTAGCACAAGGGGTTCATTGGGGGAGGAGGGGAGAGCAAAAGAGTGAAAGGCTGTTTTGGGGAGAGGGGACATGAGAGAGGCAGGCATATAGACAGACAGACAGACAGACAGATCAGACAAGAGAGCAAGAAGGCGGCAAAAGAAGCAAGAGGAGCAAGCCAGAGAACTGTGACTGGCTAATGGACACTTTGCTGTAGCTGACAGTGATGATGTAACCATCACAGCCTCTGTGGCGGGAACTAACAGCCTCCTTTTCAGCTTAGGGCCCCTTCCCTGGCTCTGGTGTTCCTGGATCTCCTCCACTTGAGAAGCAGTGTTCCTGGTTCCCCACCTAAATCCTGTGCACCCTTTTCCTTGGTTCTGTAGCGGGGGTGGGGGGAGGAGGGGAGAAGGGGAGGGCTCCCTCACTGTGGGCATCAGGCGTGCCCTGCAGACCCCTCTGAGCGCCACCCCGGCACTTCTGACTGGGCCAGCTCTCCAGAGAGGGGCACTCAGAACTTCAGGAGCACCCTTGGTGGTAGAGGATACACTGGCAGGACAGTGCTTAGTCACTACAGCAGTGGCCAGTCAGTCCCTCTGAAGGACAGCTTCCACGGGGGTGTACTTGCTTAGGTTTTGAGATAGGAACCTCAGATCAAGGTGAATAATGGAGGAGGGGTGACTTTCTCAGTTGCAATAGGAGTAGGTTGTGAGTTCTTATTGGCTAGGCCTTCCTGGGCACCCACATGAAACCAAGCCCTCTAGGTGTATATGGAGAGGATTAGAATAACTGTCCAGTTCAATCCCGGAAACCCAGACAGAGCATCAGAGAGGACCTGTGGCACCATTAGACTGAAGAAGATACTCAGAGCTTGCTTGCCCCCCCCCTGGGCCTCGGAAACTCTGGGCACTGAGGCTAATAGCAGCGAGCTTACAAAATGACTGAGCAGGGAATGCTGTATGAGCAGGTTGGTGGCTTGGTGGTATGGTTGTCATGGCAACCACAGCTCTTAGGGGCCTAGTTAATCTCTCTGAGGCTGACATCAGTTTATGTCCCCAGCATGTGACACAATGTCTGTCATACACTAGAGCTTCAGTAACCACACATAGAAGAAAAAAAGGGAGGGGCGGGAGGGGTGACTCTGCTCTTCCAGAGGGTCTGGGTTTGAGTCCCAGCACCTTCATGGTGTCTCACGACTGAAACTCCAGTGCCAGAGGTATCTGATGCCCTCTTCTGGCCGCCACAGGTACTGCATGCACCATACAGATGGTGGTGCACAGACATACAGGTGAGCAAAAACACCCATACACAGAAAATAAAAGCAAAACAAATAAAAAAAAAACTTTTTTAAAGGGGTGGGGATGGGGTGGGTGCGGAGGAAATTTAAAGGAAGCTGAAGGAGAAGTGGGACCACTTGATCTGGATCTGGACTGAGCAGGAGTTGACCGGGTGAGCAGATGGGAAGTCGGTCTGTTTGACAGAGAAAGATGAACAGGGGCTGGAAGTGCATGGAACACCTCAGGCACAAGCACCCACAGGATGAGATGGGGGAGTTGAGGTTGAGGCTGCAAAGGTGGTCGCAGTTCAAACAGGATCTGTGGTGAAATCAGGGTTAGGACCGAGGGTACGTCTGGACTTCCCGCTGGGTGGGGAAGAGCTGACTTATATTTCAGGGACTACTACTGAGCCAGGCCCCTGTACCACTTCTGTAAATGCCCCTGGGAAGGCCACTTGCAGAGTTCTTGCAGAGTCAAATGTCCCCTCAGCCCTGAGGAAATCCCCAGGGAGATGCCGGAAGGAGTGAGACTCCTTGTTGATAGGCAGAGAGGCTCCTGGGAGCGCCTTGGCCTTTGCAAGAGCAGGACTGGCCCAGCTTCCCCAGGGCCAAGCATACCAACTGGGGCCTTTTAGCAGGAAGAGAAAGTATTTACACATGGGGACCCTTTACAGTCTCTGGAGAGGTCAGTCTCTCTTCCCGTGTGCCTGGGCCTCCCCTTCTTGTCCTGAAGCAGACCTAGGCCCCTGTGTCCTGCTGTCCTGGTAGAAGTAAGTAGGCTTACTCTCCACTGCTAGCAAGTCACCCTCCCAGGCAGCCGGCGGCCTGCTTCTCACCCTGGACCATCCCACGCCCCTGGAGCAGCTTCACCACCTTGTGTTGTTCGGATGTGTGTACATGATGTAATTAAGCAACACGTTTGAGTCTGCAGCTTCCCTGCCTCTGGATTCAAACAGCTATAGGCTGAAAATATTCCCATGATAGATTCATTCCTATTAGAATATGGGCAACCATCCCTAAATAACGTTCAGCGTGTTGCCATGGATTCGGTACCACAGTAATCCAGAGAGGATGTGTGTGTGCAAGTTGCATGCATATGCCAGGTCATTTACAGGGGGGCTTGAGGCACACAGTCTGGACCCAGACCCCCTCAGGTAGGGAGGGCCCACTGTTCTACCCACTCCACCAGAGATTAGGGCTACGTCTGTTTTCAGAAGATGGACCGCCCCTTGGCAGACTTGCAAGAACCACCTGTACAAAGCTGGAAGTCGCTTTCCCATGGAGTAAACTGTGAAGAGGAGAGCGGTGTAGTTTGCAGGAGGTGACTCCTGTGGGGAGGCCCTGAGGGGAAAGGGAGCAAGGCAGAGTGGTTGGTGACAGGCAGGTGGAGGAGAGCTGGTTCTGAAGAGGTAGGTTGTGCCATAAGAAAGTGGGCAAATGAATGGCTTCTTGTTGTGTCCCTATTCACCAAAACCTGGTGCATGTCTTCCTGCCGCAGCCATTCGGGGAGTTTCTCTGGAGCTGCCCAATGCCACAGGCTGTGCTGGATAGTTTTGCCCTGGTAGAAGGAAACTTCAATTAAGAAGATTCTTCAGTAAGATGGGGCTGCAGGCGAGCCTATAGGGCACTGGTGATTGATGGAGGAGGGAGGGACCATTCCTGGGCTGGTGGGCCTGGGTCCTCTAAGCAAGCACTCTGAGTGCGCCAGTAAGCAGCTCCCCTCCATGGCCTCTGCATCAGCTCCTGCCTCCAGGTTCCTGTCCGGTTTGAGTTCCTGTCTTATCTTCTTAAGTGATGAACAGACAAGTGGAAGTCAGATAAACCCTTTCCTCCCTAACTTGCTTTTGGTCATGGTGCTTCACTATAGCACAGATAACCCTAAGACACAGGTTCTGATCCCATGTCTTGAGAGAGAGAATGATGCTGGGGGGAGGCGGGCAAGGCTGGACCAGCCAGTCGGCTTTGTTTCAGGTGTGCGGGAAACAGCACCAGTGTGGTGACTTCCTTCTTGGGAAGAATCTAGTTAAGTTCAGGTCCTGACTGCGCTTCCCAGAGATGGAGCTTCCCTGGTACTTTGGCTTTCTTGCTTGTGACAAAGTGGGAAGACGTCCACCTCAGAGGAAGGAGGACATCTTCTAAGCATTCTTTATAGTCTCCACCTGCACCCCAAGAGGTAGGCTCAATCACTGGCTGCATTTTTCTCACAGAGAGGAGACTGCCCGAGGAGGAGGCCAAGGTGGGAGGATGGCAAGTTTGAAGTCAGCTTGGACAACTTAGTGAGTTCGAGGCCAGTGTAGATCAATGACATAATGTGACCCTTTCTCAAAACACTTAGAGAAACCAAACCAAAAGAGCACAGCAACAGCAAGCATACAAACAAACAAACAAAACCTAAAAGGAGACAAACACGAAGTAAGTAGCTCACATCTGGCTGCAGTAAGCTCTGTGTGGTGCAGCTTTTACCCCGTGCTCATTCATCGGCAAACACTGCCAGAGACAGCAGCCCTCAGCTTGGAGCCCTGTTCCTAGCACACCTTTCCGGGCTGACCCTGCAGCTGACCAAGGTCAGGAACTTGCTGAGCTCTGGGCTAGCATGCAGGACAGGAGCCCAGATGCAGACCAGCCTGCGGTGTGATTTCCAGGGTGCCTCCCTCCATTTCACCCCAGTAGCTGTGTACTCTGGGAAGTGCTCACGGGGATCCCCGCCTTGGACAGTCCCAACTTTCAGGTCCTGCAAAATGCAGAAGTCCCTTGCAAGCGAGAGATGAAAGACCCTACCTTAGTCCCCACAGCTTATACTGCTCGGCAGCTAGACAAAGCAGCCGCCGGCTTCGCTGCCTGCTGTATGGGCACCTGGCTGTCACTCCAGGTTCAGCCGTGCCCAGTCTTCCTTTCCTCATTGGTCCCTCACTCACCTCACCATGCCTTTCTGCCTCTCCAAGTATCTGAAGAGGAACAGGCACCTGTCCAGGGGTAAGTGGACAACCAGAATCCTGGGTAGACTGTGAGGCTAGCAGCCTGGGGACCTGGAAAGCCACCCTTGCAGGGCAAGCAATATTCGCTGCCCCCGAGCCAGTAAAGAGAGCTGAAGGAAGGAGGGCAAGTTCAGCCCAGTCAGCCCGGCAGGATGGGCAGCTGAGGCTGGACCCTGCGGATTCTGTGTGGGTGCCTCAGCTGCATCACTGGCCACAGCTGGCCACATGCACATCAGCAGGCTGCCTGTCTGTCTGCAGTGGGGACTGTGAGCATTTCTGTCACTTGATCTTGTCCGCCCTTGTTGTTCATCTATTGTCTTCTGTGTGTTCTGTGTGTACGCCCTCTATGCCAGGCTCTTCTCATACGTGGTACTAGATACAGACAAAGTGATGGTGGTCTGGCAAGCAGCCTAAGTTTCTCACGTCAGCATACTCTGTGTGCTCGAATATATTGGATGCTATGGGACAGTGGTGGCTGACAAGGAGCATGGTTGGAGATGAGAGGTCAGGAAAGAGTCTCCAAGGTGACCTTCAAAGAGAGACATGAATGAAGCGAGGGGCAAGCCATGCCAGTGTCTGGAAGAGCAGCTTTCTGGGCACTGAACAGGGAACGAGCAGATACAAACCATGAAACAAGAGACCGTGCTTGATAACGCCATGCGACCAGGGACAAAAGGGCAGGAGTGGGGCCTGGACCCTGAGGATGTTAGCAGGGCTGTGGCTGGTATGGGGGCTCCTGGGAGGACCGAGCAAGGTATCAGGTGCTTTTAGTCTTCACTGGGTCCCTGTGGCTTCTGTATTGGGGACAGATTTATAGAGTCAGAAGAGAGATTCGTGGACATGCCAGCCCCCCAGCTGACAAATGACTGTGATCTCAACCAGGTAGCCCGTGAAAAGCGATCCAGTTCTGGAGATATTCAGAAAGATGAGCTAATAGGTTTTGCTGACACACTACGAGATGCAAGAGTAGAACGGAGGTTGTGCCTGTTTCCAGTCTGAGTCCCTGAAAGCAGGAGTTGCCCCCAGCTGAGAAGGATGGCCAAGCCATGCCCAGAGATGGGATTAGTTCAGGTCTGGAGGGAGGGACAGTGGTGAGTTTGGAAGTCAAGACCATACAGCCCGCACTGAAGCCTTGTGTGAGGCCAGTGAGTATCCCCCACTGCCACTCCCAAGGAGTCTATGTAAGGGCAAGGAGAGGAGGACCCAGGTTCTCTCCAGCCCTCTGCCTTGGCTGCCTGACACTGAATGGAACCAGGTTTGATAGGACGGTAGGGGTCCCTCGTGGACCTGCCACATTATGCCTGTGCCGTATCACGTGGCTGTGGAATTAAAGTCAGTCCGACTCACAGACATTGTAGGTTGGATAGGTCTCTGTAATGGCAGTTTTGCCCCCCAAGGAGCATCTGACAATGTGTGGAGGTGTTTGTTGTGGTCACAGCCTCAGAGGCAAGGGGAGAGGTTGCTGCTAGTCTGTCAGTGGGTAGAGCCCAGGGGCTCACTTTAAACAGCCTGCTTATTGTGTGCAAAACAGACCCCACCCACCCTAAAGAACCATCTGGCCCCAAGTGCCGTTAGTGTTGGGACTAAGATGATTTCTTAGGGTGTCCATTCAAATTCCGCACATTTCTGGAGCTGACATCACCTCACCCCCCCTCATTACGTGGCTTAAGTTGAAGCCCCTTCTTTAAAACGGAGTTTGCAAAGTCAGGTCCTCACAACATGAGGTTGATCTGAGCTAAGCTGAGGGTTGATCCCCTTGGAGGAGGGCTGCCAATGTCCAGGATGCATGGTAGGCAGCATAGTGACCACACGGACTTGTTTAAAAAGGAGGGCAGAGGAATGGCTCAGCTCAGGGGACAAACATTTGCTGCACGAGTCTGATAATGTGAGTTAAATCCCCAGAACTCACGTAGTGGGAGAACTGAATCTCACAAGTTGTCCCTTGACCCCACATGAACATCCATGTGCATGCGTGAATATATGCGCACGTGCATGTGTGAATATAAGTGCGCACGCGCGCGCGTGCACACACACACACGCACACTATAATAGAAGGACTTTAAAGATGGCTCAGTGTTTGAGAGCATTTGTTGTTCTTGTGGAGGCCCCAGGTTCTATTCCCAACACCTACATGGCAGCTTACGGCTGTCTTAGTTAGGGCTACTGTTGTAATAAACACCATGACGAAGCCGGGCGATGGTGGCGCACGCCTTTAATCCCAGCACTCGGGAGGCAGAGGCAGGCGGATCTCTGTGAGTTCGAGGCCAGCCTGGTCTACAGAGCTATTTCCAGGACAGGCTCCAAAGCCACAGAGAAACCCTGTCTCGAAAAACCAAAAAAAAATAAAAAAATAAAAATAAACACGATGACAAAAAGCACCCTGGGGGAGAAGAGGGTTTCTTCATTTGGCTTACACTTCCTGATCATCCTGCATCACTGAGGGAAGTCAGGGCAGGACCTCCAAGCAGAAACCTGGAGGCAGGAACTGAAGCAGAGGCCATAGAGGCACAACTCACTGGCTTTCTCATGGCTTGCTTAGCCTGTTTTTTTGTTTGTTTGCTTGGTATATATACACACAACTCAGGACCACCTGCTAGAAGTTGGCACACCCCTCATGAGGGCCCCTTCATGAGCCCTCTCACCTCAATCATTACTCAAAACGATGCCCTACAGACAACCTGGGTGGAGGCATTTTTCTCAACTGAAGTTCTTCTTTCCAGATGACGATACCTTATGTCAAGTTGACTAAAAACTACCCTGGACAGGGAGCATCGTAATTCCAAATCCAGGGGATGCATGCACACAGTACGCATACGTACATGCAAACAAAACACTCAGAAAATAAGAGGTTTTTTTTTAAAGATTTCAAAATGTAATAAAAAATGTTTAAAAATAAGAGGGAAGGAGCAGGAACAACAGCTATAGGCTGTCGTCTTCACGATGCATTTATTCCTGAAATACTCGCCGTCACAATTTAAGATAGGCATAAACAGTTGGGTGCTATAAAGGGCCCTACAGTTTGCTTCAACAGCCATTTGATCCTCCTTGCACTCCACTCAGTTACTACAAAGGTTTCGTACTGAGAAAAAAAAAAGAGCACACAGGTGAATGAACCTGTGGTTGCCCTGGGCTCTCTGTTCGTTCATGTGTCCAGTATTTAACGTCCCTGGTTTCCGCATGTGTAAAACGCTCTTAGTAATCTTCCTTCCTGTGGTGTCAGTGAGGACTGTGTATGGCTGTGGATGTCAATACTTCCTATGTAAGTCACATGTAATAAGTCCCTTAGATACAGGGATGTGACTGTCACTTCTGAACAGCTTGAAGCAAGAGGGACCAATTCCCTAGCTATGGACACAACTTTGCCCCAACACATATATATTTGAAGCTGTGTCGTCAAGACATTGGACATTAGATAATGAAGGACCTTTGCGCCAGAGTTGAGAAACAGTGAGTCCTACATATGTCTTAGTTGGCTACTTTAAGGAAGTTTCTAGACTTTGATATGGGAAAGGGACACAAGTGGAGGCCATTGGCATCCACGGATGGAGACAGCACAGCTGGAGTCTGGGCGCTCAAAGCACAAGGGCTTGCAGGGTGGTGCATGGAAAGATGGAAGGGCTGTAAACAGACAGAGCATCCATGACAAAGCTGTGGACCTGTGGCCATAGGCATTTGAGGAACTCCTGAGACTGAACAAGGAAGGGTTTGAGGTCGTCATGTCCACCCTGACACAGGATGGAGCGGTGCCCTTTCCCACCTGCCAGACTGGAGAGCCAGACAGCCATGGCACAGACACTGGGCATGACACCAGAGAGCTTTTCCCTCCACAGGGGAACCATGAGCTCTGCCCCGAGCCCTCTAGGTTCCATGACCCTAACTTCAGCCAGGCGGTGGTGGCGCACGCCTTTAATCCCAGCACTCGGGAGGCAGAGGCAGGCAGATCTCTGTGAGTTCGAGGCCAGCCTGGTCTACAAGAGCTAGTTCCAGAACAGGAACCAAAAAGCTACGGAGAAACCCTGTCTCGAAAAATCCTAACTTCATCTCAGAGAAAGGTTCAAGAGTACTTACAGGAAGATAAAGTCCCCAGCACTCAGCCACTGAGAAACCACAATGCCTGGCACCTATTCAGAAACATCAGGAATGCGAAGAGGCAGGAAAGTAAGGCCCAGAATGAGAGGACAAGTCAGACGGCTGGGAACAGCGGAAATGACACACATTTCAAGATGAGCAGACTGAGACATTAAAGCAGTTTTGTTTTAGCTGAATTCACTGTGTCCTAAGAGCTCAGTTGAGACATGAAAGATACATAAAAATCATAATGATGATGAAAGCCCAAATCATAGTTTCGGAGTGCAAACCGTCAGTGTCTGAACTGAAAAAAATAGCTCACGTGAACACAGAAGACAAAAGTTTGGTGAGCTGTAAGCAGTAGAAACCACACGTTTGCTATTATTTAGGACTTTTGTTTGCTTAGGAGAACAGGCTCTCCCCAGCCTAAAAATGTGTAGCCTGGGCCAGCTTCATACTCATGAGCCTCCTACCTCTGCCTCCAGAGTGCTGGGTTTACAGATGTGCGCCACCATGCCTGCCTCTGTAGACATTACCTGTGACAGGTCACCACGAAATCCGTGGCTTAGATTAACAGCTCAATCTGTGTGATGTCTGTGGTTCTCGAGGTTACAGATCTGGTTTAAGTAAAGGGGTCACAGTGCTGAGCACCTTTGGGAGTCTATAGGGGAGAAGCCAGCTCCTAGATGCTGTCCAGGTTCCTCAGCTCCTGACCTCCCTATACCTTCTAGGCTGCCATGATTGATCAAGTCTTTTTAGTGTGTCATTTTTGGTTTGTATGCGTCCATTTTGTATCTGGTTTCTCCTTTGCTTTGAGAGGCCACTAGGTCTACACTGGGCCAATTAGCCATTTTGATTCCATCGGCAAAATTGCCACTCTTCTTTTATACAGTCTAACCTATGCATGGGTTCCAGATATTAGGATGGAAGTACCTTAGAGAGGGGGCATTATTCTGCTGTAATGCTACCCAAAAATAAATGTATAGAGGAAAAGGTCTTAGCACAGACATCTCTCATCAGTGAGCCGTGGGAGGAGTCACAAGTAATTGGAGTCACCGAGGGGCAGAGGAAAGGATGGACGAGTGTATTTGCGGCACTAAAGGCCAAAGGGCCTGAGCTTTGTGAACTCTACAGACTCATAAATGTAAGCAATCCAGTAAACCCCATTCACGAGGAACAGGAGGAACAAATCCAGAGTAAGCAAAGGAAAACAAACACGGGAAAGCAACTAACAGCACGGTGGCAAACTGCAGCCTGACTGGCACGTTCTGTGATCAGGTCTCACAAGCATGCCCAGGCCTTCCCGCTCCCATCCTGGCCCTGCTGGCTCAGTACTCTTTCAGTTTGGCAGAGTGGTGGAGTTGTTGCACAGACTGTCTGTCCTAAAATCCTAAACTATTTACCATCTAACCTTTAAATAAAGCTTACTAATGAGAAAAACAATGATCATAGTCCAACAAAAGGCTATTTGTTCAAGGTCAGTAACAGGAGCTTCGGTCTGGCAAGATTGACCTGAAAGAAAGAGACACAGGTGGCCATCCTCTCGAGGCCGCTGCAAAGGGGTGTGTGTACACAGAGACCCTTCAGGCGCTAAAATGACCATGGACTATGACAAACAACTTTATGCTGGTTCATTTAGTAACACAGATGAAGCAAATTCTCTATAAGTCACAAACACTTGCAGGTTAGACTAGAAAAAAAATATATGTATTAAAGTGATTTTTTTTTGAGACAGGGTTTCTCTGTGTAGCCCTGGCTGTACTGGGACTTATTTTTAGACAAGGCTGGCCTTGAACTGAGAGGTCTGTCTGCTTCTGCCTCCAAGTGCTGGGATTAAAGGCATGCGCCACCACCGCCCAGCTCTTAAAGTGACTTTTAAACCCCCTTGCTATAAAGAAAGTGTCTGGGATAGGAGATGACACTCCTGAAGTCTACCAAACACTAAGAAATAAATAGTAAAAATTCTACACGAAGTCTCCCCCAAGAAAATTGAAAAGGAGAGACTCCTTAACGATCCTCTGAGGCCTTTGCTGCCTGGAAGCAAAGCTGGACAAAGACATCTGTGCTGTCTGGTTTTGTGTGTCCACTCGACACAGCTAGAGTCATCAGAGAGGAAGGAGCCTCAGTTGAGGAAAGGCCTCCGTGAGATGCAGCTGTCAGGTGTTTTCTCAATTACTTATCAATAGGGAGGACCCAGCCCATGGAAGGTGGTGCCATCCTCCGGTTGCTGGTCCTGGGTTCATAAGAAAGCAGGCTGAGCAAGCCAAGGGAAGCAAGCCAGTAGGCAGCACCCCTCCATCCCTCCATACCCTCTGCATCAGCTCCTGCCCTGTTTGAGTTTCTGTCCTGACTTCCTTCAGTGATGAATAGCATGTATACAAACAGATTAATGCAGAATTAGCCAGGAGAAGATGTTCCAGGAGTATAAGTCTGGTTTAGCATTCGAAAACCCACCAGCCTGCTTTATTAACACAATTAATAAATTAACAGGTTCATTTCAACAGATGCCCCAAAGAGCACTTTTAAACAAAAAGAGTGTCCATCATTGCTTAAAAGTTCCCCACACACTAGGAATAGAAGTGTCCCGCCCAATATGGTGTGTCTTCAAAAATACATCAGCGTATGAAGATAAAAACCCGAGTGTCTTTCCTATGTCATCAGAAGGAAGGCAAGGCGGTGTACTCTCCCCGCTTCTAGTCAGCCTTCAAGTGCTATTCTGTGCAAACTGACTGAAAGGCAAATGGGAAAGGAAGGAGTTAAGACCTCTTTACTCGGGGATAGTGCATTGACCACCAAAGGAGCCTGGCAATGCAATGGGGGGGCAAGAGACTTCAGCAGCAGCAGGACCATAGAAGCAGACTGCTGTGTACAGAAGTTAGCTCTAACTCATAGGCCTAAATGTTGACCCCTAAACCATAAAACTGCTGGAAGAAAGCTTAGAAAAAGATTTTTAAGCCACAAGTTCTTAGGTACAATAAAGAAATTTAAGTGATAAAAGGGGCAGGGTGAAAAAGATAATTGGAGTTTGCAAAATTAAAACCTTTTATTCTTATTCTTAGAAATAAACTGTAAGAGGTTTGTAACACATAAATCTAATGAACTTGCATTGAGAATATGCAAAAAACTTTAAAACTAAACTCGGTCATGGAAACAACTCCTCTAGAAAATGGATGAGGGGCTGGAGTTAGCCGTTAAGAGCACTGGCTTCTCTTGCAGAGGACCTAGATTCAATTCCCAGTACCAACATGGCAGTTACAATCATCTGCAACTCAAATTCCAGGGGCTTCAACACTCTCTTCTGGCTTCCATGGGCTCCAAAACACAAATGTGTTCAGGCCTAAATGCAGGCAAAACACCTATACATATGATATAAAATAAATCATCTTGAGGCTGAAGAGATGACTCAGTAGTTAAGAGCACTGGCTGCTTTTCTAGAGGACTTTGGTTTATGTCCCAGTACCCATATGAAAGTACATCACCTTCTGTAATGTCAGTTCCAGGGAATCTAAACACCCTCTTCTGGACACCATAGGTACCAGGTATGCAAGTGGCATGCATATACACATATGCATAAAATAAGGTAATATAAAAAATAAATACTCTTTAAAAATGGGTGGAAAGCCCAAACAGATGCTTTTTTTTTTAACCAGAGAAGGTGCATGGGTGCCAATTAAGTAAATAAAATGATATCTAAAATATCCAACACAGTCAGTCATTCAGGAGCTGCTAAGTCAAATAGCTGTCCACCAGCACACTTACTAGAACAGCTAAACACAAGAAAGCATTGTGAGGACACGGGAACTGGAATGGTGTGGGCTGGACTGGAAATAAATGGTAGAACCACTTTGGAAAACAGTTATGGACTGTTTCTTGAATAAGAATGCATGCTGAAGGATACATGTACATGAACATACATGAAGAAATACATGAACTGTATAACATGCCGACTCATGACACCCTGGAACAGGCCCCCGGCCAGGCATACCGCTCTGCACAAGGGCGTCTGCCCACTTCTGAGATGGGCGGGAACACATTTTGTAGACTGGGAAACGTATTGCACAGGTTACCTTCTTTAGGAAAAATGGATTTTAAAAAGAGAAATTCACAATAGGTATGAAACGACGTGCTGGTCAATTCCTGGGTCCGTGGATCTCTGGGCTCCTTTCTTCGGGTCTGTGCTGTGATGCTGAGGTCATACAGAAAGCTTCTGGTGTCCTCAGGTTCTTCCCACCAAGGACCCTCACAGTCTGCGTGGCCCAAATGATGGGTAGCAGCCTCTACCAAGCTGTTCTGAGCGGGCAGCTCATTGTCAGTGCCGCGTCCCTGTGTAAGGCCACCTGCACAGGAGCAGAGATGGGCCTCAGTTCCTTGCTCCCCACCGTGACGACTCTCATGTCTGGTCACTTTGGAAGCCCCAGCCAGCAGGGCTCGTCTGTCTGTACCTGGAAGTGTCTTGCTCGATACCCTGCTGAGCTTTGGGGTCCTTCTGTCCACTGCAGTGTCTGTTGTCCCATGGTCCATGCTCATAACACCCTCAGCAAGGTCCGTGTCCGCCATGGGTACAGCTCCCACAGGAGTCTGCTCACCCCCCTTGGGTGCTTGCTGTGGCCCTGACGCGCTGACAGTCTCTTAGGAGGTGGTGAGAGGTTGGTGGCCGGACACCAGGACCTGAAATCTATGTCTCCAGCTCTTAGGAACTTTGAGCGCAGGCAAGATACTGAATTGGGCTGTGCCTCAGTTTCTCTGTCTATAAAATAAGAAGAACGGTGGGCTAAGGGTATAGCTAGCTCGGGGGTAAAGTGGTAAGAGACCCTGATCCCTCAACATATACTTGGTAACTGCTTTCGGATCTTGTGAAGATGGGCCAAGGGTGGTTGTGTGCTCAGCAGAAATGTTCTGGAACTTTCCAGTGCTCAGAAGCATCTGTTCCCATCTGGGCTCTTTCCCTGGGCCGTAGTCCAGCAAGGGACAGTCCGGGTTAGTGATGATCTCTGTCTACCTTCTCTCCCTTGGGCGCAAGGTTGTTTCTGGGACTCATCACCAGAACATTGTCCTGCGTGGGATCCTACCCTACACAAGGAACAATATTTGGGGATGTGGAGGGTGAGGGAAACAACCTTAGAAATCCCTTAAATTGCCCACAGAGCTCAGCATAAAGTGGTTTTTAGAACATCCAAGAGATGAACTAACTCACTTGCAAGGGCAACCTGGGAGCCAGTAGAGTTGCTGAGTGGAGAGTTAGCTCCAAGGAACCCAGCTCTCCTCCGCCCCTCCTGCTTTTTAGCCTGTAGTAGATGACTCCTGATCAGGCTTACCACCCTGCCTCTGTAACCTGTGTGGAACAGGGAATCTGGTGTGTGGGGAGGTCAGCTACACTAAGGGTAAATAAAACACACAGTGAGTGTCAAACACAGTGGCTGACTTCACACAAAGCACAGTGAAACCGTCTGAGGGACTGACGCTCTCTGAGCTGCCCTGAGATAGGCATTTCCCCCCAGTAGTGTCTGGTTAGACTTTTAATGATTTCGGTTTTGATATGGAAGCATATGAACAAATACAAACAAACTAAAGTGAGAGCAAGGGAGAAAAAAAAGGAAAACCAGAAAGGACCCCCATGTGAGGTGTGGAAAGGGACTGGGTGTAAACTGGAAGCAAGAGCTGAGTTCCCAGGTGTCTGGAGGGGATCTCCTGTTCTGCACAGGGACCCTGCAGTAAATCTTGTCTGTCTGTCTTGCAGGTGGTGCCGGGGAGCGGGAGAAGGTGCCAACCAACCCTGAGGCGCTCCTGCTCATGGCCAGCTCCCAGCGTGATATGGAGGACTGGGTGCAGGCCATTCGCCGTGTCATCTGGGCCCCGCTGGGCGGAGGTACTTCCCGTAGCTCGCATGCCCACCCTGTAGAACCCTTGTCTGCAGGTAATCTTGTCCTCTTGCCCTGAACTCACAAGTTCTTTCTCACTTGGGACTTGCTGACTGCATCCTGCATGTCTGATGGCAGCCTGCTCCTTCTGCTACTATCCTTGAATTCATGCCTTCCACCTAGTACATGGCCCCTTGGCAGGGGACACAAGCCACCAAATAGAGGCCTGTGGCCTTTACGCGCTCGTCTCCTTCCATCTAGACACCCTGCTGAGTGCTCTTTCCCCAGACTGCAGGTGGGCTCCACACCACCCTGTGTTCATATCCAATTCCTCAGCCTTCACCATTCCCTTTTCCTAGGCCTCCCTGCAACACTGGAACCCAACGCTGACCCCCATGTCCACTTCCTGTCCTTAATCTGCTGTTTGCTTGCTTGTTCATTCAAAGCGTTCAATCAGTGGCGAAAGATACCTGGCCTATTCCAGACACTTGGGAATTCAGCACTGAGCAAAGTCAAGCGTTGCCCCTGACCCCTACACCTTGCTGTCTGTCACAGTCTCTAGAGAAGACAGACAAGTACACATATCTGAAGGTGTTCATGAACAAGAGACCCAAGGGGGCAGAGGGACTGACACAGCCCAAGAAGGGGCATGTGGACCATTGCTTTGGCCCATCACATCCTGCTTCTAGCGCCACCCACAGGCATTGAACCTTATGTTTGGACTGATCATGGCCTGGCTGCTAGTCACAATTTTCCCTTCATCAAGGGAAGTGCCAAGGCAGAAATGGTTCCTGAAGGTTCCTGGTTGCAAAAGCCCAGTCACACTGTCTCACCCAGCCCTGTGTGGGGCTGGGGCTCAGGGGCCAAGAGAATGAGCGCCAGTTGTGGCTTTGCTGGCTCAGTGCAACAGTTGGACAGCCAACAGCTGGTGCTGGCGTGAGTGGTTGCTCCGGCACTGTGACCTGTTGCCTCTTGATCAAGGCGGCCAGGACAACACAAGAGCCTAGCAGTTGCTAGTTAGTCAGATTCCTTATTCCTGGTGCCTTTGCTTATTTACAGGAAAATGAACATCAGAAGGAATGCTTGCAATCCAAGCCCCAGAACTTATCATTAGTGCCAACCATGATTGTAGTGATTGTAACGGTGTTCGCACCTGCTGGGTGCCCAGGGAGAGTCAGTCCCCCTGCCTCTTAGAAGCTTTTGTTTTGGGTTTGCTAATAGCCACCTTGATGGGTGTGAAGTGGTGTTTCATTGTTGAAACAAAGTGTTGCAAGAAGGCTAGAGGCAGCCAGGAAGATGTCTGGTGGGAAGCTGCCAGAACCCGCCAGCCCTGGCTGGCACAGGGGAGCATTGATGTGGGCCAGAGGAAGCTCTGGCTGAGAGTCAGGTGGTGGGTGAGTGCCTCCTGGTCCCCCTCCGGATATGGGCTTTAACTCCTCAGGGAGATAGGGAGAGAGCGTTGGAGAGTTCTGAGGGAGAGAATGTAGTGATTTGACATGCAGTTTGGAGGGAGCGTCTGTCTGCTCCTGGATAGGCAGGAGGGGAGGGGAGGTCCAGAATCTGGACTGTCTGTGCAGGAGTGCAGCGCTTCTCGTGGGCCTGGCTGCTGAACTGAGCAGATTGCAACTCTGTTCAGGAACTAGGGGTGATGAGATCTCCAGGACTGAGTGTGAGGAAAGGAGGTGTGAACACTGACTCCAGGAGTCTTGCCGAGCATCTTGCAAGGGTGGAGGTCAGTGACGGTGAAAGAGGTGCCAGCGTGGAGCAGACTGGGGGCGCCGGAGATGGCGGGGATCCTGAGAGCACGGCTCTGTCTGGGCACATTTGGGTGTGGGCTGTCTGTGAATCTGTATAGGCAGCTAAGGTAGGAGTCAGAGGGCTGGGGATCACTTCTCCCCGGCACGATTTGCTCCATATCTCAGCCTCACCAGGAGACTCATGAAGACAGTCTTACTTCCGGTTCCAGTGATTGTCACCCTGCCAAGCCAGTGAGCCCGAGACTGGGCTTCGGTCGTTTGAACCTGCTTCTGAAGCTGTGTGACCCTTCTAGTGAGACATGAAGGTTCAGACACCAGGTGGAGACTTCCCCATGGGCTTAGGGACAGGTGGGACAGGTTCACAGTGTCCTCAGATCTCCTTCCATGAAGCACTTAAGGCCCTTCCCCTAAAAGAGCTTCAGGAGCCCATGATCTGGGATCCTCAAGTCAGGGGAGACAGGTGGCAGTCATTGCTCCAGGCTCCAGCCCCGGGCTTTGAACTGTCAGCCAGGAAAGCCAGGGCCAGAGCAACTGCTTTATCTGGGAGCGCCCCACAGCAACCCCTGCTCAGAGCCATCTTTAACTCCCTCTCTGCTTTCCGCCACCCTTCCTCCTCTGGCAGCCATTAACCAGTGTCCCCTCACTGTAAGCTACACGGAGCTCTGCGCTCTTGTACATGCTGCTCAGAAACGCCATCCAAGCTGAAGAGCCCACCTGGCACCAGGCTGCTCACAGAAGAGAACCATCATCATGTCTGGGCTCTCCAGCCCTGCCCCCCACCCCCGCCCCAGATGCTCCCAACCCAACAGACTAGAACTCAGTGAAGTAGAGCTGGTGAGGCAGGAGGCAGGAGGCAACTGCAAACCTCCATTCATGTGGGCCTTTCCTAGGGTATTTGGTCTAATTGAGGGACCTCCAGCTTGGGAAACTGGGGTT
Source organism: Neodon shergylaensis (assembly GCA_025134845.1). Lineage (NCBI taxonomy): Eukaryota > Metazoa > Chordata > Mammalia > Rodentia > Cricetidae > Neodon > Neodon shergylaensis. The sequence goes on along the minus strand of JABTXL010008037.1, from coordinate 16,401,545 downwards.
CAGATAGGAAAAAACAAGCCAGCACCATTGTCTACCCACCCTAGCTGGGAGTAGGAAGATCACCCTTCCCACCTTCAGACTGACCTGAGAGGAGAGACTGGATACTTTGGATTGTACACACTTTTGGATGGAGGACTTTAGCTCCACGCTCAGGTTCAGGGCCTGCGCTAACATTAGTCTGAGTGTCCCACAGATCAGAACTTTGGGAGCATGTGCTTTCCCCAGGGACACACGAGTAAGGATAAACCCATTGCCTTTTCCACTTCCTGGACTGGTAAGTCCCCTTATCTCCTCTTCCTCTTGTAGTTCAAGCACCCTGCAGTTACCCTGATAGTCCGCCACAGCCTTTCTACCCTCAGCCAGCTCATACCTAACCAAGCTCCTCTGGCTGTGTAAGGCGAGGAAGTCACCAGGACATGACATCAAAATACCCCATTTGGAATAAAGACAAGACGTGATTGAGACTCGCTCAGCCCACCTTTATTTACCACTTTGATATTTTGATCGTTTTGGATCTTTTTGCATTAAGATTTGAGACAGGGTCTATCTACATAGGCCTGGCTATGATCAGTCTGAGATCAGGCTGGCCTCAAACTCTGCCTCCTGAGTGCTGGGATTAAAGGCATGGGAAACCACTGCCTGGCTCAAGTTTGTTCTTAAAATTACTCAATGGGTTTTCTTGGTTCTTAGAGCAGCTCTAAAGTTTCCCTCGGTGGTCCATACTCCCAGCTATGTCCTACTAAACCTGAGCAGGTAAAGTGATGGTCCCTTGTGCTTCTACCTAGCTTGAGGAGGGGGTCCATTCCCCCAGACTCAGGGCTTTCTTCCTCCCTCTCTCCATCTCTTCATTTTCTGCTTCTGTCCACCTGCCTCCTGGTGTAGGTGGACACCACTCCAAACACACGATTGTGAGCTCTTCTAGACCAACCCGGAGAATATAGGCTTTCAAAAGACGATTTTGGAATGATCTGTCGGTTCTCCACTAGGAGACCCCAAGCAAATAGCATCCTATCTGAGGCTTCAACAGCTTCTTGTAAAAATGGGTTGTTAATTATCTTTTAGATTTGCTGGGAGGAGACAAGGTCAAATCCAAGCCTGGTTTCAAGGAGGTAGGAGACCTGGAAAGCCTGGAGTGTGGGATCCCCTTTAGGTCAGGCATTAAGGCTCTGCTGGCAGGGTGATTCAGAACCAGTTGCTCAATCCTCTCTGGCCTCCCTTGCACCTCCTGAAACTCGTGCCTCTGGGCCCTTGGTCTGCTTGCGTGCTCCTGAAGCGGGGCCCCAGCTAGGAAGTGATCGCGTGGGGGAGCTGCTGCCAACTTAGGGCTCCTGATCCAGCGGTGCAGAAAAGGGGGTGCGCACCGGGAACTCCCAGCGCGGGGAGGCATCTCAGGCACTCGATCATCCCTCCCTCGCCCCGGGTCCGGCCCCGGGCGACTCTGGCCGGGCAGGCGGCGGGCAAGACGCTACCTGTGCGCGTGCCGGGCATTCCTGCTTTTGCTGCCGCACCGCCGCGCCCGGGCGCGACATGGGCCTGATGCCGGCTGCTCGGGCCTTCTCCAGCTGCCGCGCCTGCCCACGGCCGCCCTGCCGCCTGCCCTCCTGCTGCGCGCCCGCCGCCCCAGGTAGGGGCTCGACGGGACGCGGGGCTTGGGGGGTGGTGGCTGAGGGAGGGTGGCCCGCATCACGGAGCCCGGGGATCCTAGATTGGTCCCAGGGGGCTGCGGGGATGTATGTGCATGTGCGTGTCGAGGAAGAGGAACTGGGGGTCCCCTATCCTTTCCGGCAGGAGTGAAAGCTGTTTGGTGAGATAGGAAACTACGTCTAGGAATTTAATATCTTCCCCATTCCCAATTGCTTAGACACCTAGCAGGAGATGGGTCAAAAGCTGGGACTCCAGAGCCTGTTGCTGGCCTCTGAACCGCCACTAACCAGAGTTTGTAGCTAAGAGGGAGACTGTAGGTTTCCCCAAAGTTTGCAAACCTCTGGAGAATTGTTTTCTTGTTGTCTTCCTCCCACCCCACCCCCACCCCGACTGTGGCCTCCTCTCCACTGGGGAGATCCAAAGGCAGATAGACAGCAGCCAAGCCGACCTGCTGCCTCAGCTCTGGGACCAGATCCAGAGGGAATCCCAGTGGCCTCCCTTTCTTGCTGTGGCAGGACGCTGGCCCCCTCGCACCAGCACCACTGCTTCCCTTGAGGCACTAGGTGCCCTGTGTTGGTATTGCGTGTTCACCCGTGGGCATAGCTCCAGGACTCGGCAGGGAGGTTGAGGGCCACTTCCACGGTGCTTTAAAATGAGCTCTGAGCAGCAGCTGGGACTGTGGCTTCCACTCCTGCTTGAGATTCTGAGAGGCACTTACCAGAGGCACGTAGGCCAGGCTGGAAGGAGCAGCTGGCCAGGCAGAAGCTGTGACCGCAGGTCTACCCTGAGGAAAGCCATCCCTGACAGCTTCCTCTCAGCTGGCAGAGTGGGCAAATTGTGACGTCCGTGGGCCGGGACCTCTAGGAACCACGTACTGGCTGGGTTTCCAGCAACATGACAAGCCTACTGGAACTGATTCTTGGCATATTTCCCCTCTGAGACTTGCCAGGAGGGCTTTGGGAGTTCAGCAGGTGGGGCCAGGCCACACAGGGTCTGCCAGAGAGGACTGTGGTAAAGAAAGCAGTGGGCAGGGCCACTGGAAAGGGAGGCGGCGTGAGGCCTGATCTTGGCTTGCCTACGGCGGGGGCAGCTGGCAAGGAAGAATCAGGAGGCTGAGCAGGAATGAGGTCTGGACTCTTTCAAGAGTCCAGTGGAAGAGGGGATGGCCTGGGAATGCGGAGCCATCCTGGGCCTTGGGGCACTCTGTGAACATAGATGCTACATCACTCTGTAGATGGAGACAGAGGCCTGTGGTCCACTGGTTTAGCCAAATGTGCGTCCAGGACCTGGATCTCTTTGGTCTTATTACTTGCCCCCTCTGTCCCAACCTCCTGGCATCTGGGGCCAGTGCTCACGTAACCTTGTCTCCCCTCCAGGCATCCTTCCTCATCCCCGCCCTCCAGCACCAGGTGTTCTCCATCTCAGCTACTCCATTGACCCCCTAGTCCCCTTCCTCGTACTTGCTTCTTTCCTCTTTCCTCTGTCACTTCCTTCCCCAAACCTCTTCTATTTTGAAGTGCTGAGACCTTGTGACTTTCCCGTTGCCCCTATCTGGGGCCAGTGAGAATGTTCAGGAAGGCTTCAGTGGGAGGCAGGGTTGGGAGGGGCTGTCACAGACAGACCTGTCAAGACTGGGTGTCGTGCGGACAGATGGGCTCGTCTAAGTTTTGTGCCTAGGGGCTGGTGGAGGCCAGCAGGGCAGAGCTTGCCTGGCAGCCTGGTTAGTAAAGTGAAGATCACAGCGGGTGGAGCGGGGAGCATGCTCACAACCCGGGATGACTCTGAGACTCCTGGTGTCGCTCACACATCCACAGCTTTTACTTTCCTGGGTTCTAGCTTCCAGGGGCCACCTGCCACCTGAAAGTACAAAGTGGAAAATTCCATAAGCAAACAGCTCATAAGTTTTAAATTGTGGGTTGTGATGAAATCTCGAACCCTCCCACTCTGCCGTGTCTGAGATATGAGTCATCGTTTTGGGGTGCTTGTTCTGTTTATGTCACCTGCCTATCAGATCTGTTGTCGTGGTACTATAGTGCTGGTGTTCACACCGCCTTTATCTTGTTCCACAATGACCCAAGCACAAGAGTAGCGCTGGCCATTTGAGGAGCTGCTCCTTTAAGTGAAAATGCTGAAGTACAAAAAGATGAGTTCGGAGATGGGGTACGGGGAGCAGGGCATCCACGGAAGGGACCTTCCGTTCTAGTATATTATTAAAATTATTCTGTTTTGCCAACTCCTTAGTTCAGGTCCTAAAGAGACAGATGGCTATCAGTGGTGCCTGTTAGCACACCAAAGCAGTGCATGCTGCCTCCAGGCTCCCTTAGTACCACAAGAAGGCCGCATCCTATCTTTCCTCACCCTGTGCTTCACCCTAAACTTCTCCAACTCATGGGCTTCCTTCCCCAAGCGCCTCCCTCACTCACCCCTTGTAACTCTGCTGTTTCAGGTAAGCCCTTTCTTTTGTTCCCCTCTCATCCCCTCCCTCTTGCCCCTCCTGCCCCTCCCACCCCTCCCTCTTGGTCCCCTTTGCCTTCACTCTCTTCCCCTCTCTCCTCTCGTGGCCAAGTGCAGTCTATTGGCCACGTCGACTTTGTCGCCCTGCTCTGGACTCTTCTGGATGCCTCTGGCTGTTCGCTCCCTTATAAAATAAAAATCTTCCCCTCAAGCGTACTATGGAGCAGTCGTGATCTCCTTTTCTATGTCTGGTGCCAAAATCCTCAGTTTACCCTTAGATCATGCATGTTCTACTTAGGGAATGGTGTTGTCTACAGTTTCCCTGGGGCTCTGGGTTTGCCTCCCCTGAGAATAGGGGGACTTCTGCTCTTAGAACAGGGCCAGGCACGGACACACAGTGAGAGACGATGCCTAGGACCCGGGGAGCAAGGAGGCTGGTTGGACTCACCTGAGCTTTGTGAGTCTGTGGAGAGAATTGGGCAAGTCTTCTGTCTTCCTGACTGGTCTCCAGTCACTGGAAGCTGAGGCCAGGAGCTGAGTCCAGTGACTTGGAACAGGCAAAAGCATTGCATTGTGTTTGCCCTTTCCATAATCTCAGTCCTCCACCTCTGCCCGTGGCCTTTTACACTGCTATGGCCCTGAGGGTGGGAGAAGCAATGGAAACAGAAGGCCTTGCATGTGCACGGGTGCTGTGGGGTTTTAGTTGAAGATATGTTTACAATCGTTTGTGCTGTGGAGCACTTGTTTACCGATGCAAAGGTGTGTTGCAGCCTTTGATGTCGCATTTGTGTAATTTTGTAAAGCTGAGTTATTTTGCCTGCTGCAAACACCTGATTTGGTCTACTAAAGAGCTGAATGGCCAGTAGTTAGACAGGAGAGGGATAGGCGGGGCTGCCAGGCAAAGAGAATAAAATTGGAGGAGAAATCTAGAAAGGGAGAATGGAGAATAGGAGGAGAGGAGGATGCCAGGGGCCAGTCACCCAGCCACACAGCCAGCCGTGGAGTAAGAGGGAAAGAAAGATATAAAGACTAAAGGAAAGCTAAGAGCCCAGAGGTAAAATGTACTTAAAGAGAAACGGGATAATTTAAGTTAGAAAAACTAGTAGAAACAAGCCAAGCTAAGGCCGGACATTCAAAAGTAAAAATAAGTCTCCTTGTATTTATTTGGGAGCTGTGGCAGGCCCCCAAAGAGTAAAAAACAAGGCAAAGCAAAACAAAACAAAACAAAAAAACCAACTAGACATGGGCATGACTGTGTGGAAGCTGACACTGGTGAGGTTGAGACGTGGGCAAAGCTGAAGGAAAGGTCCATATGGGTGGTGGGGAGGAGGCGGGTGCCAGGCCAAACTAGCCGCTGCCCCACCTGGGCTCTTCCTCTCTGTGTTCCATGCCTACTCATTTGACGTAATGGTACTTCTGGTTACAACAGACATGACTTCCCGTGGCTTCTTCCTTCTGTGGGCTGGGACCCCTTCCCCACTTATCCAGACTCTAGTGTCATGTGGGGAGGCCTGTAGTCACAAATGCCTCAAAGCAGGAAGCAGCCGAGGTGGGTGGGAGGCAGCAGTGGGTTTCTGTCAGAGGTACTTTTATCACGCTTGCCTTGTGGAGATTTAGGCCTGTTGCTGCCCTAAGCACAGATATTTCAAGAGAAACTCAAGAGTTGGGGTACAGCTCAATGACAGTAAGCTTGCCTAGCGTGTGCACTTTGAAACAAAGAAGGAGAGAGGGGGAAAAAAGCTAATTTTAAAAATGTTCCGCCCCCCCTTCAAAAAAAAAAAACAAAAACAGGTGGTGGCAGCACACACCTTTAATCCCAGCACTCCGAAGGAAGAGGCAGGTGAATCTCTGTGAGTTCGAGGCCAGTGTGGTCTACAGAGTGAACCCGAGGACAGCTAGGACTGTATCACAGAGAAACCCTGTCTTGAAACCCCCCCCCACATACACACACAAACACACAAAATTTTCAACGTGACAGGAGGAGGTAAACTTGTGCAGCCTAGGCCCTGAGGGTGGGTGACTGAGTCCTGAGAGAGAAAGAGCAGGGTCTCTGTGTCCTTGGACCAGCCAGCTCTGACCGCAAAGGCTAGGACACTGTTAGGCCTGAGTCTGGCCTGCTTTGAGCTGCCCAAGTAGCCAGCTTGTTCCTGGGCTCCAGGCTCTCAGCCTTCCCCAAAATCACAGTCAGGGAACTAGCCCGTCAAGTCCCAAAAGAGGAAGGTTTCCATCTTTTCCAGTACCACTTCCTCTGCTGTGACCTGATGTTCCCTGTCCATGGGACCTGCTGCTGGGCGCCTCCATCTTCATGGTGGTGGCAGAAGAGCTGGGATGTTTACTGCATCCAGAGCCACAATGAATGGGCTCCACTTGGACCCTGCCACAGGCACACACAAGTTGACATGTTCAAATGTTCACATGCACAAAGAAAATCCCAAACTGTGTGTGCGTATGGTGCACACCTTTCCCTGAGAAGGCATGCGGGGCAGGGACATCTTCCTCACCAGCTCTGAGTGCTTTATTTCCAGATCGTGCAGTTTAAGGCTCAGCATTTGCAATGCCATTCTGTGACAGGGTTTCTCTGTGTAGCCCTGGCTGTCCTGGTAGCTTCGTAGACCAGGCTGGCCTCGAACTCATGGAGATTCACCTGTCTCTGCCTCCCGAGTGCCGGGGTTAAAGGCGAGTGCCACCACTCCTTGACTGCTTCATCCTTCTTAAGCTCAGATGGCGGTGGAACCATCCTTCCCTATCTTTGAAGCTGTACCCCTGAACAGTTACATCCACCTCCCTCCCAGTCCCCAGCAACCACTATTCTGCCTCCTTCCTCTGTGAGTGACAATGTAGGAATCTCTTACCAGTTTGGTCACACACCTTTGGGAGAGCCTTCTTTTGCAGTGTCTTCTGGATTCATCCCTGTCGTAGCGTCTCAGAATTTCTTGATTTTGCAGGGCGAAACCACGTCTCACTGTGCAAGCACAGCACATTGCGTGTGCTGATGGCTGGCGGACCTTGCGTTGCTGTTTGCAAAGCTGCTGTGCACGTACACACACACACACACACATACCTTTGTCATCACACTTTCAGTTCTTTTCCCTCATCTAACCAGCACTGGAATTGCTTGCACAGTAATTCAGTTCTCAATTCACTGAACTGAGATTCCACACTGCATGTATATCCCAGCAGCACCATCTTCTGTTGCTGCTAGTGGTGCACAGTGTTTCATTCCCCTACCCCGAGCAGTGCAGAGACTTTCGGTTCCTCTTCCTCCCTGCCCTCTCTACCTAGTTTCTCTTCTGATGACAGTAGCCTCTGAGGGATGTGTTGTTGTTCTTCTTCTCCTCCTCCTCTCTGGTGTGTGTGTATGTGAGGACAGAAGGCAACCTTGGTTGTCTCTCCTTGTTGGGGACAGGGTTTTTTCTTCACTACTGTGTATGACATCATAGCTGGCCAAAGTTTTCAGGGCTCCTCCTATCTCACTCTAGGAACATGGGATTACACATGGGTGCTACTGTGTCCAGAGTTACACGGATCTGCACTAAGGTCCTCACACTTAACGTGTAGAGGCTTTACCTACTGAGCTGAACTGGTGCCCCGGCACTCACTGCATCATTTTGATGAATGATGTTGAATGGGATGATGTTTTGATGAATGATGTTGAATGGGACGATGTTTTTCACATCAGTGTGTCGACAGTCTTGTCCCATGAGCTGTCCTGTGCCTCCCTTTTACAGCAGTGCGCAAGGGACTGACCCAAGAAGGATCCACTCATTCTCATGTGCCTGGACATGGCATGGTTTCCCATCTGGAGTGAGTTCCAAATCCATGAACACAATTCAAATACATGCTTCCTGAGGCCATTTTCTCCTGGCCTGAGCAAGCTCCACAAGCCAGGCTAGCTGCGCTAAGAGCCCTGCCTAGCCACCTGGGGGTACCCTCCCAGAGTCTAATCTGTACCCTTGGAAAGAGCCTCCTTTGGTACCCAGAGCCTTCTCTACCTTCAGCTTCACCCGCCATTGAGCAGATCGGCAGAGGAATCTAAAACAGTCTCTTTCTGTGTCCAGGGATCTTTGGGCAGCGGCTGGAGGACACAGTGCACCATGAGCGGAAGTATGGCCCTCGCCTGGCACCTCTGCTGGTGGAACAGTGTGTGGATTTCATCCGGGAGCGAGGACTCGGTGAAGAGGGGCTCTTCCGTATGCCGGGTCAGGCCAACCTGGTGAGGGACCTGCAGGATTCCTTCGACTGTGGGGAGAAGCCTCTGTTTGACAGGTGAGCTCTGAGAGACATGGCAGGAGAGGTGGGACCAGTTGGTAAGCCTGCTGTAGTTTCCCCCTTGACAGCAGCTTCTCTGAGCAGGGCCTGCCTGGTATGTCGGCTGCCCCTATGACTCATGCGCATTTATCCAGTCTGCTCAGAGGACGGACTGCCAGTGCAGAGTCACGCTGGTCCCCTGGTCTTCTTGAGGTTGTCTGCCACAAACAAGGTCAGCCATGTGGTAGTGTTCGCAGCTCTTACCTGACCCCGGTAGAGGGAAGAAGGCCTCAGCTGGCTGCCAGGCCGGCATGGCTTAGACACAGCTGCATCTCGGAGTCCACGCTTCCTGCAGTGTGCCTCTTAGCTCTGCCTCTTCTTAGTGACCCAGCCCAAGCTTCCACAGTGGTATGGTGGCCTAGCAGCTGAGTTCCATCGCAGACGGGTTTGGGGACAGGAAGACAGTTGCTTCTGCCCGCCTTGGATCTGTGCTCATCACTGGGACTTTCCCATGGCTACTACGTGGAAACTACATCCACTTCCCTGGGCCTGAGAGGGGGGAGTGGGGCTTGCCTCTCCGTGAGGTTGTGTGGGCTCGCTTCTCTCTGCCAAGATCCCACTCAGTACAGATCTGTTTTGCATAGAGTTCTTGTATTAAGCCATCAAACCAGACATCCATAAAGCTGCCTTTTCTGACATCTTCCCTCAGACAAGGATCCTACTACCACAGGACAAAGCAGCCCTGCAGTGCCCACAGCCCTGGGCTTTCCTGGTCCTACAGAGTGTAACACTCATCCATCCAATTTCTTCCCAGAACCATGGCCATAGCCAGAGCTGTGACATTTCTTTCCTTACCTGTGGCCCTCAGAACTAACCACGGGGCATTGGAGTCCCTTTACCTGGAGCCTTTGAATGCCTGTCCACAGCTTGTAGAAGCTTGTGGCTTATTCTCCATCTCTGCCAGACAGTTCTTGTCTCTCCTGTAGGCCTCAAGGTTAGAAACTGCTTCCAGCAATCGCGGTCTTGGGGCAGGGGCTTTTAGAAACTTTCCAGGGCCAGACACCCTGCTGCAGTGTTAGACACTGGAAAAACATCAGACCTTGCATCACCATATTCAAACTCCCTGGGGTTTCCTGGCAAGGTACCAAGCCTTCGGGCCTAACCCACCCTCTGGTGTCATCATCTTGTCATGCCTCCTGTTTTAATGCATGGTGCCAGCCGGGCCCAGTTTGGCGCCCATCCCTGAATTCAGTTCCGTAGACCTGCATCTCAGCTTGGGCAGCATGACAAGGCCCTTCCTCCAGGCCGTGACCTAGGAAGAGGTAGTGGGCAGTGGGCAGTGAGCAGTGAGCATCAGCAGCTTGGCTTGTGGAGGGAGGTCAGGAAGAAGAAGCCCACATGTGTGGATCTTGGAAATGTGTGGTCATATGGAGGCCATAATATCAAATGTCTGCCAAAAGGACCCAGGGCTTTAAGATGCCAGCATGGTAAATGGCCAAGTGTCACCTCATAAGGCAGCCAAGATCTGCTGGCCCAGGTGTAGCTTGAAGTGCCACCTTGGAAGGGGTGCCAGCTGTGACCAGAACTGTCCCACAGGGTCAAGGCAGATAGGAAAAGGGAGAGTGAGCCTGAACCAGGAATACCCTTGAATACCCCAGCCCCGGCACACACACATACTTTAGCCTAGGCGTCTCTGAGCCCATAGTGGAGACTAAGTCCAGTTGTGGCCATCCATGGCCCTAGAGATGGAGCAAGGCGCTGAGACCAGAGGCAGGGACCTGACCTGTCACCTGTCCAGCCAGTGCTGGGTGCTGCTCTCTGCAGGAAGGTCAGCCCTGGTGGGTTCCCTCTGATATAGACTCCCCAATTCAGCCAGGGTTCATCCCAGGAACTAAGCAAGCTCAAGCAAAGACTTGACTGTACCCCATGAGAGCTTCCTGTGAGCTGATTAGGGTCACAGGTGATTCCTTCTACCTTGAGCAGCTGTTGTGAGAGGACCAGCCATGCGCTGTGGCTTCTGCAGCAGAACATCTGCCAAGTCCCACACTGTGAACACAAAGCAGAATTCTCATTGTGAGAGGACCAGCCATGTGCTGTGGTTTCCACAGTAGAACATTTGCCAAGTCCCACACTGTGAACACAAAACTGAATTCTCTTCACCCCTTAGACACTAGACTGGATTTGAGTCAGTGATGTGAGGCTGGTGAGTAGCTCCAAGTTGAAACTTCCGGTCTCTTTGTCACCCTCCCCCCATGCAGGGGTCCTGCCTTCTGTGCTTGCAGGCAGTCTGGGTCTGCAGCTGGCTATATGCACACACCTCGACCTGAGACTGGGTACTGTCCTGGTCTCATGGGAGGTCATAGCATACGTGTTAGTCCTGCAGCTTCCTGGGGTCGTGTTCTCACTCATGTTCCCCTTTTCACCCCAGCACCACAGACGTGCACACAGTGGCCTCCCTGCTGAAGCTCTACCTTCGGGAGCTCCCAGAGCCCGTCATCCCTTTCGCCAGGTATGAGGACTTCCTCAGCTGCGCCCAGCTGCTCACCAAGGACGAGGGGGAGGTCAGTGCCTCCCGGGACACATCCTGGGGGTGGGCTTGGGAGGGGGGCAGCAGGCTTGTGGAGTCAAGATTTAACAATGGCACATGGGTCCTGACTGCAAGGCTCCTATGTGGGGGAAGGAGGGCCCCCAATGCGGTGGAGTCTGTGTAGGACTCCAGTTCTCCTCTGGTAATTACCGCAGAAGTAGAAGAGGGGTGGGGTGGAAGGCAGACCCCTCTTAACACAGCGTACCCAGTTCTAGCCACCGCACAGCGCACACTTCTGTTTCCCCATGGTCTCCCACACCTGGCTGAGACTCCCAGGCTCTCACGGTGTTAAGACCGAGGAGCCTGTTACCTGTTTTCAGAGATAGCCGCCAGGACAGGCCTCAGTCCCCTCCCCTCCACACTCTGCCCTCCTGGCCTTGCTGGAGCCATCTGCAGCTCTGGGCTGCTGCAGCGGACAGACTGTTTGCCTTCTCCATGACTGTGCCTGGGTGAGAGTTGTTATCTGGCAAATATTTGTGCCCTGATAAGTGAGCCGAGACATTCCTCTGTGGCCTTGCAGAGGCCACCCCTCACTCCAGCTCCCAGAAATGAAATCAGTCTCCTCAAGAGGTCACAGCCACACTTTGGAGGGACAGAGGAAGTCAGCTGGGACTGGCCATGCATCCCTCCCTCCTCCCGTCCTGCCTTTCTCCAGTTAGGGGAGGCCACAGTGCTGGTGTCTGAAATTCTCTGTTCTCTTTCTTCACAAGGGGACTCTGGAGTTAGCTAAACAAGTGAGCAACCTTCCTCAGGCCAACTACAACCTGCTCAGATACATCTGCAGGTAAGTGGCCTGTTTGGGGCAGGCCTCCTCTGTCTGTGCACTCATTCCCTCCACCGCTGGAGAGACAAAAACTGTACAGAGGGTCTATTCAGCCCTCAACGCTGCCTCAGCAAGGGTTGGGATGGCAAGGAGTACGGAAGAACACAGAGCTGCAGGAGGTGGTTGGTCGTGAATCATTTCAGAAGGACCCTGCCAGGTCCTGCCTTTCTGGGTACCTCTCACTTCCCTTCCCCACATGCTGGGTGCTGGCAGGGGTCTGCTGGGATGACACTCACCCAGTGCCAGGCGGGGTCCGAGCTTATGGCGCATTTGCCTTCTACACTAAGGATGGCCATATCTTGTTCCTTGGCCTTTGTTTTTCAGGATAGTCTTAGATCTCAGGAGCGGTCTTCCTTGATCACATACAGGTGCAGCTGACTGTACCCAGCAGCCACAGAAAGCCCGAGAGGCTTGGCTGAGTGTGGGGATGGAAGGGGGCCTGAGGGCACAAAGAGGGGGCCATGTGGTGGGGTTGGAGTAGAGGGCGAGTCTAGAGGGCATGACTCTATGAAGTTGAGGGTTGGGTGGCTATGGAATATGCCTGTGTATTGAAGGTAGCATGATAGCATAGCGAGTGGTTGGGTATAGGGTAGCTGAGTGGGTATGGATGGAGTGGGTTTTGTGTGGATATGGCTAGGGTTTGGCTGTTCATAGCTGTGACAGATGTGGGTGCATGAAGCATAGATATGTAAGGTGTGGTATGTGGATTGATGGAGCGGGTAGTAATGCGGGTGGCTGACTGGTAGGGGGCGGGCATCAGCAGTATGGTATGGTGGGTATGTCTGCGGGGTGCAGCTTGGAGTGTTAGTGTGGTGGGTGGTGATGCAGGGTGGAAGGAGGTAAAGTCGGTGTGGGCTGGGCTTGGTGGGGTATGGTATGGTGGCCATGGCCATGCGGGGCTCAGAACTCACGGTAGACTGGAGTTCGGAATTTGCTGCTTCACTAATGGCGTTTTCTCTTTTGCAGGTTTCTGGATGAAGTGCAGGCCCACTCAGATGTCAACAAGATGAGTGTCCAGAACTTGGCAACAGTCTTTGGCCCTAACATCCTTCGGCCACAGATAGAGGATCCAGTAACCATCATGGAAGGTAAAAGGGAGGTGGCTTGGTGGTGCCCAAAGCTGGGAGGTTTGGGCTCGTGTTAGTCGCCAGCACATGCTTAGCACAGCCAGGGGGACAATAGCTTAAATGTCCTGTCTCCATCTTTAGGGACATACCCTCCTTCCCTCTGTGGCTGGTAGCAACCGGTTATTGGAAACAATGAAAATGACCAGTAGTTAGAGAGGACGGAGCAGCTGGGAATCAGGAGTCCTCCTTGAACCCACACAAATATGTTCTGCTTTAGTGCCACAGTGAAGTGATCGTCTTAGGTTCCTGGAGGATAGACCTGTGCAAGCACCAGGGAATTTTTCTCTTGTGATAAGTAATAATAAAATGATGTTTTAAAAGAGCAACATAGTGAGGCTAAGGTGGGAGAATCACGTAAGTCCAGGAATTTGAGGTCAGCCTGGACAACATGAGACATGGTCTCAGCAAAAGGAAGCGAGGAAGAGGTGAATAAGGAACCAGACAGTCTCCGCTTTGCAGCTCATCTGTGCCGTTCAGGAACAGTCCTCACACCGGCCTGTGTGTGATTATAGTCCTTAAGTCCCAGATGATGAAACGGAGGCCGCGTGAGGTGCGGTGACTCACCAGGGGCCTGACAGCCGAGCTTGCAGAGGGCCCATGTAGAGAGAGGCCAGTGTGGAAACGAGAGCCTGTATGCACAAGCCTTTGGTAAGCCTGTCCCCAACAGAGCCAGTGTAAGGACCTTGCTGCCTGGGATGTTCACATCTGGTTGGTGAGGACACTCCTGAAGTCCTGGTTTAGACCTGAGGACATGGGCCCAAACTTGGATGCCAGCAGCAGCCCCATAGCCCAGTCTGGGAGGGCTGAGTTTTCTGGCTGAGAAGTCTTCTGTGATTTCTCCTGGACCACTAGGTTTCCATGGGAAGTCCACCCAGGCCATGGTCTCTCTTCCCAACTCTGCTGGAGGGAGCATGGCTGTAGAGCAGACACTGTTGACCTTTGGAATGACCCTATCTTTACTGCTAAGCCACATACCACCACATGGGAGCTGTACCCCCAGATTGGGAGCCCGGCATCTCAGGGATGATGGAGGGGTTGGGTGGTCAACACTGTGCATATGTGCATTTACGTGTATGCATATCTCCATACACATTAAGAAGACTTTATCAGGGCCTGAGGCATGGCTCTGTGGTTGAGTACGTTTGCTGCTCTGGCAGATGACTCAGGTTTGGTTGCTAGTATCCACGTGGCAACTCGCAACACTTTGTAACTCTGGTTCCAGAGGATCTGACTTTCTGTTCTGATCTCCACAGGCACTAGGCACATGTGTGCTGCACATAAATACATGCAGGCAAAATACTCACATACATGAAATAAGTACTTTTTATTATTATTTATTTATTATGTATACAATATTCTGTCTGTGTGTATGCCTGCAGGTCAGAAGAGGGCACCAGACCCAATTATAGATGGTTGTGAGCCACCATATGGTTGCTGGGAATTGAACTCAGGACCTTTGGAAGAGCAGGCAATGCTCTTAATCTCTGAGCCATCTCTCCAGCCCGAAATAAGTACTTTTAAAAAGATTTATTTATTGCATTTTTTATGTGTATCAGTGGTTGGTCTGCATGTATGTCTGTGTGCCGTGTGCATGTGTGGTGCCTGCTGAGGTCAGAAAGAGGCATTGGATCTGTAGGAACTCGAGTTATAAATGGTTGTGAGCCACTTTCTGGATGCTGGGAATTGAACCAGGTCCTCTGCAAGAATGAAAAGTGTGCTTAACTGCTGAACCATCTTCCCAGTCCCCAAATAAGTAATTTTTTCAAAGGATGTATACTCATGCATGTCTGTGCATGTATGTGCATGTGTGTGTGCATGTGTGTGTGTGTGTGTGTGTGTGTGTGAGAGAGAGAGAGAGAGAGAGAGAGAGAGAGAGAGAGAGAACCCTGTTCCAGAGCCCTGTATCCTCAGAGGGTCTTCATTAAGGCACAGCTAGCAGCAGCAATAGCACAGGAGAAACTGAGTTGTTGATGTGCTCTGAGAACCTGCTAGGTTCTGATTTCCAGTTCCATCATCCTGTGACCTCGATGAGCATCGTGTCTGCATGGCATCTCCCTCCTCCTAGGTGCGCAGTGCTATGCTTCCTCCGTGCTCAGGGGATTTATTTGTGGGCACAGCCCTGTCTGTGCTTGGTTCTGGCTGGTGTGACAGTCCTCTCTCAGACCCTGGTGAAGGTGCCCTGCAGGAACGGGCATCCTGTGTCTGAGCCGTAGCTGACCCTGCCAACCTTTCCTGGCTCTTTCTCATAGGCACTTCCTTGGTTCAGCATCTGATGACTGTCCTCATCCGCAAACACGGACAGCTCTTTGCCGCAACCTCCCTGGAAGAACCTGCCTCGCCCCGTGGTACTGTCCAGGGCACAGTAGAGTGGGGCTCTGAGGAGGTCCCCCAGGACCACCAGGGTGAGCCTGGCAGCCCTGGCTTGCCCACACACAGGACCTCATCTCTGGATGGGCCAGCCGCAGCAGTACTCTCTAGAACTTCTCCCCCACGCCTTGGCAGCCAGACTGGTCCTGCAGCCACCAGCCCTGGGAAGAGGATGCACACTTTGCCTGGCTGGAAGTCCTCCTTTCGGCAGGGGTCACGGTCGGAGAGCCCAAAGGGGGGCAGTTCATCCTTAGAGGTCCCCATCATCTCTGGTGGGAACTGGCTCATAAACGGGCTATCCTCTCTACGTGGCCACCGTCGGGCTTCATCAGGGGACCGGCTCAAGGATACGGGCTCATCACAGAGACTCTCCACCTATGACAATGTGCCCCCATCCAGCCACTTTCCTAGCACTGCCAGCGTGGCCAGCATGGCATGGTCTGCAGCCTCATCCTCTCGAGAGGCGTCTGTCAGCAGTTGCACAGCCTGTCGGGCCAGTGACTCTTCTGCCTGCAGCTCCTTACACACTGAGTGGGCTCTTGAGCCCTCTCCCCTCCCCAGCAGCAGTGAGGACCACAGGTCGCCAGACCTGGGCCACAGCCTGGAGGAGTCATGTGTGGGCAGTGGCAGCAGTGAGCCCAATGACCCAGGCAGCCCCACACAGGCTCATGTCCGCCGCTGTCGGGCTCTCCAGAGCCAGGTAGCCGAGCTTAGGGCAGAGCTGAGTCAACAGAAGACTGAGTACGAGAGGAGCCTGAAAAGGTAAGGGCCGAGCTTATGATAACAAAGCTGCAAGGGGCGGGGCTCAGAGCAGCCAGCCTCCAGGTTGCCTGCCTTGGAAAAACACCTTAGAATGTTCAGGGTTGGTAGGTCAGGCTCCACAGATGCCTGCCGAGGGCACCAGGAGCCAGGTGGCTGCTCTAGGATGCAGTGGGTAAGAACAGGGCCTTGAATGACTGTATCACTGGGGATGGCCACACTGCCAGTGTGCAAACCAGCCTGCTCCCGGTGCTTGTTGCAAGCCTCGATATCTCTGTTCCTTACCTATACAGGCCCCTCTTTGGGAAGAATTGGGGGGCACGGTGGAGGCCCTGACAGAGTGGCTTGGACTGCTTGGAAGGAATTTAGAATGAGGGTGCTCTTTAGCACAGGAAGGGAGAGGACATTGTACCATGTCCCATCCATTAGGCTTCTGGAAATATGCCTCTATTGGCATACATGGAGCCCCATTCTGCTTCCTGAAACCCAGTCTCTCCTGTTCCAGTATGTCCCTAAGAGAATCTTTTGTTTGTGAAAATATAGATGCTGCTGTGGATGCTGGGGGCACAGCTGTGTCTCAAACTCCCCAGAATTCTCTGCCTTACTCATGTTTTGGGGTGTCAGGATGAAGCCATGCACAAGGTTTATTAGAAATACACGGCATGCTTGGAAGTGGATAAAGGACAATCACACTGGGAATGGAAGGGGACCCTCCTCAGGAGAGGATAGGAGGCTTGTGGGGTTAGGGGAGCATACCTTGGAGCTGTGCCAGCCTTGAGCAGGGTCATAAGGCAGGGCCTTTAACCAGGGTGACGCTTGGTCTTATTCAGAGGGCAGTGTGTGAAAAAGTTGATGGACTGTCTGTCTCAAGGACTTTGGCTCCTCAGATAAGAAGGCTTACTGGAGGTCCAGTAGGAATCAATGAAGAGACCATAGGAGTTCAGGCCCATGGGAGTGACATGGGCCACAGGGTCAGTAGGGGAGATGGGAGAAACAGGAGTCTTTGGCGCGTGTTCTGACGATGGATTGAATGGGTCTTGCTCACTGATGGGTGGGAACAGCTCAACTGGCAGAAAGGTTTTAGAGTTGAAGGGAGGAGCTATAAGCAGGTGCTTCTTGGGCAGAACTAGAAAGGACAGGGCATGTCTTGAGGAAGCTGTCAGGAGCTCCATGTTGGACTGTTCAGTTAGAGATGCTCGTGAACAGGCCAGGAGCTTAGTAGGAGGGCTTGGCAAGGTCACTGTAGCATAACATAGACAGAGAGGGGAGGCCCAAGCAAGGAGAGGGTAGCAAAGAAGGGCTGGGGAACTCGGGAGGCAGAGGCAGGCAGATCTCTGTGAGTTCAAGGCCAGCCTGGTCTACAAGAGCGAGTTCCAGGACCGGCTCCAAAGCTACAGAAAATCCTGTCTTGAAAAACAAAAAACAAAACAAACAAACAAACAAAAAAAAAAAACAAGGACTGGGGACAGGGGACAGAAGGCAAGCGAGAACGCAGTGCCATCCTCCATGAGGCCCCTTTCTGATGGCATTGCCTGTTGCTATGGTAATGGGAGGTCACTTTTCTCTAAGCATTGTGTCTGGGGGCAGAGGGGGCGGACTCACTGTGGTCAGTGCTGCATGCATGTTGTCCCTGTGTGGTGACAGTGCTCTGGGGAGTATGGGGGGGGGGGTCACCGCTGCATTTCAGAGGATGCTAGGCCCATTCTCATCTGTCTTTTCAGTGCCGTGGAGCTCAGACTGCTGTGTAGGCTCTGGTATGGCTAGACTTACAGGGTGGTCATGGGAGGTGACCCCCAAGGAGGACATGAAGGGCAGACAGGAATTTCCTCTGGATTTATGTTCCTCTAGAGCACTGTGTAGACAGCAGCAGGAGCTGTGGGTACGAGCACATGAAGAAAGGTCAGGGGACCTCTGCTCCCCTTGCCAGTGGCAGGGATCCCTCACCAGGACAGTTGACAGGACTGGAGGGACAAAAGGCTAATCTAGTGCTCAGTGCTAAGACAGGAATCCTTAGGGTGACTTTTCTGGGTCCCAAATCCAAGGAAGCCTCCCTGTAGGGAGCCCCCACGGGCTGTGAGATCCCTCCCCACAGGCCTCTGTCCTCCCTGCCTTGGTGAGACCCAGGGCCATTCCTGCTGTGACAGAGCTCCAGTAGCTGGAGTCTGAAACTCCCTCTTCTTGATTTTTAAGCATCGAGGAGGGCAGTGCTGACTTGCGGAAGCAGATGTCTCGGCTGGAAGAGGAGCTGGACCAGGAGAAGAAGAAGTACGCCATGCTGGAGATAAAGCTCCGGAACTCAGAGCGGGCCCGTGAGGACGCAGAGCGCAGGAACCAGTTGCTGCAGAAGGAGATGGAGGAGTTCTTTGCCACCCTAGGAAGCTTGACTGTCGGGACCAAAGGGGCCAGAGCCCCAGAATGAAAGGAGCAGAGTATATGTCTGTATATGTCTGCTCACTCTCCCTCAGGGGCTGGCCACAGGCTTCAGAGAAGCCAGAAGCTTCAAGTTTGGGCCAGGCCACCAGCAGGGCCATCTGACCCCAAGCGCCAGATAGAAAGAGCCTGATACCCCACAGGGGCTGTCAGGACCCCAAATAGTCCAGGCAGGATCTGGATGCTTCTTCAAACCTGTGGGTCCCAGCAGGTGTCAGAGGGGACAGTGCCAAGATCAGCATTAGCCTCTCATCCAGGAAAAGTTCCCAATAGCCACCCAAAAGGATGGCACCTAAGAACAGGGCCACCGCCAAGAACCTCAGTCTTTATTAAATGTGCTCTGAAAACATAGCACCTGTTACCAGCTTCATTCTTCATGTCGATGCCGCAGGTGGAGTTTATCAAGTAATTCTAGAAAGGTTGCGCGTCCCCAGGGGGAAGCTTTCTTAGGGTCCCAGCACTGTGGTTGGGGAAGCCATAGCCACCCCCTCAGCTATCCCACTTCACAGCCTCTGTGGCTCCTCCTTGCCCTGCAGGGGCTTCTGGGCTGCCCTCGGTAGCATGCTCTTCTCTGCAGGGGCCCAGCTCAGCTCCAGAGGCCTGAGCCTGCAGGAGAGCAGAGCTCATGGGTCCTCAGGGTGTCTCCTACTCTATACTGGGCCTGGCCCACCTTCCAGATCTGGGAGTGAGAAGAGTCACATAATTTCCCTGTCTACTCATTCCTTTAGACATCCTCAGACTTCATGTGTCCCCCTACCCACCCCAGCTTACAGGCAGCTCAGACGCATTTTGGTTGCCACATTAAAATACCTAACCATCTAGGAAGGCTCTCAGCTGGTGTGGCACAAGAGCTGGTCTACCTGGAGCAACCGGAGCCCGAGACAGCTGGCCAGAATATATCCACTGGCCCATGGGTCTCTCTCCTGTTTCTAAATCCAGTCAAGCAGACAATACAAACTGACCTGCAGGCCTGGCTGTGGACTGGCCTTACAGGAAGCAATGTTGCCCCTGCTCCTACTCAGTGTCACGGTGTGCGGCTTTGTTTCCCTCTTAAGCAGTAACCTAGGATGATTGGGGTGGGGGTGGGGGCTAAAGAGGTCATTAAAGTAGCCAGGTTTCTGATTACTACGTGGAAAAGTCCTTAAGCCCCTAATGTCTCAGGTACCATGTCTGACAACACTTGGGCAGTAGAATGGCCAGGGTCACAGTGCTACCGGGTAGCACTGGCTACCAACACAAGGCCATATGCTCCCACCCCAGTGGTAAGGCAGACTGACGTCTGACCTCTTACTGTCCTTAGGAAGGTGACTGGAGATTTCTACAACTAGGATGCCTGCCAAGAGGTCAGGGGGTCAGAGAGTCCCTGGGATGTTAATTTATGCACAACCAGCCTGCATTTCTTGCCAAGCGTTAACCACCACCCTCCCTGTGCTCAGAGAGGAAAGGCTAAAGCGACTCATTCCTCAGAACCTCCCACATGAGACTAGAGAGACTGGACCTCTCTCGCCGTGAGAGGGGAAACTGAGCCTGAGAGAAATGAGGTGGAACCACCAGGGCATTCCCATGACCCTGCTGTGTTCCCTCACCACAGCTGTAGAATTCTGCTGAGTTTGCCTCAAGCGAAAAATGCCACCAGCTCACCAAAAGAACTTCTGGGATCAAAGTCTCAAGAGGATAGGTCTTCTGACCACAGTTAAGGCCGGCTGGCTGCCTGCCAGCCCCGGACAGGGTTGACAGTTAGCAAGCCAAGGCTGCCACCTGCTGGCAAGACGAATCTAGGCACCGACAACCTTTATGGGAAACTTAATGGACTGCAGCTGTCAGTCTTCTGCCCGTGTAATGCACACTCCCCACCTGTGTACACATCTGAGTGTAAAGCACTGAGCACCTGAGACTCATCCATGATGGGTCTTTGTCCCGGAACCTCTCATCCTTCCCTTCCCTACCCTTTAGTTTATATTTATACAAACTGTTCCAAGCCTCAAGATTCCTGCCGTACTCATACTAGAATAGCTTCACTTAATATTAAATGAAACAATGAGTTATGAACATGAGCAGATGAGGAATGAGTTGTTTTCTTTAAATCTGGTGAAGTTCTCTATAATGACTTATAGTAGGAGGCCGCTTATTTATTCCCAGCTGCTCAGCCCTGAAATAACCATGCAGAAACTGTATTAAATCACTGCTTGGTCTATTAGCTTTAGCTTCTTGTTTGCTAGCACTTATTTTAACCCGTTTCTATTAATCTGTGTATTGTCACGAGGCTGTGGCTTACTGGCAAGGTTCCATCTGGCGTCTGTCTCTGGTGGGGCTACATGGCTTCTCTTTGACTCCACCTACTCTCTCTCTATATATATATCTTCCGGCCTGGCTATGTTCTATTAAGCCATTGGCCGAGAACAGCGTCTTTATTCATTAACCAATAAAAGCAACATCTACAGAAGGACCTCCCACACCAATGAAAGACCAGAGGCCGTTGCTAAAAACATTACCGAGTTAAGCAGGGATGAATCATGGTGAAGTGAAAGCTGGTTAAAAAGATCACAGGTTACTTCAGACATGTTTTAAAATTTGGTTTTGGGGGCTGAAGAGATGACTCATTGGTTAGGAGCACTTACTGCTCTTCCAGAAGACCAGGGGTCATTTCCCAGCACCTACAGGTGGCTCACAGTGGTCTGTAACCTCAGTTCAGTGGGATCTATCCTCTGCTTCTGGCCTCCTCTGGTAGTACACTTACATACATGCAGCCTACACACATATAAAATTAAAAAATAAAATCTTGTTTGGGGTTTGTGTGATGACTCATTGGGTAGAGGTGCTAACTGTCAAGTCTATCAGGTATCAGCTCAATATCTTGGATATACATGGCAGAAGGAACAAGCCAACTTCTTAGCATGCATATACACACATGTAACAGATGCATGCACATGTGCTCACATGCATGCATGAGTGCACACACACATAAATAAAGGTAAAACTTGGGTTTGATTTAAAGAGAATACTGAAAATTGTAGGGAGGGGCTGGGGAATCACTCTAGGGCTGGAGTGCTTGGCTAGCAGGTGCAAGGCCCTAGGTTCCTGGAAGGGGAAACAGAAAACTAGAAACTTTACATGGAAAAGTAAAAGGTTGGCTTATATACTAAGTTTGACAAATAGGTTTGACGCCCAGCACCCCACCCAGGAAAGAGAAATCTGTATTTTAAGACTATAATTTTAATGGAATGAGCCAGAAAGATGAGCCCTTCTTTAACTGCTTAAACAATAAACCAGTACAGTTAAGATTTGGGAATGGAATCCATGTGCTCATGTCAGTCCTGCTTGGTGAGCCTTTAACAGCATGTTTTACTGCCTCTGCCACCTATCCCTGTGCCTACCCTGCCCCAGGAGTCCCAGCCTTTCCAGTCAGGTCTGGAACAGTTGAACCCATGCCATCTCAGGACATGTTGTGGTCTGTAATAAAGTTGGAAGGCATGGCCATAGAAATCTTTGTCAGCTACAAGTCTGGGCTTGTCCTCCCCATGCTGTGAGACAGTGAGGAAACTGTGCCCTGAATCTTCCTCCTTCCTGCTTAAAAGACGATGGTATTACAGAGGGCAGCCATTCCAGGTCCCAGGACCTTGCACACATATCTCATTTGTTCTTTAGGGGTGCAGACAATGTAAACTGAGGAAGAGGAAACATTGAGAAGTTAAGGACATGGTCTAACACACAGGCAGTAAAGTTAAAAGTCAGAAGCTGATCTCAGCCTGCATCCCTCCTACTCGTCTGTGTGGAGATGCTAGCTTGAAAGTAGTATGCAAGCCCCGATAGGTTATGTATGAGACCATAAGGAAACATGGAGAACACAAAACACATCTAAGTAGGAGACCTGGGGCAGGCTGACCAGGAAGCCTTTCCAAGGTAACACGTGAACGGAGATTGTAAAGATGGGCACAGACAACAGGTAGGCATGCAAGACAGTGCCCAATCCAAGAGGAACATCTGAGAAGGAGTGCTTGTGCCCCCAAGCAAGAAGAGCTTGGGATGCTTTGATAGTTTGGATACTGATTATCCCTGACGGCCAGGTACCCTTGAAGGATATTTGGGAACTCTGATCCCTTCTCCTTTCTTTGCTTCATGGAGTTGTTTTTGTTCACCATGTCCTCTACTATGATGTGCTACCTTGCCATAGGCCCAAAGCATCCTAGTTAACAAACTATGGCTTAATCCCCTTCCCCCCACTGTGAGCCTAAATGAATATGCTAATTACCTAGGGTATTGCATTATAGTGACGCAGAGCTGACCAAGGCAGGTAGAAGAATGCAGTTGCTGGTGGGTAGACCTGCAGGGGGGCAGATGGAGCAAGCAAGCAGGCATTCACTCCACTGACATGAACTGGCTTGCATCTAAACAAAGCCTGCATTTTTGGCCACTGCATAGAGTGGGTAAGTGGATGCAGGTACACTAGTCAAAGACATTTGATGCTAGGAGTCCAGCAGAAGGCTGAAGGGGAGGAAGACGGGGGTGGGGGCTGGGGGTGAAATGCCAGCACATCCTTCTACATTCTGATGTAGATAATGCAGAGAAGCAGGGACTTTTAAAGGCAGACATTAACAGGGCCTGGTGGCATACTGACTTAAGAGCTGTAGAGGTGAACCTCAGACAAACCTTACGGGGAGTCAGTAAATGGTAGAACTGAGAAGCTGGCCTGAGCAGACACAGGAGCCAGAAGACAGGCAGGGGAGATACCTATAGCTGTCTCTGGGGTCCTGGCAAAGGAGGGAGCCACTTACCTTAGCATCCTAAGAGGAAATATGTGACCACAGTACCTTCTCAGATGAAGGCCTGCCCTCAGAGCAGGGCCTGACAGCAGTGGGTATAACCAACTGGAAGCTGAGAGCTGCTGCTTCTGGCACAGATCAATGTAAGTATGTGATGGCATCTGACACCTGTCTCTAGAAAACTAGGAATTGCATTTTGGAGTCAGATGTGGAAATATCACAGCCTAGCCCTGTCGATCCTGAAGCTGTAAATCACGACCCTGGCCCTACCCCACGTCAGCCAGCAGCAGCTATAAGCTGCCCCGCAGAGTTGAGACATCCCTATCAGCATCCTCTTCTCTTCCTTCAGTTATTTTCTGGTGTCTGTTGGTCCAGTGTTAGAAACAAGGGGCAGGACCCAAGCGATGTGGAGGTTGAGGATGCCTAGTCTACTGGCTCTGCTGCACTGTTAGGCCGAGTTCTGGATGTTAGAATCACTTCCCAGCACAGAACACCAAAGGGAAGTAGTGTTTGCTGTGTATCAGATTCTTTTGGTATGTATTTACCTTAAGACCTGACTACCGTTCAAACGACAGTGAAAATGATGAGCTGAACTGTAAAGACCTCTAGAGACTGAACCTCTAGCTGAAAGTTACAAAGACAACTATTTGCCAAGGGTGTTCTATATACTGCTCAACCTTGTGTGGATGCTGAGCCTTCACAGTGACTTGTGACTCCCTGTTTTATGAGAAAACAATGAATACCATGGAGCAGGTAAGGTCATATACTCTGACTGGAGGCCAGGATTCAATTCTGGAGTGTTACACTTCTATTGCTGCAATAATTTCACATTGTATGCAGTCTTGTGCCACATGTTGAAGACTATGCTGCATTGTCAGAAGTCTGTCATGGGCTTACACAGCACTTGCATGCTAACTATCTCCATCCAACACCATTATCTGTGGCCAGGCTCTGTTCACCCAAGGCACTGTGGGGCAAGGAATCAGTAGCAGAGCATGGGGTGTCATCAAAGATCAGCTGAACATGCTGCCTTACTCAGTCATCTTTACAGGAGTGAGAATAAAGTGAGCAAGCATGAGGGCAAAACCAGCTGTAACCCAAGCATGCCTACAATAAGATGGGAGGCGGTGGGTGACTGGGGAATGACCCAGCTCTCAAGCCAGGTAGGCTGGGGCAGGCAGCACAGCTCAGGAACGAGAGGTTCTGCTCTGCAAGGTGAAAGGTAAGAACTGACTCCTGCAAGTTGTCCTCTGACCAAACACACACAAACTTCTTTGGTTTTGTTTTAAAGTGAGCAAGAATTATGCAATTATGTTGCATGACTTCCTAGGGAAGACATGAACAGACATCCACTTATTACATATAATGCACCTCCAGATCAAAGAATTAACTCCTCCCAAGTCTAGCTCACTGACCCAGTGATCCTAACTGAGGGAACTTAGAGACAGCTACCCCACTGGAGAAGTGCACTCCACTTGCCCAGCAACCATCCTCCACCTTGTGAATATCTTAGGTTATTGTTGCTGGGATATAGAGATGGCAAGAGCCACACCATTCCTGGAGGGCAAATTTCCACACAGGGATAACCAGAGGCTCACAGAGGCAGAATGACTGCCCCTGGGCAAAGAGTACAATAGTGTATATACAACTAAACAACAGCTAAACAACAGTGGTTTAGCTGACAGGATCTGGCGGGAATGACACAAAAAAAGCACCAGAATACAGCAAGCTCCAATTCTCCACGAAAACTCAAAGGTGACCTTGTGGTATGTCTTTCAAGGAAATCTTACCAGCCACATGTTTGGGACTGTGGGGCATGGAGAAGGCAGCTCAGGGTTTGGGATACGGTCGTTCTGAAGTGGGACCGCATAAAATGCTTTCCTTTCAGGGCAGTATTCTGCTACACCACTTCAGATTCTTTCCAGGTTATACTGGCTTCCACTGCCTTTCATAAAAGTACAATCAGCAGACACCCTGAGAGCACACCACTTTCAGGCGACAGATGCAGAAGCATAGCACATTACAGTGCCACCGAGACTTGCCTGAGGGCACTCAACTGTCCCTCTTCAAGCAAACCCGGAAGCTTGGACTTCACCTTGCCAAGGGGCACATGCAAATTGGCTTCTCTCTTTTTAGTCCACTCTGATCTGTATGATTTTCCATTTCCTAGCCCGCTTTTGAAGTGCTTTTTTATGGTCAGTCCAGCATCCGCAGCAATCAGATAACCTGGGTGTTCTCAGGCATGTTACTCACTAGGCAGTGTCTCCCTTTCCCACTGTCCACCAAGTGATACAAGATGGTATGGGGCAGGGATAAGTAGATGTCACAGGCCTCATGCAGGATCATAAAATTAGGGAAACCAAGAGATTAGTTAGGGTGCAAATCACCTGTCCCCTTCCTAAGACAAATAGAAAGCTGATGCCATACCTGCCATGCCCTCTATCATAGACCCTGTAAAGAGGGGGAGGTACAAGTCCTAAGATGAATTGGGTACAGACTCGATGTAATGAATGGTCCCCAAAGCAATAAAGGTCTCAAAACATCTCGCAGCTCCCCATGCCAAGCTTGGAAACATGCTTAAATGAGCCCCCTTTTCCATCTCACTGCTCTCAGCAAGGTATCTGGCTTCCAGGCCCATATTCACACCTCCAGCTTAACTGGATCTGTCCTCATAAGTGACCCTAAGATAAAGGTCTCATCTCACATCTGCAGTGGGTTCTGACTATAGAGAATGAAAGCAAGGCCTGGTGTTCTGTTCCTGCTCAGTGTTCCAATTCTGAACCCCAGCTTTCCAGTCTTATTATCTTTGTACACCTAAGCCTTGCCCATCAGCCCTCATTTACAACCCGGCACTTACTTTTAAACCTGTGACTTTCCTTTTAGTTTGGAATACCCTTCCTCTTCAAGTCATTTCACAGACAGGCTCACCTCATTTGCACAATACTCTTTTCCTCTCCTCAGAACCTGCCCATTCCCTTGACACTGACTTTGCTCTCCATGCATTTTTTTGACTCCTCTCACTCTAATTTCCAGCAGCTTCACAGTATGTTTTCATTAACTGATGAAATAAAACTTGTGTTGGAAATTTAACATTTTCAAAGCATATTTGAAAAATCTTATTTTCAAATGAGGTTCAAATACTGGTATATAACCTTAAATATGTAAAATATTTTTTTAACCACAAAATCAGTACAAGTAAACCATCCTCACTTAGATATATCTGACAGATTTTTAAAACAATACTTTAAAATATGTAATACCTATATTAGCCAAACAAAGAACTACATTTTATGACTGGGTGGAAATCTTGATCATTCATCTAAAAACAAGCCTGCAGCTAAAGCCTGCAGCTAACAGTCTGATGTCAAATTCTATAGGCTGTTTAGCACTCAGGAAGAGACCCTGTCCACCTACATGCAGCTCACCCATCAACAATGCTGAGACCCTGCGCACACAACAGACACAGGCTCCAAGCTCAAATCTCCTGCTTGCTTTGACAGATACAGATGATACTAACTTTTGCTAAGTGGCCACAATGGCAGCTGTTTTATGCAGTTACTAGATCAAGGGCACTGAAGCAAGTTCCTTTCTTAAAGTTTCTCTAGTGATTTCAGACATAGGAACAGCAAACTTAGATCAAACTATACACCAGCAGTGATAACCACGATAACAATGTGTGTAGTACAATCCAAACCTAAGACACTTGCCCTACTGATAATCTTACTTCAGTCCACAGGAAACCCTAAAACCACCTGGAAAAACCACAAGTTTGTTTTGCTTTCAATGAAAAACTCTTACTTTCATACCACTTTTTTTTATTTAAAATATTATAACCAATTGACATACTAGATAACACTGTTTACATCCAGTGGTGCATGTTTAATGACTAGGGCATGAACACGTAAACCACAATAATGATCTCAGCATTCCCTACAAAGTGCCCCATTTTGTTTTGTCTAGAGAGGAGAGGGAGAGGAAAACAAACATAGGAAAGGAGAAGGACGAAGAAGTAATGACATGGACAGGGAGAGAGAGAGAGAGAGAGAGAGAGAGAGAGAGAGAGAGAGAAAGAAATTCTAATTATCATCCTTAGGTTCTCAGGTTTAAAACCTTATTAACAGGATAAACTGTAATGAGAAAATAGATGTCACAGTCTGGGCAGACAGCTACTTCAGTTTAACTTCATCGTTCAGCTATAAGATTAACAGCTTCTCAAAAATATACCAAATATTGGGCCTACAAAAGTAATTTATTTCTTCGTAAAATTTACTAAGATTTACTCCTTTTGTAAAATGTAAAGCATGGACTGATATCTTGAGCAGGTTTCTTACAAAAACAGTGATGATGTCAATAAGCACAGCTAGCACAATTCCCCAGACACAGTGGAAGACTACACAGGACTGTCTCTTACTGATGCAAGGCATGCACTTCACATACTTACTGGTATTTTGTCAACAGTGATCATAAAGTATGCGACACACATTTATAATTCACACTCAGTAAAGGATCTAACATTAAGGGCAACAGCTTACTTGGGAAAGCATAGAAAATCAGTGTGAGGTAGTTCAATAAAAACCTAGTTTAATTTTAAGTCATTGTGAGAATAGAACACTGTGCAAAACTAATCCACAGGTACTATTTCTTAGAAGTTTTGTAACGAGAATCTAACCCAGAAATGCCCAGAAGGTTACTCTTACTAGACTCCCCTTAAGAGCACTTTGACTAAGAGCAGTTACTTTGAAATTAATTAGGACACAAGTTTTCCTATCTTACCCCAACTACACATTTCTGCTTCAATGCCCTTTATCTCGTCCATCTGTTGTGCTATTAAGACAAATTTGCTTCCTGTGGTCCAGGAAAAGCCTAAGAGATCAGTAGAAACACGATGCGCACTAAAATCTAACAGGCCATGGAGCAATGCTGAAGAGGGCTACGGATGAGACGGTGCTGGGTCTACTACTCACTGGGAACAATTAATGGGGTCCTGGGGCATCATGCATCCACCCTACAGCTAATGTGTGACTAATGGGCAACACTCACAAACTACAGTAGTTCTGAAAATAGACTATGCTTTTACCTCAAAATGTTGTGCAGGCTAGTGCCTAGGCAACACTGATGGCTGTCTTCATGTGTGTGGCAGAAACTGGCCAATAGTGTAAACCTAGTGTAAACCAAGTTCTGTTTGTAACTCAGGAAACAGCTTCACTCGCCTGCTGCTTATATTGTCAGTAGGCCTCTCTGCCTCCATGTCTTGGGGTCAACAAAGTGAGACGAGCCCAGAAGGGTTACAGGCTTACAGGAAAAGTTGCTGCTTTGTACACAATCAAGCTTCTTTGTACTGGTAGGGACCACGGCTTCTCTTACAAGTGGGGTGTGAATGCACTGGGCTTTGCTCCTGGCGTGCACTCAGCAGCATGGCATGACACAGTAAAAACCACTTAGCAAATAGCACGAAAGAGTTGAGATGCTCTATTTATAACAAGCAATCCCAACAACATCGTCATCTTAGAGAAGGTCAGTATAGTAGGGATAAGAGAACTGTAACCAGGAAGACATGTAGGAAGAATCCATGTCTCTTTCCTAGCCTAATTCTCAGTTAAAACAACTTTTGGACAGTAAAACAACAGGTAGCTTAAGCATATATAATTGAGAAAAATTATAGGATGGCTGAACAAGTACTGCTAGACAGAAATGTTATTTGTAAATTCTTAAAAAAATACTTAAAATGCTTTAAGATCCTAAAAGTACCAATATTTATGTGAACAGGTTTAAGCAAAGAGGGGGAGCTGTGTAAACAATGAATCTTAAAAAGCTAGGGCACACACACTTAACAAACAAAACTTACTTTTAGGGTATAATTTTGTTAAGTATTTTAGTTTACATTAAGCATTGAAACTGAAACATGATGGCTGGCAAGTGGGAGCTGGCAATTACAACAAATGTACAATCAGAACAACTGTTATTTCTCACTTAACCAAAATCTGCATCAAGAAAGATGGCTTCTCAGCAATCAAACATAAAATACAGAAAACTAACGAAGCATGTCAGCTGCTAAAGTGCAATAGTGACACATTCTATCCTGGGAAAACAAAGCCAGTTAGCTGTAGAACTAATATAAAATAAGAGCACACTCACGCTCCAATTTCTGCTAAAATCCTGACTCCAATCTTGTATTTCTACAGACAAGAGGCATAATAGTCTCAAATTCATATTTGCCTAATAAAAATTAATGCACCATGTTAAATGTAGAGAAAAGGAATCACTAAAAGGTGGGATGCTAGAAATCATGATAAACTAACTTTGCTATATTTCAAAGTATAAAAAAGCTAATGTATTTTAATCTTAAGTATTGCACATTAACAATGACCAAAAATACCTTACTTAAAGGTAATTCTAAATATACAAAAAAAAAAAAGCAAAAAGCTAAGCAAACTTTCAGAAATTTGCTGAGCTGTGCCTGTTCTTAGTCCTGTTGGTTGTGAGCTCCAAATGGCTTCTCCCTACAACCTTGCAGCTCATGAAGTATGTATTTCCCAGTTCAATCCATGAAATCCCTCTTGTTCCAGACAATACCAAAGGTGCCTGGGCATTACAGACATCATTTCAGAAATAATGAGACCTTGATGACATTTTACTTAGGAAAATTCAGTTACAGAGAAAGGATTCTGTAGATAGAAAATGTAAACAGTTAACACACACTTGTCAGGAGCAGCACCATTCTTACACTACTCAACGTCCACACTGCGTATTCTATTGGAAATCAGATATAAAAAAATCAAAGACTGAAGAACCACCACTATGCCTGCTCTGCTCACTGTGAAGAAACAGTCCTTAGAAAATGACATCCTACATATGGCTGTGTGCTACTATTTTCAGATGAACGGTATATTGCTCATTTAAACATCACCTACACAAATTTAAGTAGGCTTTGGAACCTCCTGACAGCTAGTAAAAATAGACTTATGCTACAGGTAGAATCAAATGGCCAGAAACACCAAAAACTGGTGCTCAACAGACTGACCCTCCAAAGAACAGGAACTGGGAAAGGTCCAGAGGCCAGAAGCTATACAAAAGAGAAGTCCAGACTCTTGACCAATGCCAGGACCTATAGCCTGAGATTAACTCAGTGTATACAGAAGCAGGCTCATAGATAGTACAAGGGAAACAGCTGTTGATTTGCATTGAAATGTATATTCATGAAATATCCTCTTGACTGTATACAATTGATCGAAAGCTTTGAGCATGCTACAAAACTCAGAACAGACCACAATTCTTGATTTGAGCTTTTGTTGGGTTAGGGTGGGGAGCTCCAAATGGTAGTAGGATGTGCTCAGCTTCTTTAAAGACATGCTCTGAGTTATCCTGCCATTTAGAGAGCAGGGTGTTTGCCAAAATTTAGGTAAGGTTGCCTACTAATTGTTGTAACTAAATTGGGATTGGCAAGTAACAAATATTGGAGGTTTCTCGACACGTTCATCATTTACAGTAGTTATTCCTGAATATAACTGGCTACAGGTTATTTTCCCTTACTCCTCTGGGGTTATTTCATTGATAAGCACATAACCCTTAAGGATAGCATCATGAACAAACATCTGAAATAAATTCTAATAAAAAACTTATAAACATCTTAAATAATTCATGATATATGCAAGTCACCACATAATAGTTGCTTTGATAAACAAAAATCTTACAAATTCAGTAAAAAAATCAGCAGCATAAGATAAAGCAAATATGCAAAAAATTTAAACCATGATAAAATAATTAGGTTTACATTATACAGTTAATTACAGCAAAAATACAATACAGTTTTGTTGCTGTTTAAAAACTCAACTTAGGTTTTAAATTACAACACTTGAAATTAAAAAATAAACTACTTTACTACAAAATGAATTCTACATTTTCTGAAAAATCACTCAAAAATATGACCACTGAATTGTTTTTAAAAGCAGTTCTATCCATGACTAACCGATTGCCCATCCCTCCCACCCCCCCAAGGCCCAAGTAGTCATCTACAGCAGCCTAGAGGTCCAGCAGATGCTTCTAGACTGCTGTCTGTATCCGAGGCCAAAGTTGGATCTGTGGACATTGAAGACACATCATTGACAGACGGTGAAGACGATGGGTGCTGAGAGCCGTTGATCACTGCTGCACCTGTGCTATGAGAAACAAAACAGCAAATCAGTTACTGTGCTGCCCACCTCCAGCATCAGCATACTACTTCTCCTGGGCTTACGGGGTGTGAACTATAGTGAACCTAACGCTAGTGTTCTCTCATTCACACAAGCTATGAGGGAAGAATTCTTAAAACACCTAGAAACCTATACTCCTGTCCTTTCTACTGCATTGTGAGTTTAAGACAAGAAATCAGAAGTCCAAGTAATGTGGAGAATGGCCCTATAGCAAGATTCACAAATGGGCCTCAGGGTATATTCCAGAAGAGTTGTGAACACATATAAAACTGTCTACCTTGCCCTTTGTTGGAGAGAATCCTCAAAGAGCCAAATGAATAAAAGCAAACTTCGAGAACTAGAATACTACAGAAAATATTACTTTTGATACTGTCTCACAAAAAAAAAAACCCCAAAACAAACAAACAAAAAAAACCAAAAAAACCCACAATGTCAAAATGATACTTCTGGAATATCTTGCAAAGCAGAAGTCAACACAAAAGAGCAACACTTTGATTAAGAGGAACCTTAAATAACTGTCCCACTATGAGACTGTGTGCCTAGTTATGTTAAATTCAGGTCTTACTTTGATTCTAGTAAATGCCATGCAAAGACAAATACAGACTTACTAAACAGAGACAGGAGCAAATGCTTCCTCTGCTAAGAGTAGTATCTAACAAGCATTTCTTGCAATAAAAAACCAACCTTCCACACAAATAGACAAGAATATACACAGACAGAAATCCTTTCAAGGGGTAGGCCTCATTCTAGGGTAGGAGTATGTTAAAGCAACTCAACAACAGGTAGCAACTTTCAACCCACAAGCTTACTAAATAAGGGTAATTTAGAAGCACATAAAAGTTCTCAAGAACACATTTCCAGAATAAAAACAGTGGATAGAATTCAGGGCCCCAAGATGCTGAAAGCAAACAGGTAGAAAGTATACTGAACCACATCTCAGGGGCTGAGATCATCCCCATTCTGCAGAATGATAAACAAAGCACTCAGATACAAGAGGTTCACCCAAAGCTTGTTTCCAACTGTGAAAAAGTACTGAAAACAACACTAGTACTTGATGGCGTGCGTGTGCAGCAAATTCTGTAGTGAAGCTTTTATTTATTCCAAATGAAAGCTGTTCCAATCAAAACACAGTGAATGCAAAGAGAATTCTTTAAAGCAAGGCCAATAAAGGCAGGGTTAAATCAGTATGACAGAGACAATAGCAAAAAAAAAAAAAAAAAGGAAGAAAGAAAAAATAGAGACAGCAGTATGTCAGTGCTTTCAAATTTAACTATAAAATTATAACCAGCAAACTGAGTGAGCAAGGTGAAGAACTGCAGGTCCTAGGGCACTGAAGATTATAACACAAGTAAATTGCAATCACAACCACAATGGGTCTATATTGTAACCAACCTAAAGGAGATGGCTGCCCTCTTATGACTCCATTCTTGGTTCGTTCCTCCAAGTCCATCACCTCCTTGTATATTAATTCTGGGGGGAAAAAAAAAACAGGAAAAATAAGTGTTTTGAAATTAGAGTGAACCTCAGAAAGTATGTATATTTTAAGTCAAAACTTGTGTATCTTTTTAAGTATGCCAAGCTGGGCCTTTGTAATGACAGCAGACCAAGTGTCAAGTCGTTCACAGATGTTAACAACTCCCTGACCTCCAACCACAGACAACACTGAAAGACAGCACAACTCTCTGCTCTAACTGTTTATGTTGGATAATGGGCAGCTGCTGCCAGAACCCAGCAAGGTATCACCCAAACAGCATTCTGCCTTACAGATGCTTGTCTAATTTTGTCTAAGTGAGGGTTAGAGTCTGTGCTTATCTTCCTTCTACTTCTATAGTCCTGGCCTTATGCAACAAGGCTGTAGTTACAAAGATATATATATATATATATATAAATACATACATATATTAGTGTTTACAATCAGAATGGGATAGGAGACATTTTTATTTAAGCAAAAGCAGCAGTAGCTTCAGCTCCTTCCAAGTAGCCTACAAAAGGCATCGCACCAACACCCCATCCCAAGACTCTTGTAGCCCTGAGTGAGGGCAGCAGCAGAGGACTACAAAGACAGCTTTGACTGATTAAAGACACAGAGTACAGTATGTACCCCACACCCTACTCTTCTACATGATTCTGACTTCTCCATTACCATTATTTAAATCACCTTTGGGTCACGCACTCTTTGAAAAATTACATAAAAGCAATTCCTCGGAAAATACCCAAACCAAAAATGTAAAAAAGAATTCCAAAGAATTTGTATTAATTCCCAAAGTTCAAGGTTTTTTTTTTCTTTTTTATAAAGAATCCCGCTGGAGGCCAGGCATGGTGACACATACCTGTAAACCTAGTAGCTGAGAGGCTGAGGCAGGGAGATCACAAATTTGATGTCAGTCTGTACCATATGCATGTTTTTATTTCAACATTCTCCCAACCATCAAAAGCATCATCAAGAAGCTGAATACTCAACCAATCAATAGGCTAACCAATAAACGGGAAAATTCTTTTTCAACTCAACAGAAATTTCTCAAAAAAATAAAATAGAAATGGACACTATATGAAAAAAAATCAATATTCCAAGCCATCAGAACACATAAAGATTCTATCCAACATCAGTCAGAATGACTACTATCCATCAAGAAAACCAATGGCAACAAATGTTAGCAAAGATGTGATAGAAAGGAACCTTCATAAATATCAGTGGAAATAGAAATTAGAATAGTCAGTACAGAAATTATTGCAGGTTCCTCAAAACATTAAAAAAAATAAACAAATTTCAGGGGCTGGAGAGATGGCTCAGCGGTTGAGAGCACTGATTGTTCTTCCAGAGGTCCCGAGTTCAATTCCCAGCAACCACATGGTGGCTCACAACCACCTGTTATAAAATCTGGAGTCAACTTCTGGCTTGCAGGGACACATGCAGGCAGAACATTGTATACATAATAAACAAATCTTTATAAAAAAATTCCATTAAAGGAATCTAAGGCAGAATATAAGACACCTGCACGCCCACTGAGACACTATTCACAGCAGTAATATGTGCTATTAGCCAGATGCCCACCAAGAGCCCAGAAGCCCACCAAGAGCCTAGATGCCCATCCACAGCCTAGATGTCCCCCAACAGCCTAGATGCCCATCAACAGCCCAGATGTCCACCAATAGCCTAGATGCCCATCAACAGCCCAGATGTCCACCAACAGCCTAGATGCTCACCAAGAGCCCAAATACCATCCACAGCCTAGATGCCCATCAACAGCCCAGATGCCCACCAAGAGCCCAAATGCCCATCAACAGCCCAGATGCCCACCAAGAGCCCAAATGCCCATCAAAAGAAGACCGGGTAAAGAAAATGTGATGAGACAAGATGTGGTGGTACACAGAGATATAATCCCAACACTCCAGAAGCAGGCAGTTCTTGGTGAGTTTGAGGTCAGTTCGGACTACAGCGTGAATTCCAGACAGGCAG
Organism: Neodon shergylaensis; assembly: GCA_025134845.1. NCBI lineage: Eukaryota > Metazoa > Chordata > Mammalia > Rodentia > Cricetidae > Neodon > Neodon shergylaensis. The sequence goes on along the minus strand of JABTXL010008037.1, from coordinate 16,366,700 downwards.
AGTACATTTCAGGCCAGGAAGAACTATACAGTGAGATCTTGTCTCAACAGAAAAATGAACTAACAAACAAAACAACAACAACCCAAAATGTGGTATATATGTACGCAAGGTAATTTTAGTCAGCCACGAAGTAGAATGAAATTATGTCATTTGCAGGAAAACATATAGAACCAGAGTCTCATGTTAAGTAAAGTAACCTGACTCAGAAAAATAAATATCAAACATTTTCTTCTGCATGGAACCTGGATTGGACAGTGGAAACACATATGACACAAAGGAGCCAATTGGGGGAGAAAAGGACAAGTGAGAAGGTTAAGAGAGGGCATGAGGGATCAAAGGAGGCTAATGTACACAGAATGATACACATTATCTGGAAATATTGTGACAAAACCTGTTACTCTGTACATAAAATAAAATAAAAAGTGTATTTATGTATAACTACATTCATAAATTAGGAAAAAACTAGATGTGATGTCCAAAGATGATAAATGAAGCCATTAGAGTGGGGGTGGACTGATACCTTTGTGTCATGATGATAGACACAAAAACTAGTGTCTTTGATTAAAAACAAATAGGAAGTAATTAAAACAACATTTGGTCAAGCACATCTCCTTTTTGGACTGCTCTGTTATTTTCAAATATGTGCACATAAACACATGGTGACAGCAACAGGCTGTGTTAAGGTTCAACTTTAGTGCAAGTCACAAACTGAGAGACACACTTCCTTATAGCTCACCACTTACTAGCTATTAAACCCTGGAGGCAGCTGTGCTAACCAAGAGCGTGTCATTTTCAAGATGTATGGGGACATCCATAAATAAGTGAGCACAGAACACTAAATACCCCAAACATGGGTGCAGAAACAAAGAAGAAAACAGTAATGTGCCTACAACTGAGGTGGAAAATTTCAGAAAATAAAGAAGGAAAGAAATTGTCTACTTTTGTAAAACAAACAAACAAAAACTTATTACCAAATGTTAAGTTATGAAAATAGAAAGCAACATTAATTTCCTTAACGGGAAGAAGCCACTGAAAGAAGCGGAAGTTGCATTAGCGTCTTAGAGTCTGGTGACTGTTACCTTTCCACTCTTCTATAGTGTGCTCCCTTTCATCTAACTGCTTGTCAGGGATCTTTGGTGGTGGCTGAAAGAGACAAGGCAGTAACAGCTGAGTCAGTTTACTGAAAGTATATATACTCTTACTTATTTAAAGTATCAGTAAGACAAAAGACTTGTAAAAATGAATCATGAGAAAAAGACTAATCAATCATCAGTAACTTGAACTTTCTACGAAGTAATTCTATAAGATTCCTTTGTAAGAAATATGATGTCTGTCTTTTTTCTTTCTTCCTAACTTTTGAAATTGTCACATTTTACCTGTATTACAGAAGTCTGCTCTTCTTTGGATACAAAACATTAGTTCTAAATAAGGCTGCTCCCACAGACATTCTAGCTCCTCTCCAATCAACTATCAATTCAACAGAGTAAAAGAAACAGTGGGAGGCTGCCCGACTGTGTGAGAACTTAGCTATGCTCATTAACCTAAGGTTTTCTTCATGCACAACTAGTAAAGATTTAACATCCTCTACCTATATTTTTTAAAATGACAAATGTATTTCAAACTTAGTTTTAATAATAGCTCTAAGAATGCAGTATGCTCTTCAAACACTAAGAACTTACGGCTTCTGCTTCCGAAGGGTCATACCAGACGTTGATGTATGGGTGCTGGAGAGCTTCATCTACTGAGATCCTTTTGGATGCATCTATTACTAGCATTTTGGATAACAAATCCCTTGCCTGGCTGGCTGCAAAAATAATGATATTAATACACACATGTTCAAGAGATTCTCCGATTATTAACTTTAGAAAGTTGAGGTTATCTTTTATTCTAAAAAAATTATCTTTGTCAGACATGGTGCATATGCTTGTAATTGCTGAACTAAGGATACGGAGGCAGAAGGAGCACAAGGTTTAGGCCAGCTTGGTTCTAGTCCTAGGTTAGCAAGATTACACAGTAAATAGCCATCTCAAACTGAACCAATCAAACTAAGACAAAACAAATCCTATGTTTTAAAATAGAATGCTGTTTATTATTTATCTTTTTTATTAAAAGAGATTTGTTGCATTTTCAGTTATGTGTACACAGAGGGAAGGGAGGGGTGTGTGCATGCACACATGAATGCAGGTGCCCAGGGTGGTCAGAAGAGCGTATTAGGTTCCCTGGAGCTGGACTTACAGCTGATTGTAAGCTGCCTCATATGAGTGTTAGGAACTGAACTCAGGTTCTCTGCAAGAACAGCAAGCAACCTCTCTAGTCCCTCCGCCTCCCCCCATTTATTTAAATAAATAAAAGACCAGGTCAAGCTATGTACCTAAGTTAGCCTGGAACTCATAAGGTAGCCCAAGATGGTTTCATACTCCTCACACTACTTCAGTCACAGCTTCCCAAGTTCTGGGATTATACTTGTGAACCACCACATTTACAGAATAGTGTTTACTAAAAAACCAGGATACACACATGATTTATAAAACACACACACACACAAAATATTTACTTACTTACTTACTTATTTTTTTGAGACAGGGTTTCTCTGTGTAGCCCTTAGCTGTCCAGGAACTTGCTTTGTAGACCAGGCTGGCCTCAAACTCAGAGATCCACCTGTCTCTGCCTCCCCAGTGCTGGGATTAAAGGCATAGGCCACCACTGCCCGGCTTTTTCTTTCTTTTTTGAAGTAGGCTTTCCATTTTCTTGCCTCAGCTGGCCTTGAACTCAGAAACCCTCCTGCCTCTGCATCCCAATTTCAAGGATTAAAGGCAAATGCCACTATAGCTAGCTAAAATGCAAAAGCAACAGAAACTTCCTATGCTCCACTAGCAGACATAATTTTGAGTTAGTCCCTTAAAAATATGACTAAGCACTCTTCCCACACATGCATACTCAAAACAGAATTTGGTGCACACATTATACAACTTACCTTTAAGCTTGTTATGCTCTGAGTCAGCTGGGAAAAGCACATCAGGGAACAGTTTCTCAAAGCTATATCCAGCATATTTAGGTCGGTTTTCAACGTAAGTCCTTACTGTTGGTTGTAGTTTCTTCATAAATTCAGGACAGGGTGTTCCAAGCTGTTCAATAACTTTATTCCACTGATCAATATCTATTATCAGTAGCTAAGAAAAATACTCCATGTATCAAATGTTCAACCCTTTAATCTTACCCACATTAAATACAAAAAAAGGAAAAATTTTAACACTTAAAGAATGTGGCCATTATATATTTTATACCTCAAAGTCACCTTGCAAATGGTAATGATTGCAAGTGAATAAAAATGATGAATAAATAAGTTTGGTTAATCTTATTTATTGTGTATATGTATGTGTGCACATGTGTGTAGGAATATAGAAACATTAATTCTATCATAAAACAGAGGCATACACAAGTAAATTCAAAATAAAAATTATAACTCAAAAACTATCATTACTATGCATAGACTCAAAATGCAAACTGCATAAAACTTTAATATTTAAAAAGTTGCCTCTCCCTGAGCTCTTCAAAAATGTAAATCCATTTCCTAGAGAGTAAGAAGTATTTCTAGTCTGTCCTGTTTCTGAGTTCTCTACACTAACAAAAAACAATCAATACTGATAAAAATGATGACTGATAGAAGTAGCATTTTCTTTTGCCATTCTCAGGTTTGTCTATATTGATTATGTTCATGAAATGCTGAAATACATGAAAATGATACGAGTATCTCAGAATGCTGTAGACTAGGACTTCCTGGTCTTGTTCCTTCTAGTCTTTATATTCCAAACCTCCAAAGACTAATGTCCCAAACACTCTTACTGTAACATGGCAAATAATCTCACTGCACCTAAAACAATGTTACTCACTCAAAGCCACTTCACTGTTAACATAAATATTAAAGGCTGATGAACTAAAAGCATGACTCCCATCCTAATTACCAACATAGGAAACTTCTAGCTGACATTCTCAGCATGTTAATGTAATGAGACAATAAAACACAACATACAGAACAGTAACAAAAAGATGTGGGGGAACTAAACAAAAAGACAGACAGGAGCAACAGATAATTCCAAAACTCATGCTATTTTCCACATAGTTATAGACTTACTCAAGTGTTAGAAATTTTTAGTGGAAGTCGTTAATCAATTCAAAGCCATCGAGGAACTGTGAATAATCACACTTGAGCACTTATTAAAATTACCATATGAAACAATAAAAGAGGAAAGGGAAGTCTATGTCAAGTAAGAGGTGGTATTCTGGAAAAGTAATTTAACAATACTTTGTATTAGGGAAAGACAAAATACATTCTACCTGACCAGGCTGACATGGTAGCATACATTTTGACCTTTAGAAACTACATTTTAGGCCAAAGATAAGGATACGATCTGTACCTGGGAACAAAACACCACCTTTGATCATTTCTCCCATGATGCACCCAACTGACCAAATGTCAACTGAAAACAAAATGCAATGACATTAACATAAAGATTTTGGTTAAAATAAAAAGAAAAATATATAAACATTAAAATAAAACACACACACCATATACACTTAAAATTATAAAAAGCAATACGAAATAAAAATGAGTGACAGTGAATGTGCTCTGACTACCAGCAGAGACTGTATGTCCTACTGCCAGGTGCAGCCTACAAATACTTCAGTTTCTTAGCTCAATTTTTTAATTATAACAGCCACAAACTTTCTATTAAAAAAGAAACCTGTATGTACAAGTGTAGAATATATTCCTTTTCATTAGCGATCAGAAGGAGTTCATCACCTAGCTTATTAGTCTGCTGCAGCAGCACAAGGATACAGTCCCTTCCTGGAAAGAGGATTTTGTGGCAAACCATTTCTCCCATAATGCACCCCACAGACCATAAATCCACTATATGTTTGCAGCACAAAAGAAGGAAAAGCAAAGCAAAAGGTCATTAAAATCAAAGAAGCAAAATATGACTGCATTATCTAAAAACTGCAGAACATCGCAAAAAGAAAAGGTGGTTTGATTTCAAATAATGGAATAATTTAAAATAAAATACTTTTAAAAAAGCTCTGAATCACAAAGGAAAATATGGAGTGTTGCATTTTAGTTACATATCTAATTTTAAAGTGAGAACTATGCACAGAAATTGCATAAATAAAAAATTCTTACATTTTATAAGAATTTATTAGTAAAATATAAAGTAGAATCAAACAAACTTTATAATGTTACAAATGTATGAGGTCATAAAATTTTAAGAATAAGATGCACTGTTTTGAGGTTTGACTGCATTTTACTAAGTTTCAAAAGCACAAGCAGAAATAATCTAGTATACAAAAACAGAGTGTCTCTGAATTTAATAAAATGTTAGTCTAAGTTTTTCTCAGAAAATTTCAAACTGGATTTCACAGGCTTATTGAACTGAAAAAGCTTTGTATATTCTGAATTAAAGTCAGCTATTTTCTTTGCAACTTCATTTTACATTTATACCGACCTCTACACAAAAAGCAACAAATACAGAGAAAGAACAGTTTATCTGCTGAGAAACTTGGTAAACACAAGTGTTTTTCAAGTATTCAATTTTGAAATATCAAAGTACCTACAGATCTACAAAGACTCTCCTAGTAGATCACTGTATTATAAAACTTGCTACAAGGAGTCAAATTTGCTTTCATGCAGTTTAAAACAAATCAGTTTACCCCAAACTTTCCAAAATAATCTGAGATTCTCTGAAATAAAACAAAACATGAAAAAAAAACTGTGTGTGTGTGTGTGTG
>JABTXL010008037.1:16272878-16339295 GCA_025134845.1 Neodon shergylaensis | reverse complement strand
GGAGGGTTCATGCATTAGTATACAAATAATCCACTTCCGATGTCTTTAGGACACCTAACAATTCGTTTCAGTTTTGACAATTCCTAACTGCCTGTCAGATTAAAAGTCAAGGCTATCCTTTTTTTTTTTCCTCATTTGAATGTTAAAATACTGACAAATCTCTTCTTCCTTACTATGCAAGTATTCTATTCTAGAATGCCTGCACTGGATGTGTAGGTTGGACCTATAATTCTGGCACGCTGGAAGCTGATGCACAGAGAACTATTTAAGCCCAGGAATCTGAAAGTAGCCCAGGTAACATAGACTCCATTTAAAACAAAACAAGATAAACAAAATGCAAGCAAGACAACTCTAAGTTACCATTAACCAACCCAGCGGAATCCAAAGAACAGCTGTGTGTGTGTTTTGCTGAAGAGTGGTGGAGAGGAGGTGGGTGTTAAGGCAATGACAATAACAATAAAAATTCTGACTTTTTTCTTTTTAAATTGATTTTTATTGAGCTCTACATTTTTCTCTGCTCCCCTCCTGACTCTCCCCTCCCCCTAGGTCCCCATGCTCCCAATTTACTCAGGAGATCTTGTCTTTTTCTACTTCCTATGTAGATTAGATCTATTTAAGTTTCTTAGTGTCCTCATTGTTGTCTAAATTCTCTGGGATTGTGGTTTGTAGGTTTCTTTTGCTTTATGTTTAAAAGCCATCTATGACTGAGTGCATGTGATAATTGTCTTTCTGTGTCTGGGTTACCTCACTCAAAATAGTGTTTTCTAGCTCCATCCATTTTCTTGCAAAATTCAAGATGTTGTTATTTTTTTCTGCTGTGTAGTGTTCCATTGTGTAAATGTACCACATATTCCTTATCTCTACCCTCTGGTTTTCCAAGATGCCACAATGAAACGCCTATCTGCTCCTCTTCTTAACACACTCATCTTCATCAGTACAACCAAGACAGATGATAACAACCTATTTTTTTTCCCTAGCAACCTGCCTTCTCAGTTCCCTCAAGTAACAGATGCATGGGGTCTCCCGGATGGCAGATAACCAGATGCCTCACCAGCCACACCAACTTCCAACTCTCCTTGCCCCATGCCCGTAGGAAGTAGCCAGACTTGAGCTGGCGCCCCATACTCAAAGAGTCTGGGATGTTTGGGTGGAAGTTCCATCCTAAGCCCCCTCCCCTGGAAGTTGTCTCAGTCCAGACTCTACCCCTGAGAAAGCCCGCCAAATGATGACCAGAGATGTTCAAGATCACTCCCACAGGATATTTAAACTGCCTCCCCCGAGAGAACACATGGTTTTCCTGCCTTTCTTCCCCGTCTCCTCTCTGGGGTTCATGGTAAGTGGATAAATCAACTATGATACATATATGCAATGGAATATCATTCAGATATGAAGTATGGACACATGCTACAGCATAGATAAATTTTGAGGACATTAAATTAAGTCAGACATTATATGGTTCTATTACATGAAATAATCTAAATAAGAAGATCTATAGAGATAAAAACTAGATTGGCAGCAGACAGGAGCTAGGGTAGGAGGAACAGGGAAGAATGACTATTTCACAGACACTGGATAACCTTTTGAGGTCAGAAAATATACTGGGAATGTGTAGTAGTTGGTGAAGGGCACACAATATTGTATGTGTATTAATGATAAATTTTGTGTATTTTACAATAGTCATAAATAAGGGAAAGTTTATTAAAAACTCATCACCTAGGAAAGACTCATATATTCTAGTTCCTCAAATGCTGCTTGAGGCTGATGAGAAAAGTTTCTATGCTTAAAAAAAACAAAAACATCACCAACCCCGCAACTGACAAAGGTCTGATCTCCAAAATATATAAAGAACTCAAGAAACTAGACCGTAAAAGGCTAATCAACCCAATTATAAAATGGGGCACTGAGCTGAACAGAGATCTCTCAACAGAAGTTCAAATGGCCAAAAGACACCTAAGGTCATGCTCAACTTCCTTAGCGATCAGGGAAATGCAAATCAAGACAACTTTAAGATACCATCTTACACCTGTCAGAATGGCTAAAATCAAAAACACCAATAATAGCCTTTGCTGGAGAGGTTGTGGAGAAAGGGGTACACTCATCCATTGCTGGTGGGAATGCAAACTTGTGCAACTACTTTGGAAAGCAGTGTGGAGGTTTCTCAGGAAATTCGGGATCAACCTACCCCTGGACCCAGCAATACCACTCTTGGGAATTTACCCAAGAGAGGCCTTATCATACAACAAAAGTATATGCTCTACGATGTTCATAGCAGCATTGTTTGTAATAGCCAGAACCTGGAAACAACCTAGATGCCCTTCAATTGAAGAATGGATGAAGAAAGTATGGAATATATACATATTAGAGTACTACTCAGCAATAAAAAGCAAGGACTTCTTGAAGTTTGCAGGCAAATGGATGGAAATAGAAAACCCTATCCTTAGTGAGGTAAGCCAGACCCACAAAGAGGAACATGGGATGTACTCACTCATATTTGGTTTCTAGCCATAAATAAAGGATATTGAGCCTATAATTCGGGTTCTTAGAGAAGCTAAATAAGAAGGAGAACCCAAAGAAAAACATATAGGCATCCTCCTGAATATTAACCTTCATCAGGCGATGAAAGGAGACAGAGACAGAGACCCACATTGGAGCACCGGACTGAAATCTCAAGGTCCAAAGCAGGAGCAAAAGGAGAGAGAGCACGAGCAAGGAACTCAGGACCGCAAGGGATACACCCACACACTGAGACAATGGGGATGTTCTATCGGGAATTCACCAAGGCCAGCTGGCCTGGGCCTGAAAAAGCCTGGGTTAAAACCGGTCTCTCTGAACATAGCGGACAATGAGGACTACTGAGAACTCAAGAACAATGGCAATGGGTTTTTGATCCTACTGCACGTATTAGCTGTGTGGGAGCCTAGGCAGTTTGGATGCTCACCTTACTAGACCTGGATGGAGGTGGGTGGTCCTCGGACTTCCCACAGGGCAGGGAACCCTGATTGCTCTTTGGGCTGACGAGGGAGGGGGACTTGATTAGGGGAGGGGAGGGAAAGGGGAGGCGGTGGGGAAGAGACAGAAATCTTAAATAAATAAATAAATAAATAAATAAATAAATAAAGATTAGGTCAGGCAAACTGACATTACAACCTCAAGACAAAAATTAAAAAAAAAAAAAAAACATAATGCCTCCAGGGCCAGGCAGTGTAGGCAGTGGTGGTGCACATCTTTAATCCCAACACCTGGGAGGCAGAGGCAGGTGGATTTCTGAGTTCTGAGTTCGTAGTCAGTCTGGTCTACAGAGTGAGTTCCAGGACACCCAGGGATACACAGAGAAACCCTGTCTCAAACACAAACAATAAATGTCTTCTTGGGGGCTGAAGAGATGGCTCAGCAATTGAGAAAACTGGCTGCTTTTCCAGAGGACCTAGGGTTGATTCCCAGCATCCATAGGGAGTTTCATGATCATCTGCAATTTCAGTTCCAATGCTCTCCCTGGCCTTCTTGGCAAATGTATGAAGGTGATAGACAGCCATACATGCAGAATACATATACACAAAATAACAATAAATCCTTTTAAAAAATTTTTAATGCCTTCTTGGACCAAAGCCAATTTTAAGTGTCTGGGGCTAAGTTTCCAGAAAATGTCTTCCTTTAGCCCATTTCTCTGAGAATTTTTACCTGATGAATTTCTTTTGTTGTTACTGTTAAAGGGTTTTACTCTGAATAAATAAAGATGCAAAGGAAGTAAAATGTTTCAAGAACAGTTCTGTCCCAAGACATCTTTGATGCATTCATACCATGAAAATCCTACACAATAAAAATGAATGTGATACATGAAACATTTTAGATATTAACAACTTTTTTCAAAAATCTGGCCTCAAACAGAAAAAAAAATTGTATAACTAGAGAAAAGATAGCAAACTAGTTCTTGCTAGGGACTAGGAGCGAACTGTGAGAATAAAAAGGGAAAAAGGTATTTTATCGTTTTTAAGGATTTATATATAGATTTGTAATTCATTTTGGAAAAAAGTAGGTTTAATAAAGATTCTTTTTGTAGCCTATCAATATTCAAACTATTATGCCAGCACTACCTGCTGAGGAGATCATCTTAGTTCAAACAGGTTGTATGCACCTTTGTCAAAAAGCAACTGGAGGCCTAGCTAACTGGTATGCACCTATAATCCTAGCTACTTCCAACGCAGGAAGCTAGAAGCCAACCCAAAGAACATAACGAGACCCCATCTCAAACAAAGCAAAAATTCCATAGTTGTGTGGAATTTCTAATGTGTTCTATTGACTTATATGGGTCAATCGTCTATCTGTCCACCAATGCCACACTGTCCTGGCTTGGCTAGGTGTATGAGAAAAAGTAAGAATCGCTGGGAAAAACAGCAGATGGCAACAATTTTAAGCAGGGGTAGCTCTTTAGGAATAAAAACAGAAGGTATAAATAGTATTAGAAACTGTAAACTCAAAAGTAGCTCACAAAATTTGTACACCTTTAAAATGTTCTGGGAAAAGCAAATCTTTTAACCCTAAACTTCTTAAACTAACTTCTTTACCATACTTGCATATACCTTTAATCCCAGAAACTGGGAGGCTGAGGCAGGATGATTCTGAACTCAAGGCCAGCTTGGGTTACATAGTAAATTCATTTGCTGAACTCTATCTTAAAACACAAACCAAAATATTATCCACCAGAACTGCTTCTGTGGTCATGGAGGTGACCCATAATTAGAGTCAAATTATCATGTGACTTTTGTTTATTCTGATACACTTTGTTTTTACAAACTATTTAATTCTCATTCCCTAAGTACAGCTTGGCTTAACTGGAGACACGGCAAGTACCTTAGAAATATTCACTGGATCATCAGTTAAAGATTCCAGACTACTAATGAGCTCCCAAGGTCCAGTTGAAAGGCAGGAGGGAGAAGACAGCAAAGTCAGAATCGTGAGGGGCTGGTCCACCTAGTGAGGCAGTGTACCTGTTCTAATGGGAGCTCACCAAATCCAGCTGGACCGGGTCTGAATGAGCATGTGATCAAACCAGACTCTCTGATTGTGGCTGACAGAGAAGCCATTGATAAAGGCACTGGGACTTGTTTTTACGGCATGTTCTGGCTTTTTGGGACCCTAGTCTATATGGATGCACAGCTCCCTAGGCCTGGATGTAGTGGGAGGGCCTTGGACTTCCCCACAGGGCAGGTTTCCCTGCCCTCTCTGAAGCAGGGTGGAAGAGGGAGAAGGGGGTATGGGGGAGCAGGAGGGGATTGGGAGAAGGGAAGGAAGTGTAAATAACTGAATGGAAAAAAGAAAAAAAAGGATTCCAGACCACTGCAATCTCAAATCAAATATCCCAGGCTTCTAACTGGCAAAGCCATTGCACATCCTCCCACACACACTTAAGCATGGCACCACCATCTTTTCTCTACTTACTTTACTCCCACCCTCTACATCTTTTTCTTACCAACAGAAAGGAAGATATACAAAAGATGCACTGCTTTACTTATAGGGCAAGTCAAAACTGCAACCAATAGAACCTTTAACTTCTGTCAAATTAGTCAAGTATTCTAAGCACCAAGCTTCAAAGTCACAATGTCAAAGAAAATAGTTAATGTTTAATCAACTGCCAGCTGTCATAACCATGAAGTTCCACAACTCTGAATTTGATTCAGGCTTCCATTCCTTTCTAATCTTCTAAATCTTTCTGGGGGACGTTAGTGCTGAGCCCCAAACTTCCTTATATCCTCAAACCCTCTACAAAGCATCTGGCTTTACCTCTCTGAATGACATCCCGCATCATATCAAAGACTACTTACCTCCTTGTCCTCTCAAATGATACTAGGAGGTATCCTGCTAACTCCCTGCTGCTATCATCACTGCTCACCTCAACACACACAAAAGCTCACTTTTAAAGCTCATGTTTACTCAGCTATACACCCAGTTCCCCCTGTTGTTATGATCTAACTACGATCTAACTACCAACTGCTTAGTCACATCATCACCAATAAGTTTCACACTTAACTAAAACTTCCCCTTTAACTAGTAAACCCCGCTATCGCTGTGAGTGATAACCACAAGTAAGACTAAACTCTCCAAAACTGAAGCCACTCAGTTCTTCTGACCATGGCCATCTACAGTATCTACCCATCTGTCTATTCCTCACCACCTGTGCTATGATAACCTGAACTGCTTCATCTCTAGAAATAGTACAGCATCCCTTAACCACAATCTCTTCTCCTCACATCTTAATTTATTATCATCAATATGAATGTTATCTGATCTCAGAGTACCTTCAGTATCTTAAAACTCTATTTTACTGTATCCTTTCTTTGTCAACTTAAATTTCATGTTCCATTCTTATCAATACACCGAACTCCTTAAATTCCAGATTTGCAAACATACAAACTCTAAATGAATCCAGTTACTTACTTTCTTGTGACTATATCAGGTTCAAATAGAAATTAGCATAGGACAGATGAATACAACTGTCTTTCATGGTCAACTTTTATGAGTGAATAATAATATTCATTCTTTGTTAAAATTACTTTCCATTCTCTGTAACACCTATTTCAAATTCTCTCCATTCTTCAAACCACCCACGCCTATCATTTCCTTCTCTTCACTAAAGTTATAAAACAGGAGCCCTATAAGGCTGCAACCAAATTCATTTACTCTTTTAAATTTTTCACATTCTAATTTATTTATGTTTATAAGCACCACACACAGGCAGGTGCCCTTGAAAGTCAGAAGGTATCAGAACCCCTGGGACTGAAATTGGGGTGGTTGTTGAGGCGCCAAATATGAGTGTTAGGATCTGAGCCCAGGTCCTTTGGAAGAGCAGCAAGTGGCCTTAAAAGCTGAGTCATCTCTCCAGTCCTTTATCTTTCTTCTTAACAGCCCCAACTCTAAATATCAAACATTTCTTACAGAAGCTACCAGTGAGTAGTCATTTTTCTCAATGAACATTTCACCTGTCCTTTCAGAAGCACTAACACTGTCACAACTGTATCACTAAACTGTTCTTGTGTGGCCTTTCAAAAATGTTCCCCTAAACTCAGTCACTGAAATCAGTTTTACCTTCTTATAATAATAACTAAACGAAACTGTTATGAGATGCTGGAAAACACAAAAGATTGGGGTTCTAACCCATACACCTTAAGGTTTCTACTGTTGTGATAAAACACCATGACCAAAAAGCAATGGTGAGAGATAAAAGTTTATTTCATTCCTGATCACAGTCATTAAAGAAGTCAAGGCAGGAACTGAAGCAGAGAGCATGGAAAATCATTGCTTTCTGGCTTGCTCTCCATGCCTTACTCACCTAGCTTTCTTTCTGTGTGTGTGACAGGGTAGACCATGCTGGCTTTGAACTCACAAAGATCTACCTGCCTCTGCTAGAACTAAAGGCATGCACCATCACACCTGGCCCCTGCCTTTTTATAGCACCCAGGACCACCAGCCCAGATGGCACCACCCACAGTGGACTGGACCCACTCACATCAATCATCAATCAAGAAAATGCACCACAAGCCAATCTGGTGGGGACATTTTCCTCAAAGAGGTTTCCTCTTCCAAAATGATTAACTTGTGTTAAGATGACACAAAATGAGCCAGCGTACCCTGAAAAAAAGGAAAAACTGTTGTGAGAACCCCTTCAGCCAATAGCCTTTAAGAAACTGGCCCACTCTGGGCATGGTCTCATGTACTATAAGTGCAGATGAAAAACTTGCGGGGGCCTTTTTTTCTGCTGGATTCAGTTCCAGTTCCAAGGTCACACAGAGGACTGCGGATTGTTACCCTTACTATGAGTTTATCTCCAAATAGATTTGTCATACTCCATTCCAGGCTATTGTGAAACTCTCTGATACAATTTGGCATCCACGTGGCCTGAGCCCACACCATTGCCCGGCCCTGCCTAGACCCACCACGACCTCCTCCCACCCCAAGCAGCTTAATTATCCTCTGCACCCGAACTACCCCTCTGGCCAACTGCAGCTGCACATTGCTTGGCTTGGCTGGTCTGCTGCATGACCTGGCAAGTTCCTGCTGGCCAGCATTGCTTGGTTTAACTACCCACCTACTACGCCTAAGTTACCACCACCCAAGGCTTCCTGCCGCAAATCCTCTGTAGCATATCTGGTCCCTGGCCCATGTGGCCCACTTCCACTACTCAAGCTAGGATCTGAGGTTCAGCTGCTGCCAGACCTGCTCTGATCAGTCCAAGTTCTGACCCAGGAAGATCTAACCCTGCACCTGGAACACAGGCTTGGGTTCCCAGCTTGGATTCAGTGGCACTGGCCCAAGCTCTGGCCAGTAACCTTGTGGCTTGAGAGTGCCTGCAAGCTCTGGGTTCCTTGAACTTCTGCCCAACTCAACCTTCTCCATATGTGGGGTGTGCTGCTTTTAAGAATTTAGTTAAATCTGAGCCAGGTGGTGGCACAAGCCTTTAATCCCAGCACTCGGGCAGTAGAGGCAGGCGGATCTCTGTGAATTTGAGGCCAGCTAGTTCCAGGACAGGCTCCAAAGCTACAGAGAAATCCTGTCTCAGAAAACAAACAAAAAGAAGAATTTAGCCAAATTTGTTGGGAATTCTGCTAAGACTCAGGTACTTTAGGTTCTGATCTAGGATCTGTCTTACTGCTGCAACTGTGACACCTGCTGACCAATCAAGATTATTACACCTACAACAATTTTCTGAAAAACTTAACAGAGGTAAGTTAGATAACTAAATATTAGATTGATTGGTTAACAAATAAACAAATTTGAAAATTGTAAACCAACCGCCAGATAATTGTAGACAATATAATCATCCAGGAATTTAACAACCTTTTTTATTTCTACTATGAGGATTTCTGCAAAAGCTATATGACCTACCTGGTACATATATTTTTGTGGCCATAGTGGCTATTAGTTTTGTTCGTCATAGTATAACCTCAAAGAAAGAATTTGATAGAGTCAAGAATAAGAAACTTTTAGAAATAATACAGTCTTTACAGACTGGTTATGAGAGATTATCTGAAAGGATTCATATTGCTGAAATTGGCAATCAAAATCTGTTAAAAAATTATGATAAACTAGCAGACAGAACATCCCTCCAGGGAGGCAATCTACACGCCACCCAAATAATCTCTAAGGGTGAGAAGATATCATTAATAGAAAAATTTAAAACCTTGAAGTCATGTGTGCAGAATGAGAACCAGAAATTAATTGATTTGATGAAATAATTAGAAATATTTACAGGTCAAGAGATTCAGACTTTACAAAAGACAATAATAAAAAGATCTGAATTGAGTAAGGAACTTGTCAGAATTAATAAGCAAGGAGAAGAAGTACAGGCAAAAGACAATAGTAAAGATTCTGCTCTTGATTAAGGTATTGTGATTGTGTAGTTCATTTAAAAATGTAATGTATAATTAAGAAATATAGGTTAATAGATCATCATCTATAACAGTCAAGTTTGTAGTTATGTTAGTTAGATTTTCTAAATACACAGAGAAGTATCTCAGATGGATAGGGATTCTTCAGATCTTTTGGAGACCTTCAGAATATGGCATTTAAAATGTTTAAGAACGTAAGACTTTTCATGACAATAAGACACATCTGCACCTGGCAGCACCAATCTTCTTCAAAACGAAGATGGGCATCAAAGAGGCTCCTTATGGAGCAAGAAACTGGTCTTGCCTGGACTGCTTCATTGGACATGCAGGACTCACAGAGAAATAACTGCTGAACTTGCCTAAAGGTGAGATGATCCTTGGGGTTTCTGCTTCATGAAAGAGTCTGTGAGACATTCTGCAGGATACAAAAGAAAGTGACTGAACTGCCTTTGAAATTTCCTGCTTCATGAAAAAGTCTGCTGGATATTATTGGCCTGTAGGCTGAATATGAATGCCCTAATGATACAGAAGAACTCTGGGTGACTGTCCAGGCAGTGAGATGTCACTGTCAATTCTAGAGTTTTGGAAGTTGTTTATAATGCACTCCCTGTTTACTTAGGTAATATTATATCCTTCTCGAGTCTTTGATGGAGTTGAAGAATTTATAGTTATAGTTTTTCTTAGTTATGATAAAAGATAAAATAGATATAAATATTGTAATTGTAATTCTTGCTAGATACCTGTTTTATGTAATTTTACCATGTTAAAGCCGTCCTTTTTGTTTAAACAGAAAAGGGGAAATGGTGTAGGAGATTCTCCTGTCTTTGTGTTGCTTTCATTGGTTAATAAAGAAACTGCTTTGGGCCCTTAATAGGGCAGAACTTAGGTAGGTGGGGGAAAATTAAAGGGAATGCTGGGAGGAAGAAGGCAGAGTCAGAGAAACTCCATCCATCTGCCACTGGAGATAGATGTGCTGAACTTTACCTGGTAAACCAATGACACGTGGCGATATACAGATTAATAAAAATGGGTTAAATTAAGATGTAAGAATTAACCAATAAGAAACTAGAGCTAATGGGCCAAGCAGTGATTTAGATAATAAAAAAATTAGCATCACCAGTACCTCTCAGAGTCAGAGATGACTTACCAAGAGTTTTAGCTACTTGTCCTGTTACTACCTCTGAAAAGTCAGGAAATACTCAGTACCCATAAGGATATGCAAAATGTAAATGGAACCTTTATGTATGAAAGATCTAAAAGACATTAACACACATCTGATCCCATACAGGTCTGCCAGATCCTCTAGAACAAGATAATGCAGGAATTAATCAATTATTGATTGGAAATATGCTGAAGGCCTCAGAATTTCATTTAAAAGATCATGTTAATAGCAAAGGCTTAAAAAATGACTTTTCTATTACATGGCCAACAAGCCAAGGAAAGAATACAGTTTCTGTGTAATTATTTTGGGTAAAGCTAGTGGGTGGCTGGGAGCCCTCCCGGGCAGCGGGAAGCAACCCACCACTCCAACTACAAATTCGGATGTCCAGATTCTGGATTAATAATAGTCACATCCACACCCGTGTCTAATAATCCTTTAATTATGATGTTATTTATTTGTACTCTCATCTTTGATCATTTATACAGGTCTGCCAAAATAAACATTTCCTATTTTCTACTGGAATTTTTGATTCATCCTCCAGGATCATTCTGTCATCCAGAGCATCATGGTTTTTTACAACAGGCACTGGATTTTCTAATTTTCCTGGGGAGGCATGTCCTCCACAATGACTTGAATGACTGGACCTGGCTGATATGATGTCATTATGCTGATAGCACCACTTTAAGATAGGTTTGGGGTTACGAACTGTTTAAGGTGATTCCAACTTGGTTAGCTGAGATGGTGCACCTTCTTTTAACGTCTGGCCAGAACTTCAAATTTAACCATTACTCAGAGACTATCTGCAATTGTACCAAACAGTAATCTTGAAACTTAATCATTATTTTAGCTTTTACAGAATCACATAGAAATAACATCACCCCCTGACTCTTTAGGATATGATAACTATTGAAACATTTAGCATGTTTCTTGTTTGATGTTGTTCATGCTGGTTTTAATTCAAATTTTTAGTATATTTTTGCCTTTTTTCTGGACAACACTTGATATTTTTTCTGATTGTATAGTTTTGTATTTAGCTTAGAACTCTCTTATTCAGACAAAAGTGGGAGGTTTTGTGGAAACTCCTTCAGCCAATAGCCTTTAAGATATCAGCCCATTTGGGGCATGGTTTCATGTACCATAAGTGTGGATGAAAAGTATGTGCAGCCCCTTTTTCTGCTGGATTCGGTTCCAGTTCCCAGCATATACGGAGGACTGTTGATCGTGACCCTTACTGTGGGTTTATCCCCAAATAAATAATCCTTTGTTATAGTGCACTCTGGGATATTGTGGAACTCTCCGATACAGCTACAAAAACAAATTAAAGAAGCTCTTTATAACTGGTCTGCCTGCCACAAAGGCAGCTCCTTCCAGAACACTATAAGAGAGGGCCACACTGAACATAACACTGAGCTAAGAGACAGAGAAGACAAAGGTAACTGGAATCTGTAGGTTGATGTACAGGGAAGAGGAAAGACACCAAAGTTCTGCAGTAGTAATGCTCCTAAGGCTCTGGCTGAAAACTTATTTATTCTACACATGCACAGGACAAAACTTCCAAGTATGAAGCAAAAGGCAAACGCCTGGGAGCTACATAGTACTGGCTAGCCTGGGACTCACATTGTAGACCAGGCTGGTCATATACTAACGAGATCCACCTGCCTCTGCCTCTGAATGTTGGAATTAAAGGCATGCATTCCCATACCTGGCAACAGCAAGGGTTTTGAAAGCTGCTGTGTTATCTGATAGCAGCAAAATCCTTGGACCAATCTCTTATGGAATGGATAGAAATTTCCCGAAATTTTAATTTTCACTTGAGAGTCTGAATTTTGTCATTGTCTGTGAATACTGTATTTGCTTTCCTTTGAAGTCATAGACTCACTTTATCCATTATCAAGAAAATATCTTCTCTGTGCCTTTCAAGTCACGACAGTTTGTCTGTAACTCTAGCACTTAGACAGAAGTAGGAGGATCCTAAGTTCTGTACAATCTGAGGTACTTAAGTGCCCACACACACATGCACCTTATTTAGTCACACATAGTTTGTGTGTCAGTGATTCTTATAAAAATAAGAGTTCCATGAAAAAGTGGCTCACAAACGCTTTTCTGGAGTGGTTATGTACTTTTGCAGATACTGGGGCAAAGTGCTTATATACACTTCCCATATCATAGCACAGATAATTTGTAAATTTTATATTACACAAGAATTTAACAACTTAATTGTAATGTGGAATCTGAGATCATATATCTTCATAGTCTATATTAAAATCCAGTGATCTGTGCTGTATTTTAGGTGAGTCTTGCCTATGTTTTGAGTTCGAAACTGCATGGATTGATCATTTGGAAAATACTGTTTCAAAAAGGGCTCCATAAATGTTGCCATAGTTTGCTATATAATGAGACAAGGTTTGAAAATAAAAAACAAACAAAAAAAAAAAAACGCAAAATCTTTTCAAAAGCAGCGTATCATGAGGGGAGTTAACCAGCAGGATCTAGTAACTTCAGGCAGACAGATATGGCAAAAACAAGCCAGGAAAGGGATGTAGGAATGCCATGTTAACTTATCAAAGAATAAGAATTTTAAATTCTGATCCAAAATTTAGGACTGTGAGTAAAATACGCTTTTTCTATTAAAATAACAACCCTCCAATTCTAGTAGGAAATATATAAAAATACCATTATATATACAGACATTTTCTTATGAAGTGTTTTAGTCTCATTTAACATTATTATCACAGTGCTTTAAAATTCATACTCTAGATTTAACATAATTTTTTAAACCCCCAATCTTTTGAAAGAAATGTCATTATTCGTGAAAATGACAGCAAAGGACATTAATTCAAAGAAATACACAAGAAGCTCTAAATACTTTCAATTAAGATCTCAAAACTTTTGCTTAAATACACGGGTCTTACAATATCATACCCAAGGCACTCTGGTAACAGGAGTAACACCTATAACACAGTAATCTACAGGAGGGAAGGAAGAACATGATACAGAGCCACAGGTCTCACTGTGCAGCAGATATAATGTTGTTACTTGATTTTTTTACCTTAATTTCCCCTTCTATAAAATTAAGAAGCAGAAACAAGAGTACTTACAAAAAGACTGCTAGGAAGAGCATATGAACAACTATTTGTGAAGTGTCTTTATGTACTTGCTTTTTTAAATATTAAGCTAAAATTCAAATGTTTTTAAAAGTGGCAAATTATAGTAGACACAGAAATGTAAGACTAGCTAACCCAGAATATTACAAAGTGAATTATTAAACTTTTTAAACTTTTTACAAAGGTGTATTGTCTGGTACTCAACTGTCTCTTCATCTAGTTAGTATAAATAGCTGCTAAACTACAAATCACTAACTAACCTGAACTGAGCAGGAAAATACTGTTTTTTAAATGAAAATCTTAGTCACTCTTGAACAAACTGTTCAAATCCCATGTAGCAAACCAGTTCAAAGTTTAAAGAAAGAAACTGACAATCATGTAAAATTAAATCTGAAGATAACTTCCTAAAGAGAGTTTTAGGTTAAGGCAGAATAAATACAAGTCTGCCAGCAAACAAGGAACATTTTTACCTAGTTAAAGTGATAGAGAAGCCACCTTGAGAAATTCCCATTGAAGAAACACGGAACCCTTGGTACATAAAAATTAATAATACCACCTAAAGCAAGTACCACAAGAAAAACAGGATAGAAATAGATGGAATTGCAATCAGAGAAATACATGAAATCAACAACAACAACAAAAAAAGCTGGCTACCTGAAAATGTAAGTAAAACATATATCCTAGGCAGGACTTAAAAAGAAAAGAGAAGTTCAGGAGAAAAAACGAAGAGGGGAAGTAGGAGGGTGAAGAAGGAAGCTTGCAGCATAGGCCTGTAACTGCAGCAACTAAGGAGACTGAGGCAGGAAGATCACTTCAAGGCCTGCAAAAGCTACAGAGTAGGTTTAAAGCCAGCTGATTCACTTAGGGAGATTTGGTCTCAACATTTAAAAACAAAGCATGGGATACAGACTGCTTGCCTGGCATGTGCAAGGTCCTGGGTTGGATTTCCAGCACCAGTGAGGAAAGGTGAAAAAGCAGAGACGAGGGAAGGGAGGGGAACAATAAACAGAATACTAATACAAAAATGAGAGAGGGATCATTACTGTCTCAAACGACACTGAAAGTATGAAGGGGCAGGCGTGATGGCACACATATGTAACCCAACATTCAGGATGCTAAGGCAGGAGAATAATGAGTTTGAGGCCAGAATGGGCTATGAAGTTGAGTTATAAGACAGCCAACAGCCTGGATTACTAGCAAGACCCTGTCTTTTTTTTTTTTTTTAAAGAATGACAAAAGAATACTATGAACTACTGCAAACCCACACAATGGTGGCTTGAAATGAAATGAACCATTTCTGTGAAATAAACAACCAACCAAAGCTCTTACAAACATAACCTAAACAGAGCATATACACAAAAGAAAAAGAACCAGTCACCTGAAGAGAGCTCCATCTATTAAGGAAACTGAACCAGTACTTACTCACCTTCTTAAGCAGAAAGTACAAGGCCCCAGTGATTTCACTAGTGAATTCTGGCAAACACTTAAGAAGAAGTATTTTTCTCTCATTTTATTTATTTTATGCATATGAATGTTTGCAAGTATGTAGGTACACCACATGCATGCCTAGTACCATGGAGGTCAGCAGACGGTGTTAGATCCCTCAGAACCTAAGGTAACAGAAGACTGAGCTACCATGTAGATGCTGGGAACAAAACCCAGATCCTCTGTAAGTGGTTTATGTTCTAATTACCCACTGACTCATCCCTCTAGTCCTCTAATTCTTTATAATCTAAAAAAGGTAGAAGGCCTACTTCCTAACCCTCTCTAAAGAAAAGCATTATCCTAACACCAAAGCCAGACAAAGATATAAGGAAATCTACAGACCAATACCTCAAACACAAATGGAAAAATCCTCAACAAAACAGATGAATTTCAATAAAGCACAAAAACAATTACTCATTCAGACCAGGTGGGATTTATTCCATATGTACAAAGCTGGTCCTAAAATCTACTGAGGACTTCATATCAACAGGTAGAAAAATCATGTGATTCCAGCAATGGCTGAATAAAAGGCACTAGAAAAAAAAATCTAACAACTTCATGATAAAACTGTCAGAACCTAGAAGGCAGAATATCTTTAAAATATAACTCCCTGATTCTAAGTGCAGGCTTATGTAAGTCACCTCTTCCAAACACCACAGGAGAGAAGGGTGAGGTACGGTAACTTTACAGTAGGAAAACTCTCACAAGCACACCTCAGCCAAGAAGAGCCAGGTCAACAGCAAGAGCTGCAAACCATATAGTGTGTAGCCTTGACATGATGTAATGAAAATGATACTGTACCTCTGAATTTCCTTCCCAGAACTTTAGAACCACGGTCTAAATACAAAAACAACAAAACAACAATAAAAAAAAGCAGGTTCTTGAGAACATGAGAGTCTGAGTTCAACCCCAGCACCCACAGAAAAGCCAGGTGTGTGTGGTAGCCAATGCCTGTAATCCAGTGTCAGGGAAGAGATAAGATTCCTGGGGTTTCTTGGCCGAGTCTCGCTAGCTAGGTTCATCAAGAGACTGCCTCAAAAAATAAGATGGAAGAGTTCCTGCAGGAAGATGCCAGACACTGCTCTCTGGCCTCTACCATGGACATGCACAACTCCAAAGCGCGCGCGCGCACACACACACACACACACCACAAGAAAACTTCAAAACCCAATAAAATGACTTTTACAAAACACTTCAACACTACTCCACAAAACTATCAAACTCACCAAAAAGAAGCATATGAGAAATTCAGAGCTAAGAAACAAAGAGAATGGTAAATATGTGTTACTTCTAAAAACCAAGGAAAGCTGAGTATATTATGGACTTTAAAGTTTATAATAATGCATTACTAGTACTCATAATGTTCCAGAAAATGCACTATACTAATAAAATATGCCAAAAGGAGAACCTGCATGTGAGGTATATGAGCTCCGATTTCCTGTAAAAATAAACTTAAAAAAAAAACTATATTAATAATTATAAAGTAATAAAAAATGAAAATCTTAGGCTGGGAGACAGCTTATTTGGTAAATTGCTTGCTCACAAGCATGAGAACCTAAGTTAGATGCCCAGAACCCACATAAAAAAGTCAGGTGTGGTGGTGTGCATATATGTAATTGCAGCATAGGCTGGTAGGGGGGTGGCCGGTATCAGTTCAGTGAGGAATACCTAAGGCTGACCTCTGACCTTCATGGGCAGGCATGTAAACACACATACACACACACACCTCTGTGCTAGGAGGAGGAAGAGGAAGAAGTTAATGGACACTTCTGACAATATAAGCCAATTTTCAGAATAAAGAGTGATACATTAAAGAGACATTAGAATTTGGCTTCTTTGTCAAGAAGAACTTTAGAATTCAATTTTAGCTTATAAGGATTTTAAAGAATATTTTTTGGGGTAACAAGGTCTTGCTATGCATCTCAAAGCCCAAATGCTGAAATTTCAAGTGTGCGTTGTTGCACCAGACTCAGTAAAGTCTTTGAACGGAATTGAAAGCTGGCTAACAGACTCAAAAAAGACTGTTAGAAAAAGAGCACTGCACAGCAAAATCAAATGAAATAACTGATTCAACCAAAGCTAATCAATGAATGCTAAAAATAGCAGGCAAATGCTAGTGGGAAACAAGATACAGGGAACCACAATGTCATGAGGAGTTCTGATCTTTATAATACCTCTGCTGAAAACCTCCTTACTTTAGAGTGATGACCTGAAGCCTTGTCTTACATATGAATATAATGGACAGAGTAGCATCAAAGCTGAAAACCCTAAATACAATGTAATCTGTAAATCCAAACTTCTGTTTTTAGAAACAGTCTGTAAAGATACAAATTAACCACAAAGAAACAACCAACTAAATCCAATGTTTGGGAATCATCTACCAGACAACTGGCCTGGTGTATTCAAAGATCCAGCATCACAGAAGGAAAAACAGAGGTAAGGACAACTGTAGTGGGTTGACAGTATGAGCTCTGGCTGGAGACACCAAGCTACGGTGGAACAGGACTCTGATCATGGCCCACCTCTCCAGAATCAACACTAACTACCATGGGAAAATACCTTTTCAAGAAGGAGCTCCACAGCACCTGGATGTAGCAAACTGACCTTAGGAGGAACAAACCAACCAGATCAGGTGGCACATTCAAGAGAGTCAAGTACCAGGATAGTCAAAGCTTCACAGTGAGACTATTTAAGATTTAAAAAAAAAAAGCCATTGGGGGGTGGGAAGACAAAATGTTAGCTACTGTCCAAGTGGCAGTATAGGTGAGGTGTTTCTGTAAGCTTCTCTCAGCTTGCTTATAAATGTAAGTATTCTAAAATAATTGGGAGTCATTTAAGGGGATCAGTTAAGAAGGCACCCAAAATAAAATAACCAACCTACCAAATAGTGGTAGCAGAGCCTATGGACAAGTGCAACAAAGAAACACTTTTCTAAGCAACTTAGAAAAGCTCTTAGGAACTTTGAGAGAAGAGACCATAAGGAAAGACAACCAGTTTAAGAAAAACCTTCATCTTCCAAAGGCTTCTTCATCAAAGACTATTGAGAAAACCATCGAAAATAGAACATTTCAGTAACTCATTTCTCAAAAAAAAAAAAAAAAGAGAGAGAGAGATGAGGAACAAGAGAAAAGCTACTTTTCCTCTTCAAATACTGCAGTCAAGAGTGATGGTAAATTCATGATTCTGAAATTCAGAATTATGGGAACAGACTAAAAACAAACAAACGAGCTCACGAAGACCTAAAACGATACATGTATTAAGATAGTAGTAATACACAGCTGGAGAGATGGCTCAGAGGTTAAGAGAACTGTGCTAGCTGCTCTTCCAGAGGTCCTGAGTTCAATTCCCAGAAACCACATGGTGACTCATAACCATCTATATTGAGATCTAGCTCCTTCTTCAGGCAGAATACTGTATACATAAATAAATCTAGTAATACACAATAAATCAAATTGTCAAAACTCTTGTATCTAACAGGACACTACAGAATTACATTCTCTCTGCAATCCTTTACCCTACTAAAAGATATGCTGTGGACATGGAAGTGACAAGGCACAGTTATAAATTCAGCTACTGTGGAGTATTTGTTTAAGATGTGTTACATTTGTTTATGTTGTGGGTTATTTGTTTAATGATGCAAAGATGTGTTGCATTCTTTTATGTTGCATTTGTTTAAAACTCTGTGAAGCTGTGTTTCTTTGCCTGTCTAAAACACCTGATTGGTCTAATAAAGAGCTGAATGGCCGATAGCTAGGCAGGAGAGAGAGAGATAGGTGCGGCTGCCATGCAGAGAGAATAAATAGGAGGAAAAATCTAGGCTCCAGGAAAAGAGAGAGGAGCGAAAAAAGGAGGAGTGGAGGATGCCAGTGGCTAGCCAGCCAGCCTTGAAGTAAGAAGGAAAGCATTATAAATAGAATATAGAGAGGTAAAAAGTCAGAATTAAAGGGAAAGGGGATAATTTCAGTCAGAAAATCTGGCTAGAAATAGTCAAGCTAAGGCTGGGAATTCATACGTAAGAATAAGTCTCAATGTATTTATTTGGGAGCTGGGTGGTGATCCCCTAAAGAGTTAAAAACAAAACCCAACAACACTCAGTCCCACTGCTGACTCTCCCATTTACTAAGTCGGAGATCATTCAAGGGTTTCTCTGCAGAAATCTTTAAAGATTCACTCAGTGTGGTTTCTCAGTGCCTCCTTCACAAAGAATAGGATTCTACAGCCTTTAACAGCTTGCCTACCAATTGTGCCGGGTGCTCTTGAATGTGACCGCCTTGTCTCACTGACACGAAAACATTATACTACATTTATCTTTCACGAACACTGCAAAATTAGCTTTCTATGCCACCTTTCTCTTTTAAAATTTCTTATCTTCTTTTCAATTAAGTGATAACACACAGGAACCAATACTCTAACTCTGCCCTTGAGGAAGAACTAAAACTTACATACACTACGATGTCCAATAAATTTTACTATGTCATCAAACTAGCAAATCACTTTCCTCACAACCATGAACTAGGTAAGTCATATTAACTGTCTCACTAGGAGAAATTAGAAAAACTGGACACACTAAAAAGAAAACTCCCAGGAAAACCTGGGAAGGTGGGAAACGCACACACTGAAAACAAAAATTGAAGCCATTTGAGCGCCTTCACTGTGAAAAACCAAGATCTAGTAACGTAAGGAAATTTGGCATCTGGACTACTGTCTTCCAGGTTATCTGCCAGTTCCTATAATGTGGTTAAGATGAACTCTCAACGGATCAACAAGGTCAGAGAGGATTAAATAATGCAGTCAAGAGGCCCACATAGCACAGGCACAGAGAAAAGAGCTCACCCATGTTTTTCTGACATGTTTATTTTTGTCAAGTTCACTTTTCTAAGCATAACAACTTCCCATAAACACTTCACTCCTTTTCCTTCTCACATTATGTAGATCTTAATTTCTAAACTGACTGCATACTTCTGATGGCAGACTAAGCTACATTAAATAAATTATCTCTAGGTGCTATGCAATCTATATTGTGACCACACAGGAAACAATAAAGCTCATGACTAAGCCTGTGCTCACCATCAAAGGCTGCTACTATCCCCATTTAACATATGGCAAAAAAAAAAAAGAAATTTTTAAACAAAAAATTAGAAAAAGAAACTAGGGCTGGAGAGATGGCCCAGAGGTTACAATCACTTGTTGCTCTTCCAGAGAATTTATTTGGTTCTCAGCATCTATTTGGTGGCTCACAACTGTAGATAACTCCAGTTCCAGGGGACACAATGCCCTCTTTTGTCAATGTAGGTATGTGGTGCACAGGCTTACATGCAGGAAAAAACACACACATAAGTAAATAAATAAATCAGAAAAAAGTTTAAAATACTATTAAAACACCCAAAAAGACTTAAGTAGCAAATGTTTTCTATAGCATTATTCTGTTGGCAATTCTCTCATAAATACAAAAAAACAAATCTTCATGACAAACTGAATGTATGTAATTGAAGTCAATCATATCTGGGTGTGGGTGGTGAAAATGTTAACCAGTGTGAAAACTCTCTCAGTATTGGACCTGTTCTCTATCATGACCTGTAGGTTTGGGAAACACATACATACATAGGAAAACACACAATGTGTACGTAAATGTTTTCCCAATAAAATAAAAAGATGACCCCCAACAGAAATGGCAACAGGATTGACAGAGAAGGGGTAGAGATGACAACTGGCACGTTAATTATAAAGCTCACACAAGCTAGAGAAATGGCTTAGTGGTTAAAAGTGTGTTCTATTCTTGCAGGGATCCCACATTCGGTAGCTCACCCGTCTGTAATGCCAGCTCTACAGGTTCTCCCACACTCTTTTGACCTTATGTGCATGTGCAAACACACACATACACACCCTCCACCATGCACAAACCCAATCCCCCTACACATATATACACATAATTTAAAATAAAAATAAAACCTTTTTAAAAGTTCACATACACAAACAGGCCAGAAGCTAGGAAAAGCAAAATATCTAAGAAAATTAACAAAAGGGCATTAGCCCCAACAGAAAGCACACTATAAAGTACAGCAATTAAAACAGAATGACTTGGTTTCCAAATGCACAGAGAAGTCAAGGGAATAGTAATAGCCCAAGCACATGTGGAAATTCAGTAAATAATAAAAGTGGCAGTTTAAATCAGTAGGATAAAAAATTATTTATTAGATAATGCTGAAGCACCAGAATGATTATCTGGTTTAAAAAATATGGTTGGACACATGTGTAAAATCATACCCAGGAAAGGCAGACAGCAAATTTGGAAAATCTATTTCCAATAACCAGCCTGGAGCTATTTCCCTAGAGGAAAAAAAAATCTGCAAATCTAAGAAAATGAGCAACAAATGGAGGATAAGGTCAGTTCACAAGATAGTAAATACAAACAGTACTTCCGTGCTGCTTAATCTCACGCCTAAGGGCAATGAAGAAGCAGTTACCTTTACCCAGTGCTGTTCTACTGGACAACTTTAGTGACAAACATCAAAACTACAAATGAACAACACTCTGAGCCACCAGTTTCACCTCTACAAGTATATCCTATACATTTCTACATAATGTGATGTGTACACAACATAATCAATCTATTTGGTCAAAAACAGCCTAATTGCACATCAAAAAATGAGCAAGTTAATTAAATACTACTCCTTCTGTTTTTAAAGATAGGGTTTCAACATGTGGTCCTAGAACTCACTATGTAGACCAGTCTGACTTAGAACTCACAGAGATACAAGATGCTCCTGGAGCATTTGAATCAAATTATGTGCCAACACACCTGGGCAAATTGTACACCTTCATGATGAAATTAAGCACTTGGTGTTTGTGTTCACCCCCAAATACATGTATTAAAGTCATAGCCTCCAAAGTGACAGTGTTTGGAGATGATCATTGGGAAGTAACAATGTTAGATGATCTCATAAGGGTAAATTAATGTCCTTAGAAGAGGAAGAGAAACAAAGTGTTCTGTAGCCATGTGAAAATGCAGGGAGAAGGAAGAGGAAACTCACCAAGGGAATCAACTGATCAGTGTGAGAAATGTATTCTGTTGCTTAACCTATCCTGTGTATGGTATTTTATAACAGGAGGCCAAACAGCCTAGACCAATGGAGTACCACAAAGCTACTTTAAAAAATGTTATTTACATAGTGATATACTCTATAAGCTCTATTAAAGGGGAAAAACCAAGAAGAACAGCAAATCTGCACCACTTAGATACAAAGGGAACAGGGACAGTGGATACTCAGTATAATCCCTTTCTGGAAAGAGTAAAATCCAGGGAAATAAAAGCAAAAGGTTTCTTAAAATACTGTAGCAAAATGACAAGAACTGGCAAGAGACTTTGTAATCTTTACTTGTGCCATTTATTATAGTATCTATGCTTATCAGTGTTTTTGATTGCATGCAGGTTATGTTCAACCTGTGACCCAGGAGCTTGCCTGCATGTAGCTGAAGCTAGCCATGAATGTGGCTAAACACCAAATACTAAGCTTTCCTAAAACATTGAGTTGCTGCTGCTGTTTCATTTTGGAGGATAACTTCAATGACCAGTTCTCAAATATGAGCCCTATAGGTGACAAGGTGCTGGGTATTGTCACTGTCAAAAGGTCACCAATCATTACCAACACCTATCAGGATCTGCACAAAGTGGTAGACACACTATCATTTTTCTTTAATTCACCTTACAGAAGATGTCTTAATTCCGAAACAGAGATCCAGGGTTTTGGACAAGAGAGATCTACATTTACTTATATATAAATCACCTTTCTTTTTTTTCTTATTTATTTATTTATTTATTTATTTATTTATTTATTTATTTAAGATTTCTGCCTCCTCACCGCCACCGCCTCCCAGTTCCCTCCCCCTACCCCAATCAAGTCCCCCTCCCTCGTCAGCCCGAAGAGCAATCAGGGTTCCCTGCCCTGTGGGAAGTCCAAGGACCACCCACCTCCATCCAGGTCTAGTAAGGTGAGCATCCAAACTGCCTAGGCTCCCACAAAGCCAGTACGTGCAGTAGGAATGGCTAAAATAAAAAACACCAATGATAGCCTTTGCAGGAGAGGTTGTGGAGAAAGGGGTACACTCATCCATTGCTGGTGGGAATGCAAACTTGTGCAACCACTTTGGAAAGCAGTGTGGCGGTTTCTCAGGAAATTCAGGATCAACCTACCACTGGACCCAGCAATACCACTCTTGGGAATATACCCGAGAGGCCCTATCATACAACAAAAGTATATGCTCAACTATGTTCATAGCAGCACTGTTTGTAATAGCCAGAACCTGGAAACAACCTAGATGCCCTTCAATGGAAGAATGGATGAAGAAAGTATGGAATATATACATATTAGAGTACTACTCAGCAGTAAATCACCTTTCAAAGGATCTACAGGGGGCTGGAGAGATGGCTCAGTGGTTAAGAGCATTGCCTGCTCTTCCAGGGGTCCTGAGTTCAATTCCCAGCAACCACATGGTGGCTCACAACCATCTGTAGGGAGGTCTGGCGCCCTCTTCTGGCCTCCAGGCATATATGCAGACAGAATATTGTATGCATAATAAATAAATAAATATTAAAAAAAAAAAAAAACAAAGGATCTACAGGAATAGTTTCCAAGTGGAGAAACAGGGTAGCTGGCAAAGTGAGAAGCTTAACTGTGTATCACATTAAGTCTTTGAAATGCTGATTAAAGTTGGTGTGCTACTCTGTCAAAATATAAATGAAATGTAAACAAATTCTCAGTGTAACAAAGCCAGACTGTTTTGGGTTTTGTTGTGGTTGGAGAGAGCCTTTCTCTAGTCTTTGCAGTAAGTAGTAGCTTTTCCCTCCTCTATCTTACCTTCAGTTGACTCAAATAACTTCAGTGTATAAGGGACCCACCCTCTCAAGAGTCAGGGAATAGGAAGTTCCTACCTCACTAACAGCACTCAGGAAATGCTAAGTCCTTAATGGTTTTCCAAGCAAGGCAGATGTGTAGGGCTGGCCTTAGCAATATGGTGGCTGGCAAGCTGGGTCCTCTGAGCATGACAAAGCTTCTCAATCCTGGAGTGTTGTGGGATTTTGATCCATTTAGCCAATCGCTTTTGGGTATTACGAATCCTAGGGCATGATCTTATTTATTTATTTAGATTTATTTATTATGTATACAACATTCTGCCTCCATGTATGCCTGCACGCCAGAAGATGGCACCAGATCTCATTATAGATGGCTGTGAGCCTCCATGTGGTAGCTGGAAACTGAACTCAGGACCTCTGAAAGAGGAGCCAGTGCTCTTAACCTCTGAACCATGTCTCCAGGCCCAAGAACAGGATAATTTATAGACTTAGGGAGAGGGTCTCGCCCTTCTCTTGTTCCCATGCTCTCTTGGGTGGTTGAAGCAGAGCAGGTGGCTTACTCTTCACCCCTGGACAGAAGACTGGATGAAGGCAGCTGATCAGCGGCAGCATTTTGTATCAATGAGTATCTCTACCCTTATTTTATACCTAAATAAATTCTTGAGAACCCTTAACAGACTCTCATGGCCTCTTGTAACAAGTGGTACCCATGTGATCTGAACCTGATGGCCCAAGACGCTGCCTCAGACTGTGTGTCACCCAGTTAACGCATAGCCAGTCCACCAGCTACTTGAAGGTGACTGAGATGGTCTGCCTTCTTACAACATTCTAGCCAAAACATCAGATACAAAAACTTCAGATAAGTTTTACCCATTATTAGAGACTGGCTACAAATGTTACAGCTATCCTTATGAGACTTAACCATTGCTTTAGATTTTTACAGGATCCCATAGATACAGCCACACCCTACACAACAGGAAATAGTTCTAAGAATACAATGCTCCTCTCCTCTCTCCCGATAGGTGGGATGGATGGGTTTTTGTTTTTTTCTCTGGGTTATGGATAATTGTCATCTGTAAGGGTTGGTTAAGTTGTTATAGGGCTGGGGGCAGAACAATAAGGATTAGACCCAAGAACCTCGTTTAAAACAGAAAAAGGAGAGATAGATAGGATAGGACAATAAGGTAGATTACTGTATCTACTTATAAACTATATTAACAACTATTAGTACTATTAGTGGTAGGGTTCTTGTATATTGATACAAAAGTAAAATTATTTTTATAGCTGGGCAGTGGTGACACATGCCTTTAATCCCAGGCAAAGGCAGGCAGATCTCTGTGAGTGAAAGGCCAGCCTGGTCTATAAGAGATAGTTCCAGGACAGGTTCCAAAGCTACAGAGAAACCCTGTCTCGAAAAAAAAAAATGCATTCCTGTCTAATTTGTATGTTGATACAAATTCAAAATTATACTTTTCATATTGTGTATGTTCCTATTTCTGCTTGCAATATTTTTGTATATTGTTACAAATATGGATTTATTTTTGTCAAACTATATGCATGTTTCTACTTCTGCTTAAGATATTTTGCATACTGATACAAATTAAGGATATTTTTGTCATACAGCACTATACATTTCTACTTCTGATTAAGCTATTTTTGTATATTGTCACAATTTCAAGTCACTGTCCTCATGCTGTACATCTGTTTAAAGATTGTTTATTTTTATAATATGTAGTTTTAGTCTTTAAGCTATATAGGTTCTTAAAACTATAGGTTTATAGTCACTCACATTTGCCGTACTTATAATAAGTTAGTTAGGCTTTCTAGATGCACAAAGAATAATTCCATATAGCTAGGTGATCTTCAAACACCTACAGAATATGACATCTACATGTTTTAATAACTGAGAATTCTGTTGACATGAGACACAACTACTCCTGGCAGCACTGATCTACTCCCGAGAGAATTATTGGCACCAAAGACACCCCTAAGGAGCTTGTTTTCTTCTTGGCAAAACTGCCTATTGGGCAAAGAACTGCCCTTGCCTCGACGACTGACAGTAAGCATGTCCAATCTGAATCAAAGAGGATATAAGGAAAAGTGACTGCTGAACCTTGTCAAAACAGAGCAGGACAGCCTTTCAAATTTCCCTGCTTCTGAAAATGGTCTGTCAGATACTCTAGGCCTATAGCCAAAGTTGGTTGCCCCAACACTGCAGAGAGACTTTGGGTGACTGTTCAGGCAGCCAGCTGTTTGTCATTTCTTGCATCTTTGGGAAGTTGTTCACTTGCACTTCCTACTTACTCAGGTAATATTATTTTCCTTTTCAGGTCTCTGATAGGGTTAAAAACTAGACAGTCACAGTTACAATCCTCTCATATTTTATAGGGCATATTAAGCACAAGACTTAGACTCTTCAGGACAGTTATTGGAATAATCTGTTATTTACCAATTACCTATGGCCTAGATATTTAAAATGTTGTTTCTTACTTGATGTTGTTCTTGTTGGTTGTAATTTCATCTTTACTTATATTACCTTTTCTTTGTTCTAGACAACACTTGATAGTTATTCTTATTGCATACAGTTTTATGTTAGGATTAGAACCTTCTTATTTAAAAAATGGGGGGGGAGTTGTGGGATTTTTTATCTCTTTAGCCAATGGTTTTTGGGAATTATGAATCCTAGTGCATGGTCTTGTGTGTGGATATGACAACTTACAAGCTTAGGGAGAGGGTTGCGCCATTCTCTTGCTCCCACACTCTCTTGGGTGGTCGAAACAGAGCAGGTGACCTGCTCTTCAACCCTGAACAGAACGAATGGATGAAGGTAGTTCTAAACCGTTCTGTATCAGTGAGTACCCCTATTTTATACCTACATAAATTCTTGAGAACCCTTAACAACAGACTCTTGTGGCTTCTCTTAACACTGAAGAAAGGCTTATTTTTTTTTATTTTTTTTTATTTTTGGTTTTTCAAGACAGGGTTTCTCTGTGGTTTTGGAGCCTGTCCTGGAACTAGCTCTTGTAGACCAGGCTGGCCTCGAACTCACAGAGATCCGCCTGCCTCTGCCTCCCGAGTGCTGGGAGAAAGGCTTATTTTTTAAAAGTGGTCCAAGCACAGATCAAGTCTTGCTCTCAGACCCTCAATACAAGTTGG
Organism: Neodon shergylaensis; assembly: GCA_025134845.1. Classification (NCBI taxonomy): domain Eukaryota; kingdom Metazoa; phylum Chordata; class Mammalia; order Rodentia; family Cricetidae; genus Neodon; species Neodon shergylaensis. Next base: position 16,312,157 of record JABTXL010008037.1, on the reverse strand, counting down.
AGGACTCCAGGAAGAGCAGCATGTTCTCTCCCATAAACTTATTTCAATACTCTTTTTGAAATAAATTCAGCGAGGTTTGCTTTTTTTGATTCTTCTATACATTTTCAACTATAACCAAACATCAGGAAAGATACTTTGCTTTCTGTACTTTATTACATGAGCATATTTTTTTAAGGGTGGGCTAAGTAATGCTAAGGTTGGGATATTTCCAAATGTCTCAATCCCTAATGAAATGGCTCACAATATTGCTTCAGTGTGTAAGGACATGCATGCTTGTCCTTATGCCCTATGAAGTGATAGTCATTCCCCCATTCAGAGGAGACCGACTTTAATGCAGTACATGTCAGGCTCTCAAATCACTTACTACCTAAAGTGGAATAGAATGGGTTCAATAAATCTGGCTTGTGTAACATCAGTGTCTTTATAGTTGCTACCCTTAAAAAGGAACAAGAAATCTGATAAACCATTTACTATGTTCCCAGAGACTATACAGAAAACTACTGTGAACTACTGTGGGTACCAGGCCTCTGATAAATTCAAACTTCTCAAGACCAAGGTCTCCATAAGATTAGACATAAAGATGAGACAGCATTTCATGTTCCTCAAATGTGTTACATGATTAGAATTATTTTCAGTTCCGAGATTCCAACTTCACAGATATTTGCCAAAATAAATCTGAGAAAGCATAGGGAATACTCTTTATTTAAAAAAAAAAAGAGGCAACATGGCATTGTACTAGAGATTATTATTTGTTTTTGGAATGCTTACAAATTTTAAGACAGAGAGGATTACTGGTCCAAATGTTAACACACACAAAAAAAATCCCAGTAAATTCAGATTACTTGAGATTTTCAAACTTTAACAAATCCACTAGAGATGTAGACAGAAACAACCGGTATATTTGGAGAATCTGAATACACATTCTGAAACAAAATTATTTTATATTTACTTCATATTTTGCACTCATTCAAAGTTTAAAAAAAAGTCAAAACTCCAAAATTTTCTGAGTGTTTTACCTATCACCCAAGAACCAAAGTAGTCTCATGTACCATATAATTTAAACCTCAGGAGCCTGTAAGATGTGTGATACTCCTTTGATCTAGTGGTTAATAAAGCAGGCTCAGATATGCTCTATGACCTGAACTAGCTATGCCACAGAATTAGTTACCTTTGGAATATGGACTGGAACTCAGAGATGGCCCTAGAGTTATGCTGGCCATTACCTAAGTTTTGATTCCTAAACTTTTTAAAGAATTGGCAAATTCTTTAAAATTTGAAAATCTCTAAATCATAACAGGAGACACAGGTATCTGCTCTATTTGTTATATAACTCACAACATGTAGAAAAGGCACAAATTTTCTCAAAGCTCTCACACACACAAATTCTAAAACTAAATTTCAGTGAAATTTGGCTGTTCAGAGACTTGCAGCAGGCTTTGGTAGTGGGAGGCTTTTCACACATCCTTTACAGGCGCATAAATTCACTGTATAACCATGTCATAAGTCCTGTCTTTGAACCATAAGTTTCTTGGGGTTAAGGAACTCTCCATTTTCACATCTTACACAGTCTTTGAGAGTATTTTATCAAAAAGCATGGTGCTGTGAAACAAACAAGAATTTTCATTCAAAAAATCTAGTTTATGGCAAAAAACTATTCTATAAGTCCAATACTAGAGACAAATTATCAAGTTTCTGATTCTTACTTTTCTTACCAGGAGTCTTCCTCACTCAAGAAGGACTCCGATGAAGAACCTGCAGCAGGTGCTATACTGCTGATGACAAAGTCCCACGGAAGCATGGGTTTGATCCTGGAGTGTTTTATTCCCATCTACTGCTCTGAAGGACAGGACGACTCATTTCAGTACTCCTGTCACTGTTTTAGCAAATTCCGAATTCTGACTTTTCCTAAAAGGAGAGCTGCATTGGGGTAAGAATGCACAGCTCCTGGTGTTAGATAGTGACTGTGCCTGCAGTTAAGTATCACAGTTCAAACAGGCAAGTGATTCATGTGTAAAGCTCCAGGGTTGTGACTTCCTTGCCCTACATGAATCAGGAAGGTTACCATCCATACGACTGACTTCATCAGTCTTCTAGAGAACTGGGACCTTAATGTCAGACATTATACTTCTACACCTGCAGCAAAGCATCTCAAGTATGGAGATGACTCAAACTTGTCAACTGACAGGCAAAACAAAGCAGCAAGAAGCTGGTGCCTATTCAGCAACCCTTAATTACCACTAGGATGATTTATGGCTAATTATTAACAACAAATTACTGTTTCACTGGTCATCTAGTATCTTCCATAATATCATTCATGGAACAAATAATTAATTGTACAAAAATAATGGTATTCATTTTGGTACGATTTATTCTTTAACTTGGGTAGCCCAGGCTGGCCTCAAACTCCTCTTGCCTTGGCCTCCCAATCCTGGGATCACAGGCATGTACTACTCACACATGCTCAATTTACTCTTACACTAATTTCCATCGCAAGTAATTTCTCTCAGTATTCAAAGGAGCATGAAGTACACAATGTCCTAATAAGCCATGACAGTTAAAGGGTACCATTTTCAAACTCATAAAGGGAACATATTTATTAACAGAACCCATATTCTCTTCCTTTCAAACACCAGACTACCTTTTTTTGGGGGGGGGGCACAATGAAATGATACTCCAGGGTGGAAAGAAATAGTAGTGATCGGTACATAGCAAGTAGACTAAAAAACCACTAAAAAATACTCTATAAGGGCCACTATGTGAATTAAATCTCAAGAAAGCTGTTTAAGTAACAGAATTTAGAAAACAACCTAACTGAATCTATGCAGAGTCTGTCTGTGAGCCACTCAAATGATTTCTTTATTCAGGTGCCCCCCTGGAACCTCATATACTTAACTAAGTAAAGAAATAAAAGTTTGGTGCCTAGAGACCTATATCTCATAGTAATAATATCATTTTCTTATTTTATTATTCCTATTTTACAGTAAGTAGGTTCACCGGAACTACTTTCATATTGGAAAGAAGTATTTTTTAAATAGTGGAAATGTGCCAAAACTTGGATAAATTCATAGTATTTTGAGTTTTAAACCCATATGCTCTGTAAGTCCAAGTTAAAACCTTTCTAAGTAAGCAACTCTAAAACATTAACCAATTCTAAATAGACATAAACTATCTGTAAAATACATATGGGTGTTGTACTTTTCTACCTTAAAAGAAATGATAAAAAACTTGCGAATTATTTCAAATTCACAAGTTATCTGTATTAGTTACAAAAGGGTAAATATGGCTCAGTGGGTAAAAATATATTCCCTGAAAGCCTGGGAACCGGGGTTCAATGTCTAGAATCCACATAAAGGTGTAAGAAGAAACTCAACCTCACAAAATTGTTTTCTGGCTTCCATATGCACACAGGATCATATGTACCCCTGCCAATCATGCCCCTTAACAGTAATTTTTTTTAAAGGAAATAAATGAAATCGTGTTAGATTCCTAATGAAACACCTCTGTTACGTCTGGGTATATTCATACATATGGTTGGAGAAATCCCTTATCTAAAATACTGGAAGTGGACAACATGCCAACTTTGATGACAAAGTACCAAGTAAATGCCCCTTATCTACAAGGGACTGAAAGTGTTTCAGAGTCTGGAGCAGCTCTGACTTTGGGTGCTAGGGGTGCTCAACTTTTACACATGCACATACAGACACATGCCCCACAATCTTCTACTCTATTAACTATATACCAAAAAAATAAAAAAAAATCAGGGTGTTTTTATAACAGCAAATGGCCTAGAAGTGAAGCATAAACAGAGTAACTTCAAACCCTCTGTTGTCTTGACAGCTAGTGCCCTTTATTAATTTATGATCCAGCCACCTGAGAGTGACACTTCGGAAACTTCAGGAAGAATTTAAAGCTTAATTTTCAATTTTCTCTATAAGTCTTTTAATCAACCTAACGTGCATGACTTCCACGCTAGGTGCTGGAGAAATGATGCAAGACAGGCCTCTAAGTACTATTCTGATTGCTTGCTTTCGGCAGGCACAGCAGTAAACACGCTCATGCAGAGTATCTGACCTCCCAGGTCCAACAGACTCAACAGAATTGAGGTCATCATTACCAACAAGAAAATTGGGGTGGCGGTGATAAAATTTAAGACGACAGATGGTATATTTAAGCAAACCTAGCTCTTCTTACTAACATAACATCACCTTCTGAAGTTCCAGTAAAATGAGCCAAATACCTTACTTAACATATATCCCTTACATAACCGTCTCATTGAAAGGCACATCTAGTCTATTCCAATGTACCCTATTCTTAAGGGTCTTTCTCTTGGCCTTCACATCCTCTCCATCTGGATACAGTACTACGCGTTGCCAAATGAATGAATGAAATAAACAGATGTCCTAACTGACCAAAAGGTATTTGGCGGATGCTGATCTCAAAACACAATAGGCTGACAGACCAGAATTCTACTGAAAAGACCACTTAATTTCAGAAGTAAAAATGGCAACTACTGGACACCGTGCAGTCAACATGTTATTACATTCCCGGCGGTATGGGGAAGTTTCGGGAATGAAAACGCAAGGGGTTCCCTATGGTACTTTAAAATGGACTTGGCTCTACCGTGTCTGGACTGGGAGCCCAGGCGCAAGACAAAGAGACAGCGGTGGGGGAAAGTCAAAAGGTCAGCGCCAGGCGCCCCTTTGAAGGCGCGGCCCGCAGGCCGGCGCGCTCCAGGCCATCCGGCCCTCCGCGGCGTCGCGGCACTCACGTTCGCACAAAGAAACCGCCCACAGTCAAAACACGCTCCCCGTGGGTGCGGGAGACGTCTGTGCAGGCGCGTCGGCCCGATCTCCGCAGGAGCACCTCCGAACTTGCCGCCCGCCGGCTCCATTCTCCCCCACGCGACGTGGAAGCGGGCCGGAGTGGAGGAGCCAGGTCGCGCGGAGCGGACCACGCCCCCCGCTGCCCCCGCCGCCCGCGCTATTGTTCCCGCGCCGCCCCCGCCCCGCGCGCGTTCCCGGGAGGGGGTCACGGCCGGGGGAAGGCGGCTGCCGCCCGTGCCCCGGCGCCCACCCGCGCACTCACCCGGCAGTGCAGCCAACGGCGATCGGGAAGCCCGTAGCGGTGAGCGGCGCCGTCCTGCGGTGGCCGCGGCCGCTACTTAGCCCTGCTCGCGGCTCCGCGTTCCGGCCGCGACGTCCGGCCTCGGCCGCTCCGCTGACTAACAGAGACGCGGATCGTCAACGCGCACGCCCGCCCACGTCATCGCGCAGAGCCCCGCCCCCGCGCCTGCGAGCGGCCTGGGGGGCGGGGCGGCCCCGGGGGCCCGGATTACGAAGGCGTGGCCCAGCGACTGGGGGCGTGGCTACACTGGGGGGCGGGCGGCACTCGCGGAGGTCGCCTGAGGGCGGGGCCGCGGGGGGGGGGGGAGATGGCCGCGTGTGAGGGGCGTGGCCGGGAACAGCAGGGGGCGGGTCTGCACCGGCACGTGGCGGCGCGTGGCGGCGAAACACAGGTCACAGCCCAAGCTTGCTGGGCTTCTTGCCGGTAGAGGGCTGTTAGTGTTGGAAGGTAAGGCACGCGTGCCAGCACTTTCCTGAGCCACGTAGAATCCTACTTTGACTGACACTCTTCTAAGATCTACCACCAACCAAGTAAATGTTCTCCAGCTTCCTGGAAAAAGTTCCTTCCTCTTCTCCCTAAAGCCCTCTTGCTCCAGGTTCTTTTGCATTACCTAATGTATCTCCAAGGCCTCCCGGCCTCTGCGAATATTAGCGATGGACTGATTTACTTAGCAGCCTAACCGTATGACAATGGATGGGAAGGCATTTAAATTACTATCATTCATGCAGTAGAATATATTTAGCCCTTTAAAGACCATGTGCTCAAAGGCATTCTTACCAAGTCGGGAAAATAACATCATTAAGAGAAAGAAGCAAAAAACACGTAACACGTACATGACCAGGCGGTGGTGGCTCATGCCTTTAATCCCAGCACTCAGGAGGCAGAGACAGGTGGATCTCTGTGAGTCCGAGGCTAGCCTGGTCTACAGAGCTAGTTCCAGGAGGACAGGCTCCAAAGCTACCAAGAAAACCTGTCTCAAAAAACAAACAAAAAAACAAAAGAAAGAAACACATACACATAGAATGATTTTATGTATATATAAAATACATTACATGCATAGTATATACAAAGGAAAACATGGAAAGGAATATGCCAGCTGTTTTGACAGTGGGGACAGTCTCTCTTACACCTGTGTGGTATCCCATGATTTCCAAAATATATTTATTGGATAAAGTCAGAGAGATTATGTTCTCATTACACGTTGAGATGCTGTTTCCAGTGATGCAGGCATGAAGCAAATGTGAGCATTCATTCATTCGTTCGTTCGTTCTCTCCATATTTCATCTCTCTCAGCAATTCTTTTTTTATTATTTATTTATTTATTTATTTTTATTTTATGTGCGCTGGTGTTTTGCCTACATGTATGTCTGTGTGAGGGTGTCAGAACTCCTGGAGCTGGAGTTACAGACAGTAGTGAGCTGCCATATAGGTGCTGGGAATTGAACCTGGGTCCTCTGGAAGAGCAGTCAGTGCTCTTAACTGCTGAGCCCTCTCTCCAGTCCCCTTAGCAATTCTTTATTTCCATTTTTCCTTTTTTTCTTCAGTGGGTATTTTATAACTTGCCCAGTCTCTTAAAGGCAGTGTTCTAGCACTACCAATAAATAAATCTTACAGAGAAATCCTGTGGTATGAAAATAATAATAACTATATACAAAAATAAAAGAATCAACATTATGATACAAATTATAAGGATATATCAGACTATTAAAGGAACCAATGTATTAATAAGACCAGTTCTCTTAGGAGCTGTCTGTTGAGTTGAGAACAGGTTTGACCAGATGGAAATTCTGTCAGAGTTAACTTGCTGTGTGAAGGCCTTTTGATGAGAGAGCAGAATAAACTGGGGAAATTGAAGACAGGCCAGCTATTTTGAAACACCAAAGAAAAAAGAAATTACAAAATGAAAATGAGAAGACAGATAGAAATATAAAAACCTAAGTTGGAAACGTCTTATTCCAAATATGATGGGAAGGCCCTGGTGTGTCTTCGGCAATGGAGGGATGATCACGCTGACATCGTGAGAAGATGTCCTATTGCGAAGAGGCCTTTCTAGATCTCTCAAGATGCAGTTCTTCTCCATCTACAATTCTTACTAAAAAATTTTTTTTCTTCCAGAGTATGAATGCTATTTATAGTTCAAACGATGCTGTAAGACACTGTGTGTCCCCCGTGGCAGAGAAGACAGCATCCGTTCCTTGGCTTTTTCCTTTGGGGAACCTTAGGGAAGACCCGATGTTATCCCTTCCCCCATCCGGTTCACTGGTACTCCTCTCGCTATACTTGAGAGGTCAGACTGGTGATCAGACCAGATGGGCAAGCGTTTATTCTACCAGTAACCCTTGGCAGAGGGACCCCTATGAATTCCCAACCTTTGCCAAAAGTACCTCACTCAATTAGAGGCTGAATTTGAAACTGCTCTTTAGGGTGCCATTAAGTAACAGGAGATTCTGACATTCCCCTGTTAAAGAGTCTTTGTCTGTGGGTGGCAGGATTTGGAGGCAAGCGGCAAGCGTGATCCATGCACCTGCTGTTTCACTGCCAGGGGCCTATATTAAGACAGGATTTGTCTCACCTCCCTGACTCAGAGATGAGCCCTGAGGCCCTCTGATGCTAATGAAAAGATACAGATCCTTCAGAAAAGCAGAGGTGAGAAGGCAAATTGGTCTCTAGTACAGTAGAATAATCAAGACGGACATTGAACAATGTATTTCAAAAGAGCTAGCAGAAGCATTTTGAATGTTTCTTCAGAAGGAAATGATAAAAGTCTGAGGAGATATCGCTACACCAAGTACCCTGATCTGATCATGCCAGGTTGTATAGAAATGTGGCATAGCGGCCTGAACTCCACAAGCAGGTACAGCTAATATGTTAACTAAAATAATGGGAAGCATCTTTAAAGACAGTTGGGTAAAGAAATCTTCACCAGTTCTTAATACTGCTCCAAAGCAGATTGCCAGACCATCCACTGTCATTTTTGTGAGTAGATTTCTTTGCCTCTCTTACTAAGCGGCATACAGGATTTATTCCCCCACAAAGGTTGGCCTCACTGGCCAGCCTTCCCTGCTGCACAACTTGTAGGATTAGGAAGTGGCTGGAAGAGAGTAAGGTGTGACGGCACGGGCAAAAGGCAGAGAGAAGAGATACGAACTTTCCAAGTGTGACGCTCTTAAGAGTGACAGCGACTCAGGAGCCCAGGAAAGTGTTCCTTACCCCAATCAAGGCACTCTACCCTCCAGTGGATGCCTAAAGGACAAGCCATCCATGATCGTGACCAGGAAGAAATGAGTTTCTGGTGATGTCCTAAACATCCTGGCCGCAGCAGAGAAAATCTCAAAGGAAACCCTGTGCCCCTCCCTGGGGCACTCGAGCTATTGAGACAGTTACTCTCCAGGCCTAGAATTTCCCTAGGAATTGCATCCTGGGAAAAAGGAATAGACTGAAACCTGGGGTTAGCCAGAGGAAGAATTTGTTCCCCAGGAAGAGATTTCACAGTAGAGCCCGTCAAGGACAGGTCAGTGATGAGCAGGGACACACCCTGATGGACCAGGACTGCTTAGTTTCATTTGCCCCTGGCCTTCTAAAAAATCCTAAACTTCCTGTCATTCGGAGGGTGTCCCCGAATCTCTTTATTCCTCTTCCTAAGTGGCCACAGCGACTCATTCTCCCGTTTCCGCTTGGCACTATTACTTGTCTGTGTAATTGGCTTATCAAGCGTGAGTGGCTAAGCTTGTCCCGGCTTGTTAGGACCCAGGCTCTGGTACTAACCGCTCCGGCAGCAATTATTTTATCAAGCCATATCCAGAAAAAACAAAAAACATTTTGAGGGTGTAGCTCCTCATAACAAATTGACCCTGGATGGAAAGCAAAGACTGAATGGGTTCACAGAAGTGCTGAGGTCACTTCACTCCATGGACGTCCTCTTCTTCCCATTCAGCTGGTATCGGTACCTTTACAGCTCTATTGGGAAAGCAAAGAAGTGAGTGTCTAGGTCTCGGCCTCTCGAGAAGGTCAGAGCCTTGGTGTCGGTTTCTCCACTATTGGTTCAACCGGGTTTTGCCTTTCTTTTAGTTTGGGGTCCTGATGACCACTTTTGTTCAGGCTGTGTCAGTTCTGTTGGGCTACCTGGCTTCTTTTGCAGTTTAGATGACAGGGAGCTGATTTAGAAGCTCTTTTGAGTCTATCTGGAGTTCCCTCTAAGTATCTGGGAGTTGTGATGGTTAATCCTGACTGTCAAGTTGATGGGATTTAGAATCTCCATGGCAACAAATCCCTGAGTAGATCTGAAAGGGATTGCCTACATTAGGTTAACTGAGTTGAACAAACATTCCCCAAATATAACTGGTATCATTCCATGGACTGTGGTCCCAGCCTGGGTAAAAAGGAGGAAGCAAACTGAGCACAAACGTGCATTGCTGTCTGCTTCCTGATTGTGGATGTGATGTGACCCCCCTCCAACTACTGCTGTACTTTCCATGCCAGGATGGGCTGTATCCCTGCAACTGGGAGCCAGAATAAACCTTCCCTTCATTAAGATGCTTTTATCAGGTATTTTGCCATAGTGACAAGACAAAAAAACGAGGATTAATCATATGACAGAGATGGCTAAAATGGTCTTTGGAGGCTTTGTTGAGTCATTGGGACAAGGTTGTTGAGGGGGTTCCTACTGTGATCTGTGTAGCCAAGGAAACTACTGAGTCTGTCTATCTTGGCATCCACCAGGGAGAAGTCTAGATGAGTAGGCTTTTGTAAATGAATGATTTCTTTAAAGATTTGTTTAGTGTTTTTAATTATGTCCCTGCATGTGTCTATGTGTGGATAAGTGTACCTGAGTGCAGGTGCACTCAGAAGGCTGGGGTGTTGGATTATCCTGCAGCTGGAGTTACAGGCAGCTACAATGGGACATAGGTGCTGGGACCCGATTGGCACATATAAAGTGAGGGATCTGTATGTTTTAACACAAATGTATTTCGGACCATTAGCAAACTATGTCAGTATTTGTATGTAGCAGTTGTTGTCTGTTTGTTTGTTTGTTTTCCTTTTCTTTTGACAAACAGATGAACTAAAACGCAGGAATTTGGCCTGGAGGGCCAGCTTAGGGCATAAAGTACTTGCTATGCAAGCGTGAGGATCAAAGTTCGGATCCCACATAAGAGCTGGGCAGAGGTGCCAGCCCCTGTACACCCAGCACTGACACAGAACCTGGTTGCATTCTGTAGGTGTCCAGAGAATTTGAGCCAGGTAGATTGCAAAGGTTTGTCAGAGGACATTTCAAGACAGGATAGTATTAGGCTATGCCATTGTTAGGCCTGATTTTCTCTGGGTCTACAGCCTGCCAGACCACCTCACAGGAGAAATTGGAGCTTGGACAACGATCTGGCTGTGGTGAGCAGGCCCATACCTGACCAGGACTGTTCAATTATGCATACCTCTTTGAAGATGGATGCTAGAATGAAATCCCACACTAGTTCAGAATTGAGTATAATAAAGGGTTATTTATTTAAGGGTAGACTCAGATCACAGTCCTCTGCAGGAACGGGAACAGCAACCGAATCCAGCAGCAGGAAGAGACATCAGCGTTTATAGTATAAGAGGCCATGTTGGGTAGCTTAAAGGCTACTGGCTTTGGGATTTCCTACAGCACCTCTTGTTCTCTTCATAATCCTGAACCTCCCTCCTATCAAGATCACAAGGATGGACTTGTGGAAACTGTGACAGGAATCACTGGGCTTCTTTTTGTCTATTCCTAATGTGACCGCATGGAGTACTTCTCCCTTTTATGCTTTTCACAATTACTTGATACTTTAATTGGACTGCTGAGTGACTGACCTGACCTGGTTAGCATTGCCAGGGCCCAGGCTTTGACCCCAACTATCCCAGTAACATTCCTGAGAAGTTGTCAGCATTGTGTAAAATGTCTTTCTCAGACATAAGCTCCCTCCTTTGGCTTCAACTTTTACCTTTTCCCACTCTGAGATTCCTGGAGGAATTTCAGTTTTCTGGGGTTTGTTCTCTCAATTGCCTACTCAAGTGCCTAAGAAACTGAAGGATGGGTACAGTGCCCCCCCTTTTTTTTCAACATCTTTGATCCTGCCACAGCAGTTCTAAACACAAACCAATATTAGATTCAGATCTTTGGTACACTCTGATCTCATAGCAGCATGGGGCATCAGAACAGAACCTTACTTAATATTTTAGAGATTTGAAGCCCCAAGAGGAAGATTGGATAAGGGTGAAGAAGAAAACCAAATACTGAGAGCCTGTCTTTAGACATTCCTCTCAACCCAAAATGGGGAGGATGGAATACCCCTAATTGCACAGAATAAAATCTCCCTAAGGAATTTAGTCATATCCTAGATTGTTTCCCAACTTTATCAGCCCTACAGTTTATAGACCAAAGGCAGGACATTTAAGAGGGCCAAGGTAAATTCAAGGGTTCTTGAGTGCATTCAGTCAAGACTGAAAGCCGGGGAATTACAGCAACAGAACTGAGAATATTTCTCTGCAGTCCTGTCAACCCATGTAGAGAAACAGAGACAGCTCTTCCAGCGAGGGTTCCAGGAGCTAAGACTTTCTTAGGTGTGTCAGGTAGGAAGATGGAAATTAAAGCAGTTGGAAGTCCCTATGGTAACTAAGGTAATGAGGACACTGAAGACAAGACTGGGCAAGGAGAACAAAGGTAGAGAGCAAAGAGATTGGGGCAAAATCCACATGGAGGCAAGTCATTTTGTCCTTAAGACTGAGAATGGCAGCCATGCCTGCCAGAAAACTAGGTAGGCCTCCCTCTGTTCCCCTAAACCCAAGCCCCAGCCTCATCCGCAGCTCTGTGGCAAAACACCTTGGGCAGCCTTCCCTGCTCCTCTGTTTCCTTCTCCTGCAGATCCCACAGATTTTCCCCTTCTAACCTCTGTCCCCCAACTCTTTGCTTTGTCCCAACCCCCAGCCCCAGTAGGGCCCCACTGACAACTCCAAGGGCTATTCTTGCCAGAGCAATAAGTTTGCTGACTACAGATCCACACCCCTCCTTCTGCTTCTTCAGATCCAGTCCCCCCAGTCGCATCCCCAGGTCTGTAGCAGGAAACCTGCTGAGGTTTCTCCTTCCTCTCTGACCCCATCCCCAATAGATCACAAAGACATTCTCCTCCAACCTTCCTTCCCCCCATCTCCTCCCAACTTCCCAGCCTCCAACACCAGCAAGCACTCCTGGGATCAATCCAGCCAAAAAGGAACACCAGGGAAACAGGGAGGCTGAAGACCATCACCCTCCTCCCCTCCACACCCAATCTCATCCTCAGCTCTGCAAAGACTGCCTGCTGTGGCCTCCCTTCCTCCTCTGCCCACATGACCCCTCTGGTTGCTTTATCCCCAACTCCAGCAGGCATTCCCTGCTGACCCACAGACCACTCCTGCCAAGGAAACAAGTAGGCGATCTGTAGTTCTTCCCCTTATTTCTGTTCCTCTAGATCCACATCCCCAGCTTCACCTGAAAACTGCTTTCCTCCTTCCTGTGGCCTTCTTCAGACACTTAGCCTAACCCCATTCATAAGTGTCAGCTCCCAATAGGGAGAAACACATTTTACCTGGAACCCCCAATAGCCATGCCTATGTCTTATCAGCAACCACACTCTGAAAATCCAGAGAGGAAACAGAAACCAAGGGAAAAAAAATGCTTACCTAACAAAGACAATTTTAGAAATCAGCACCTAGACCTATAATTGTCCCAATCACAGATGCCTAAAAATGCAATTAAAAAAAAAACAGCCAATATTACCGAAAAAAAAAAACCAGCCAGGATAATAGGTAACCACTAGAGACCAGCTCTCCTACCGCAGTATGCTCTGAGTAGTCCAACATAGATGCAGTACAAGAAAAAGGCCTTAAAGTCTGGTGGTGGTGGCAGCAGTGCATGCTTTTAATCCCAGAACTCAAAAGGCAGAGACAGGTAGGTCTCTGAATTTGAGGCCAGCCTGGTCTACAGAGAGTTCAAGGACAACTAGGGATATAAAGGGAAGCACTGCCTCAAAAAACAAATATCAAAACAAAAACAAACAAACAGAAAAAAGGAGGAGGAGACCTAAAAACTGACTGTATGAAGATGATAGAGGTCCTTAAAAAGAGAAGATTAATAAATCCCATAAAGAAATCTAGGAAAATACAAACAATGTGAGAAAATGGAAATCCCTTAAAGAAATCCAGGAAAACACAAACAATGGAAGGAAATGAATAAAACCATCAAGATCAGAAAATGAAAATAGAATCAATAAAGAAAACCCAAACTAAGGGAATTCTGGAAATGAAAAATTTAGGAATTTGAATAGGAACCTCAGAGGCAAGCTTCACCAACATAATAAAAGAGATAGAAGAGAGCATCTCAGGTATGGACGATATGATAGAACAAATGGATACATCTATCAAAGGAAAAGTTATATCTAAAAAACTCTGCACAAAATATGTGCAAAGACTCTGGGATGCCATGAAAAGACCAAACTTAAGACTACGAGGATAGAGGAATGAGACAAGAAGAAGCCCAAAGGCCTAGGAAATACTTTAAACAAAATCATAGAAGAAAATTTTCCTAACCTAAAGAAGGAGATGCCTGGGCTGGAGAGATGGCTCAGGAGTTAAGAGCTCTGACTGCTCTTCTAGATAGGTCCTCAGTTCAATCCCCAACAACCACATGGTGACTCAAAACTGTCTATAGAGGGATCTGATGCCTTCTTCTGGTATGCAGGCACGCATGCAGACAGAACACTCAACATTAAAAGAAGAGTTGCTTTACAGGTACATGCCATATAATAATCAAACACTACACATATAGAATAAAAAATATTAAAAGCTGCAAAAAAAGATCAAGAACATATAAAGGTAGACCTGTTAGAATTACACTTTACTTCAGAAGGGATAGATGTGATACAGACTCTAAGAGACCATAGATGCCAAGCCAGACAAACATACCTGCAAATCTTTCAATTACTATAGGTGGAAAAAAATATATTCCATGATTAATTAAACAACATCTCTCCACAAATCTAAACTTACAGAAGGTGCTAGGCGGAAAACTCCAACCTAAACAAGTTAACTATACCCATAAAAACACAGGGAATAAATAATCTTATACCAGCAAAATCAACAGAAGGAAAACACACACAGACACACACACACAAACACCATAACTGTCACCACCAATAATAATAAAATAACAGGAATTAACAATCATCTGTCATTGATGTCTCGCAACACCAATGGGCTCAATCTCAAAAAAAGAAAAAGACAGACTATAACATAATGAATGTGAAAATGGAATCCATCCTTCTGCTGCATCCAAGAAACACGTCTCAACATTAGCTTTTATAACTGCATGGAGTAACTCTGTATCTACTGAATACAATTATAGTCTATGTGTATATGTACATGCATATGCTCAGAGAACCTTGCTAACTGGTGGTTGGTTACAGTGTTGGGTCTCTCTTTATAGGAAGCCATACTTTCAAGGACAGTGCATAGTTATGAATAAGCAGGTCTTGAGAGCGAAGCAGTTGAAAAATTCAAAAATGTATAAATTCAAATATTTCAATACTGAAGCAAGATCTTTCCCCCGTGTTTTAGTCTGACCTATAGAACTATCAGTAGGAGCTCTCTTGCAAGTGCAAGCATTTCTAAGAGAGAAGACGGAGGTGGCAGTGACTTTAGGCAGACCAGCACCACCTGCATGACCCCGACTTAGGTATTGCTCTGTGTTCTATCACAAACAACCACGTGACTGAAGAAATTCACTTCCTCCTTCCGGGACTGTTTCCAATTGTGTGTTGCTGGAATGAATGGATTGCTAAATTCGGGTTACACAGGGACTTGCTGAAGGCCCACCTATTCTTAGCTGTGCTTCAGAGACAAAGGCTCAAAAGGCACCAGGCAGTGCCTGCAAATCCGCATTTTATCAAGCCCCTGGTTGAATCTGATGCATGGAGAAATTTTGGAGAAAGCAAACAGATGGTCACACATATCATAAAATTCATTTTCTAACTAATTGGGAGTGTGAGTAAAAGTAACTTTAAGTGGAAAAAGATAAATTTTTATAGAACAGTATGCATTTTTTTGTTTTTAAACAATTTAATACAAAAATACAAGGGAGGAAAGAATAGGTAATATTTTTTTTTCTTCCCAAAGCAAATACTTTTACATTTCTGTGACTTGTCTAAATAAAGAATATGTATTTCTATGCTTATTTTTATTTTTTCATTTATGAAAGTTTATGTGTGGGTGTTTTGCTTGCATGCATATCTGTGCATCATGTGGTATATGCAGTGCCCTCAGAGGCCAGAGGAAGGCCTTGTATCCCCCTGGATCTGGAGTTACATATGGTGTGAGCTGCCACGTGGATGCTGGAAGTGAAACCTGGTTAGGGCTAATCACTGAGCCGTCTCTAGCCCCTGGATGCCTGATTTTTTTTTTTTTTTTTTTTGGTTTTTCTAGACAGGGTTTCTCTGTGGTTTTGGAGCCTGTCCTGGAACTAGCTCTTGTAGACTAGGCTGGTCTCGAACTCACAGAAATCTGCCTACCTCTGCTTCCCAAGTGCTGGGATTAAAGGCGTGCGCCACCACCGCCCGGCTTTGGATGCCTGATTTTTATATTTATCTATTTGCAAGGAAATTAATCGTATTGGCCTGTGCGACACTTTTTATTTTTTTAAATACTTGCTCAGCAGCTGTTGCGTCGCCTGAGACCCAGATCTGATTCTCTCCTCTGCACAGCCAAGCATTTCTTTTTCTTCTGTGTGTGAACCACACTCTGTTTGCAGTCCCACTGTTGACAGGTGCTTGATGGTTTTTAGGGTTTTGGCATTACAAAGACATACTCCAGTAACTTTACATGTTATTAAAAAAAATGAAATAAAAAAAGAAAAAAAAAACAAAAAAAAATGAAATAAAACAGCTAGACTGCAGGGCGCATCCATTTTCAGATGCTTACATGGTTTTTCAGCAGTGTGCTTCTGAGTGGCTGGGTTTGCAAAGATGGTGTGCACTCACTTTGCACTCCTTAAAGAGATGAGAAGACATTCATTCACTGGTCCCACCAGCTGGATCAAACATGCATGAGATTCTTTCCATCAACAAAAGCCTTGTATTCTTTCTTTCAAAAATATTTTCAGTTTGACACTGCTAATTCCGAAAGGGCTTAAAAGATTTGTTCTCTCCCAGCCACCTCTAAAGAGTTATGATCTGTCTCTTGTTCTTCTTGTCCCAACTTTATCCTTCCTGAATTCAGGGAACAGAGGCTGGAGGGTTCCTCTGGTCTTTCCACCAGCAGCTCCAAGACCTTGGGCCTAGATAGGATTGTCTATGCTTATGGGTTACCTGGGGGGCAGGTCAAAAGTCTGACCATTCATGGGCAGGGAGGACTGAGGAACTGATGAAACCGAGCTGTGACTCTTGAGATGTGGCTCCCCTGCCACCCTCCTCATTGCAGGGATCTTTCTTTTATTGGACCAGGTAAAAGCCTCCCTGAGCCGGCCCCTGCAGCCTTCAGTCCTTCAGTGGCACCTAATCCGGTTGAGCTCTTACTGCCCTGGGGCCCACTGGCCTTGAGAAGGCCGCTGGGCAACTCTGCCTGTTACTGGGCAGAGAGAAGAGAGGCGGAAAAGTGGAGGACCTTGTTGACTTGCTCACTGGGCAGCCAGTGCTTAGAGACTAACGGTAAACAAAGGCAGCCTCAGCAGGCTGTGCTGCTCCTTCAGGAAAGAGACTTGCAGGCCTTCGATCCTGTTTATGGCTGGGAAGTTTTTCTAAGCTGAAGGCCTAGACCAGTTCGCTGAGATATCTGGATGCAGCCGTTGACAAAGGACACAGGTACTGCTGGGCATGGCTCTCTTTTCTCCTGTAAATCTGAATCAGGGAAAGCGTGAATCGGTGGCAGAGGAGACTGGGAGAATTAGGATGATACATCTGGGTCAGGTCCTGTGTTAGTGATCCTGGGAGAGTATTTACCACAGGCCTCTGCAGGGCCTGATAATATGGCATTTGTTGTCTAAGCAGAAAGGGGGGACTCAGAAGAGAAGACATGAACTGTAGTCAGACTCTTCCCTTTTTCGGCTACTGCCTTGCAGCTTGGCTTCTGTTTGAATTGAAACAATTAAAGTTCCTAAGACTCCGTTTCCACGTCTGTAAAGTGGGGACAGCAAGAATCAAATGACAGCATTTAGTGTGTACTCTTCCAGTAAGCAATAACGTTTCTGTTTCCGAGAAATGACTGTTTTGGATATTCCTTAAAAACATATCTCTTCCACCTTCATGTTTGTTGATATGAATTTGAGTTGGCAGGAACCAAAACAGTAGACCTGAATAACAGCTTTAAGTGCCAATATAACAGTTAATCAACCAGGCGGTTGTGGCACATGCTTTTAATCCTAGCACTCGGGAGGCAGAGGCAGGAGGATCTCTGTGGAGTTCGAGGCCAGTCTGGTCTACAAGAGCTAGTTCCAGGACAGGTTCCAAAGCTACAGAGAAACCCTGTCTCAAAAAACCAAAAAAAAAAAAAACAAAAAAAAAAAACAAAAAAAAAATCCAAAAACCAAAAAAACAAACAAACAAAAAACCCCAAACAGTTAATCAGATCTTTCTAGATTTTTTTCTTTTTTTGGTGATGGATGTTCTTAACTCTCTCACTCTGCAGATCCACCCTAAGCTCTGACCCTTAAGGTCACATGAGCCCACTAGATACTAGAAAGTTTGATTTGACTTCTGTCCTAAGCTCCTTGTCTGATGAATCCTGTAAATTTCCCCTTTCTGACATAAGAAAACAGTTTCTTGGGTTCTGTAGACCACTGACTAGTCCTGGCTGTGAGTTTCGTTGAATACACTAGAGCAATCATTCTTCCAAATTCCAACTGGCTGCAACTGGTTGTTCTTCCAGGCTGGAACTGGTTTTCTCAAGCACACTGTGGGGACTCAGAGAAGTACAACCCTGAACTTTTAATATGCAGCCGAATCTCCGGATGGTTGTGATACAGGTTCTCGCTAGGTCTGGGACACCCAGCGCCTGCATTTTTAACAAACATCAGATGATGCCACTGTGGCTGCTCTGAGCTGAAGGAATAAGGACAGGAACCCTGCAGGTACCAAGGTCACCTGCAGCCTTCTCTTGTGAAGCCATTTCTGTTCTCAAGCCATAGTTCTGCATACACCTGCATTGTTTCCTGTGCTCACCCATGCCAAGTGTAATAACGTGAGTAGATGGTGTTAGTTGAGAAATTAGCATACGCCTGACCTGGTGACTTATTGTGAGAAGAGAATACATAGCTCTCCTGAAGTAAAGCAAGAGCTGGTTCCATGCTGACCTCAGAGTTTGTCTAGTCCTCTATTTAGTGATTCCCCATTCCTTGTGAGTGTCCATGGTCTTGTGACTACCCCAGCATAAAGACTTACTCTGCAGATGTCTTCTTTGGGGACTTTATGGAAACCTGGCCGTCACGTCGCTCTTCATGAATTGTCTGCCCAGCTTTCCTTGCCTTGGCCATCGATCTCTTTATTCTTGTATCTCCAGGAGGTAAAGTGGCTGTGTTTGCCCCGGGTTGTTGGAAATAGTACAGTTGGCGACACAAAGTGAGCAGGAGGTGACAGAAGAGGGGAGGAAGTTCTTAGGGAGTGGTGGAATGGTCTAGTCCCAGTAGTCTGGCACCAACTAAATGGCAAGATTTCAATGTTGGGCATTTCCAAAAGTACCATCGAAGCATTTCCTTTCTTCTACCTGCCCTTCCTCCCTTCCTCTCCCTCCTCCCATCCCTTTTCTATTCCTCCTCTGGTGTTTTGATGAAGTCTTATTAAGGAGTCAAGTCTTGCTTCCATCTCAGCCTCCAGTCAGACACTTGGATGACAGGGATAAACCACAATCTCAGCCTTCATTAATCTCTTCATTTCTGGATAAAATATATCCACAGAGTAGAAACAGCTCTCAACATCCTCAGCCGTTCATCCAGTGTTCCAGCTGGGATAGCAAGGACAGGAAAGAAGAAGCGCATGGTACACCTGAAGATAGAAAAGGCTGTGGTGACAGGGGGTGGGGCAGCTGCAAGGGTGGGGCCTGAGGGTCCTGAGCCTTTTTCTGGAATGTTGATCAGAACAGATCCTGTAGGGAACTAGGGAACGGAAAGCTGCTGAAGGTTGGATTTGGATTTTGGGAATAAGGATTCTGCAGGATAGAAAAAAGACTGGAGCCG
This sequence comes from Neodon shergylaensis, assembly GCA_025134845.1. Taxonomy (NCBI): domain Eukaryota; kingdom Metazoa; phylum Chordata; class Mammalia; order Rodentia; family Cricetidae; genus Neodon; species Neodon shergylaensis. The sequence continues at coordinate 16,292,827 of JABTXL010008037.1, read as the reverse complement.
GGCGGTGGTGGCGCACACCTTTAATCCCAGCACTCAGGAGGCAGAGGCAGGCGGATCTCTGGGAGTTCGAGGCCAGCCTGGTCTACAAGAGCTAGTTCCAGGACAGGCACCAAAGCTACAGAGAAACCCTGTCTCGAAAAACCAAAAAAAAAAAAAAAGAAAGAAAGAAAAAAGACTGGAAAGTCAGCAAGACAGGGATGAAAGAAACCTTTCGGGAGGACTACAGGGAGCACTCAGGGAGTGGGGCTGATGACATAGACTACAGTGGCAGCCAGTTTTCAGTGCTGGAGATAAAAATAGATTTTTTTAGAAAGAGTTGAAGGTGGGTGGGGAGTTGAGGATGGGAAGGGACCAACAATGATACCTGAAGGTTTGGCCTAAGTGCCTAGAAAGGCAGTCGTCTTGTTCCGTGTGTACTGCTGTGGAAGAATGCTCGAGACTGAGTGATTTCGAAAGAGCAGAACTGTGTTTTTAACAGCTCTGCTAAGATGAAGTCCAAGATGAAGATACCAGTGAGCTGTCTGTCTGGTGATGGTCCAGTCTCTGCTTCCAGGATGGCACCTTGAACACAGTGTCCTTTGAAGAGAAGAGTGCCATGCCCTCAATTAGCAGAAGGTAGAAGGACATCAAACTCAAAAGGCACCTAATCCCATCCACAAGGGTAAAGTCCCCAAGGCGACACCTCCAAGTATTGCCTTTCTGGGGATCCATTTTGAACACACCACAGTAGTGGGCGCGCCATGTGTTTAGATGAGGAAGGGTAGAAGAGGAGGAGAGAAAGAGAGTTCACTCTTGTAGAGCCAAGCAAAGTTAAGCAGCAGCTATAGACACAGACGAAAGTCTGAGCATGGGGCAGAGCTGTGAACGTGACGGGGTGACTGTTGACAGCTTCAGAACATGTGGAGTGATTCAATAAGAGTTGCTAGGCAGAAAGTACTCTGTGGGCCACCAACATCTGGCTGTCCTTGGGACAGTGTCAAGGAAAATATTTTTCTACACACTTCTTTTTCAATTCCATCCTTAGCATACATTCCCAGGAAGGAAGAATATGATGGCAGGTATGGGCAGTCCGTGGCTCATACTGCACAATGCCAAATGGCTGTATAGACTCAAACAGGCCAGTATCTTAGGTCTCCGAGGGCAGCAGCCTCCAGGAAACTTTAGAGCATTGAATGCCCATCAACAAAGAAGCTCACTTGGTAAGTAGAGGAGCAACCTCATGGCTGTTTCTGTTTGCGTATCTTTTGTTTCATATAGGGTAGACAATTCTTCATGCTTTTTAAATAATACATTATAATTTCTTTATGCCTTCTCTTTTAAGAAAAATATATGTGGGGGCTAGAGAGTTGGCTTAGTGGATAACTGGCTGCTCTTCCAGAGAACCTAAGTTCAATTTCCAGCTCCCACATGGCAGCTCGCAACTATCTATACTCTAGCTCCAAGTGATTTGACACCCTCACACAGACATAAATGCAGGCAAAACACCATTGCACATAAAAAAAAGATGTATGTGTGCAAGCGCATGCGTGTGTGCGCATCTGCATGCGTGTACATGTGTGTGTGTGTGTATTTGAAGAGGGTAATAAATCTCTTGGAGTTGGAGCAAAGGCAGTTTTTAGTTGCATGCACAGTATAAGTTCTTAATTTCTGAGCCATCTGTCTAGTTGCAGAATGACTTTTCCTTAATCTCAGGATCTTGCTTATTTACTCTCGGGACCCCCATGACTCTTTCCTCTCTAACTGTTCAAATCGAACTCACTTTCAGCTTGTCCTTTCTCTCTTACCTGATCTAGCTGTGTCTGCTGCACTGCAGTTTGTAAATGCCACAGGGAGACACAGCTTGCTAATTCCAGGACTGAGGAGGCCTGTCTAGGGGTGGGGTGAAGCGCAGAAAACAGCCTAGCACCTTCTCTCCTGAAGCCTTATAGCACGGAATGCTGGGAAATGCCTCTGTGGCGCCCACTCTTAGCTCTCAACGTTGCCTGTCTGGGGCAGAAGTGAGATCTGGGTGTCAGTGGGATACACAGAATTAAGCTGTTCTTCCCCAGCCACAACTATTTAATAATCTACTCTGGGTGGCTGAGTTTGTCTGAATGGGATAATTGTAGTTCTGTAAGACTAGTTTAAAACAAGATTTGATTTGGTGAGGTTTATGACAGGGGTGAGAACTCTCTTGAGCCACCGTGTCCTGTCTGTGTCCCCTCAGTCAGAGATTTGTTCCTCATTGGTTGCTGCACAAGGACGGGGGAATCATGTTCTCTGTTTTGGGGGTGCTTCCAGAGCTGCCTGGCCCCGGCTCCTGCGGGAATCTGCCCTTCAGTGTGTTTATCTTGTTTCTGGGCACTCTTACTCTAGGCGCATCTGCGTTAACTGTGGATGATCCCCTCCTGTTCATGTCGTTCTGTGTAGCATTTAGGGACATTCTGTAGGTGATGATGGGTTGATGATAGATTTGAAGGATATTTTTAATTTTAATACGTTGCTCTAAAAATGCAAATAAATTTAATTCCCAGATTAAAAGGGAGTTATGAGCAGCCCCAGTCTGCAGCCCTCATCTTGCTAACACATTTTTAAACTTATTACACAATACATGATCATCGGAAACTGGCATTTTCCACTTGGCTCAATGCCCTTGCTATCCATCCACATTACTACACATACCACTCACTGACTTTTATTTCCCTGTAGGTATTTTATGGTTTGACTATACCACGATATGTAGATCCACTCACTAGACAAAGGATATTTCCATTGTTTTTTTTTTTTTAATTTTATTTTTCGAGACAGGGTTTCTCTGTAGCTTTTTTGGTTCCTGTCCTGGAACTAGCTTTGTAGACCAGGCTGGCCTCGAACTCACAGAGATCCGCCTGCCTCTGCCTCCTGAGTGCTGGGATTAAAGGCATGCGCTACCACTGCCCGCATGGATATTTCCATTGTTAACAATTTTTTGATATTATAAATAAAGCTTATGTTATGAATAAAATCCACAATCATATATAGTTTTTCAAAGTTCAGGCGTGCTGTAGCATGTATCATTACTTTATCCTTTTGATGACTGAATGCTATTTCATTGTATGAACATTCTGTATTTTGCTTATCTAATCATTGACTGATAAGCCTATGAGTTGTTGGCTGTGTCCCTTTGTTGTTGTTATTGCTGTTATTGTAATCATGATGAGAAAGTTTCTTTTTATTTCTGATTAGCTGAGAAATCATGAATGTTTTCCTCAGTCACTCTCTTATATATTGAAGCAGGGTCCTCACCTGAACTCAGAGCTCAACAATTTGGTTAGTCTAACTGGAATCACAGGTACGCTCCCATGTCAGCTTAGGATTTACATTGCTGGAACTCTGAATCCCAGTACTCCTTTGCTGTGGGACAAAAGTCTTTTTTCCTGTCACTTGTATTATTTTGAATAAAATGCTGATTGGTCAGTAGCCAGGCAGGAAGTAGAGGCGGGCAACGAGAATTCTGGGAAGAGGGAAGTTTCAGTCTGCAGTCATGATGCAGACACAGAGCAAGCAAGATGTGACTGCCTCACAGAAAAAGGTACCAAGCCACGTGGCTCACTCAGGCAAGAATTATGGGCTAATGTAAGTTATAAGAATTAATTAATTAGAAGCTTGAGCTAATGGGCCAATCGGTTTATAATTAATGTAGACCTCTGTGTGATTTCTTTGGGACTTAACGACTGCGGGAACCAGACAGGACAGAAAACTCACTCAACACTCCTTCTTGTGTGCAGAAAGTGGTTTTACATGCAGAGCCATCTCTCCAGCTCCTCTGTTACTGATTTTCAGTTTCATTCTGCTGCAAATAATTTGTATGATCTCTGGAAATTTGTTAAAGTGTGTTTTATGGTGTACAACTATGGTAGGTTTTGGTAAAAGTTCCATTTGGACCTGAAAAGAATGTATAGTCTGCTGGATAAAGAAGTCTATAGATGTCAATTGGGTCCAGTTGGCCGATGAGGCACTCAGTTTAACTACATCTTCATCGATTTTCTGCCTGCTGAGTCTGTTAGTTACTGAGAGAGGAGTGTTGACATCTGCAGCTGCAATAGTGCACTGTTTATTTCCCACTGCAGTTCTACCAGTTTTTGTCTCATGCATGCACGAGAGTGCATGCAAGTGTGTGCATGCGTGCCTGGGTGTACGTGTGTTTAGCATGCAAAGTAATGGGCTTCATTATGGCATTTTCATGTTTGTACATCACTGTTCTTTGCTCATGTTCTCCCCTCTACTGTCCACTTTTGTCCTTCCTTTTCCCTTCTGCCTCCTAGAGAGTCTCCCTTCTGTCATAAATAAAACTAGATTTTAAATATCAGAGAAAACATGCATATCTATCTTCCTTTTCCTCATTGCCCCTCTCACCCAGATTATTTTGCTTAACATTACATACATAGCTTCATCCACTTTCTTTCAAGTGATAGAATTTCATTTTTATTTATGATCAAATAAAACCCCCTTGTATTTCTATACCACATTTTATCATTTATCTGTTGATAGGCATCTGTACTGGCTGGTTTTGTGTATCAACTTGACACAAGTTAGAGTCATCAGGGAGGAAGAAGTCTCAGTTGAGGAAATTCCTCCATGAGATCCAGTTGTATAGTATTCTCTCAATTATTGATCAATAGGGGAGGGCCCAGCCCATGGCGGGTGGTGCCATGCCTGGGCTGGTGATCCTGGGTTCTATAAGAAAGCAGGATGAACAAGCCATGAGGAACAAGCAGTGATTCTTTTCAAATGTAAATCTCTAGATTGGTGGAGCATAGTATTTTGAAGCTTGACTTAAAGGCTCAATACACAAGCACTTTTGTATTTGTTGTTCGAGACAGGATTTCTTTGTAGCTTTAGAGCCTGTCCTGGAACTAGCGCTTGTAGACCAGGTTGGCCTCAAACTCACAAAGATCCGCCTGCCTCTGCCTCCCAAGTGCTGGGATTAAAGGTGTGCACCACCATTGCCTGGCTTACACAAGCATTTTTTAAACTCACCACCTAAATAAGATGATTGCTACATAAACAGGGGTAGCTCTAATGAGCCTCCTTAGCTAACAGGTCCCTCCCTCCCTCTTATAGTCATGTGACCTTTGTAATTCTACAGCGGTTAAATTCCACTTTCTTTGTCTAGAGAAGGGACCGTTTCTTGCCTTGTTTGGGGTTTAAAGCATTTTCATGGAAACTTCAAAAATTTAAGGAAACTCTGAAAGCTGTCGAGTTCTCTATTCCCCACAATTCATTACCATCAAATGTGACAGCCGAGGCTTCAGCCAGCTTATGCTGAGGACATAGCTCGAGTCCCACAAGACTTTGGAAAGGCTGAAGCTGCGCTTCTAGAAGGGCAGGCAGGACCGTTTGTGCGCAGGTGGAACAGAGAGCTGTATTAATAATCTTGAGTTACGTTTTTGACATTTGACTTTAAAGCTTTCAGATAATGTCAGAAAGACAGTATGTTTAGAACCATGTGCTTTCCCCTTTTCTCAAGCTAATTGTCCCTTTCAGAAGAAAAGACCAGGCCCCAGGCTCAGAGTCTCTGGAGCATATTGTCTGTCATGAATTCATTACATTAAAAAGAATGGTTATAATTTCCTTCTCGTTATGTCTAATGATACAAGTTTCCCATTACTATAATAACAAACGGTTTCTTTTGGAAACAAGTGCATCTACATGGCAGAAACTTTTTCTTAAGTGAACGAGACTGTAAAAAACATGAGAGATAGAATATCAACGACTTGGGGTGGGGTAGGAGACATGCCACCTCAAATGTCTCCAGCTTGTTCCTCTAGATGGATGCCATTGGCTAACGCATCTGTGTACAGACGAGAGGGCAGCCACTTTGGAGCTGCCATCTCCCCTAACCTGTAAGGTAGGAACTGTTGTCTTGGCCTAGTAGATGGGGACAGATTTGTTCAAGAGTGTCCTTACTCCAAGTTGTGTCATAACTGTGCTGTCTCCACCACGTGGATGGGTCATGGGGCTTGCGGCTTGGAGGACAGAAAAGAAAAGATACATGTGGAGAAGCAATAGTGGCACAATTTCAGGCACTTTATACCTATTATGGTATGGATCTGGAATGTTCCAGATCTTGAGGTCACTGGCTGGTGGCACTGTCTCAGAAGGGTATGGAACTTTTAGGATGTGGGGGCCTCGCTAAGTTACCAGCAGCTGGCCTTTGAAGGTCATGCCTGCCCCTGGTTCCACCTCTCACTCTGCTTCCTGTTTGGTCACTTTCTTAGTCAATGTTCTATTGCTATGAAGAGACGCCATGACCTCGGCAACTCTTACAGAAGAAAGCATTTGCTTGGGGCTTGATTACTGTTTCAGAGGTTTAGTGTGTTATTGTCCTGGTGGGAAGCATGGTGGCAAGTAGGCAGCCATGGTGCTGAAGAAGTTGAGAGTTCTATATTCAGATCTGTAGGAAAGAGGTAACGAGAGACAGCCGCTGGGCCTGTGTGGTGGTTTGACTAGAAATGGTCCCCATAAGCTAATATATTTGGATGTTTGGTCACCACAGAGTAGCACTATTAGGAGGTGTGACCTTGTTGGAGTAGGTGTGACCTTGTTGGAGGAATTGTGTCACTGGGAGTGGGCTTTAGAGTTTCAGAAGCCCACGCCAGGCCCAGGGACACTCTCTTTTCCTACTGCTGGCCAATTCAGATGCAGAACTCTCAGCTCCTCCAGCACCATGTCTGCCTGCATGCTACCATGGTTTCCAGCATGCTGATAATGGACTAAACCTCTGAACTGTACAGCCCCAATGAAGTGTTTTCTTTTATAAGAGTTGCTTTGGTCACGGTGTTTCTTCATACCCTAATTAATACAGCCTTGTTGGACTTCTGAAAGCCCAAACCCCACCCCCAATGACACACTTCCTTCAACAAGGCCACACCTACCAATCCCTCTCATGTAGCACCACTCCTTAATGACCAAGCATTCAAATATATGAGCCTATGGGAGCCTATGGGGGCCATTCCTATTCAAGCCACCACAGCCATCATGGGAAGAGCTGCTATCCTTGCCACGAGGGAGAGTACCTTTGAAACCAAGACAAAGAAAATCGCACCTCTGTAAGTCATTCCTGTCCTGTGTTTGGTCACAATAATGCAGAAGTCACGGCAGAGAGTTCCAGAAGAACAGAGCCCTGGTGTCTTTAGTGGTTTGAGCTTAGGCATGAATGGAGTAGAAGACTCTTTTCCTTTGGGGAGAGGTGGATGCAACTTGTCTTGTCTTGATCAAAATCGGGTCTTGATTTGACTGTGGGTGGATGCTTTTCAAGGACTTTCCAAAGGCACAAGTAGGGAGGTGGTGGGGGTGGGGAGCGTTACTGAACAGAGTAGAGACAAGATCGGTCTGCAAGCTGCAATTCCTTGGGATCCTCCCTGGTTCCTTCTGGGGTGTCTATTTTGGGGGCCCTGAGATTGTTGAAGTATTTCACTAAGGTTGAAATGGGATGTTTATATAGCGCGTCAATCCTGGCAGGCAGATGGAAACAATTAACACTGTATCTTCAAAGTCCTGTCGTTGAAGCTGCTCACAGTTCTGACACTTAAAATCTCTGGATGGCCGTTGCAGAGATGGAAAAAGACAATAGTCAAGATGAGCTTGGCTCCTTTTCTGTTCTGAGGGCTTTAATATAACCGTGACAGTTCTACGATGCAGCAGCTGCTGACCCGATTCTTCAGATAACAACACCGATGCTCAGAGAGGTTAAGCATATGCCAGTGCACAAGGTCACATAGCCGCAGAGTCAGAAAGTGGCAATTCAATGTCTAAAGGACATGTCGCATCTTTTTCAGAGAAAGAGTATAGGACGAAAGCAGAGCTGAGAAGGCCTGAGCAACACCCCTCCACAAACTAAGAATAGGGAGATCCATAGCTGTATTTTGGAAATCTGTGACTGTTAACCTTATATGACAGAAGAGACTATACATGCAATTGGATGAAAGGATCTGAGATGGGAGAATATTCTAGATTATCTAGGTGGATCTTAGTCATCACTGCACTCATAGAAGAGAAGACAGTGTGACTTTAGAGCCGACACTGGAATGATGTGGCCATAAACCCAGGAATGCTGACAGCCATCAGAAACTGGAAGAACATGGAAAAGGCTCCCTTAGAGCTTCAGGAGGGAGCATGGCCCTGTCCTGACTCTGATTTCAGCCCCGCGAAACTGATTTCAGACTTCCAGCCCCTGAAACCATGTGAAAATGAATTTCTGTTGTTTTAAGTCACCAAGCTTGTGGTAATTTATTATGACAGTCATAAGAAAATAATAGAGGAAATATGTGAAAATATAATAAAGAAAGAAAATCATAGGAGGCCTGAGGGCACATTCTGAAAGGGCCTGAGAACACATTCTGAAGGCTGACACTTCAGAGGGTGTGAGAGGCAGCATGGATACTGAGAAAGTCAGAAGAGGGAAGAAGAAGTAGCAGAAAACAACTGGAGGAAATATGTAGGGCCTGTCCACACGAGACAGGCGGTGTGTGCACGAGACAGGCGGTGTCCGCACGAGACAGGCGGTGTCTGCACGAGACAGGTGAGGCGGTGTGTGTTGTCTGCCCTGCCATCTTTGACTGCATGTTTGTGCCCTTCCTTTGTTGGCATCAGTATCCTGAATGCCAGAGAAAAGACCTGGTCTATCTTTCCTCCTAGGGCATCCAGAGAGGTCTATGTCTCTCTAGAAGCCATGGGCCAAGGTTAGAGTTCCCCTATGATTCCTTGATGGAAGCTGGAGAGAGGACTGGGAGGTTCTTGGAGTTTCACTGTTCAAGGCCATGACTCAGTCAAAAGACACAGCTAGCCAGCAAAGACTGTTACCTCTTCAGAAGACAGCACCTGGCAACCACTGCCAGGTAGCTTGACAACAAACACACATGGCATTTGCTGGGGTAGGTGGCCTCAGTCACAAGCAGCAATCCAGTGATCATCCCTCGGCCGCTGTCCGGGACACACAATCAGGGTTCTTCCTTGGGGGAAGAGGTAGATGTGGGCCTTGCCAGTGATGAAAACGAGGCACTCACGTGACTGGTGAGGACCAGGTGAGGCGAGATGCCAGACTGACACATGCTCAGATGCTAAACTTCCATCAGTGGCTCAGCTGCAGGCCTGGGCTCAGATGCTCCAGGCAGCCTTTGCTCGGAGCGTGCTACCCTTGTTCTATCTGCTAGCAGCTCGTAGCTGGCCAGGCTTCCTGTTGCTGCCAGGCGAGAATGCACACTGCCTGCTCATCTCTGTGACTCTGCCTCCAAACTAACCCTGTCTTCTCAGTCACACAAGGCTTTTGTGTTCTTGAACACTGTTAGTCTGAGGATATTTGTCCTTTGCTTGAATCACCCCGCCCGTACCTTCTCAACTTCTGAGTCTCAGCTCGAATGCCACCTCTCAAGATTCCTCTCCTCATCATCTCCTAAAGTACCCCCTATCCTGTATACTGTTGTACATCAGCTTGCCTCATTTTCTCTCATTTTATGAGATGGTGCTATTTATTTGCTTACCTGTTCATTGCCTTGTTTTCCCATGCCTGTCCCCAATCCTCACAAAGGCAGGGTATTATACTTACTGGCCACTTACCTACCCAGAGAGCTTGAGACACATTATGCCTTTAATAAATACCTATTAAATAAAGGACAGCTCAGATAGCAGTGTCAGGATAGCCTCACGGATGGAATTCTAGCTTCTGTCTCCATGGCCCATGTGAGAAGCACTGACAGCTACGGGTAGCAGAATATGTTAGCTTGAGCCAAACCACGACCCTGGAAATGCACAGGGTTGGGAGTATATGAATGCTTAGCCTTGGATGGAAAGAGGGATCTGAGGTTGTGAGATAACTCCAGAAGTCCTCAGGTAATGAGGTCCCTGGAGACGAGATACAGGGAGTTCTTGAGAGATGAGGATGGGCGTTGTTGTGTAAGTAGGCCATAGCAGCCTCCATTGACTTTATGCTTTTCCAGAAAATTCCCTCTGGCTGGCTGACCAGACTGGTCTGTGTAATGTGATCCTGTGTTCTTTTAATAGTAAATAGTGCCCTGTGTAGTTCATCGCGCAGCAGTACCTGCCCACCAGACCACTTAGAGGAACTTGGCGAGAAGCCCAGAGGCTTCACGGTGTGATGAAAGGCTCAGGACTGTTCCCAGCTCCCGGCTGCTGCTCTGTAAGGTGCTTTGTGCCGTGCCCACAGCCGGTGGAATGTGGAGGAGAAGCGCATAGCCCTGGAGATCAGGAACACGAGCTTAAACACAAGCCAGGTAATACTATGGGGCCAAGTCGTTCTGCCTCAGCCCCTCACTTTCCACATCTGTAAAGTGGGCCTGACAACAGCGCCATTTACATTCTGTAGTGAGGCAAAGATGGTCGATTCAGTTGCCACACTGAGCCCTGCCTGACATTTGGGAAGCACTAGGGAAGTGCGATCTTGTTCAGGAGAAGTGTCAAGGAGCTCTGAAACCACATTGTGACTCCGGCTTGGTTCCTGAGGCCTGGCCTGGAGTGAAGTCTGTGAAGTAGACCCACAAGAGCTACTGCTGGCCATTAGGATGTCTCCTGCAGGCAGCCGGTGTGGAGGACTGTGGCTAATGGCTGCCAGGGACTATAGGATTCCAGATGGTTCTAGGCACCTGTGTTCAGTTCTGGCTCCCATGTACCCTCGGGGCAGGTGATGACACATTGCTGCAGCCCTGGAGCCAGGCAGGCAGGCAGTTTGCATAGAGAAGTGGCATGCACACATTCCTTCCTGCAGAGCCATCTTGGCTTTGGAACAGGTACGGGGGCGGGGGCACAGAGCCACATTCAGTGTGGCTGCTGTGATATTGACACGACACTTTCTATAGTAAGAACCGCAGCTTCCGGTCTCGAGGGTCTCTTAGCCTTGACAACAAGAGAGGCCTTGTTTGACAAATAAGCATGTGTGTGGTCTTCTTGTTGGATGCTGCCCTTCTTTCAAATAGAGCATTGCGTTATGTTTTATGTTTTATGTTACCTTTGCTGCGTTCTTACTTCTCACGTGGGTTGGCATCCCCGTCTAGTGGTCTAGTGTCTGGTCACCCCGGTTTGAAGGCTCCGTTTAGTAGTTCTTGGAGGGCAAACCTACTGACAATAAACTAGTGTTTTTGTTTATATGGGGATGCCTTATTTTCCCTTTCAGTTTCTTTTTCAGACGTATTCATTTGTTTTATTTGTGTGTGTGTGTGTGTGTGCACGCATGCCTGCCTGCCTGCCTGCCTGAATATGTGTACCACGTGTGTGCAGAAGCCCACGGAGGCAGCAGAGGACACTAGATCTCCTGGAACTGGCAATTACAGATGGCTGTGAGCTGTCATGTGGGTGACGGGAATCAAACACGGATCTTCTGCAAGAGCAGCAAATGTTATTAACTGTTAAGCCGTCTCTCCAGTCCCTCTCCTTTGATTTCAAAGGACTGTTTCATTCGGTACAGAATGCTTGACAGCTCTTCTTTCTCTGTACTTTGAATATGTACTGTTACCTCCCTGCACCGGAATGGGTTTAAATGGCAAATCAGCTGTGTGTACCTTATTGAGGATTTGCTATCTGTACCTTCTTTTCTTCTCCCTGCTTTCTATGGCCTTTAGTTTGTTGTTCGACGCTTACTTACGGTGGTAAGCTGTGGATCTGGCTGGTCTTATCTTCCTCTGTCTTCCCTGAGCTTCTTAGACGTGTGGTTTCCCTTATATTTGGGGCGATCCTGCTCATTGCTCACTCTGCTCTTGTTTCTCCTTTCCCAGGGATTCTGGCTTCCAGGAAGTTAGTGAAGTTGATGGTGTCCTACAGATAACTGAACAGTTGCTCATCTTTGTTCATTATTTTTTCTTCCATCTCCCTAGGCCTATAATGTCCAGCCCCCCGTTTGTGGGTTCACTGCTGTTGATAACATCAGCTGTCTGCTGAGATATTTATTTTTCTCTTTGATTCCTCTTCTTAGAGTTTCTGTCTCGTCACTGCTGTTCTCTGCTTAGTGAGGGATCTTTCTGCTGTTTTCCCTCGGTTTTTGTTGTTCTTCCTCCTCTTCTTTGTCTCCTCTTCCTCTTCTCTTTCCTTCTCCTCCTTCTTCCACCTCTCCTCCTGTACATATGGTCTCTCTACATAGCCCTGACTATACTAGAACTCACTCTGTAGACCAGGCTGGCTATGAACTCATATAGGTCCACCCGCCTCTGCCCCACAAGTGCAGAAAAAGAAGCACACCACCATGCCTGGCTTCCCTTCCATCCTTTAGACACAGTTCATGTTGGTTATGTGAAAACTTTTTAGGCCGCTAATAAAACTTCTTTGTCTAGTAGACCCAGTGCCAGTGTCTCCTTAGGAATAAAGACTTGTCTACTTTTGGTTCTGTGTATAGGCTCCTTATTAAAAGATTTATTTATCTGTATTTTATGTGCATGAGTAAAATGTGCATTTGTGTACCAGATGAGTCTGGAGCCAGTGGAGTCCAAAATACTCCTGGAACTGGCATTACAGATAGTTGTGAGCTACCAGGTGGATGTTGGGAGCTGAACTCTGGCTCTCACCCTCTGAGCTATCTCTTCAGCCCTATGAGAAACTTTTCTTGTTTTTTGTTTTTTTTTTTGTTTTTTTTTTTTTTTTTACATGTATTGCATTTTTTTTCTAGGGTGGATTGAAAATAACATTTTAACTAGTAAAGTGAGCACTTGAGGAAAAATGTCCCTCCTGCTTTGCTCCAGAACTGCCACAGTTGTTCTTCGTCTTTGTCGCTACTGCTCAGATCTTTAATTACTTCCCAGAACTTCCTCTCCAGCTCCGCATTCTCTGTTGTGTGTGGCTGCTGAGGTCACACTCGGTTCAGTTGTCACTTAAGGTTGCTGAGGAATCTCTTCCATGCCTCCCGATGCGCATCCTGATAACACCCTCTTGCACATAAATAAAAATAAATGAATCTGTTATTAAGCAGCCCACACACAGAACAAAAAGCAGACAAGTCATTGTTCCTAAGGAGACACTGACATTGGGCCTACTAGACAAAGACTTTTCACTAGCTGCTTAAAATGTCTTCACATAGCCAATACCAACTGTGTCTAAAGAACTTCAAATGCCTGGATCTAAGCTTCCTAGCCTTTGGTGAGGGTCTCTGTAGAGATCTCTGTAAACACTAAAGGCATCAGAGTGTTGATTCAAGTGATCCATTTGGTTCAGTATGACTAGCAGGTGTTGGTTCAAACTTCTAAAGCCATATACCGGGCAGTGCATTGTAGGCATATTTAAGTACAGCATGGTTTGGAAAAAAAGAAGTTTCCTGGTGTAGCACAATCCCCTGGGCACAAGTACTCATAATTACACCAGAACTCTTCTCAAAGTGCATGCCATTTCTTCCACGAAGATGTGTTCTAGAGATAAGGTGCGCGTATTGTCTTCAAGCCCCATAAGAGGATCTGATGCTATCTCAGTCATGCTGATAGTGTCCAGGTCTTCATCTCTGGTTGTGGGAGCTTGGGAGAGCCCCTGGCCATACAGATAATGCAAAAGTCACCTAGACTATTAGCCATCTCCCACCCTGTTAGAGGGAGGTTGGTATGGCCTCTCCCTATAGATAGCACAAATCGCCAGGTTCTTAACCACCTCCATTCCCAGCTTTCTCTGTGGAAAAACAGGTTATACAAATCTCTTGTTGAAGAGACAATTCTATTCTACATGTTTAACGTTCCTGGTTCCTTCATGCTTGTCTTTGAGCACAGGGACCTGCGTTCCCAACAGGGCTTTGAGAGATGCAAAGACAAGCCTTTATTTATCTGCTGAGAAGCCCACAAGTCTGGCTTACCCCTACTTTCTACTCGTTCAGTGTCTGATGGAGGACCAGAGGGAACTATTTAGAGTCCTTCTGAGTATTTCAGAGCACATGTGAAATCCAGAACTTGGACATAGGTCTACATATAAAAGTGATTCTCCAGGTTCTTGGAGATATTGAAAGATTTTTCAGATTGGCTACAGTCTTCTTCCTTACCGCTTCTCTGTGGCTTTGGTTCTCTTGTTAATACAAATGCTTTTGTAATCACAGACAGATGCAATGTTAAATAATTGATACTGATTATTTTTTTTAAAAAAGCGCCTCCACAGGAATATTTGCTGTTACCGAGGGAAGTCTGAATTGGGTCAAAACAGACAATTATTTGTTTGAGGCTATTTTCAAGATTTCACTTTTTAAAAATTGTGTATTCTCCTCAAGAACAGGACAAGCTTTTAACTGCTGGGCCATCTCTCTAGCCCCAATACAAATAATCCTTGAGAGAGATTTTGGGGATGGCAATGCCAAAGAACGGTATTAGAAAGAGCCACAGCTGTGGCCTAAGTCTGTGCTGTCAGGGGAGCTGCTCGTTATATCATTGCTTTTATGGATGGGAAGATTTGGGAAGGTTCTTACTTTGGTGTTCTGTGACCTTTCTTCCTTTGCTTTCTTTAAATAATGCCTTTGTTGAGGACCCCAGCTGTTTGACCTACACATTCCCTGTTTTGGATTCTACAATTGCATTCTGATGAAGTTCAATGTGCCTCTTAGGTGGTACCATGTACTTTGTGCAGGGATGCAGTGTTTGAAATAGTATATGTATATGTATATGCATGTACATACATATCATGTGTCTGGGGCCACCAACTTTAGGGAGAGCCCATGAGTAGAGCATCCACATTTAGGGTGGTACCTGATGTTGTGTGAGGATGTGCGTTTACATGAATGTTCAGATTTACCTCTTCCTGCTGTTTTTTCAAGGTGATTTGCTAAGCCGACTCATAGATGTTTTTTTCTGAGGACATAAATTTCCCTTTCTCTTCAATTAAATGTACAGGAGTGATATTGCTGGGTCGTATAGCAATTGCACGTTTAATTTTGTAAGACACCGACAAGCTGTTTCCCAGTGTACCTGTCCACTTCTCAGTCTCTCTGGCAGTGTGAGAGAGCTGCTTTCTGGGCACACTCACCAGCATTTAGGGTTGTGACAAATGTTTGTCTTAGTAATTCCAATGGGTATGCAGTATCATGTCATTATGGCTTTAATTTGCTTTTCTCTAATATCTAATGATGTTTAATATATTTTCATTGGTTTAATTTGGTATCTATGTAAATATCTTTGGGGAAATGTCTGTGTCATTTTCTAATTATATTGTTTATTTTCTTGTGCGTATTTATAAATCTGAGTAAGTGCTCATGTGGGTGAGTGTGGGCATGCATCTACCACAACTTGTGCAAATAGGTCAGAAGATGATCTTGGTGCTAGTCCTCACCTTCCACCTTGTTTGAGGCAGGGTCCACCCATCCCACACGGTGTTGCCTCTGTTCACCAGGATAGCTGGCATTTTAACTTCTGAGTATTTACTTACTTGTCTGCACCTCCCATCATGCTACAGGTGACTGTAGACTCTTGTGTTACAGCCAACTTTTACATGTGCTCTGAGGATTTGAACTCATGTCGTCACGCTTGGGTAGGAAGAGCTTTTGACTACTGAGTTCTCTCTGAATCTCTTTTCTTACTGATGAGTTCTGAGAGCTTAAAAATTGACACCCTAAATATGTGCGTCTCTTCTGATATATGATTTTAAAATATTTTATCTTAGTATAATTTGCTTTTTCATACTCTTCATGGGATTTTTCTCAGAGCCAAAAAAGAAACCAACCAGAAAGAAAGAAAGAAAAAAATTTCAATGACTTACCACTTAAACATTCTTTTGTAGATTATGCTCTTGGCGTCAAGTTCACAAAATCTTTTCCCCAGTCCTAGTCCCTGCATTTTCTCCCTTGCTTCCCTAAAAGTGAATAGTTTTACATACTATATTAAATCTATGACCCACTTTGAACTGATTTCTGTAAAGGTGTGTGATTTAGGCCCTTGCTCAGGGTTCCGATAAAGGACCCGTGGCTGTTGGTTGAAAAGTCCATCCTTTCTCCTCGGGACTGCTGTATGAGGCCATGGTCTCACCAAGCTGCCACCTGCACAGCAGGCCGACATTGCAGTTTGTTTTTCTTCTAGTCTTGGCTCCCCTCTGGGATTTTAAGGATGTTTTTTATCTGAGAATCAAAGTATTTCTCCCTTTTCTTTAATAAAAGTCCTTCACCATGATACAGAGTTAGAAACATATGGCTGAATGCAAATGTCTAAGTCCATCGTTCTGTAACAACTTTTAAGAGGAGAGAAAAAAAGAAAACGAAAAGTGAAAATAGTGGAACAGAGGAAGAGAAAAAAGGAAGGAGAGGGCCTGGGCTGGGTCCTAATTATCTCCGGAAAAATTCTATTGACACGTATACTTATACAAATATGGGTATGGTGTGATTCTGATGACCCTAAATAGCATGTAATGATCAGCTGGGTGTAACCAGAACACCTACACCTCAGATATTCACTTGCTCTGTGACTGGGGACCCCAGTTACCCTCACAGACTACCTGTGACAAATCATAGCTCATAGGTCATGTGTCTTCAGGAGCTCTTATGGCTCCCTCTAGGTGTCCCGGTGGAAAAACTGGGAGTCGACCTCCATTCCCCAGGGTGCTGAGCAGTTGGTGAGTAGACAGCTTTGCTTAGCATCAGGGGGGCAGGGGGGCAGGGGGGCAGGGGGGCAGGGGGGGCAGGGGGCCTGCCTTCCAGGCTCTGACTGGAGAGCAAGCTCTGCAGCCATAAACAGCTTAGGAAAAGCTGCAGCCTGGCCCTTCCAGCTGCCTCCAGCAGGGCTGGGGGATTAGTGAGGGTGTCTCTCTCTCTCTCTGCGTGTGTGTGTGTGTGTGTGTGTGTGTGTGTGTGTGTGTGTGTTGCGGGGATTGGGGGAAGAGGGGTGGGCAGATGGAAATGTCAGCTTTGCTTTAGAGGATACTTCTAGAAGGAAAGAGAACTGTTCTACTGGCAGTGGCCCCTCCTCCAGCTTCCCTGTGTGTCCTTCTTGCTCTGAAATTCAGGCTCTTGTTCTCTTGGTGGGGGCGGGGGGGGGTCGATTCTCATTAGTCCTGTAAGCCAGAGCTGACAGCAGGGCCTGCCTGCCTGCCCTGATACCGCCGCCAGCTCCGTGGTGGCAGCTCATGACCAAAGGCATAGGAGATGGTTGTCAGTCTGGTTTCCAGGACAGAGATGAAGACCAGGCACTGTACACTCCCTGGGGCAGCCAGCTTCCTGGAGGAGGGGGGTACTTGCTGTAAGTCACTTGTCCTTCACCCATTTCCTCAACTTTCATCTGAGAGCCGACTGATCCGTGTATTTGCTCATTTACTAAAAAGCCGCTGACTTGTCTGGCCAGGTGCAGTGACCACTTCTAATTCTCCCATCTGCTTGTCCTGTGCCTCGGAGGTGTGGGCAATGGAAGCAAGGCTAACATACGCTACCAAGTAGCTGGAGTGATGGAGCATCCCCAGGCTGTGCAGAAATCTGTCTCCACAGGCATGAACACAGCTTCGGTGACACTTGCCAGTGCCCTGCAGGTCAGGGGTGAAGCCCTGTCTGAGGAGGAAATCTGGTCCCTCTTGTCGATGGCTGCTGAGCGGCTTCTGGAAGACCTCCGAAATGGTAAGAGAGTATTTGGGCCAATTGAGTCCTAGGAAATTGAAAGCAAAGCTTCTTAAGCAAACTTCCTTCTGGCAGCTTCTTGATCTGTGATCAACCCTAAGGTTTTCGAACAAGAGGGCAAATGGTCCGGCTTCTGAGCGGTGGCCTATTCCCAAGGTCTATGCCTTGTGACCAAGCTGAAAGGTGGTGCTTCTGCCTTGGGCTAGTGTGGTGCTTACAGAGAGACTAGTGGCAGCAACTAGGCTTCTCCCAACAGCTGGGGTGTCCCCACAAGCCATCCCTCAGATGCTGTTTATTCTGTCCCATCAGAAGACAGAACCTACAACGTGCTCTAAACATGAGGGGTTAATATGAAAATCACTAAACTGTGTTTGGATGAAGATGTAAGGAAATCCTACGTGGACCCCTAGAGTCACAGACAGGTCCTCCTCCCCGGGTTGGGTTTTAGCCTATGGAGGAACTGTCTTGCAGCTCATGATGCTGAAGGTGTCGTCTAGATGATCTGGCCGGAGGTAGTCTACAGTCATGGTCCAAGTGATGCAGAGGCAACAGCCAGGTGATGACTCAGAAGTTAGGGGTGACCCTTTGGAATGTGGCACACTCAGATGAACAGGCTGAGAATGTGAGGGCAGGAAGACTGGAGCCTGGAGCATCTATGTGGACAGGTCCGTGAGGAAGTGGTCACAGCGTAAGGCCAGGCCTTGAGGTATGCAAGGGCTTTCATGTCCTGTGGCTGAATTCAGGACAGGCGTGCTCCTGCCTGGTCATCTTGTATTCATATCACTGGCTTCCCAACATGGCAGGAGAGGCCCTACTTCCTCTGAGGTCTCTGTAATGTCTCTTCTGAGAAGAATGTTCATAGTGCTGACAGCAGAGATGCTTAAAGAAGCTCTTATGGAAAGGCGATTTGGAGCTGTGGGGTGTTCAGTCAGCAGGTGAAGTAAACACAGAGAGCCTGCATGTAGATATTGACTCAGTAGACTCCCCCCCGCCGACTGAGACATTGCAGAACATGGCTCAGGTAGGCTCCGCTGGGTGCCGGGTCCCAGTGTCAGCCAGTGGAGGGAGGCTGCACGCTTAGCTTAGCTTCTCTTCCTCCTGAGCCCTCACGCCTGTCTCCTGCCCTGGGGGATCTGATGAACTACTGTAGAGCTATGCCATGACCAGTGGCCTCAGTCCCTGACTCAGCCGCAATGAGCTCAAGTCTGCACCAATTCCCAGCTGGTCTTGGTCGTTTTTAACCTTTTACTTTAAAATGCTTAGGTCCTCAGAGATCCAGATGCAGGCACTAAATTCTTATCCACAGTTGCAACCACCTTCTGTAATACACACTTCTATGTGCCGGGTGGAATTTATCCTGTCCCGTGCTTGAATAGGCCCTGGTCAGAATCAATCCTAGAAACAAGTGCTGTCTGACACAGTGACCCTGTTCTTATGCCCCACCATTGCCTTGTTTCCAGATTCCTCAGACTATGTGATCTGCCCCTGGTCACTCCTGCTTTCTGCATCTGGAAGTCTTTCTTTCCAAGACCATGTTGCTCACATAGAGGCTGCACCATTCAAGGCTCCGGAACTGCTCCAGGGACCAAATGAGGATGAGCAGCCCGAAGCATCACAGGTTAGATGTGTGTCGCCCCGCTTCAATACCCTGGGGAAAGCCTTTCCTGGGGGAGACACCCCAAACTCTCTGCCCAGCCCCAATTCTGAGGTTTAATGCATGTTCTTTGCAGACTGTCTTGCCAGCAATTTACCAGCTCTTGACTAAGGCCGTTCAACTTCATTGAGCCCAAGTTTCCCAGTCAGTTAAGCGAGACAAATATAACTTTGTGGATCAAGCTTTACCAGCGTTAAAAGTAGTGTTGGGGGCTGGGAAGGTGGCTCAGGGGTTAAAGAGCTTGCATGTAAGCCAGGTGTGATGGTGCATACCTATGATCCCAGTTCTCAAAGCTTGAGAGAGGAGGGTTCCAGGGCCTAGCTAGCCAGCTAGTTTAGTCAGCTGGCAAGCTCCAGGTACTGTAAGAGATCTCAAAATATAAAGTGGGCGTGAACAAGGAAGTCACCCAGCTGTCAGTCTTTGGCCTCCACATGTGTGTGTGGGCATGAGTAGCACCCATATATGTATATATGTATAAAGAGAAGTCTTGGGGAACACTGTGGGCAAATGGTTTTCATAAAGTGGCCACTGGCTATATGAAGTAAGGGCCTTCCGAACGACCCAGCCAGCTCCCATAGGTGTTTATCTTCAGGCAGCTTCAGGAGGTTTCAGCTACAGAGGTGCTTGATAGGGTACTGTCTACGTCATCCATAAACTAAAACAAAGTGGATGTCAGTCAAGAGCGGACATGAGAAAAGATGGCACTCATGTGAGATGCTGAAATTTGTTTAGTGATGAGAGAGAGAGAGAGAGAGAGAGAGAGAGAGAGAGAGAGAGAGAGAG